>JAMLFY010000004.1:36342733-36791256 GCA_030441495.1 Dalbergia oliveri | reverse complement strand
ACTAAACACCACAATAAAGGTCGAAAATACACTAGCTCAAAACTTAAACATAACTATCATAGAACTAGACTAGTCTTTGCGCTTCCACTTCAACCTCTAATTTAGTAAATGATGTGACCTCTTATACCTCCTCAAGGAAGATCACGAATACTCGCATCATGCACGTCTGGAGACAACACAGAAAAAGGAAAAGGATGAGAAACCTATTCAAGATTCTCGGAGGCTCCCGACTTTAACACAAGTGTCATTGTCATCGTCCCCAGCCACTTCGGTTTGTATTATGAAAGAGGTGTGCATGCGTAAGATTCCATTTTTAAATTTTTCAAATCTTATTATCCGAAGTGGGTGTCTTTTAGCATGGTTCTTAATGATATGAATGCAACGATATCTCATGTATGCATGGCAGTACATTAAAAGCTTAACCAACACATGTAAGTAGCACTTGTCACATGATTAAAATGCACCAATAGGATATAAATAATATAATATATATATATATATATATATATATATATATATATATATGCATCTTTCCTTTACTTTCACAATTGAACTTTCAAGTTCTTTTCCACCCTCGCACATGGTCACCAAAAGCCACCCGCTTCACCTTCCCAGCGATTTTTCATGGTCACCAAAACTCCTCCTATTTTATCGCCTAGGATGAGCTCAATCCTAACTCGCGTAGATTTAATATAGGGTAATAGAGGGGAAACACATCACTTTCTTATCATGAGTATGCAACTTTATCATTCATCACTTCATGCTCAAAGTTTCATGATTTTTCTAAGTTAACAAATTTGGTGGAAATCCGAGGCATTATGGCTGGGAAGGAATTTCCCCAAATTTGTATCTGCCATATAGCATCCAAACATGCATCTCATTCAATCATACATAATTGCAACATGCCATAAAACATCATGTCATAAAGTACATAGGCAAGCATCACATCTCTTTGCATAAATCCATAAGCATGATATCCATCAATATCTTAAAGCAATAAACATGCTCCTACCCAGGATGCTGGAAATCAAGGAGGACTTAACTAATGCATATGCTATGCTTAATAGAATATATGTATATAACATTCTAAGAATCATCATTCACACAACTCAATCACCTAAGGTCATCAATCCACTTGATCTTGCTTGGAAAACAATTATTTAAACATTTGGGGTGCTGGTATCGATTACCAGAAGCTTGTTGAACACAAAGGTACGCGTAATCGATTAATATGCTGGTAATCAATACCAGAACCAAAACTGATTTTGGGCATAAAGAACATCATGGTAATTGATTACATGAGCTAGTAATCGATTACCAGAACCAAAAACTTATTCTGGATAAACCATGGTAATCGATTCCATGAACATAATGATTTACCAAAGCCAAAACTAGTTCCAAAGATGAAAAACACCTTGGTAATCGATTACCAAGACCTAAAATCCTTCAAATAATGTCCCTGGTAATCGATACATAAGCTGGTAATCGATACCAAGAACCTAGATTTAAAGAACATGGTTTTTGACACATTCTAAGCTACTTAAACATCTTGAGATCACGTAAAACATCTTTCTAACATTTCCTTGAAATCATCCTCACATTTTTACAAAATCAAAACCATCATTGTATCATGACTAAAACACATCCACTTGTCATGGTTAAAATTTCCATTTGGAGGCACTAGGGCAAGTCTTTTGAGCTCTAGGAGTTTAAGTGATAACATAAACATAAATATGCTATGCACTTTGTTTATTTCTTCATTATAAAATAAAGTGAGAGCATAAAATAAATATGAGATGCAACCTCCTTATTATCTTCAAAGATTAAGTGATAACTTAAAATATAAACATGAAGTGCAAGCTTGGAAATTTAAACATTGAATGCAAGTTCATTTATTTATTCTTGAGAGCTTAGTGATGGCATCAAAATTAAACATGATATGCAAGGCATAAACTTAAACATGAATGCAAACTTATTTTATCTTAACTAGAGCTCATTTCAAGACTTTAAAGGATAAACTATCAACCCCATTCAATCTTAACCAAATGGAAGTGAGTTTTAGAGCCTCTTGACACCATGGTCCCATGGACCTCATTTGTCTAGACTCATCATCAAACTCAAGGAAAAATTAACAAGGACAACCAAAAACCTTTTTATTTTCATCATTCTTTCAAAACCAAAGATGAAGCCAACCTTGAGCTCTAGAGGTCTACACATGATGGTCTTTACAACCAATACAAGATCTCTCATCATCAAGCCCATGGCTCTTTACATTATCCAAGATCAAGATCCGAAAATAAAAAAAGGAAAAAGAAGATTCAACAATAGCAATAACAACAATATCAGCCACAACAACAACAACAATAGCATCAACTCCTTTTGTTTTATTTCTCACCAAAGCCGAAAAAAAAAAAGAGAAGAAGATAGAAGAAGAAAAACTAAACAAATCCCTACCAAATGTTGTCTTGCAAGGAAAAAAGCTTGTTTCTTTGCTTGAGATGAGAAGACAAAAATCTTCTCTTGGTGGCTTGTGGTCTAGGGTGGTGGAAAGAGTTTTCTTGGTGGTGGAGAAAAGCTTGGAGTTGAGAGAAAACTAGAGAGCTTTTTTGGTCACAAACTCAAACAAAAAAGCTAGTGGTAAAAGTGTGAGATTTCTCTACACATTGCTATATATATTATGGGTTGAGAAATGAAATTGTGTGGATGAAAGTGGGGGGCCTGGCTTTTACAGCCATAGGGAGAGAAAAATATCTCTTCTAGTGTCATTCAAGGGTAAGGCTAGGTATGGGTTGAAGCATGGTCCAAGGTATGGCTTAGAGTATGGTTCTTTTGTGTGTAAATTAATCAACATGTGGTGAATTAGGGGGTGGCTGATTGGTTTAGCAGCATTTAGAGGGAAAGAAAATCTCATTTTAATGTTGGTTTACATGTGTGTTTAGAAGTTAATTTGGTTAGGCCATGGATTAGGAGTTGTAAGTAAGTGTTTAGGTGAGAAAATGGGTAATTAAGGTGGTTCAAGACAAGATTAAGAATGGTCTTGCATAATTAATGCAAATCCACCTTTATTAGGGAGGAATCTCATCATGTGACATCTTCCATGGTTTAAGGAAATTGATTAGAATCTTACTATTCATGAAAATATGACATAATGTCTAAAATAAAGAAAAGGGATTTTGGGTTTCTCTAAGCAATCTTAGGTTCTAATTAACCTTAGTTAATTATCGACTCTAGATTAGTAATTAGAATTTACTACGCTTTAATTAGAGACTAATATTACTTAAGTTTTGCTAATCATATCATTAGGCCCAAAATGCACATAGCTAGGGCAAAACGGTAATTTTTCAAAAACGTCCGGGGCTACCCAGCTTAACCGGTTGTTAAACATCACTTAAAATCATCATTTAAAACCTTTCTGTGAAGTAGGCTCAACCGCACATAAATCTGACAAACAACCACAGCGGCGTTTTGGTAATTCTGCGCATCGAAATTCAAAAATGAGATTCTTCTGCTCTATTAACACACATAACACATATAATCCCCTATCATCATCGAAACATCCCCTTGAGGATGGGGACCAGCGATCCTCATTTTGGTAAAATGACCTCAGGGCATTCTAGTCAATTATACACGGAAAATTCCGCGTTACAATACCTCTCAAAAAGTACTCCGAGTAACTTCAGAAACCTCATGGAAAATCAAAATAGCTCCATTTAAGGCTTTAAAGCGTTTTTGACTCTATCTATATCATGCCTCAAGAAAAGGATCTTTTGAAAATCACATGCGATGATATTTTGAAAGAATAGTGTTCATCATGATATATATATCTTATTATATTTCTTTCAATATCTCTTCAAAAATTTTCTTCAAATTGATTTATCATCATCAAAAAAGAGGAGATTGTAAGCTCCAAAACCCTTCAAAAAGTGTTAATTATAGTTTGTTTTGAATGACAATAGAACCAATTTAAGGAAAAATATTTTGAAGAACGGCTAATGTCTTTCTGAGTTTCTTGAAGTAGCAAACAGGTTATATCGTTAGCATAATACGGTCCTATAGCGAAGATAATTTCACTTTGCACATGCAAACATGATTTATCTCATTTAAAGAGACGAAAACTAAATGAAAGTGATAATTATATCGTAAAATGAGTGTACAAATGTCTAATGGGTTGAAGAAAATCAACAAGTACAAGAAACTAAGGCACGGGCCTTCAAAAGTAGCATTGGACTTCAGAAAGTACACTTAAAGTGAAGATATCTCTTCATCCTTGAAGCCAATGTGTTCTACCACCTTCAATCATCATGATCACAATCCTTTTATCATCAACAAGTACTAATTAAAGACTAGAAGACCGAAAACATATCAAGGAATGATACCGCTCCTTAGAAAGTGCACTTCAGCAATATTCACTCTATTGAAAAGAGGGAAAATTTGAAATTCAAATTTGAAGTCAAAACCAGTTCAGCTGGCATTTCATCACTTTTGTCAACCTGGTCAACCACTCCAACTTCTAAAAAGAAGTGTTCAGAATCGTTAGAGAAAGTAAAAAGTAGTTTCTAAAGGTTGTTTCAAAACCACGTTTCACAACGACTTCTACAACAACTTCTGAACACAAGACGGGCTACTCTTCTAGACTATTTTTCCAAGACACAAAGATGATCAACATGTGTCACTTGGACAACAATCTAGGCAACGGTCATAAAGGAAGACCATCGAGATGTTGAGCTTTCAAAAGACAAGATTCTGATGTTGCACAAGAACTTGAATCACTGTAAAATTTTCCCTTATCTTTTATGTGAAGTTCATTACTTCTTGTAATAAGTTTTCTTGCTTGTAAAAATCTTCTTTCTACATTCTTATTAGATAACACGTTCTTCAAAGGAAGAATCACTAGAAAGAAGTCATTGAAGTTTTTCCAGGTCTATTATTGTATATTTTACGAAAACTTAAGTGTAGGTTAGTTTGAGTTGCAAACCTAAACACAAACTTCTTGTAACCTCGATCCAATAGTGATCGTGTGAAATAGCTTAGAGAGGCTAAGGCAAAACTACTTGCAATGAGATAGTAAGGTGGTTTTACTAGTCATGGTTTAGCTTGGAGAGGCTAGTGAAAGACTACTCTTTAGCTTGGAGAAGCTAGTACAAGACTACTTGGGTTTCAACTTGGAGAAACTAGTGAATAACTACTTGGTTTGTGACAGTAGAGTTTGCTACTAGTCACAGGTAAGAGCTTGCGAAGACTATCAAAGACTATCTAACTTTCTCATTTGAGAAAGGTTTTATAGTGGAACTCAACTGTTGTTGAGGGTATGTAGGGTGTTTGGGCTGAACCATATAAATATCCTGTGTAGTTTTCTTCTTCCTTTATCTCTCTTCTTTCTTGCCTTGTGACTAATATTTGACATTTCTGGAAAACCTAATCTTAGATACATCTTTGTATATCTTAGTTTAGAAATACTACTTTCTAACGCATAACGTGATTTTTACTTGCACTACAAGTATATAACTTAATAGTATTCTGTTAACTTTTTTTAGAAAAGACTAAAAGAAGAAAGGGTAAGCATGATTAACCATCATTCTCATGCACTTTCTACCTACACACTTTCCTCTTTAGCTTCCCCACATTTGGTACACATAATTTGTCTCCAACGCAACGCACCTCTATATCTCCTGAAAACTCTTCTAATTCTCCTATGTTCAGATCCTATATAAGCTTGGCCAACTTAGGGTCCTCCCCTTGCTGTGCCTTAATGCTCTACTAAGGTTATCAGGCCCTAATGTAAGTAAGAAAGGCTCCTGAACCAGCTAGTCCAAACTAGACTCCCTTGCCTCTAACTTATGGATATCCTCTATTAGAAGTTGCCTCACAAGTTCTAAGTGAGCCAACCTGCCCATAGACTTTCTGCTAAAGTATCAGCCACCAAATTAGCCTTACTAGATGGTAGGAGATCGTGAAATTATAATCTTTTAGTAACTCTAACCATCATTGCTTCAGATTCAGATCCTTTCAGGAAGATATACTTCAAAATCTTGTGATCTATAAAGATCTCACAAGTCGCTCCATACAGATAATACCTCTAGATCTTTAAGGCAAAACTACTACTACCATTTCCAGATCATGTGTAGGGTAATTCTGTTCAAGCCTTTTGAGCTTCTTGGAAGCATATGCCACAACTTGATCATGCTTATAAGGACACAGCCAAGTCCTACTTTCAAGTGATTACATATATAGAGAAACCACTGGTACCTAAAGGTAATACTAAGACTTGATGTTGTAGCCATGCAAGTTTTCAATTTCTGGAAACTCTCTTCACAGGCATCTACCACTGAAACTTAATATTCTTCTTGGACAACTTCGTCAACAACATTACAATCTTAGAGAAATCCTTGACAAACCACCGGTAGTATCCTACAAAACCCAGGAAACTATGGATCTCTGACAAAGTAGAAGGTCTTGGCCACTGCTAAACTGCCTCAACTTTCTTCGGGTCTAACAAAATACTATCCTTGGAAATTATATGACTAAGAAATGCCACTTGCTCTAGCCAAAACTCACACTTAGAGACTTGCCGTACAATGATGTCTGAAGCATAAAGGACAATCCTAAGGTGCTACTCATGCTCCTCTGTGCTCCTAGAGTACACCAAGATGTCATTAATAAAGACAATCACAAAGTGATCTAGGAACGGCTTAAAAACCCTATTCATTAATTTCATAAAGGCTGCAAGGGCATTGGTCAATCCAGAGGACATCACTTGGAACTCATAGTGTCTTGACCTTAATCATCAACTGGTGATAACCTAACCGAAGATCAATCTTAGAGAAACATTGAGCCTTTTAAAGCTGATCAAATAGATAATCTATATGTGGCAAGGATACCGGTTTTTAATGGTCACCTTATTCAGCCATCGTAATCTATGCATATCCTTAGAGATCCATCCTTCGTCTTTACAGACAAGATGGATCACCCAAGGTGAAGTACTTAGTCGAATGAAGCCCTTGTCAAGCAAATCCTGTGCTTTTCACTCTTGTAACTGAGGGAGCTATACGATATAGGGGTATAGATAGATACTGAACTCTAGGCTCCAGCTCTATCCCAACTCTATCTCCCTCTCAGTGGCAATCCCATAGTCCTAGAAACACATCCAAAAACTCACAAACTACAAGAACTAACTCCAAACTCGGCACTAGTGCATCTATATCTCTAATCGAAGCCTAGAACCTATAGCTCCCTTTGTCCATGAGCCTCAAGGCACTCATGGCCAGTTCATTGGTAAGAACTGAACAAGTGGTGCCTATAAACTCTTTGAGCTCACCTCCAACAACACTAAACTTCACCGACTTATTATAGCAATCGGCATGGCATAGCATGAAGCTAGCCAATCCATACCCAAGATAATATCAAAATCTGACATATCTAACACCTGTAGGTCTGCAAAAGTCTCCATGTCTCTAACCCTAACCTCACACTCTTTATAATGGCTAGCTGACCAAAGGGGCTCTCCCGCAATATCCCTACTAGAAAAGGCTTTTATTAATAACTGGCCTCTCAAATAGTATGGCAAAGAATGGGGGACACATATGAATGCGTAGACCTAGGGTCAATCAAAGCAAAAGCCTCATAAGCAAAGACTCATAATACTTGCCACCATATCACTAGATGTTGTTGCTCTTCCGTGAATGCATACAATAGGGGTTGTCGACCACCATTCTGACCTCTGCCCACTGAACCTCTACCACAGAACTTCCTGTCTTAAGCCTCTCCACTAGCACCTTTGCCAGTTAAATAGCAGAACCGCCCTAGGTCATCGAGCTGAAATGACTAAGCTGAAGTAGTGGGTTCACCGAACCCCTGGCTAGACATCCCTTGACGGAACAAGCTCTGCTCATTTGTGACCTTGCTTGCCACAACCATAACACACAAACATGCCAATCAGGCACTATCTCATGTGTCTCCTCCGGAGGTCTGGCATATAAGATAACTCTGAAATGATAGAGGGCCTGAATCTGGCTACCTCCTCTGTTTTGGTTTGAGAAGCAGGAGGCTATGTCAGGATGGGCTCTGAAAGGTGACCCTACCCGCTGGGTCCACCTTACTTTGCTAGCCAGGTCCACTCCGCTCCCTGAGAAAATAATCCATAAGTCGGGCTATTTTGCTAACATCAAAAGCACCTCCTCTTTGCCAAACCAACCTCTAATCCATAGTGTGTCCCAACCTGGGCGTAATGGATCATACCCACATGTGGCTGAAGGCTAAGGAACATATCCTTAGGGTCCCCCCAACCCTGCCACTTTATCCATCTATGACTGCAGATACCAATAGTTTCCTAAGCTAAGTATGTGAATCTCTCATCATACTCTGCTACTATCATCCCTGGAGCCATATGGAATCTCAAAAACTCCTCTACCATCTGCTCGCTCTCTAACAAGAATCTCCATACAAAAGCTCCCCTAAACTCCTCCAGATGGGTAGCTTAGAGTCACTGCACCTTATAAAAACTCATCATACCAAGTCCTCGCTAAGCCTCCTAACTCGAAGCCGCTGAGTCTCCATCTCTCGAAGAAATAGTGTATAACTTTAGTAATCTTCTCTATATCTCTAAGGAAAGCCTAGGGGTCCTCTATGGTGAGACATCCCTAGAAAGTGGGTGGATCCATCCTCTAGAAGTGCTCCAAAGCTGAATCATCTAGATCTCTAATTGGAGACTAGCAGGAGGGTGGCTGGATTGACCTCTATTGTTTACGTAGCACATTAGAAAGTGTGCCCAAGGCATGTTCTAGAGCTCTAAGCGAGCACTAGAGTTAGAAAAGCCACTACTATGGCGATGACATGAAGCAAGGACGAAGGGGAGGCATATTGGATCCTAAAGAACACAGACACATAGGATGAAGAATATTAATCACAAAAGGAAGACAAAACTCTATCTCTTACCTAGACATAACTAATTATCCTAAAGCCCTCAAGTAACGCTTTGTTAATGCAAACGGGCACACTTCCATTTACATAAACGAGGTGCTACCTATGGACACTTGCTCCGGTGACATGCGGGGAAACCTATGGCTCAAATACCAACTTTGTCACAACCTGACTTTGGGCATGTGACCAGCACGTGAGAAATCTCATCCTCACATAAGCCTCGTGACTTGTGTTCCTCTATATGCATCATTAAAACATAAAATCCATTGAAAATATAAATTCATTTTCTACAAACAAACCACCTGTTCTTAAAGTCCATATAATCATAACTGTAATCTCATAATTCAACTCAATGTCCATAGCTATAATACAAAACATATGTGATATGGTCAAGTAGATAGAAATCAAAATATAATCATATTGTGTAAAATGCAAAAATGTGTTCTAAAAGGTCTGGACTCCTACCAAATATCTGAATTACTCTAAACTACAATAAGAACGCTTCACCCTAGTGAAGCTCACCAATCTGACTCTACTACTACCAGGAAGAATGAGGCTAAGATGTATGTATAGCAATGGTATCTATAATGAGAGAAAGGAGAAAGGTGAGTTTTATGCAAAACTTGAGTGATGAATACCTATCTCCTTCACCACAAGGAATAATGCAAGAAATCATAATAATACCAGGAAATTCCAAAATAATCATATATATATATATATATATATATATATATATATATATATATTGTGAACACCATATTTTGTCCAGGCCCTTTTTGTATATAAGGAAAAATAAAGAAAAAATAACAGAACAACAATAAAATATTTTCCTTTTCATTAGTTTTTTTTATCTTTCTTAATTAGAATCAAATCTGTCTAATTAGTTAGTATCTTTTCTAATCAACATCAAATCATTATTTCAATCATTTTTTTTCCAATCAGATCATTTTCATCTAATCAAATCAGTTTTAAAATTAACATCCATCAAAATCTTTTTAATTAGAATCAGTCATTCATTACTACAATTTGATATCTCATTTCGCATAAATAGGTAGTATTTCTTTGTAACAAGGGATAAGGAGGACAAACCTAATTGAGCTAGCCTTCTTCCCTCCACCATCATCATTCATAGCCACCTTTAATCTACCACGCCTTTGCCATCATCCCTTCCATCATCACAACACAGCCTTCCTTCATCATCATCATCACACTCATCATTTTGAACCACCATAAACTCCAGCCACCACCATCATCATTGAACCATAACACTCAATCATCATCCACCATCACAACACACATCACAGCCAATACCAACACCAACACAGCCTTTGTCACCATCACACCTCTAGCGGCCGCGGAGTCCATCAAGACTGGGCTTGAACCGCCGAGCACCGCGTCTTCCAATCTCCCTGACCGTGACCAAGCGAACCACCACGTCCCAGGACAGATGAAGACCGCGCGCACTACACCCCTCTTTCCCTCACGCGCGCCACCGCAAGCAACCTTCCAGCACGACCGCGAGGCCCACACTAGCTTACCCCCTCGCGTCGCCCCTCAACCACGTGGAGACCGAGACCGCGCGCGCAGGGTTACGCGTAGCCCAGCTAGCGAGCTCCCCGCACAACCCGTACGAAGCCAACCACCGTCCCGTCGTTCATCCTACCGCTAGAGGAGTCCCATCGTGCGTCGCCCGATCCATGAGGCCACGTCACGAGAAGTCCTATGCTCAATCCGCGGAGCCCGGAGAGGCCGCCACTGTTCCTTGTTGAAGCTCTCAACTCTCACTCATCATTCAACTTGTGCTGCCTCAATTCTCGTAATACAGCTAAAGTTTAGAGATTAGAGATTATTGAACCTTCTTGTCTTTCCGTTTAAGAATTCTATTTGCTTTTTTTATTGTTTAGTGCTATTGTCTTCCTTTTGGTCAAGATTGTTAGGCCGAGTTGGGCTTGTGGGCTTAGTTTTTAGGGGTCAGCTTTCCTTTTGCTTAGGTTGGGTTTGAGAGTTATAGTCTAATATTTTATATAGAGTTTTGGGGTCCACAAAAGAAGAAAACCTCTCTTTTCCACAATTAAAATTAATTAACCCATCCTTTCTTTTCCATAATTAAAACCTCTCAACACAAAATTATTTTCTCAAAACGACGTGGCTTTGAGTTCCTCATTGCACCAGGATACGTCGGCATAGCCAACAACTATCAAGCCAAAATTAATTTTTCATTAAATCTTG
Organism: Dalbergia oliveri; assembly: GCA_030441495.1. Lineage (NCBI taxonomy): Eukaryota > Viridiplantae > Streptophyta > Magnoliopsida > Fabales > Fabaceae > Dalbergia > Dalbergia oliveri. Next base: position 36,780,111 of record JAMLFY010000004.1, on the reverse strand, counting down.
TTCCCTTTTAATTTTTTTTTCCTTTCTTTAATTTTTATTTATTTTTTTATTTCTATTTCATTGGGGAAAATAAATATTTTAAAGTTATAAATAAATTTGCATAATGAGCTCTAGGGTAACCGTATTTATACGGATGTATTAGGGTGCAAGTGGAATTAAGTTTTCACCATTCTCTAATCATAATTAGACTCCAAACTCAAATCTTTTTAAAAAGATCAGTTTTACAAATCAAAAAGTTTTCCAATTTTAACCATAATTAAAATTGGTGGTGACTCCCTATTTTATTTTAAAATTGGTTGTCATTCTCGTCGGGCACCCTCTGGGTACATTGTGATAGTTTGGCGACTCCACTAGGGACAGTTAGAGAGTCAAGCCTATTAGAGTAAATTATACAAATAATTATAACTTTATAATATTTATTTTTTCCCTTCATTTTAGTTTTTTTTTATAAAGTCTTCCTCTTATGTATTTGTATATATTTGTTTGTTTTATCTGTAAATATTTGTCACTCAAACCTTAGGATATATGACTTTTTGTATATATATTGTTTGGACTTTTATCTTGCAGAAATATCTATGCTCCCACACACAGTGCACCACCACTATCTCACACACATTTTGGCTCTATACCGAGCTTGTGCAAACCTAGGAATAAGGGGTCCCAACATTGTCATTGAGGGGCTTCATGCCCATTTGGCTTTTGGCGAGACACCACCCAGATTTTTCTGGTATCATGGATCGGTCATATTGAGAGGGTTCATCCGTACTTGTGATCTTTTCATGAACTAGGTCTCTATCCTATGGGTAGGGCAATTGGAATCATGGCCTTTAGAAGTCTACACTGTCCAAAGCACCAATAGAATGAACCTAGTGACTAAACATTTTTGTCCCCTAGGTTTTACCCTTTTAGGACACAAAGGAGCATCTTTTCCCTGGTATCTCACTCATTCACTGTATATATCTCCGACATACATGCATACATTTTCACATAAAACAAAAAAAAATTTTCTTGCAAACATGTCATACATTATGCATCCATTGCAAAAATAAAAAAAGAACTCGTTTTACATACATTCTATCTCATGCATACATGGCATGCATTTACTTTCCTTCATTCTCTCTTATAACAAGCATGTCATGCATAGTTCACATTTATCACCTATTCATGCATACATCATTTAAATTGACATTTATTTTCATGCATTCATAAAAATAATGGCATGCATTCATGCACACATCTTTTTTCTCATCCATAGTTCATGTTAAAAAAAAAATCACTTGACATGTATTCATAAAATCATTATTACATCCATATTAAAAAAAAATTCAAACATGCATGCTCATCTCTCATATATCCATTCCTTAGTTTGCACTATGCATTATTTTTTCTTACATGCATTCATGCACGAACAAAGAAAAAAAAAAAAAAGAGCGGAAAGCCATCATTTCACACATTCATGCATTTTTCCATACATGTAGTCCATCTAGCATGCATACATCTTGGCACATTAGCATAACCTCAATAGGAGGATCCATTTTCCTTTTATTCTTCACTCTCTCAGTTGATTCAATGGTTTGCAGTTTCCATGTTACTCCCCCAAAGAAACTTTATGATTCCAAGTAGCTTTATTTAAAGAGCCTTCGAGAAGCCATCAGGAGAAAGGGATTTCAAAAAGAGCTTGACGATTTGAAGGCTTGTGATGCATGAACAAGTAGAGGTAAAGAAGCTATCGCATCCATGCGCCAACCCAGGGCACTGGAACCAACAATTTCAACCATGAAGAACCAGGGAATGATTCAGATGAGGATGACAACAATGCAAGTTTACATGACAAGCCTAAGAAAGAGGTGGAGCAACTGAAACTCAAACAAGAACTGAAGAAAGCCTCCAAGAACAATTTTGAATACTACAAGGGCCCAACCCCTATGGCCCAATGAGTATCAATGACCTATGTCTAGCTCCTAGTGTTGCCATTCCCAAGGATTTCAAGATGCCCGAGTTCATCAAATTTGATGGTAGCACTAATCCTATCATGCACCTTCAGATGTCCTGCACCAAGATGGGAATGTGGTCCAAAGATGAGAATTTTCTAATCAGCTTTTCCCCAAAGCTTGGACGGAGTTGTATAGGAGTGGTACATGCAAAGATCGAACACAAATCAGATGTTGGGAGGACTTGGCACAAGCTTTTACCAATCAGTACAAGTTCAATTTGAATGCCGCACCTACAGAGATCAGTTGAAAGGGCTTAAGAAAGAAAGAGTGAAACGTTCAAAGAGTATGCCCAAAGATGGAGAACTATGGCTGGTAAAGTTGTTCCACCAATGTTAGAACAAGAGATGTGCTCTTATTTCATTCACACATTAGGGGTCCATTCTTCAAGAATATGTTGGGGACCCATGTCAAGGAGTTTGTGGACTTGGTGGAAACTGGAGAAAGGATTGAGGCGAACATCCAAGAGGGAAGTTGGAGTTAACAGAAGATGAGTCGCAACCTAAGCAAGGGTCATTCTACAAAAGAAGGAAAACTGTGAACCTCATACAACCACAGCACCTATCCTAATCCTACAAGCCAACCTTCCAACCAAACCACTACCCACCCTACCAACACACGTGTACCATCCTCACACCTTATCCCCATACACACTACCCACCTCAGCCATATCAAGTCAATCACATCTCCTCCCCTCCACCATATACACCTTTCAACCTATACCTCACATGCCTCCACATCACCCAGAACCCTTTCAATGCTAGCCCAAGACAGAAACAATTGTCCCTTGCCCAATTTCAGTAAGCAACTCTAAACTATTTAAGAGTTTGTGTGATGCAAATCTATTAGTTCCACGCCCTCCTCAATGCCACCATATCCTTGGTTTAATCCAAATCGTGTGTGTGAATATCACTCCAACACTCTTAGCGACTGTAATGGTTTCAAAGATGTTGTGTGGGATCTATTGATGTCAAAGCCATCAAAGTACAAGATGCAAGGGTAGAAGAAGGCTTTGTTGGAAATGATAGTGCTTAATGCATTGTTATTGAACCCATTGTTGCATCTTTATTAGACTTATTTGCTTATGTCCTAGATTTGCTTATGCTTATGTGTGATTTTCGTTATATCATTTATTTCCTTTCTTATCACTGCTATTCTTTCACTTCATTCTTTCTTTAATCATGTTAAGGCAGAAAATAATCATGAAAAACCCATTAATTGATACAATGAGCTTGAATAACCATGGTCATGATGAAGATCCTAAACTATGCGAATAATTTGTTCAAGTGTTAAATGTCACCATTACCTAAGGGAATCATGCAGTTTGTCATCATAATGACAAGAGCATTTGGCCTTAATGTTTGCGTTCATGACTTAGTTTTAAAGTGCAAATGAGTTAATCAAGCAAATACGCAACATCTAGCAAGAAAACACTATAAAAAGAAGTGCACAGGACACTTTTCAAAGCGCAAATTTTGGAAAAGGCTCACTGGATCTAAAATAGTCTAGGCAAAAGTTAGAGCTTGCTATAGGATGATCTAGGCAAAAGTTCAAGAAATACCTATTAGGTTTGAAGGGCGACTTGGGAAGATGTATCAAGAGAGAGCTTACAAAAAGGACTTTTGAAAAATGTCCAAACTAGGGCAATTTGATTTGGTCGAGGATCAATGAAGAAGCATTTGACATCAACTTTCATATACATACTATTTTGTTGCATAGCAAAGGATTGTAATCTTGGTCATGGCTTCAAGCTCAATGTAACGAATAATAAATTAAATGAGCTAATCCGATTAAATCTGCACTTCTTCTAATCTTTCATACCTACCCTCACCTCTTCCGTCCATTTTCATCCTTTTTCTTGAATTACGCATAATCATGAGATCGTACAAAGTCAAGGGGCATTAGCTAACAGAGTTCAAGAATAAGTTCACTAGATCAAAGCTTGCTCGCTAGATCAAAAATCAATCTAGGCACAGAATTAGGATAGGTTCCAACATTGCATGAAAATAAAAATTCAAAGAGGAGAAAGAGAAAGATATGTCCAAAAGAGAAGTCAATAACAGTGCCTCTGAACAAAATGATTCATTGGAATCAGACTAAGGCTTTTCAAGGAAAACAATGTTTGGAAGCATCCATTAGAAAGTGTACATATCATATCCTTCATTCTTGCATTATTAGATCATTCAGACATGTCATCATTCTTTAAACTAACCACGAACCATCACGGCCATAGTCCATTCATCATAACATCATCTAATCCTATCATCATCAACCTGCATTCCATTTCATCAATCAATCATTCATCTTTATCTTATCATCACATTAAATTTTCCAACACAGCCATATTGCCACGCAATCACCATTTAATTTTCCAGCATATCATTTACTGGCACTCAGAATCATTACATCGGTCACATCACACACGCACAATTTACTTCTCCATAACCTAACACGTGATCATTCTTTGCTCACCTCGCACACACTTTATAGGCAAGCGTCGCATCGCATGCGTGCCACAACGTCTGCTTTTCAGGATGTCAGCATCCCATCATGGGCGTCGGCCCAAATACATGGACCACCATACTATCCCAAGCGTAGCCCGCACCATCTACCATCAAATCATTATTTCGCGTCAGCCATTCATTACTGAAGCAGCACACAGCATCTAGCCTACCATCATCATGGCCTCCAGTCATCGGGTCATCACCCACTCCATCATCCGGCTAGAGGAAGTCCGCTCGTGCGTCTTCCAGTCCGTGACAAGGTACAGAGATGAGGCCACCAGAGAGAGAAGTAGCCCTCGTCGCATCGCGTAGCTAGCTTCAGAGGGGGTGAGGCCTTCAGCTGTTTGAAGCTCTCAACTCTCAACTGCATCATTCAACTTGTGCTGCCTCCATTCTCGTGTAATCCAGCTAAAGCTTAGAGATTAGAGATTATTGAACCTTCTTGTCTTTCTTTAGAATTCTGTTTGCTTTTTTTATTGTTTAGTGCCATTGTCTTCCTTTTGGTCAAGATTGTTCGGCAGAATTTGGGCTTGTGGGCTTAGTTTTTTGGGGGTCAGCTTTCTTTTTGCTTGGGTTAGGTTTGAGAGTTAAGGTCTAATGTTTTATATAGAGTTTTGGGTCCTAATCTAAAAATGAAAATAACAAAAAAGAAGAAAACCTCTCTTTTCACAATTAAAATTAATCAACCCATCATTTCTTTTCCATAATTAAAACCTCTCAACACACAATTATTTTCTCCAGAACGACGTGGCTTTGAGTTCCTCATTGCACCAGAGGATACGTAGACGTATCCAACAACTATCAAGCCAAAATTAATTTTTCATTAAATCTTGTTCCCTTTTAATTTTTTTTCCTTTCTTTAATTTTTATTTATTTTTTTATTTATTACTTTAAGGAAAAATAAATATTTTAAAGTTATAAATAAATTTGTATAATAAACTCTAGGGTAACGTATTTATACGGATGTATTAGGGTGAAGTGGAATTAAGTTTCACCTTTCTAATCATAATTAACTTCAGACTCAAATCTTTTAAAAGAGAATTTTACAAATCAAAAGGTTTTAATTTTAACCATAATTAAAATTGGTAACGACTCCCTATTTATTTTAAAATTGGTTAACATTCTTGTTACACACCTCTTGGGTACGTTGTGACATATATATATAATCAAATAATTGTTTGCTATAAAACTTCAAATAAATACTCTAATAGAGAAACAAGAATGAGTTATGTCTATCATTCTTGGCATAACAATTTCTCCTCTATGGTTCTTAAAGAATCGAAATGTGGACACCTAACTAGGTTCCATTCTCTCTTTATTATCTTATCTATAGGACAACTTGGTACCAAGGTTAACGATCAATTCCAACCATTAATTCATGTATATTTCTCTATGATTGTTGTCTAGTTCAAATCATAATTCTAATCTCTTCTAAATCAATTCCACAATTCGTTCTAACAATCGTAAAAATCTCTACATTCACATTTATCATCAATTCTACATAAAATTAGTTTAACAATAATGGTCCCATGAGTTTTATTAAAAATATATTTCATGCTCTAAAACCACAAGTTCAAAACATAGTAACCAAGGTCTCAAATCTCTTTGCAATAATCTATAAAATCATATATAAAACCATATTTTCATGAAAATAACTCTAATGAAAAACATAGAGATCAGGTTTGAACCCACTTACTTGGAAGGGTGGAATATGCAAGAACACCAATAGAATTCTAGAAGCGGAATGGCACAGTATCTCCATTGAAGCAATAAAACTCTAGATTAATCTCTAATAATCCCTAACTAACTCAAATCTTTCTTTAACATAATGGAAGAACTTCACCTTTTGAGAGCATGGAAACCTTTTGCAAACCCCCAAAACTAAGGAAAGATTGAAGGAAATGAGGTAAAATTAGCAAAACAACTTACCTTAAACTTAGAAGATGAAATATTCAAGTTAGATTTGAGAGAAAATGTAGAGAAATGGAGTTTTGTGGTGAGAACGGGGTAGGAGACGAAGTTCTTCGAGTTTGGGGGGTGAATGGTGTGTTTTGATGGTCTAAAACCCAAAAATTGGGTTTTTATACAAACTTGAGCATTCGCTCATAGAGTGTTCGCTAATAATTAACCCATACACCTAGGAGGATTTGATTAATTACTAGACTTACTCTTTGCTTCAGTTCCTTAATCATGCTTTGAAAATACTTAGTGAAATTACCCATTTTTTTTTTTTAAACATAATTGAAACGGAACGTGAATGATTTAGCAAAGCATAGAAATAAACTTAAAAACAACTCCCTACCTAATGATTTGAAGGAAAGGAAGACAGTGAAATGAAGAAAATATTCTTGAAAACTTGACTCTTTTGGTGCTCCTAAAATAGAATTTGTGTAAGTTATGAACTAAGCATCTAAACTATCTTCAAGCATGCCTATTTATAGAGATTTTGCAGCTCATAAATGGACAAAGGAAGGAAATCTGACCAAAAATTAGAGAAAAAAAATAAGGAAGAAAAATCATTTTGTTTGGTGGCTAAAACATGGAATCATGTTTCCATGTTTTCATGATTCTTTGTTTTTTCTTTGGATTTTTGTGTAATAATTTTCTGACTTATTACTCAATAATTTCGTGCATTACAGCCTTGTGGAAGAGGATTTTGTGTGTTCCATGTATTTTTTAGGTGTAGGCAAGGTATTCATGCAATTTAGAGAATTTACGGTTAAGGTTTAAGTGAATTACTAAGCAATTTGGGTGTTTTAGCAATTTTAGGTTTAATCAATCTAAATAAATAATTTTGACTCTAGATTAATAATTAGAATTTAATAAGCTTTAATTTGAGCCTAATATTGCTTAGGTTTATTAGAAAATCAAAAATCTCAAAATTTATAAAACTCCAAGAAGGGCAAAACTCATTTTACTTAAAAATTGCAGCCAAGCTTAACCAATGGTTAATCATGGCCTAAAAACATTTTAACACATTTTAGTGAGGTTCGGGCTAATGCACGCAAAGAGTTAAAAGTGGAAGGGCGTTTGGTCATTTGGAAGCTAAAATTAGGATTCTTATCCTCTATTAACACACATAACACAAACAATCCCTTATTAACATCAAAACATCCCTTGAGGATGGGTGGGGCCCACGGTAAAATAACCTCAGGGTTTTGGTCATTTTCACAGAGAAATTTTTTGCAATACTTGGAATTGCTAACTTCTCTTCTACGTTACATTCTTTATTAAGGATTGTTTGGTCAAATTTTATATAATACCTACGAATTTTAATGACAGTAAAAATTACACGTTACAATTTTTGTACCGCTGTAGCATTACTTTGAGCATTGTAGCACTCTCCAAAATGGTTTCTCCTAAAGTCTTGGGTTATAAATTAAGTGACCTACCAACAACACAAGTGGGTCCTGGGAACCCTATGGCGGTCCTGGATTTGCCTTGGACACGTGTATCTAAGGTATTACAGAGAATAAAGTGGAACTATTGCTCATTGGAAATATATTGAGAAGGCTATACAAAGCTATCTCACTTTCTTGAAGTTGAGAAAAGGGTTTTCATGGAACTCAACAAGTTGTTAAGAACTGGATGTAGGTAGGTTTGGTCAAACAGGATAAAACGAGTAATCTCTTCTTCTCTCTTTATCTCATTATTAGTTAGCTTTTGTAACTATCTTTGTTGTATGTTTCTTTGAAAAGTTTTAGAAAAGTTTATGAAGTTCCTGAATTTCTTTTATTCAGAAAATTACTTTATGAAGCCAACTAACTACAATTTCCATGCTTCAAGTGAATAGCTTGATAGAATTTGTTTAAAGTTTCAGAAACTAAAAAAAAACAAAGAAAAAAGTACAATTAACTGTGATGTCTAGGTCCACCCTCACTTGAAAATTCTAGTAGATCTTAAGGGAACCCACCAGTGTCATGAAACCCACATGCATGAAAACACAAAAGTAAAGAATCAAGGATTTCTGGTACCACTATAGGTTACAGGCAGGATTGCGGTCAAGCAGCATTTGTGTGCAGTTGCACCTTCTGGAGACCACTATAACGCGTTCGGCCAATTTTCCCGTATTAACCGGTATAGGTTGAACCACTATAGCGGTAAGCCGATACCAATATGTGTCAAAACGACGCAATTTCATTAAAACACCCTAGAAACTATATAAGCCCATCCCTATGCTCGGGTTAAACACCCTAGCCATTGCCAACACTCCTTGTGCCTCCCCTTCCGTTTTCCTTCCATTCTTCCTCCTCCCAAGCTTTCGATAAATAATTTTCATGAAATTTAGTCAGTTCTTCTTCTTTTCATCTAGTTTATGAGTTTGGGCACTATCAAGTATGGTTTTCTCAAAACATTCTTCTCCATAACATTCCAAATTCAGTTCTTGGCACAATGTCAAATTGTTTATGTTTTCATTATATTGTTTGGCTATTGTCTGCCAATCCTACTCCCAAAGTCAAGTTATTAGTGGAAGCACGCTCCAGCTACCAACAGTGAGTGAGATTAAGCTCATGACCATACTTTGGTCATTATTAGTACTCTCCCAATATTATGAAAATTATTTAAGAATTTTTAGAATGATTTATGTCCAGAAAACATACTTTCATGGATTATAAAAATTTTAAAAAATTATTATCTTATAGTTATCATGAAAATATTAATTTTAGTAAACTCATAGGACCATATTTGTTGTATGTATGTTTTAGAATTATTTATCAGTTAGAAAAATGGCATGAACCCTAGTTAGTATGAACGTAGGAATAGTGAAATATTTTGAATATTAGTTTTTAGCCAATGATTAGTAGGAAACAAATCAGCGAGTTAACGCTGGAGAATTGATCGTTAACCTTGGTACCAAGTGGTCCGTCAAAGGACTAGCCCAACCCTAGTTATAGTTAGGAACCCAATGTGGTGTCCATTTATGGGACCTAATTAGGTGGCCATCGGTTTTAGCCATCAGCTTAGTACATTTATATATTCAGTTAACTCCTATTTCTCTCTGATTATTGTTATGGATTTTAGTTAAACTATGGCTTTCATTATAGTTATGTATTTAAATATTAAAATATTTTACATCAGTTGCATGTATATTATGTGTATTATTTTGATATCCCATGTGAGTTGTGAGTGAGGCTCGCTCATTGAGTTTTGATAAACCCACCCCTCTATTTTCCTCCCCTCCAAATACAACTATAGGCAGTTGCACCAGGATCCACCTCAATAGTGTTGCAGGTTTTGATAAGTTTCGCTTCGAGTGAAGCTTATTAGAGGTCCATGTAGTAATAGTAGTGCTCAGTGATTGTGTAGGCAAGATCGAACATGCATAGTTTTATAATTATTTATATGACTTTCATTATTTATTTTATCAATTATGTTTAGCTTCAACCCATATTATGATTATTATTATTATGTAGTTTTAAACTTGGATTTATGTTTTGAAAATGTTCTTTAGAATTTTGGAATCTAGTTATATTGATGTAATTGGATACATATTTAATATTTATGTATATTAGATAGTCATATTATTAGAGGTTTCTTTCACCCAATCCCTTACATGACAGCCACATTTCATATGCGAGTCGTGACATCAATCCCCTTCGTGCTACTTTCAACATTCAAAAATAACAGTTTTGTTAATCCAAAGTGATGGCTAAAATTACAATTCAAAATTATGATTTATACACTTCAAACACACCTCACTATTTCAACTCTCTAATCATTCTCATTTAATCACCCAATTTTTTCCCTTTCTCATCATTGTTTCAAGTACAAGAAAATAACAACATAGACTCATAACAAAAGTCATAAAATTGATAGAGTTAACGCTTATTTTAGTCCACTTACACTCAAATCATTTTAGTCCATAACTTTTAAAATAAGTTAAATTAGTCCCTAACATTACAAAAGGTGAATCATATTAGTTCCTCAATTCAATTTTATTTAATATTTTATTAATTAAATAATGATAGGTCACTTTAAGTGATACGTTGGCATACCATTTGCCATTTAAAATATAATAATATTTAAAATAACTCATTTTAGTGTATAACATTACATAAAATGAGTCATTTTATTATTTTAAATAAAAATTTAAATGACTCATTTTGTGTAATTTTAGACACAAATGAATTATTTTAAATTCTATTATACTTCAAATGACATATGGTATGTCAATATATTATTTAAGATTACCTATCATCATTTAATTGATAAAATATTAAATAAAAGTAAGTTGAAGGACTAAAATGACTCACGTTTTGTAATTTTAATGACTAAATTAACTCATTTTAAAAGTTAACCTAAAATGAATCATAAATATAAAGTTAGGGACTAAAACGATATTAACTTAAATTGATATCATTAAATTGAAAAAATAGAAAGAATTGGGAAATGCAGAACGAAAGGGAAAACGGGTCCAATTTTAGTTGAAACGCAAAAACGAAAGGGTTTAGTTGATTGTCATGATGGCTGCAGAATTAACGTCTTCATCAAATTGGGGTTTTATCGTCATGGTTTGATGGCAAGGTTACTGAATTACAGTTGTGATGCTGCTGATAAAATGCGGCTGTTGAACCAATGGTCCCATTAAGGAGGGCTAGAGTCTTACAACCAGGGATGACTCCATGAACGTTCCTGTACACTGGCACTGGCACGAAGGTGCCCAAAGGTTCGTGATGAAAGTCGTAGCTGATAGCTACATCAGCCATGGGCCGACTTTGGGCATAATCCCGGGCATCTCTTTCTCTGCTTTTGTGAACTTCGTTTTCCGTTTATTATAAATGGCTGTACTACTTCTACGAGTTGTGTTGCAATAAAATGAACAATTTCTCCCACACTTCGACCAATCAAGAATCACATGAGGGTCATGTTATCCATTTGATAAGTCTAATCCAGAATTGGAGAATCAGTAGTGTAACATCCTCCCAGTACAACCTCCTCCTTAAGTCATGGCATCATACTCTAGAGTTGTTACTTGTAAATTTACGAACCTTTCTTAATTATTTATAGCAAGAATCAGCAAATCGTGTAGTAACTAACTCATGGTTTTATCAAAATATATAGCAAGGAAACAAAGTATTTATTTAGTACAAATTAAGTACAAAAGGAAGTTATTCTATGAGCTTTAGTACACATCTATTCTTTACTACGTTTATAGACATATACATACAACTAAGTACAATATAATAAAAACACTAACTACTAAACTATTGCAATCCGATTCTTTTTGTGTAGCCTTATAGTCTCTGGATCCCTAAGACGACACTAAACACAAAAACACATAGGAGTAATTATACAATTCTCAGGAGGACATTTCCTCAAATACACAATCGTAATGTCATCGTTATCATCCCAGCCACTTTGGTCCATTAAGAAAAAGGTGGTCATGCAATTTATAATAATGGTTCATTTTTAAAGTTCCAAATCATAGTTCCAAAGTGGGTTGTTTTTACAAATCAATCACCTTGTACGCATTTATCATAAGCTCATAATCATAGTAAATAATGTCAATTAAAATGATTCGATATGATACAAATATGTATATACCAAATATAGGAAAATTATCTTTAATTGCCCTTGATAAATTGAAGAGGACCTCATCTATCTCTATTTTCCCTTTACAAGTCAAAAAGGATCTTATCCCTCTCATTTGACCTCGACAAGTTGAAAGGATTTTATCCTTTCTATTTGCCTTTGACAAGTCGAAAGGATCTTATGTTTCATTATTTGCCCTTGACAAATCAAAGAGGATCTCATGTTTCTTGTGGCTATAGAACTTAATTCAATATATCATTCACTTTTCTTTTTCCAATGCATGCATAAAACACATACAGGCATTCATTCACAATACAATTCTCATTTGTGTCTCATAAATCAATCTTTAAATTGTCTAGCATGCATTCATATGTCACAAGTCACATGGCCAAATAATTAACATCAAGTATTCATGTCATACTAGAACCAAAATGCCATTGCATTATCAATTCAAGTCTTGGGTTCATTTTCAACAATTGGGCAAATTTCACACCATTGTAGCACGAATTTATTTTCTCATCAAACAATCAATTCAAAGACTATAAAAATTATCCAAGATATTTCAATGTGTCCACAAGGTTTCATAAAAATTTCAAAGTAAAAAGAGTTTTCTAACTATATTAACAAAATTAGATAAATTTAGTAGTCAGAAACCACTCAACCTCAGCTCAAAATCCAAATTCATAATTTTTAACCCTAGCAAATGATTGAATCAATTCAAAAGAAAAATTACACTTCAAGATGTTATCAACACTCAGTAAAAATTTCAAAGGAGAATTCAATCATTTGGTATGGTAGAAAAATTAGACAAATTCAGCTTCAAGACCAGAAATTCAAACAGCACCTATATAGTCTTTGTTCATGATTTTGGTAGTAGGAGTCCAAAACAAGGCTCAAAAAATTCATGGAACTAGCCTAGGATGTTAGCTTCAACATATATTTTTTATAGCTCATAAAACTACATACAACTGTGCTAGAAAATTCGTGAACAGTCACTGCCAGGAGGAAAACTGAAAATTCAGCAAGTAAGGTTTAATATCTCTTTAGCAAAAAATGATGTTTCCACAACAACAAACTAATCCACCAAAGCAAATACATCTATATATATGTGTAATCAAAGAATAGAACTAGAAAACATCAAATTTAAACCATCATAATTTGCAAGAACCAGAATTTTATTAAACAAAAGAACAAACCCTACTTTGCAAATCTTTAGAGCTTTATACTTCAAAGGTGTTCCAAGGGATTTTCTCTTCACTTCAAGGACTCCCAATCAAACTCCAAACCTTCCTTAGGTAGTGAGGAAGTGATATGTCAAGGTGAGGATTGATGGAGAATTGAAATTTTAATCGGTTAGTTTTGTAGGTGGTGATAAGTAGAATAAGTTTTGTGAAGAGAGTTTGAGGTTTTATCAACTATAAGCTAAGGTTTTTGGGATTGGAAAGCAAGTTGGAGCTATTGAGAAATGGAAAATGGAGGTTGTTGTTGCTCCTTGTTGCATGGTTGAGAATGAAGTTTGGCTTGCTTTCGAAGTTTAGTTTGTTGTCATCTTGTATATAAAGAATGAATATTATAATGTGCACTTAAGTAATCTTTGACCAAAGAAAGAAAAATAGATGGCCAAGATTAAATTTTGTAATTCAATGTTGAATCTTAGTCATTCATTTGATTTAAAGAGATAAACTCATTCATTTTGTAAAGATCAATTTAGTTTTCAGGATTAGAACTTGCACACCAAAATTTCATTGAACGGGTCAAACACCGTACCTGTAATTAGATATTACCTGAAATTTAATTCTAAGTATAAGATTTTCATTCCTAGCTATTCTTAACCTTATCCCCATGTTTTCTCATTTCGAGCATCTCCTGTTCCAAATATAGGATTTCGGCTATCCCGGGCCACAAAGCCACAAGTTACTATTCACAAATTTTTTTTTTTTCAAATCCATTAGATCGTCCTCATCATTATTGAAATGGTCAAATTTTTAAAATTACGACTAATAAAGCTCAAATTAATTTTTAAATAACTTTTTAGTGTTACAAGTAGCGACTTGGAAGTCAAGGTGCTTTGGGGGTTGTGAAGTGCCTAGGAGGCAAACTTAATATTCAATGTTAAGTTCTTAAAGGAAGTATAGAATACCCTCATTCCTCTCAACTAAATATTCAATGTAAAACACAAGCAATGTGAAATTGGATATTTCATTCATAGACAAGCTTAAAGTGAAAATACATTTAAAGGATGTACAACAAGATTGAATCTAATAAAAGGTAAGTATATTGTTGAATATATATATATATATATATATATATATATATATATATATATATATATTGATAGAGATAACAAGCTTTAAACCTATGAAGAGGGATACGCGAGCAATACCAATGTAAGATACAAAAATAACAACTAATGTGGAAGAACAATAGCATAGACCAAAACAAAACAAGTAAAATCGTTGCTATACCCTATAAGCTCATAGCAACACTCAAATGGCACAAGCATACTATCGCATCCAATATGACTCAAGCAACAAAACAATCACAGGCTAGGAAAAAATAGCACCTCCACATGCATCAGCTGACCTGTAAACCACCCCAGAGTAGGCGAGATATGTATGGCACTAGTAGCAGCCCCTTCTACATTGTCATCAAAGCTCCAAGTTAGCGCCATTCACCACCAATTCACACATTCCATGCACGAACTTGCTTTAAACTCTTCACTGAAAATTGGGGTTCAAAATGAAAATCTTAACACCACACTTTAGCCCAAAACCAAGTCTTATACCAGGATATTTTGGATTTCATTATCCCAGTTTGACTTAAAGCCTTCAAAAATCATCTTATTCCTCAATCACTATATAGTCCAACATACCACGTATAGCAAAGAGAGCCATTGCTTTTTATCAAAACCTCAAAAGGGAGTAGAAGACCATAGAAGCCTACAAGATCAGAAGGTAGGCACAAATATATACTCCACCAATTACGGCAGCCATACCAAATTGATGAAGACACAGGACACACAAAGAAGAAATGTTCAATAGATTCCTCCTCTGATGAGCAAAAGCAACAACTGTTATCACTCCCAAGGATACAGCTAAATCTATAAAGGCGGTCTAAAGTTGAGACGCACTTGAAGAATAAATCATATCAGCAGTTTTGCACGGGGAGCAAGCCCAATCCACACTTTTTTACTAGCAAGCCGCTTCAATGAAAAACTAATGATCATTTTGAATACCAGCAAAAAAAAAAGAAGACACACAAAAAACAAAACCAAATGGACAAAAATTCCAAAGCCACTCATCTCTCTTACCCTCTACAAATGCTATATATATAAATAAATATGCAAAAATAAAGCTAGAAATTATTAAAAAATTTAAAAGAAAGGTATCAAATGACGGTAGCGTTTACGATGTGCCTATCATTTTTCGGAACATTGAATGTGATTGATACAGTTACTATTTTATTCAGTGGCTGCAAAAAGACTATTTCAATTAACCTCTAAATAAAGTCGTTTACATGCACAACTCAGGCGCCCCAGAAATGTCATCATCATCGTTTGTGCTACTGTTCCAGCCAGTGTTCAGTTTGTTATCAAACTAATAATAAAACTTTATAATTTGTTAAGAATAATATATTTGGTCTTATATTTATGTTTTAATTATTTAAGATTTATAAAAAGTATTTAATTCAATTAATTTTGAATAAATTAAAATACTGAATACTAGTAATAAAAAATATATTTTTTGATTTAACTATGTTTTTAATACTAAAAAATATATAAGTAAATTTCAATTTCGATCATTTTAAACCTTTTTGTTTTGATCTAATTTTTTTAAAATGTTTGGTTTTGATCCTTGTTAATCCAATACTACCTCCGATATCAAATAACTGTTCAATTTTAAGTACGGACATGAACTAAAAAGGAATTGAAAAAGTTTTAAAGTTAATAAAGTTTAGGTATATTTTACAAATTGTTCTTCTTAATTAATGATTTCCTGTTTCTCTCTCCCTACTACTCTTTTTCCTTCGTCTACTTTTGTCTCTCATTCTTTTTATGTCTCTTTTTTTTTTTCATTGTTATGTATTTGATATTTTTCATGTGGACTTAATATTAAGTGGTGATATATATAAGGTTAAAAAAATTCTTAAAATATTTAGAGTGAACTCCACTTTGGTCCTCTATGAAGATAGCACCGAACAAATTAGTTAGAAATATTCTTCTTGGTCCCCCATAATTAATATAGGACAAGTTAATTTATAGTTATCTATAAAAATAAGTCAAATTAGTTCTTGATAAAAATATAAATAGAATAAACAAATCCATCAAAATATTAAGAAGGAATTGATTTGTCCTATAATTTTAATCATTAGGGATTAAGAATGATATTTTTTTTCTTGAAAAACTAATTTATTTGACGTTTTTCATAGAGGACTAATTTAGGGGTTTATTCAAATATTTATAAGGACAAAAATAATATTTTTAATATTTATACTGATTAAATGCATATTTTAACTTACATTTAGGATCAAAATTTAAAATGACATGATTAAAAGCAAAGAAAGGGGAAAAATGGGCCAAAACCAAATTAAAATTTTAGACAAGCTAAAATAAAAAATATATATTTATACAAAATTAAAAATATATTTAAACCCAAGTTATATTATATTTTTTTATACACCAAAATTTTACAGATCTAGATTTAAACCTATAATCTCAAACATACTATTTAAACTTATCATCACTAGCCCAATATTGCTATCTCAAATTGGATTATATATATATATATATATATATATATATATATATATATATATATATATATATATATATATTTCAGTTTACCAACTGAAAAAGTATCAATTAATATGTTTATCAAATGATGTTCTTTTAATATTTCACTATAAATAGAATAAAAAATAGCAATAATTGAGTGAATATATTATTATAATCAAATACAGTTATATATTTCTCTACACTTAGAACCTAGCTTTTTTAGATTTTGTTTAATTTTTTAGAATGATAAATATTGATGAAACTATAATTACAATTGATAATGTAAATGATATTCTAAAATTAAATTAAAAAAAAAATCTTAACATAAGGCTCGTTTGTGCGTTATATCATTTTGACAAAAGGAATTTTTTTCCTCAAAAAGGTAGTTGGTTTTTTTTTTTTATGTTAATTTCTTCAAGTGTTTGCGTAAAACCTTTTGGTAAAAGAAGAATCATTAGAAAAAGTATAAAAAATAGTTCATCCTTTTCAAGAGGGGGATTTATTTACACCAAATGTAAGTCTTATATACTTACATCTTTTAATAAGTCTTCATAAAAATTGAATTATATGATATTATATTGAAAATTAAGTATCCCAAATTTTAGAAAAATTGGACAATAATAGTCATGTATTATAATGAATACATTTACTTGTATTTTAAAAAATATATTATTCATCAAAATAAAGTGTCATGATGAATATTAAAATATTTTTAAACTATATGAAATTTGATATATTTAATCTACTTTATAAGAACTTTGTATTTAATGATTTGATTGATGAACTTTTATAACCATAAAATATTATTGAATGATGTAAGTGTACCATGACTAAAGCTATTGAATGGTAAAAGTGTATCAAGAATTACACATGGTGTAAACGGATCCTTACCATTTTTTCAAAGTTATATTTTTTATCTTCTAAAAAAATCTTTCTTATAACATAAAAAAGATATTTAAGAATAAATGAAATATTTTAATATTACATTCAAACATAAATTAATTTTTATTTTTTCAAAAAGATCTTAAAAATAAAAGTTTAATTTTGATATATTGATAATGTAAAATCTTTGTGCATGTTATCCAATCAAATCATCTAATTTTTATGATTTTTTAAGTAGAGAGGTATGAAACATAACTACTTTTGATGATGTGACAAAACATGATTAGATAATAATATAAAAAAGAGTTTTACTATTGATGTATAGAAATTAAACTCAAAATAATATATTAACTTTTTTAATTAAAAAATTAATTGATATACTAATATAAAAATAATATAACAATAATAATATAATAAAAAATAAAGTCAGAACAATGGCATCTGTTTTCTCGATGCGTGTCTGTCCTTAGTCTAACATTTTGTCCTTATGGGAAACTGAAATTTATTTTGTTTTTAAAATATTTAAAGTTATTTAATCAAAAATTGATTACCTGTTGGATTAGAAAGCTCCACCTAATGTGTCCCTATGTTAGACTTATCTTGTGCTTTCTTGACCATTAAATCTGAATCGGTGAAAGATAATTTGATCCCTCACTTCTTATGATAGTTCTCATTTAAACCATTAGTTTTAAGTGTTGAAATCTAGTAGATAAATTATTAAACCAAAATTATTAAATAATTTTAATAAAATAAAATATTTAAAATTACTAAACTAACCTAATTATCTTCTATCTCTTTCCTTTTCGGCCTCCCACCATCATCACCATGGCAACCACCGCCTTTGTTGCCCCCTCTGCCCGCCTCCCCAACCTACTATTTTGCATTGTTTATGACACACCACTGCCCCATTTATCAATTGTTTTAACTATGGGTCTTGCCATTTTGAATCTTTGAAAGCTGACAAGACAAAGGAACGAGAGTAATAAAAAATTGTAATTCTATCTAGTCTTGTTTTTGCCTTTGTAGTTGTTTTGATTGATGGCGGAGTCTCTATTTACACGTTAAACCAGTAGTTGTTTTAATTGAAGCAAGGAAAAAATATTAAGTAAAAATTATTTAAAAAATATAAAATAAAACTTTGTTTCCCCCAATATTTGTGGGCCTGGCTAGGGGAAGTCAATGTGGTTGCAGCAATCTAATGAATTTGACAATGACGAGGAAAGACTAATGGCTTGGTGATGGTAGCGACATAAAGCTGACGCCAAAGATGGGTAGCTTGGCGGAGGTAGCTTGTACATCTGAAGAGTGTTGTTGTCTTGCTGATGGGATGAAGGGGTGGCTCAAGGCCTTGAACCACTCTTGTTGAGTGTGCCTCAGAGGCAAAACAACGGTGCAAGAGTTAAAGGAATTAAAATGTTATTTGAGGGCAATTTTGTAATTTGGGGAGGACCATTACAAGGTCCAAAAGGTATAGGGACTAAATTATCCTTTACGATAATGACTCACAGTACATTGAATGTTCCATTTTACACAAAACTTTGTAAACCCAACCATCATATGACTGAAAGTAACGGTATGGAAAATTAAAAGCATTTTGGTCGAATGGTTAGGGTCAAAGTTGCCAGGATTTAAAAGACCACACAATTAGACTAAGCTTTTGGATAAATTACATGAATCACTTCCAAGTTATTTTAATATTACACTTATTCTCTCTTATTTTTTAAATTACACTTAACTATCTTATCTTTAAATAATTTTTTAAAAGTACAAAGTTACCCTTTAAAAAAATTCTCCTTCCTCCCATTCTCCCCACCATCAACCCTCCACCCATCGCCATCCCAAAAAACAAATCCCTAATGCAGTGCCATAAATATAACCAAGACTTAAAAAAAATAAAAATCTAAGCATAAGTGCACCCAGAATAGCATAGAACAAATAGCAGCACCAAAACACAGTAGAATAGTTGTGGCACACTCTTCCTCAACTGGTATATGTTGATGTGCCCCACCCATAGGTGCACCCAATTCCCATGCCAAACCTTTATGGCTCCAATGTCGGTTCGAGCTCAGGCTCGCACTAACCAACGACTCAAGCAAAGCGCCAACTTCCCAGCAGGTGATATTGACGCCACCATTTCGTGATGATTGATCTATCTGTTAGATTTCGTTACAGAATTCCTTCATTTCGTGATCTGATAAAGTTGATCCACTATTGTCGTTATGATTCTACTTGAATTTAGAGAATTCAACATTGTTTTTAATTGGTATTTTGGTATTTTATTTTCTCTATTTTTTTAAATTGAAAAGTCTGGTGGTTGTTTTTATGTATGGTGATGGTAAAGAGAGCACCATGAACAGTGGTGGTGATGATGAAATTAGTTGCAAGTTGTGTGTGGATAAGGGCATAGGAGTCATTTTATATTTAAAAGGGATATCACTATAATACAATGTAAAAAATGTTCCGATTAAGGGAGGCAAATGTCATTTTAAAAACTGAAAAGGGTGAGTGTAGCACTCAAAGAACTCAAGGGAGGTTCTAAGCTTTTTAGTCCCGTTTGAGCCTTGCCATGCTTTGCAATTACAATTGGTTCATTCCAGTATCAATTTCTAGAAAAGAAAATGAAGATAAGAAAAAATCGGAAGATGCAAACCAAACAAATCCATAATTAATATGATGAACCACATCTTCATCGAATTTACAAAGGATATGGTTGACACAACACGCGCGTGCACACACACACGTGTATATATATCCACTCAAAGTTATATTATGACAATACCATAAATATACATGCATAGTCAATAAATAGAAGCTGCCGCTGGAGTCGTGCTGAAAAGCAGGGAGTGCTAATTAAGTCCAGAGCTGTCAATTCAATCGCAACCCACGACTGAAACTATGCTCCAAGGATGGATTAGAAGACATTCTGATGCTGACTCTCTCCTTCTTGATTTGAACAAGCTGAGGGTATACACACCACGGGAAACTTAGAAAATGGTCCCTATTCATATCTTCATTGTAGCAACCCCAGTAACTAGGATGATAAGTAACATGATACCAAGCAGAAGCCTTTGCATATACATCGTCACTCCCAGAATTTGCATCGGTGTTGCCATCATTGAACCAGTTCCGAGCCTCTTTTCTAAGGGACCTCACAGCCGCATTAATAGCATCTGCATCCTTTCTTTTGGAGAAAGATTTTGACATCTTCATAATATTCCCACTAAGGATTTCCGCTTCAGTTTTGATGCCGTAATAGTCCATCAAATTTCCCAATTTGTAGTCGTAATTGTTTTTGTGATAGAAAGCATCATCAACATAATCCAGAAAGCCATCAACTTCCATGTCAGGGTCGTACGACCGTCTAGCCACTTCCCGAGTGAAGCACGTAATAGAGTTGTCACTCGTTGCAATTCCTTGCACTTTCCTAAAAAGCTTTCCTATTACATTCTGTGATTCATAGGTGGGTTTATCAGGCTTTTCCATGAAATCTGGATATTCTTTGACATGAAGATGAGGAGGTATAACAGCCGGAACACCAGTTTTTGGAAAGTCAACTGCTATTGAAAATTGATTTGCAAGCTCGACACATGGCTCAGCCATTGCTTTTGACAACTCTTTATCAGCAAAGACAGTGTGCGCATTGGCAATTATTCCTAGACTGTCATTGACTATGTAGTTGGCAAAATACTCCTCAACCTCCTGCACAAAGGAATAAAATGGGAATAAAAAGTGAATACTAAGGCTTTCAGAGATCACTGATGATAATAAATATTAAAGCCAGCTTGAGTAATTAGTTTAAGGTTTAAAGTAAATATTATTGCCTATAGTCTCCACAAATTTGGGTTTTAGACCTCGATAGAGAGTTGAGAAGGGAAATAAATAAGCGGTTGGAACTATTGGAACAAGATTTAGAAGCGCACAGATTTCATTTAAGTAAAATTACGATATACTAATTTTGTCTTAGTGGAAATCAAAGATCATACTATACCACAAGTCACATGATTTGAGTATTTGTAGTCCTTATACAAGATGATGGGAAAATAGAATATGTAAACACCGGACTGAACCTATATGGATGCAATAGAGGGGATAATATTGGACGTTGTTTGTGGTAGAATAGAATTTTATTGCACATCTATAAGACTTGCTATGATGTATCTAAGTTAATGTTGGGCAGTAAAAAACCAACAAGATAATAAGCTCAGTGTTGCGTTGCATGGATAGATAAACTTGACAAGATGGAAGCAAGAATGAATGCAATAGAGAGGAAGCTTGAGCAGCACCTATTGATCAAATGATCCTAGAATTATGCATTAGATGGTTTGATCATGTGTAGATAAGACATGTAGAATCCCCATTAAGGAGAGTGGATTAGATAACAGTAACCTAATGTAGCAAGGGGGTAGAACTGAAGAAAAACCATAGGTTAAATCATTGAAAAAGATTTAAATTTAAATGGTTTATTATAAACATGGTTTACATTAAGACTTTACATTAAGACACCATAGCATCATTTGATCCATGTATCAGAAGTAAATGGTTCCAATTTTCAATGAAAGATTGGTCCCTGTATAGTTACTTATTAAGGTCTTGTTCCTTAAGGGACCGAAACCTTAATAGTAGGAAATTATAGGTATCTATGCCTAAAAGATTATAAAGACCATAAACAAAACAAGATAAGTTGCATGGGTACAGCACCAGTATTTAGTACGGATACATATGAGGTGTGATAATTCTTTGGAAACACGTACACGTGACTGAAATTTTGCATAGTGAAAGAGAATGACACCTCAAAAAAAAAATATTTTAAAATTTCAATTGAAAACTACAGGATTAAAATTTGATGTAGTGGAAGATAGTAAATCTCGGATCTTCCTGAGAAAATTCACAAACAATACTTTACTGGCACTGGGAGCTGAATTTTCACTAAGCAAGTACAGTTTTTTAGTAGTCCCTAAACATATAGAATAGAAAACAGCACAAACAAAAATAAAGTAGGATGAACTAAATTAAAGCTGACCACATTAACTAAATTGGTTCTGGACAGCATAAATAAAGAAGCATCAAATAAATGGCAGTGTTCGATTTCCAGAAATTTTGGGAAATCAACTACAGCCTACAGGGTTCCTGATGAAAAATACACTTTTAACTACATAACGATTAAGAATTTTTACAAATCATGGGCCAATAGTTGAAAAATTACTAAAAAACTGGCTGATGTATAAATAGTAAGAAGTAAAATCCTATCTCTGACGACGCAACTTAATACAAAGAAGTAATTTGTCTATCTATTGCAAAGCTGAGTTTAGGATCCTATATCATGAAAAACCAGCAAGGACATACTGCCTGTGGTTTAGAGAATTTAGATAAAACACAAATTTGTGTTTTAACTTGAAAGTAAGAGTACTGTCACTCAAGTAACCAAATTAAGATAATGGCATGTAAAAGAGGAAAATCGTTGACACATGACATGAAAGGAACATATAAAGGGATCAATAAATTTCAAAAGGACAAAGGTAAACATAATAATTTGTTTTTTAATATTAAAAAATTAGTAATTATGGAAAGGGGAAAATTTCAGAATAAAATTGTGATTAGATTACAAATAACAAATGAAAGAGTGACTAGACAAGTGAAGTAAGATTAGAGATAACTCATTCTAAGCAGATCAGGTGGAATAGTGAAGCATGCAACCTTTACAATATTGACATGGATAATGGGGAAAACAATTGAATATGGAATCCATTTGACATAATTCAAATGAAATTGTAGAGACATATGACAACAAATTTGCAGCAACAACTAAGAATGTAAAAACAAGTTTAAGATCATATATAATAGTAACATGAAGATTTTAAGACCAAATGTAATATAACAAATACATGAAAGATTGCTTACAAAAATCAAGTTCGAAGAATGGTACCTCAATCATCACATCATGATCCAGTTTGATACTTGGGGGAGCAGTATAGTCCATTGGTTGGATTTCCCTAGGTGGAATCAATTCAGGGTCCCAACAGACAAAATAGATGTCACCATCCAAATCACTTCCCGAACACTCATTTGGATGAGGTCTTGTAATGAAAATCAGTTATTGGTGTCAACAGACAGTTTAAAAGGAAATTTAAATAGACTAGACAATAGTAATCACATCACTCAATTTCTATAGAAATCCAAGACAAAATAACATTCCGAATGACAAACCTAGAATTGCGAAGTGTTCATAGCCACATATGGTACTTCTAATCCTAATTCATTGGATTTTTTTTTCCATTTCTAAAGAAGCACACACTATTAACCAATCAGTGTGATTTTACACTCAAGCATTTGAGTAACATAGCTAATAGATACAAAGATGAAAAATCTAGAAGCCTAAAAGAACATATATAACAGGATACTAGTAAGCTACAACTTCCTTGCAAGTTCTACATTTTTGTAACCTTAAAAGGTTTCCTTGCAGCAATTATGTCAGAAAAACTAAACAGTCTTTTACCATGTACCATGTAAAATAAACAGAAATTAGTATCTTTACAGACTAAAGGGATATTTAAACATTAAACTTTTTAAGTCGAAAGCCACAATGTATTGTAAAATTGCAACATCCCATAAAAGAATGGAGTTGACACCTTATCAAGAAAAGGGAAGAAAGTAAATACAGAAAATAAGTATGGATGTGTATGTTGTAAGGAGTAACAGCAACATAGCATATGAATTTATTACAACAATTTTCAACACATGTGAAGCTGGCAGCACAAAGCATATCATATTTATCAAAATTATTCTGAATGCTTGCGAAGCTAGCAATACATAATGGACCTCCGAGAGAAAAAGTCATGCCAAAGACATCGTAGCTATTCATTATTTCACCAAGCTTGTTAATTTAAATTTTAGAAACTACAATTTCGGACTGGATTCAATATTTAGAAGTTAGCTCATAATTGGAACCTACAAAATAGTGTTTACCATAAATTTTAATTGGAAATATTAAGAACTATATTTACCTGGACCCTTTCTGAGGGAAAACAACGCAATTCACCATATGGTACAAATCTGGCACATTCACAGCCTTTAAAACACGCACATCACCTGGGTGCAAGCAGGGGTTTTTAGCTACTACTACCTTGTCTGTAACTACTTCAGACCTTGCAGACCTGTTGTCAGAAAATTGAACAAATACTTCACCATATTCGAGAGTTCTAGTTTCATCGAGACATCCCATCATTGCTCTTCCATTTCGAATAAATATCCTAGTTTTGAGTCGCAATTCCAACAGTTTTGATGCCCTAAATGTTTGCAGCATCATTGAAAGAAATGGCTCAGCATTTGGCTTGTAGCCGCAAATGAGCATCTCCTTCAGAATATTAGTGATCTCCCCAGTATACATTAAGTCCAGAGCTTCCTGTGCCTTTAATGAATCTGTTAGTATAGTGTTCAGTTGATTTACAGCCTCATTTTGCTTTTTCTCAAAAACATCATCATTGATGCCAAGAGTTGATAAGAGAGTAATCAGCTGCCGATTAAGGTAGCAAGGCTGAAATTTACTACATGCCAAAACATCCAACGTTATGTTATCTGAATCATACTTGCTCATACTCCTTCTCAGTGATAGCTTTACTAACGATGTTGGGTCAACAGCTACAACTCCTTTGTATCCGCCGTATCGGATCTGAAAGGCAGAAGGAGTGAATTTGTAACCACATTTTTTAGCAACTTTCGTGGCAAATTCACGAGATATCTTCCCAATTCCATCAGAGAAGACATAGTGAACTCCATCATGAGTAACCTCCACATCAGGAATAACTTCAATTTCATCCTCGCTAACACTTAGAGTTTCAGTAGAAGAACCAAAAGATTGTCCCAGCCTAGCAGCATATTTTGCCACATTTCTAATATTGCAAAAATTTCCCATCCATTCCCTTATGGAAGCAGCAGTACATCCGGTTGTTGGAGCAAACATCCAAAGAGAATTTTCCCGCAACTGACTTGATGAGAATGCTAGAAATTCAAACTTCTTATCACCAATAATTATACCATTCCTAAGTATAGAAAGAATTCTTTTGTATATTCCAGTCCTCATGTTCTCAAATGTACGTGGAGATAAATCTGTTGAATACAATCTTTCTAACTCCTCATCAACAAATGAAACACGTAGGAAGTTATCAATGAATTCATGGAAATGGCGGAGAACACGATTTGACACATTAACCTCTGGCCACAAAAATACACTTTGCAGGGCGTAATCTGAACCCTCCGTACATATACCAACCCATTATCCAAGGATATTGTGGGCGACCAAGGAGGATTCCTAGATGCGGTGCATGCAAAGTACCTTCTGTATTGATCACTCAGCCACTTTGTGGGTTCATAACAGAACTCCTTTGAATGGTACATTTTCTCTAAAGCATGTTCAATAAATTCAAGCTTCATTCTGCACGGATCAACCAAATGGTAAAAGCCATCATCAATTGCAGGACCAGCAACACATCCATGCTGAACCAATGAATTAACTTTAAACAAGATGTCATATGGTATTTCCATGCCATGGGGAGGAGTAACAATGGGGACAAGATCCAGGTTGCTAGAAAAAGGAACTCCTTCCTCTAAAGTGTATTGCCTCTCACTTTCCTCATAATAAGCAAAGTTTTCCTTAAAATCTGGAAAATTTTGACCATAAGGAAGCTCTAGACATATAGCAGAAGACTGGCCAATACAGCTCTGAGGTGTGAAATCTATTGCTCGGATCCACTGGTCATCAGGGGCATCTTTACAAAAGTTGAGTAGCCGATCCTCAAATATATTTTCAGAAGTAGATACATCTTTTACAGAAACCCGGGGAGCACCAAGTAACTAACAATTGAAGAGAAATGAATAACATTTACCATGAGTCATGGATAGAGCAATCATAGCAATATGCAATTACAGGAGACACATGAATTGGTAAGAGCTCATAATTAAAGATGAAAAACTTGACTTTTTAAGTTATACCTAACACAGTAAACACTGAATTGCATGAAAATGCATAGATCTAATAAGTAATAACTCACAGCACCAAATTAAAAACTCTTACACACATGTTGCAGATGAATTGATAAGGAATGACTTCAATTGCAAAATCTTGCTTCACATGAAAGATAACAAAAAATTAAAACCAGAAACTTCTAGCATCTGATGATATCATCAAAAGTATACAAAATGTTATGATATAAGTATGAAGATATCTTTACATTATCTTAGTATATCCTTCAAATATATCGTGAGGACAATTAATTATCTAAGTGAGAAAGAAGTCTTAGGAATTGTTCAACGCCTGATTTCGCTATATTTCTTGATTTGTTTCCTTATTTGATTAGGATTAGTAGCTTTCATACATTTGTTGGGTTAAGCTTGCAATAGTAATACTAATATAATACTTGATCAAATTATTATCATTACTATAAATTGAACCATTGTGTTAGTATTTTGCATTGCAATTGCACACTATTAATCTAATATCTTATATTCAGAGTAACCGACAATTCTTACAAAGTTGAAATGATCAAATACAACAATTAAAGATTTAAGCAACAACAAAATAATTACTTTGATTTGGGTAGCACTATGAAAATTACTTTCAAAAAGAAAACATAGAAGAAGACAAAAACATAGGAAAAGACGAATGTAATGTACATATCCAATTTTAGCATGAAGCTTGAATATAAGATGCAAATTACCAGTTCAAAGTGGTAGCAATATATATTCCTTATATCTGACTATCTCTGAAAGAGTTGTACAGTCTAGCTGTACGAGCAAAGAAGGGTATAGCATGAAAAAATACACTATATAGTTCCTGGTATAGTCATAAATGTCCAATAAATTAACATTTTCAAGTTCATTAAACCTTGACATTAAGTGCAGAACTATTTCTGAACATAAAAACTACATTTCCATTGAATTAAAAATATGAATTCACCATTTCATCTTGCACACCAAACCTACAAATATTATCTTTTTACTATTTTATGAATACTCCAAAACTTAATACATTGTTTAATCAAAAATCTATTTTGCATGCCAATGATGAAACTAATCAAAGCCATGGAAATGGAGGCAGAAGAAAACTAAAATGGTAGGAAAAATCTTTGCCTCCGACAAAGTTAAAACAAAATGAAACTTCTAGGAAAATGAAAAAGTAATGCAGATATCATGCATGGGATTTTTTCACCATTGTGCAATAAATTTCTGTATGAAAGTCAAAACCTCCCCCACCTAGTGAAGAAAAGCTTGGTTGCCTTTGTTGTGCAATAAGTTTCTCATGCAAAAATGGAATCAGCAAGTTACTTTCCTCATATAAAAGTGATAAACAGGACACTTCTACAGAATCTATAAATTCTTTTCATCATCTTTTGATAAGGACCCTATGTTTGGCAAGGTCTACTTTAGAGAAATAAGGCAGCGGTTAGGCTTGCCAAGGACCCTAATTGACAGCTAGCAGTGGGATTCACTTAGATGCAGAGGTAGTTAGTTAGGATTGGAGGGAAAAGTAGTTAATCTAGCAAAGTATACATAGGAATTAGTTGAGAATTAGTGGTTATGAATTCATTTGTATCATTTGTCTAGAATTGGAGAAATTCTCCTCTAGGGTTCTTGTAACACATTTTGAGATATTTGGTGATTTTGCCAAGATCTGTTAGCAATAAAACTACTCTTTTCTCTAGCTTAGGACTGGTACTATCACCTTTTTAAGTAGAACTATGAAGATCCACAATTTTCTAGGTCTATTTTCTGTTTTTGTTTATTAGTTTGAGCTATTAATTCTGGCTCAATGTGATTTTCTGGCATACAAGGGATTCAGCATATTAACGTCTGCACATAGAGCCCACTCTATACATATCAAGCAGCCTATTACTCATATTTAATTGGTAGTCTATGCAAATGTCACTTTGGTAGCACTATTTTTTTTTTCTTCAGTAAATGAAATTTTAGGGTGAAGGGAAAGTACCCTAGTAAAGAGCCAGGGCAGGGTCACCGGTAGGAGATCACTGGGTTCAAACTCAAAGTATGTAACACTTTTCTCTAGCTTGAGGCAGCTCCTATTGGAAATAACACTTTTTCCACTTTCCTATACCATGATGTTTACTAAGAAAATGAAGAATATGCTTGAAAACTATAATGAAAAAGTTTGATTTAATAATAACCTGAATGAGGAGATAATTAGCAGTTTCATTCCGTTGCCGAAGCAGCTCAATCTTCCAAATGTTTTCATAAGAAAGCTCAAGTTTATATTCCATATTGTTATGAGATAGAAAGAAATGCATCGCTCTCATTCCAATCCCAAATTGTACAGTGACATCCATCTTTTGCCATAAAACAGAGAATCTTCCCTTTGACTTCTGACAGCCAAAATACAGTTTCACATCATTCAACCCATGCAGAAAGGTTCTTGGCTTTGGCACAATATCTCTGACCATTTCCCGAGCCTTCAAATAGGAGGACCCAAACCACATTTTGGTAGGTTTGTTAGCTAAAGACATCATAAATGCAGCATCTCTTGCGGACGTGAACTGAATGATAGCAAATGCCCTTGGAACCTTACCTTTTCCTTGTCTTATCTTAATAGCAAAGACAGTTCCTTCACCAGTATAGTTTTCTACAAATACCTTAACATGGGACACAGTCACAAAACAAGGGAATCCATACAACTCAATTGTTTTGCCCATCCTACATACGAAATCTTTTGGCTTTCCTGGATAGAAGAACAAATAAAATTAATAAAACAAGGGGGCCAAAAAGCTGTAACAGAAGGCAATACTGGTATAATGCTACAGCAACTATGTCAAACATGTGAAGCATATTCAGTGATGTGCTATGGGAAACAAAAATAAATATCATGGATTTAAAATGCAGTGAAAGTTTATGCACGTTGTTCTGGTAAACATAGACAGATGACAATGTATGCTCACTGACCATGTGCACAAAATTTACAATGTTTATGACTGCCATGTAACACTTTTTAATGTTGAAAACATATCTAAAGAACTGAGCACAAGTTTACAGTGTATAGGCTTAAGTCTATCAAAATGGTTGAGAACCAAAATGCATTTCACACACTCAGCTCCTATTGCAGATGACAACCTAAATGTACTCACAACAGGAAAGTGGAAGGATTCAAAACTTATTCCATTTCCCTTGAATGTTGAGTGCATATGCTTAAATATGTAAAGATTCCACATAGTCAAACCACAGTAAGCAAAACTTTTACAAAACATTTCTCTGGTGCCACAATAACCATAGTTAACCTTGATGCCTTTTGAAAATGCAAATAAATATCTCTTACATCTGAACAACTAAAAATAAGTGTAAGTATATGACATTTATTGCCAAGGTAGGAAACAAAATGCATGCTACATAAATGATTATAATGTATAACTGCACTTTCCTTAAAGTACTCGAACTACTTGACTAATCAATCATCAATTGATAAGAACACATATGGATAAGTATTTAAGTTTTACAACATAATCTAACTAAAATTTTGTAGAATTTATTCTGCCCCGTACTAAGTGCACCTGCAGACACATGTTAGCAAGTTCTGAAATACGTGATCTCACTATCCAACCAATGTCCTAGAAAGGATGCAAGTTTCTACGGAGCCAAGATCATGACAACAAAAATTCAAAACATGCAAAACAGTCTTTGCAGAACCAAGAGTTGATAGCAATAAGCTCATTCAATGATAGCAAACCAGTTCTTAACTGAAGTCAGAAGCTTTTTGATAGAAGCCATATGGTTAGGCAGGTCTACAAGTGGAAGAGGATCAGGGGATAGCCTTAATTAATTGGGCCCAGTAGTATGCAGTGAATGAGCAGTATCAGTTTGTTAGGAGTCAGTTAAGGTATGCTTGTGAGTTTGGATTGTGTCCAAAAGGGAGGGAAAGGAAGCGATTTTAGAGGGAATTTTATATTACAAGTCCTTCTTTCCCCTCTCCTCTCCTTTAAAAACCAAACTCACAAATATGCACATAGGAGGTAGGTAGAGAAAGGGTGAGGGGAAAATCAGTCAGACAATTATTGAGTTATGCGGGAGAGATGGAAGGCTCTCAAACTCCCTATCCACCCTGATTGTATCGTTGGTTATGTGGCCACATTGGTCAAAAATCCTTACATTAATACACAGGATTATTGGGGTTTTCCACACTTTTCTTTGATACCTGAACCAGTTCCATCACTTTCTTCATTTTAGTCAAATCCTGAATTATGTCCAGCCACCAAAAGAAAAATATCAGCTCTTTGCAACTCTACAGTCTACACTATATATGAATTCACTCTTCCTCACAAAACTCAATTTCCCAAGAGACAAGCAAATGAATGCATAAAAAGAAAAAAGTCTAAATGCCTTTGAATGTAACAAAATGAATTCCAGCTTCAGCTGCAACAAACATTTATCATTCATAAAAATATAAAAGCAACTTCCACATAGCCCAGGACCTGCCTAATCCTTGAATTATATTTTCAACAATTCTTGTCGACCTCCGATTGCTGTCAATAAATGGAAAAGTAAAACTCGAAATTTAAAGTTCTAGAAACTACACAAAAAAAAAATGAAGCTCAAAAACAAATATAAAAACTGAAATAACCGAATCACAATTAAAATGTTGGTATACCCAGAAATGAACAAGCTTAGCATTTCACCTCTTTGTGATATCTAATAAATTATGCTACCTCATTTCTCAAAATAAGCAGTAATACTATTAGAGACTTAGTTGTAGTACATGATGCAGATTCAAAAAAAAAAAACTTTTATGAATAATAAAAAGAACTTAATTTTGATACACTGACTTGCATATAAACAAAGATAGTTGAATTTCACACCATTACTTGAAAGGTCATGCTGATAAAAATTTTGATTGGATGAGTCTGTAAAACAAAATTAATCTGTAATAAAATATTTAAAAAGTAGGTTGAAAAGCTAATCAAATCATTTTAACAAACTATATAGGGTCAATGACACTTACGAGAGCCCACTGCTTTCAACATTTTGCACGAAGCAGATTGAAAAGTAGATAGAAATCAGCAAAACCTTTTTGTACCCAACAGAGGGTATTACAGATCAATTTTAAATATTTGTACTAATAACAAAAAAAAAACCCCAAGAATTTTTCAACCCTATTTTTATCCTCATACCAAACTAACACCTATGTTTTGTTGGAGAGTGAAAATAAGGGTAAATTTTTCATGATTGAGCTTTTGGTATAGAATCTTTACAAAGCTTCTAACCCAGCTTTACCAAACTAACACCTATGTTTTGTGTAAATTTTCCAATCAAATATAAAGTCAAAACTTCTAACCCAGCTTTACAAAGCTAACTTCTGATCAAACTCCAGAAAGAAACACAAGATCAAGAAAAGATACATCTTAGTCGAAGAAAGAAATACATGTTTAGATTTCATGAGAGCTTTCAAAATCTTTTGATCCCCCTAAAGAACCATCACATGAAGAGAGTAATGAAATCATAACCACAGACCCACACGAAATCCATGAAAATCAATTAATGCTCAAATGCGTATAACAAAATAGCCATTCCATCCAAATATTTAACCCACGTGTCGGAAAATATTCTTTCAATCAGAATGATTCCTTACTCGAGTCAGCCAAGGCCAACATGGGAGCAACCCCAGAAATGAGCATGGAAAAAAGCATTTTGTTAACATAGGATGGATTTGGTTGGGAAGTAAAACAAAGAGTAAAAATTCCATAGACCAGCTCTATGTGCAATTTTCTCATCCACGAAATTTTCAACCCAATTTTTACTTTTCCTTTCAAATTCAACCAAGCACACCAAGATGTAAGATTTTACTTGTTCAGCGCTCAGGAAAGACAAAGTGTACAAAAATGAATCTCTGATCAAACATAGACTTACATAAAACGATCAAAATGTGAACTTGAAAGAAATGCAAACGACATTATTAAACAAACACAAATAATTCTTCCACACAGCACCCATGAAGGCATTTATATTCCATAATGCACCACACTATAATCACCAAACAGTAACAACCATGCGTGATTGAAGGAAAAGGAAAAGCATAAGTGGTCGTGGGTATGAGCATGAACAAGTGATCACTCATCACGATCATTGATCACCCACCCGCAGTGAAACGGAAAAGCAGAAACACAGAGACGGAGACTGACCCAAGATTGAAGATTGAAGGTATCAGCAATAACAAGCCAAAGAGATACGATAAACAGAAAAAGAAAGGGTCGTCACTCGTCAATCCCAAGTCAAGACTGCAACTGCCATGGACACTGCTTTATCGTCAACATAGTGAAGTTAAAGAGCTCCATCAAGGCAGGCCAAAAGCCCTTTTTTATTAATTTTTTTTTTTTATTGGCTAATATACGCATACTCAAGGTATAAAGAGATTGCATTCTATCACATTTATTTGAAAAATATACAATTCACCTCGTTTCATTAAGGATATATTTAATTTATTCTCTTTCATGATTTGCTTTTTGTGAATTACATATTAAAAAAAATAAAATTGAATATTTTATTTGGTTAAGAATTTTGCATTAGACTATTTCATCCTTTAAGAAAAGAAATTAATTGTGATTCTCAAAGTGGAAATGATGACACATTAGTCCCTTGTTAGTCTTTCATTAGTGGACTTACACATGTGGTACAATACAATGATGGCCATCAAAATGTTAGACAGCTAAATGAAACTATTTTGAAACATATTATACTCATTGAGGACCTAAAATTGTACAAAATAAATCACTTTATGACTTATAATAGAGAATTAAATGACTTATTTTATGAATTTCAATTATCAAAATGAGTCATTTTAAACTATATTCCACTTCAAATAACATATATATCACTTAACATCATGTTAACAGGTCAATGTGCAATTCTATTAGTGTTTAAAATATTAAATACATACAAGGGACTAATGTGTCCTATTACTAAAATCTTAAGGGACTAGGCTTAATTTCAATTTTTGAAGGACTAAATAGTCTTGTGGAATTTTTATACACTAATTTTATGTTGCTTGTTGCATACAATTTATTAAATAAACTTACATATCATAATCGTTTTTATATATTAAAAGGTTTTCGTTTGGATATCTCAAGGTATCGATTTTTTAATCCAAGAGTTATGATTTAATTATGAGTGTTTAAAATATTAATAAGTTTAATTAGTGGGACATCACAAATTTTAACATAGATTATTTAAAATTCCATCCATAAACTTTATAGGTGCTAAATAAATCCCTGTATTAAAATGATAGATAATTTTAATAATTATTTTAATTAAAATTTAATAATATATATTTTAATTAAATAATAATTGATAATTAAATAAATATTAAAAATAATATTAAAATGCATAAATTAATAAAAATTAGCATCATCTTTTTTTGGTTTAACTAGCATCATATTATTATATATTTAACATTCAAATATCATATAAAAAACCAAAAATTGAGTTTATTTAATACTCCAAATTTTTAGTAAAAATGTTCCGGTGTTTCCACTTTTAAATGGGTCACCCCTCTTAATCATTGTCCACATGTGATTTGTTTGGTTTGAAAAAGAAGTAGATGTTCATTTTTATCTTGAAATTATATGCATGATTTTTTTAATCCCTTAAATTAATAAAATATCACTTTAGTCCTTAAATTTTAAAAATTCATTCAAATTAGTCCTTATACTATTCTTCTTAATGACTAACTTGAATTACCAAAAATTAAGTTGAATCACTTTTGAAAATTTTAGGGACTAAATAATATTTCTTAATTTTAGGGTAAAGTGAATCACGTATACAATTTCAAGATCAAAGTGAATCTTTACTCTTTGAAAAAGATATCCTATAACATAGTATTAAAACCACTGGACAATGATTCAACCAAAATTCGATAACTAGTCATGAAACGTTCAGTCACCGTTTGAATTGGTCGTGCATTAAAAGGATGTGACCCAATTCAACTCTGTTGTTATCAAAACCATGGCCCACTAATTTTCAAAAACTTGACTAAGTCATTTTTTTTTTACTTCTTTTTTTGTTAAACAACATATTTTTTAAAATCTTAAAAAAATTCTAATATGACTTATGGAAAAATATGGTAACTTTATTTATATTGTTGTACCTTATGAGTTTATCATATAAAATTTTGTGAGTTTATTTATGTAATTATATTTTGAGCTAGTCAATTGTAATTTGTTATTGTAAAATGTAAATAATATTTAAAAATTTATATAATTTATTTATATTTTTTTATTTAAATTTCATAAAAAATATCAAATTATTAATTAATTATTATTTTATTATATTTTATTTAAATTTTTATATATTTTTTTATATAAATCTAGTTATAATTCAATGTATTGATCGAGTCAAACTATGGCCGTTAAGTACTGGTCCCTACACATAGGCTCGTAGATAAAGCAATAACTTGAGTATGCAAAGGAAGCTGGTAGGAATTTTCCGAATTCCAAGGACAAAGAATATGGTATTATTTTAATCCAAAAAAAAAAGCAATATGATTGTGGGTCCATTATTCATCATTTCTGAATTCCCACGAATCAACGACGACTCCTTCTCGCATAAGCAGTCATTGATCTCCTCACGATCCTTGACTTGTAAAGGCGAAAAGAAGAGCATTTCACACTTGACTGTGCTCCGCGAAAGGAAAGCAATTTACTTTTGTTTCTTTCTTTCTTTTTTTCTTTTTTTATTTAAATGGCGAAAGGAAAGTATTTCAGAACAACTTTGTATAAAGATGGGTTTTTCCTTGATGCCCAGATAAAGTATTGGATTCTAAAATCGTTGTTTACATGAATTGATGAAAAATTGGAGTTTTTACATTTATGAAATGAAAAAAATCTTTATTTACATAAATAAATGATTTTAACATTAATTACCAAAAATCGTTTTGGGAAGATTTCATCAAAACTATAATAAAATCAGTGTAATTATACAACACATATAATTTGTTAATTTTATTGATTTGTGCACTCTATTTTTAAGTAAAAGTTAAGGATTTGCATCCCATCTCAATATTTTTTTTTTTAATATTTTGCTAGTATATTATTGCTTTTCTTTTATTTGCAAATCTTTAAAAATAATTGTGTTGTGGTAGCACAATTGATGATGTATTGGCCTGTAAACTCAAGGTCTTTTAATTTTTTTTTTCAATTTGTCTATTTTTGACAATTATTTTAAATTTTAATAACAAAACTGACTTAACATTGATAATTTATTTATGTAAATATCATATATATAATATTGGTCAATGAAATTATATATAATTACTTATCTTGATATAAAGATTGTCGCGACATATAATTTGCTTTAAAAACAATTAGGTATATTTTAGGACTAATATGACAAAAAGTCTAATACTATTATATTAAAAAGTAATGCACACATTTAATTAGAAAACTATAAACAACTAATTGTTGTAGTCAAAAAGCTTGTAGTTAACCTTGTGTTAGATCGATCAATCTAGTTGAGTTATTTCTAAGGTGAGTAAGTTGTTAAATAGAAAAATTAATTTTATCAAAACTACATCATCTTGAGCACTTGATGAAATTCCTTATAGTAAATGCTAACTTTTTTCTAGGATTATTCTCGGAACCCTTCTACCTAATTTTTTTAATTAATTTTTTTTATAATTTTCTAATCATCTATGTGCATTAATTATCAACTATGCCCTTAGACTTTTTGTCACCCAAGCTTCATATTCACAAGTAAGTCTGGTACTCACCTACGCCGCTAACAAGCTCGGAATAAGCACCATATCACACTAAGTTATATCATCATCACATTGGAATAAACCCCCGATTACATCCACAGTCCAGATCTTTATCCAAACCACAAAGGCAAATTACATGCATAATAGAAGCAGAGGCAATACATCAAAATATTAGTTCTACGAAAGAGTAGCTAAGGTATGAATCCCAACAAGAAAGCAAAACCGTGCTCAACAAATTATTTTTTAACGAAACCATTTAAATAAGTTACATACTACTTTCAGGCATTCCTCAGTATTTAATCGGCCGACCCATCCAACCCTGGGATAATACCGCCGACTGTAAACACTTCATATGAACTAAGAAAAGACTTTTAACACAAATTCTAATTCCCAATTATGCTATATGAAAATCACAATGCAAGTTTCGAAGTATAGTTTTATTCTTGTATCGTCAAACTTGATACTTTCCAAGTATTTTGCACATATCTCAAGATAGAATTGTCTAGTTGACATGATGCTTATAGTGTTAAAAAGTTAACTCAACTTTTTACGAGTGCTATTTATAACCCTCATAAAAAGGATATATATATATATATATATAGATTGTTAACATTCACATCCACACATTCATGTGGAAGTTAGTATCCTCCACATTTTGTTTTGGTTATAAAATCCACTCATATATTCTCTTGTTCAATATACAATTATGGGTACATTCAAAATTTTATCTTATCCATATTAATTATTCCTTGAAAATTTTCTCTCTCTTCTAATTAATATTCTCTCTACTATTCTTTTCTGGGAGCGGCTATTGACGCTCCTATTTGGCTAATGTCACTTCCACTTGCATTTATTTTTATTGAGTTTTACCAAAATATCCTTATGCTATTTTATCTTAAAAAATAATAAATATAAATGAATTAAATTATTTACTAGGTATTATAAGGTTATCAAAAGATATTATTATTAATTAATTAAAAATTAATTTAGCTACTTAAAATATTTAATATTTATTTCATGTTTAATTTTCATATAGCAATTAGATATTCTAAGTATTAAAAATTATCCATTGGATATTAACTTTTATTGAGGTTTTCTGTTTATTCATGTTATTAAAAAAAATCTATTATCGTTTAATCATGCATTATCAAAATTTTCAAAATGCTGCCTTAATTTTATGATGGTTACCATAAAACTTTTAGAATTGTGATTAACTAAGATACAATTCACAGAATATATACGACATTCAATTTTAACACTTATTTATGTGTTTTTTGAGTTTGAGTCTTAATAAATAAATAATTAATACTGGTGTTTTATCCTTTTTTTTTCGTCTACAAACAGCGCTAAAGCCTACTGTATATAATCGATCCTTTATTACATTTGATTCTACTTGAATATAATTGTTAGGGTCTACTCAATTTTGAATATCTTTTATAAAAATCAAATTATTTTTTCAAGAATTATTTTTAATTCAAATTTTTTATGTCAAGAATAATTTGTGTAGTTTACTTTTATTTTGTACCATATTTATAAAATAGTAAAACAAAAAGTATACTGTATTCCTCAAAGAAAACTTTGTATAGTAAAATAGTTTAATTCAATTTATAAACTATTTTTAAGATTAAGATAATCAAAAAACACTTATTTTTTGTTGTTTTATATGAAAATTTGAATTTTATGTCTTACTAGAAACGTAGTTAAAATTAAAATTTTCTTCAAAAAATAAAATGTCAAAGAAGCATAATCAATAAATATTAAAAGAATATAT
Source organism: Dalbergia oliveri (assembly GCA_030441495.1). Lineage (NCBI taxonomy): Eukaryota > Viridiplantae > Streptophyta > Magnoliopsida > Fabales > Fabaceae > Dalbergia > Dalbergia oliveri. The sequence goes on along the minus strand of JAMLFY010000004.1, from coordinate 36,741,920 downwards.
TTTTTGATATGGAAAAATAATAAAAATAATTTTAAATATTAATAATAATGATTTTAAATAATTTTAAACCAACAACATATTATTGATTTAATTATAAAAGAGAAAGAAGGGCATTATAGGACAATCAAACAAAAGAGTAATTAGAGTAATTAAGTGGAAGTGACATTAGACAAAAAGGAGTGATTATCTATTTCTAAGGAGTGGCAATAGTATGAATTCTCTTTTTATTTTTCTGTTATCTGAAAAATAAATAACTAATGAAAATTTTAAATAATATTATTATGTGTTAGTATAAAATACTTTTTATTATGATATTTGTAAAATATTAAAATAATATCAAAGTTAAAACAATAGTAAAACAATTTACGTATTAAATTTAATACTAATTCATTTTTTTTACGTGAAGTTCACGCGACTGAATATTATTTGTTATATTACATTGCAAGTTTCTTAAGTATCCTCATAAAATAACTATTCATGCGGTTTAACATTATTTGAATTATAAAGGAAGATTTGAATTATATTATTTCAATATTACTCGAATGTCTCTCTATGATGTAGAAAATTTTACTTCAACAAAATTCATGGTAGTGCTTATTGTTGTGAAACGATAACAATAGAGAGACTGATGAAGAAGAAGAGAATGATCTTATTGATAATCCCAAAGGTGCTACATAATGAGTATTCAAATGGGCTATTTATAACCAAATGGTAAGTGATATAAGATCAAATAAGATCGTAATAGATTCTCTAATTAAATCAAATCTTAACTGAATCATCTAAAGATATGGACATCCATAATAAAATAATATTTTATAACACTCACCATTAGATATCCATAAGAGATATGCCTCATTAAAAATTTACTAAAAAAAAACTCAATAGGAAAAAAAATCTTAATGAAGAAGAAAGAGTACAATATCCTCATTGTGGGAAGTAGGAACTGTCTCATTAAACATTTTGTCAAGGAAAAACCCCCTAGGATAAAAACATTAATTAAGAAAGAAAGAGTACAATATTTCTCCCTTCTTGAAGTATCACTTTAAAGCTCATAACCAATATATTCTGATTTTGTGGACCACTTCTTTAGTTATTGACTTAAATCGCTTGAACAAATTAGGCATCTGTTCCTCTCTAGTTATAATGAACATAGTCATAGACTTCTTCTAAGATAGTCCACATGATAGTTTGAACATGTTGATTTCTCCATAACTTGAAGAAGTAGTGGCTATAGTCTATTTTGTGTATCTCCTAGATATGACCATGTCTTTATAAGTAAATAAAATCTATTTGATATCTACCTTTGTGTAGCTTTGAAAAATATCATACATGCTAATACACTTACATAAAATAGATGTGATTTGTCCATATAAAAACTTCATAAGAGTTTTCTTTGTGCAAATTTATTGACAAACAATTATTCTATTTGCTAAACGCTTAATCTTCAAGTTGAGATAAAAAATATATCCTTTTGAGATCTTTTATTTCAAACTCTTTCTTTAGATCTTTTACTGCTATGGGAACTTATTTAGGAGTTCAACTAATCAATTTACACATTAACTATAATGAATATAGTTATAAACTTCTTCGTAAACACAACAAAAAAATAGCATTATAGATCAAATTAGAAACATGATATACTCAATAGCATGATAGATCAAAAGCAAAACATATATATAATATGCATTCAAGAATTCAAGAATACAGAAATTTAGAACATGTCATGGATATATAATCAATCCATAACTTTGTTTTACCCATATAAATACTCATTTGTATCCCACATGATTTATGCCTTCCAGGTGTCTAGACTTCGGGTTCAAAGACCTTACATTTTACGAGTGAATCAAGCTGAGGGCTTCTTTCCATTTTGACCAATCATTTATAGGTCAACATTCGTCGACGATTCTTGGTTCAAGATCCTTATTTTTCATGAATAATGTGTAGTGCTACATTATTTGTAAATATATTATCGACAATAACTAATCGTTAGTTCCATCCTTTCCTAGAGATATAGTCTATTGAGATCTCATCATTTTCAATGATTATTTTCAGGTACCTAAACGTATGTTTTCTAGCATTGCAGCTATATCAAAATTTTGGACTACAACAAATGTCCTTATTATATCTCCGTCCCCTTCAACAAGAAGAGTATCTTTTGCCTCTATAATATTATTTACTCTTTTTGTCCCTTTTCTTTTCCAAGGATTTTCATTTTTGGAACCTCCTGGTTTACCATGCTTCTAGTGTGCAATTTTTGCATTAACCAATTGTCCAATAGGGACATCAATTCAGATTGGGGCATTTTTAGTTGGTATATAGGATTTAGTTATCCTTTTGTATAATAAAATAATGCATTTGATAATTCGTTTGTTATTCTTTGCAACTATATAATCATTTGTACTTCTAGTTCACATTGACATATGTAAGGATCTAAATAGAATAATATTGATGCATTTAAATTTATTTTCTTTTCTTGCTATCTGTTTTCTCTCCTAATATTGGAAACATTATTTATCATCAAATTGGGAATATATAAATTGAGTCATATTTTGCATTAGTATTTCAATACATTTGACTTTAAAGGGAGAATCATATCTAACATATATCCCAATTTTTTTGGGTCCCATTTTGGAGAGATAAGATGAGCAATTTGGGACATGTATTGCACCTCCAAAATTCTTAAATGAGAACTATCTAGCTGTAGGCCACCCAAATATTTGTGAGGGAGAAAATTAATGGCAATTTGTTGACCTTATACAAATAAATGCTACAATATATAAGATAGTATGCTCCGAACTAGAAATTGGGAGATTTGTTTCATGAGCGAGTGGTCTAGCAATTGATTAGAGGTCTTTTGTCAGTTAATTATGTTAGCCATCTCTTTCTATATATGAACTTGAATAATTTGATGTTCAATATTTATACCATTGACCTACAAGTATTAAAAGCTTGACAAATAAATTCACAGAATCATCAAGATAAATAGTTTTGATTACATTATCAAGACATTGTGCACTTAATAAATTAATTTGCACAAATATTATCACAAGCTCCAGGTTGCAATATCATAATGACTACATGTGTGACCATCTCATAGATACATTTATTATAAACATAAAATATTTAAAAGGTTCATATAGTGGATGAGTTGATCCACGTATATCACCTTAAATTCCTTCTGGGATTAAAGGGATTTAAATCCAACTGTTTTTTGTTGTTGAAGGCCATGTAATTAATTTACTTTGAGAACACTCATCATAGGAAAGCTCATCATTAGAATAAGGAACCTTCTGGTTCTTCAACAAATGCCCATATGAGTTTATAAATTCTTTACAACATATTGCTCAGGATCTCTCCAAGTCTTGTTGAAAGATAACAGAATTTGGGCTAATAATCTTCTGGTTTATAATATTATATGATTCAATTACACTAATATTAGTGTGAAATAGATTGAAAATAAATTTCGGGCAATTTTTATTTTGCACTTTCTTATCTGAAGCATGAGTTGTGATACAGAGGTACTAATTATTTCCTTCATTCATTATCTCAATATGATATTCATTTTGTAACACCTGAAAATTACTTAAAAATTAATTTGAGTTTTGTTATTCGTAATTAAAAAATCTAACAGTATAGCAATGATGAGGGTGGCCCAACAAACCCTAAAAAAAAAAATTTTGGGCCAGTGAATAGTAACCTTGCGGGCCCCCCCTCGCTGGACGCCGAAACCCTATTCGGGCCTAGAGGTGCCTGAAATTAGGAGAACATGAGAATAAGGTTAGAAATAGGTGGGAATGATAATTTTATATTTAGAATTAATTTTCGGGTAATATCGGCTTAATCGGTACGGCGTTACCCGTTCAGGAAAATTTCGTGTGCGTTCTTAACAGAAAGATATTTTAATCATTACAAATGGATAATGATAATGTATATCTATTCTAAACAAGTGGAAGGCCAAGATTCAATCTTGAATTACAAGATTGAATCATAGCCATCCATTTTACTTTCTTGAATTAAGAATTTCCTAACTATATAATATGTCATCCATGCATTAAATAAAAGATAAACACAAACTCAACTTCTCCATCAAGCTTTCATCCTCAGCCATTTTCCAGCACACACAACCAGCCTCCATTTTTCACTTTTTACAAGCTCAAAACTTGTTTCAAACCTCCATTTTCCTAGCCTAGACTTGATGAAACCACAAACTCCCTTCACTAAACTTATTCTACTTATCATAACCTACAAATCTAATCGATTATAATTCGAATCCATCACTTTTCCAACTTTGAGGGCACACAATCTGAGGTTAAAGGAAGGGTTTGGGGTTGTTGGGGAAGCTTTGAAGTGAAGCAAAAGCATTCTAGAGCATCCTTTGGAGTTAAGAGCCACAAATCTCTAAAAGTAGGGTTTTCTTGCCTTTTCTTTTTCAAATTTATTCTGGTATGATATGATTGAGCTAGGTATGAAATTTCTTGTTATATTGGTTGATATTATGTTGATATTGATTTATGAATTTTGGTGGAGTGTTTGGATGATGTGAAAAATCATTTTTGTCAAAAGGGGTTTTGCTCTATGCTGCTGGATTTTTGGTTTTCCTCCTGGAAGTAATTGTTCATGAATTTTCTGGCATATTTTTGGGTAATTTCATCTGTTAGAAAAAATATATGTTGAAGCTAATATCTTAGGTTAGTTTCACAAATTTTCTTGGGCCCTGATTTTGACTCCTAATGCTTTAAAAAATTCTAGAACCGAAATGTGTCTATGCTGCCTGGATTTGTGAAACTGAAGCTGCAAATTTTACTAATTTTTTTAACATAGAAAATGATTGATTTTTCCCTTGAAATTTTTACAGAGTGTTGAAATCATCTTTAAGTTCAACTGTGATTTTTATTTTGAGTTGATTCAATCATTTGCTAGGGTTAAAAATTATGAGAACTCTGGTCTAAGCTGTGAATTAGTGGTCCCTAACCACTGAATTTGTACAATTTATTGAAGGAGTATGAGAGCTTCATTTGTCTTGTAATTTTTATGAAACCTTATGGACACATTGAGGTGTCTTGGATAATTTTTATAGCCAATGAATTGATTGTTTGATAGGCAACTTAATTTGAGCTACAATGGTGTGAAATCTGCCCAATTGCTGAAAAAGAACCAAAGACTTGAATTGATAATGTAATAGCATTTTGGTTCTAGTATGACATGATTACTTGACATTAAATATTTGGCCATGTGACTTGTGACATATAAATGCATGGTAGAGGAAGAAAAGAGTGGTTTATGAGGCATGATTGAAATTTCATTGTGAATGAAATGCCTACATGTGTTTTATGCATGTATTTGAAAAAGGAAAAGAGAACGTATAAACTTAAATTGTGCATGTTTTGACATATGGACAAAACAGAAACAAGACTTAGGTTGAATGAGGGAAGGAAACAGAAAGAGGAACCTCCTTAATTATTTTGAGACGGTAGACGTATCGGCTAGGAATATCTATATGAGATTCGAAAATGGAAAAAATGAAGTTCGATGATCACGTATAGGAGTGAGCTCAATCCTGATAAGCAATCTATTTCCCTTGTGTGTGATCCATTACAAATATCATTTGGTATAAATTATCTATTGTGAAGTTGCCCATAGCAAATACCCATTGGGTATAAGTAAGTCTTTCTATGTCAATGAAAAGAGAAAATGCACTGATTTGATTTCTACGGCCATAAGTGAAACTAGGTTACTTGGAAATAATTCCCCACATTATCATATGCATACTCATGTTATCATGATTGGTTTGCTTGGGATGATTTACTATTTGTTGACACATTTTGATAAAAGTGCACTAAGTGATTGATTATTAAAAGCTACCCACTTTGGAGGGATGATTTTATAACTTTAAAATGAATCTTTAGACTATATTGCATGATCACATTTTTCAAATAAACCGAAGTGGCTGGAGCGATGACGATGACATTATAAGTGTGTGATTGGGGAGTTGCCCCACTAAGAATTGTGTAATTCTCACCCCTATGTGTTTTTGTGTTTCTGTGTCGCCTCCAGGTTGACCCAGAACTACGAGGCTGCTACACTAAAGGAATCGAATCGCAATAGTTTAGTAGTTAGTGTTTTTTTTTATTATGTTGTACTTAGTGGTGTGTATATGGTTGTAAACGTAATAGAGAACATGTATGTATTCAAGCTCATAGAAGAGCTTTCTTTTGTACTTACTTATGAAATAAATAAATGTTTTGTTTATTTGTTGTATATATTTAATAGATCCATGAATTAGTACTACCCGACTCGATCAATCTTGCTATAGATATCTAAGAAAGGTCCGTTAATTAATGAGTAACAACTCTAAAGTGCGACGTCATGACTTAAGGATGGGGTTGTACTTGGGAGGATGTTACACATTTTGTTGAATATCTTCAAAATTCAATACTAGAATGTTTATTTGGGAGACAAAATAATAGTTCTTCAAGAACTTCAATTATCTTAGTACTCTACCAAGAATGATATTAACATTTGTGTTTCTCAATACTAGATGATGAAAACACCATAATATGTCATAAAAGAGATTTAAGATATCAAGCACCATATGGTTAATATATTAACATAAGTCAATATACTTTTATTCACATAAGTTAATATATAAACTTTATGACCACAAATTAAGTCAAGCACCATTTGGACGTCTTTGTTAAGCAAATGTGTTTTCTTAATTATATAGTTTGCTCAATTCAAAACAAATTTTAATATATTTTTTGAATATAATAAAAAACTATTATAGAATAGTCATGGCCCAATAACACTAGGCCAATTTGGATGGCCTAAATGCCCAAGTTGGTTAGCCACCAAGTCCTATAGCTCGCAGAAGTTAGAAGCAAAGGGTGCCATGATTTGAATGCCCAGAGAATCTAGAACGGTCAACCTCGTTTCAAGATCCGCAAAACCATGGTGTTTAACCCCATCTATAAATGAAAGCAAAGGGAAAATAAGTAAGTGCCTTCATACACACATAGCCTGCATAGAGTTAATACTCACACGATTTAGTAGAGTCCTTGTAGGTACCACCCCCATGGTTGATTCAAGGAAGGGAACCTAGCTGGATTGCTAGCATGTCCGAAGTAACTAGTTACTACGTAACATTGGCACCATTTTTGGGGAAGGTGCGTGTTGTTTCTCCTTTCTTGTTACACTATTCACAAAGAGCTATGGCTAGGACCAAACAAATAGCCAGAGTCGTGCCCCTTGAAGCGGGAAGAGGCGTTGGCCTTATGCCCCAAGACGGGTTAACGGCCTTGGAAACTACTTTGTACACCGATGACCGAGGCACGAAAAAAGGTCAAGTCAACTAGATCATTGTTCAACAACAGAATCCACAGATGATGGATCCACCAAGGCTAATACAGGCAATTGACAACAATCGAGTATTGTCTTTGTGTGTTGAGCTGCCCCTGAATTCCATCGCCCTTTATTAGGAACTCCTGCATTAGTTCGAGATTAGGCCTTGCAGTTGTAGGGCTTAGAGAGAGATGAATAGGCTAAATCAAGAGGATGAGAGGTTCCAGAGAGAAAAGTCGGGCAGAAACCTAACTCCAACTTCAGAAGACCGAGTTAGGGATCTCAAAGCCTAACTTTGTGTATTAACAAGATACCAAAGCCCAAGCCCTAAGCATGGTAGGCGATGAACTCTGAGTTCTTAATGGAGTAGAAGGCCGAGTTCAAGCCACTGGCTGAATATAAGGCATATCTCTAGCCATTAAAAAATAGCGACAAAGTTTGAGCCTTTAAGGAAACTCCAGGATGACTCCCCTCTTCATTCATGCAGAAGTCGAAGTTAGAACACGTGACCCCTTGACACACTAGAAACCCTCTTCAGGAGCACATAGAAAACTATGTGTTGCCTCAAGGGTATAAACCATCAACTGACATCAAGTTGTATGATGGGACCATGGATCCGCAAGAATACCTGGATGTTTTCCACTTTAGGATGTATCTTAATGGAGCACGGACCCGTTTAGTGAGAATATTTCTAGTTATGTTGATAAAAGCTAACGCCCGGGACGAGGTAGGGAGTAATCATTTGTTGAGAGGCACGGACAAGGAGCGGCTCCCTCCAGCGGAGGGTACATGAATGAACTGATTACACACTCGAATGAGAAGGATCCTGAGTCTATAGGTATGGGACTAGAGTAAGGATGGCTTATATGAATTGATTGGTACTACCTATGCCACAAAGATGCATATTTCTTTTCGGTAGCCTATCACGAAAGAACTCAGTTAGCATGCTTGACTTGGGGTAATTTTGGGATGGGTGACCTCTTGGAAAGTTTTCCTAGGAAGCGTGTGAGTGAGGACAAAACATGTGAAAAGACCCGTGTTGGTTTGTGGGGATAGTCGTCAATCCATAAAGCAGGAGGGGACGTTACAAATGGTATCAGAGCCTCACCTCTCCCAGACGGTGTAGTTCAGGGATGAACCAAGCGGAAGCGTGGGCATGTAACGTTCGGGGACGAGATAGGGAGTGATCGCGGCGGGAGAAGGCACCAAGGAGCGGCTCCGCCTCCAAGCGAGGGTACGTGAATGAACCGATTACACACCGAATGAGAGGGATCCTGAGTCTCTATAGGTATGGGACTATACAACTAAGGAGGGCTTATATGAATTGATTGGTACTACCTATGCCACAAAGATGCATCTTTCTTCGGTAGCCCATCACGAAGAACTCACAGTGAGCGTGCTTGACTTGGGGTAATTTTGGGATGGGTGACCTCTGGGAAGTTTTCCTAGGAAGCGTGTGAGTGAGGACAAGCACGTGGAAAAGACCCGTGTTGGTTTGTGGGGACGTCAATCCATAAAGCAGGCGGACGTTACAAAAGCCGCCTTACAATGGTTCAACTGACTACCACCTCGGTCTATAGGAAGCTTTGCTAACTTGAGTAGCCGATATGGTGCAATTTACAGCAAGCTGTAGCAAACCTAAGTCGGCCACAAGCCTTTTAAGGTTTAAATAAAAGGAGCAGGAATCGTTATGGGAATATATGGAGCATTTTAATGTGGCAACCTTATAGATCGACGCCTTGGGCCGCAAACCGCCTTGGTGGTGTTCATCATTGGACTCAAGGCTAGCAAATTTACTAGATTATTAATGAAATGGGAGCCCAAAGCACTAGAAGAATTCCAGTGGAGGTCAGAAAAGTATATGAACATGGAAGAAGCCATGTAGGTCAAGCTGGAAGTCAAAAAGGGTAGATGCACAAGGCAAGCCCTAGAAGAGATTAACAACCCTCAAATGAGGCTCAAGCCCGAAGGGCGGGAAATACCTGGAATACACACCTCTATGTGTATCTTTACTGAGATTTATAAGGAGATTCATCTCAGAGAGATTGTAGAAGCCAAGACCAATAAAGCCTAGAGCTAATAACGTTAAATCGAGTGTATTGTGAATTTCATAGCAGTTATGGCCACAAAACGGAGAATTGTTATGATTTCTGAGATGCCATTAAAGACCTTATCTGAAGCTGAAAGCTGGCTAAGTATGTGGCTTCACAAAGGAGCCCTCGACGTAAAGGCACTCCCCATGTGAAGAAAAGAAATCTGCCACAAGAAAGGAAGAACAAGCATTGCAAGATAATGACAGGCAGAGCATGAGGTCATGAAAATAATAAAAACCATTTTGGGAGGCTTTGCTAGAGGGGAATATCCAAGCCAGCTTGAAAATAGGGATTAAAGGAAGTCCTCTGAATAGAATATTCTGCACCCGCAGTCAAGTCTGCTGAAATCGAGCAAGTTCTTGACCTCACAATTTCTTCGAAGGACAACTCGGAAGTGATGTAAGGTTATGATGACACAATGGTCATCTCAGCCATTATCATGAACGCTGAGGTGAAAAGAGTACTAGTGGACAATGGGAGCTCGCAAATCTCCTTTTCAAAGAAACCTTCGACAAGCTTGGTGTAAAGGAATTCAACTTTCATGCATAGTCGGAGGACTTGGTAGGATTTTTGGGATCTAGAGTCAAGCCAGATGGGTCAGGAAGACTCCACGTGACAATAGGCTTAACACCGTCTTCCAGAACGAAGTCTATTGAGTTCTTGTTGGTGAATTGCCATTCCGTGTACAACTATATTTTAGGAAGGCCTACACTGAACAAGTTTGCAACCGTGGTGTCCATAAATTTTTTAGTAATGAAGTTTCTAGCACAAGATGGAAAAGTGGTTATGGTGAGAAGTAATCAAGCCATAGCCAGAAGATGTTAGGACCATAGCTTGTGCGTTGGGAAGGAGAAAGAGTTAGAAAGCCTTCACGCAACGTGATGATGGTAGAGCTCTACCAAAGAAGTTGTAAGACCAAGGAGCAACCTAAACCAGAAGGTTGGTTGTGGGAAGTACAAATTATGAAAATGGTAAACTAGACACTTTGTATTAGCCAGGGCCTTCCCGACTCCCTCAAAGATTAAGTAATGCAAGTGCTGAGAGCCAACAACGCCGTCTTTGCTTGGCTAGCGGAGGACATGCTTAGGATAGTGTAATATCCTCCAAGTACAATCTTATCCCTAAGTCATGACACCAGACTCGAGAGTTGTTACTTATAAATTTGCGGACCTTTCTTAAATATCCATAGCAAGAATCGACCGAATCGTGTAGTAACTAATTCGTGGTTTTATCAAAATATATAGCAAAGAAACAAATTATTTATTTAAATAAAAGATCAAATACAAAAGGAAGCTCTTCTAAAAGCTTTACAGTACATCTGTTATCTCTTATATTTATAGGCATTTGCATACACCTAAGTACAATAGATAAAGGCTCTCCCACTAACTATTGCAAATTCCAATTTATTCCTTCCTATAGCGGCCTCACTTCCATTGGATCAACCTGGAGACGACATGGGAAAACAAACACATAGGGGTGAGAATTCTAAAATTCTCAATAGGGCATCCCTAAAACACAAATTGAAATTCATGTCATCGTCATCATACCAGCCACTTCGGTTTATCTAAGAAAATGTGAGCACGCAACATATCAAAGGTTTATTTTAAGGTTCAAAAAACATTTTTTCGAAGTAGGTCTTTTTTTATTATTCAATCACTTAACATACACCTGTCATACTACTTAACATCATAGAAGCTCGTTCTCAACTTTACGTGCCTTCAGGACATCGAAGGGATCTCATATACATCATCCCTATCTTTCCATGCCTTTGAAATAATAAAGGGGATCTTTCCGTGCCCTTAACACACTCAAGGAGATCTTTCCATACCCTTAACATACTAAAGGGGTTTTCATTTGTCACTTAGCACATACATCATCCTCAAGCTTACATATATAGGCATCACATTACTATATGCATTAGCATAAATTTTTGAATTTCATAATGCTTCAAACATATATATCATTCATTTAGCACCTTTCTTTTTACCAATGCATGCTCCAAGTATATATAAAATATTCATTCCTCATAAGTCAATCTTTAAATTATATAGCATGTATTCATACACATCATACTTAAATCAAAAGTCATTATATCATCAATTCAATGCATTATCACAATTCCAGCACATTGGCAGATTTTACACTTATCTAGCAAGATTTATTTTGCATATCAAATAACCAATTACAAGGCAACAAAAATTCCCAATGACACCTCAATGTGTCTATAAGGTCTTGTAAAAACTTAGAGCAAGAATAATTCTTTAACCTTGTTAACAAAATTAGACAAATTAGAGGTCAGAAGCCCTCTATTTACAGCCAATAGCCAGAAGCCTCAATTTTTATACCTTACCAAATGAGCCCAGTGTAACATCCTCCTAAGTACAACCCCATCCTTAAGTCATGACATCATACTTAAGAGTTGTTACTTCCTAATTAGCGGATCTTTCTTAAATATCTATAGCAAGATTGACCGCTTCGTGAAGTAACTAAGCGTAATTCTATTAAAATGTATAGTGACGAACCAAAACATTTATTTAAATACATAATTAAGTACAGAGAGAAGCTCTTCTAAGAGATTTACTACACTACATTCACTGTTTCATTTATATACATACAACTCCAACTAAGCACAGTAAAGTAAAAGCATCAACTAATAAGTACTACGATTCGAGTTCTTCAGTTGCAGCTTCATTGTTTTCTGGATCAACCTGGAGGTGACACTGGAACACAAAAACATAGGGGTGAGAATTACACAATTCTCAGGAGGGCAACTGCCTAGTTACACCATCATAATGTCATCGTCATCGCCCCAGCTATTTCGGTTTATTAAGAACATGTGAGCATGTGACATATATCAAAGATTCATTTTAATGTTCAAAAACCATTCTTTCGAAGTGGGTTTCTTTTAGCATTCAATCACTTAAAGCATATATCCCATAGTATTTTAACATTGAATAAATCATCCTAGGCAGACAATTCAGAGTAAGTTGAGTAGCATATAATACATGCAATAAACTTATCTCCAAGTGACATGGTTTCACTTATGGCCACAAAGATCAAATTAGTGCATTTTTCTCTTTTCATTGACATAGGAAAGATTTAGTTTATACCCAATGAGTATTTGCTGTGGACAATGCCACAATAGATAATTTATACCAAATGGTATCTGTAGTGGTTCACACCACACAAGGGAAATAGTTTGCTTATCAGGACGAGCTCAGTCCTATACGTGATCATCGAACTTCATTTTTTTCCATTTCCGAATCATACACAGATCTATTCCTAGCCGATATGTCTATCGACTATAAATTGGGGTTTTCTCTTTTCAATTTCCCTCCCTTCATTCAACCTAAGTCTTGTTTCTGTTTTGTCTATATGTCAGAACATGCACGATTGAAATTTATATATATTCTCTTTTCTCAAATGCAAGCATAATGCATATAGGCATTCATTCACAATATAATCTCAATCATGCCTCTAGCGTACTTTTATATGTCACAAGTCACATGGCCAAATAGGTAACATCGAGTATTCATATCATACTAGCACAAAAAATGCCATTAGTTCATCAACTCACAACATCAATCCATTTCCAGCACAATGACAGATTTACTGCCCTAGGCACAACATTTAATTACCACATCAAACAACCATTCCAAGTACCACAAAAATTATATATGACATTTAACATGTCTAGAAAACCCTGTAAATTTCAAGACAAGCAGAGGTCTATAGCTATTTCAGTAAAATGTACAAATTTCAGGGTCAGGGGCCACCAATTCAAGTCTAGACCCAAGTTCCAAAAATTTTTAACCCTAGAAAATGATTGAATAAATGCACAATAAAATTTACAGTTATACTTCAACATGTTATTAACTTCATGTAAAAATTTCAAGGGCTCATTCAATCATTTGCTATGGTAATAAAATCGGGCAACTTTATTGCTTCATTTTCAACAATCAAGACACATCAGTCTCATTTTGGTTTCTAATTTTTTTGAAGTAGTAAACCTTAAATTCAATAGCCAAAAAAGTTCATGTAGTTATTTTAAGATGCTAAATCGAACACATAGTTTTTATAGCTCATGAAAGCACCCAAAAATATTCCAAAAAATTCGTGAACTACCTAACATATAGGAAAATAGAAATTCCAGCAACTTAGTCCAAACTTACTTTGATAAAACCCATTTTCTAACACCATCCAAACCCACCACCAAAATTCACACATCAATATCAACATAATATCATCCAACATAACTAGAAATTTCGACTTAGCACAACCCAAAATAGATTAGAAAAATTTGACAAAGAAAAGGTAAGAAAAACCCTACTTTGAGTAACCTATTAGCTCCTTGGCTTCAAGATTAACCAATCTTGCTTCCTTCTCCTCCAAAGCTCCCAATCCAACTTCAAACCCCTCTGATATCAGTGAGGTGTGAGGTACAAGACAAGGTTTTGATAAGAAATGGAAATTTTGTTCAGTTAGATTGAGAGAATTAGGTGTAGAACATGTTTTGTGAAGAGATCTTAAGGTTTTATCAAGTTTAGGCTAGGGTTTATGAAGCTCCAAGTTTGTTAATCGACTTTGAGAGGAAGAACAATGGAGGAGAGGTTCTTGGAGTATGCTGTCAAATTTTCAAGAAAGGAAATGATAAGATATTGATTTTATAAGTTTATGACAAAATGCATAATAATTTCAAGTACAAAATGTTTTCTTTTCTTAAAGATAAATATGGAAATTTTGTAAATATCCTATTGGTCCTAATAAAGTGGCAATGGTGTGGCTTCTTCTAAGCCACACACTTGTCTAGTTAGGTGGCAAACTTTCACTGCAAGTTTCATTCGTGTAAGAAACACATCGAAATTTCACCGAACGGGTAAACACCATACCTGATTGAACCGATATTGCCCGAAAATTAATTTTAAGTATTAAATTATCATTCCCACCTATTTCTAACCTTATTCCCATGTTTTCCTAATTTCGGGCATTCTCGAGGCCGAATCTAGGTTTAGTTGTCAGGAGCGCGTGGAGCCCGCAAGGTTACTATTCACCCGCTTTTTTTTTTAAAACATTGTTGGGCCACCCTTATCGTTGTTAAACTGTTATATTTTTAAAATTACGACTAACAAAGCTCAAATTAATTTTTAAATAATTTTTAGGGTGTTACATTACCACCCACTTTAAAAAGAATTTTGCCCTCAAAATTCATTTGAAAACAATTCCAAAAGACAGTTTCATAAATCAAACAAGCAATCCACACACAGGCAAACAAAGGACAACAATTGAATCCTAAACGTTCCTACCTCGGTCAGATTATTAGGTGGTGATGTCTTCTTAGCTCTTAGTGTTCCTGTGTTGGCTTCTCAGGAGGTTTTGAATATCTCTTGGACACTCCCAAATCTTATGCCCAGGTTGCTACAATGATAGCATACATATTGTCCAGCCAAGCAAGGTCTGCTCCCATGATTCTTTCCACATTTTGGGCAATCTTGCCACACAGTTGACTTTGGTAGCTGTTTGTCTTCATATGGGATCGCTCGGAATTGCTTCTTTTGGGCGAAGCCTCCTCAAAACTTTCGTCTTCAATTGCCAATATTTTATTAGAAGTGTCCTTAGCAAATTTGGTAGTTGCTAGCTTCTTGTTGGAGTCCTCTGCACGTCGGCACTTGTTCACTAGGGTTGTATAATCCTGAATCTCTAAGAGACCCACTTCAACTTCAATATCTTCTCGTAACCCTCCTTCATACTTCATGTATTTCCAAGCTTCATCAGGACTTGGCCGTATACTCTACTATGCTCATAGATCCTTGCTTAAGCACCATGAATTCCAGCTCCTTTGCATTTCTCACCGAAATAGGGAAATATTTGTGGTAGAAAACTTCTTTGAAGATATTCCAAGTAACTTCAGTTTGGGATGCTTCAAATAATCCCTTGGTGCCAACCCACCAAAATTCGGCATCCGCTTCTAGCATATAGGTAGCAAAAGCCACTTTCTGGATCTCATGCAAGGAAGAATGAGAAAATTTTCTCCATGGCCTTAATCCATTCTTTTGATTTACTTGGATTAAAGGCTCCTCCAAATGGCGGGGGTTCGCTTTCCTAAACTCTGCAAACTTCCTGTATTCCCGTCCACTTTTACTCCTCCAGGATTCCCCACTGGATTTCCTTCGGCATGTTAATCCAACCTTTCCATCATCAGGTTAGCGCTGAGCTTGTTCTCTCATAGCCTGCCATTTCATGAAAGGTGTCCTTCATTTCGGCGTTATTTCCTTCTCCGCTCCTAGTTTGCTGATTTGAAGTCATCGATTCCTGTCACACCAAACAAGAATTATTGAGTTGATTATGCTTAATACCAAGTTAAGTGTGGCAGCAATCCATAATATTCCAAACCAGGTCATACACATATATAAAATTATAATGCATGACATCTACTAAGGAAGCATAGCCAGCCATTCCTCAAGGTCCTACAAGGATGACTCTGATACCATAATGTAACATCCCTTGTTGCTTTATGGATTGACGACCCTACAAACAACATGGGTCTTTTCAGCGTGCTTTGTCCTCACTCATACTCTTCTTAGAAACTTCCTAGGAGGTCACCCATCCCAAAATTACCCCAAGTCAAGCACACTTAATTGTGGAGTTCTTCGTGATGGGCTACTGAAAAGAAAGATACATCTTTGTGGCATAGGTAGTACCAATCAATTCATATAAGCCTTCCTTAATTGTATAGTCACATACCTATACAGACTCAAGATCCTCTCATTTGGGTGTGTAATCGGTTTATTCATGTACCCATCCGCTGGAGGCGGAGCCGCTTCTTGTCGTGCTTTCTCGCATCCGATCACTCCTTGCCTCGTCCCTGGCGTTACACTTTTCATGAGATGGCTACTACTATGAGAGAACAAGCTACGGTGGCAAACCGAATAATGGATAGGTTGGATCACAATAAGAAGCAAAACCCGGCTAGAAACCTTGGAGGAAACGAAGTAGATGTGGAGTACCAAAAATTCACCGAATTCAGGAAAGCAAACCCTCCGTTGTTTCGAGGAGCTTTTAATCCAAATAAAGTAGAAGAATGGATTAAAGCTATGGAGAAAATTTTCCTGGTTCTTCCTTATACGAGATTCAAAAAGTGGCTTTTGCTACTTACATGCTGGAGGCGGATGTAGAATTTTGCTAGGTTGGTACCAAGGGGTTATTCAAAGCTTCTTAGATTGAAGTCACCTGGGATGTTTTCAAGGAAGCTTTTTACCACAAGTACTTCCCTACTTCCATGAGAAATGCAAAGGAACTAGAGTTTGTGGCACTTAAGCAATGATCCATGAGAATAGCAGAGTACACGGCTCGTAACATCCTCTTAACTATCATGTATTACTCGAGTATCAACATAATAATTAGAAGAGTATCACTATCTTTCTATAATATATACTAGCCAAGAGAAAATAGAATATGGTAAATTAAACTCATAGGTTACAAAGAAAATACCTTTTTGTTGGATCTTGATGTTTGAGCAGGTTAGGTTTTAGGTGATGGATATGTCTTTTAATATTGGTCCTTAAGTAGTATTGAAAGTGAAATGACTTAACTTACAACGTGATGTGTATAAGTACAGGTTGTGTATGAAGTACTTAAATATATATAGACACACACACACAAATGGACCTAAAAACATCTAACAGGAAATTAGTCTGCAAGTTGGCAATGTCGTAGCACTACGCTACTACTATATACAAGTCAAAAGTCCCTGAAGATCTCGTGTCCTCCTAAGGAAAGCCGTTGGCCATCGGTATGATGGCCTCACCTCTACCAAGGGCATCAGGACCCTCGGTGAATCCGAGTGAGGACAATGATGAGAGGGTGCATCTACTAGAGGAGGTGCTAGTGGTGCGAGCGGATATCAAATATAACTGGGTGTGCCATATGGAGGGGCACACCATCATAGGGGAAAGCGGGTCAAACTCAACAATAAAAATAGACGCACCAAAAGAACAGGAGAAGAACACGTACATGTGGACCTACGAATAAGCTACAACATAAAGAGAATCAGACTGGGTCATAGTGCCACACCCACTATGACGAGTCAAGGAAGAACACTAAGGACAACATCAGCTCTATCTGAGTAATACAAAATAAATACAACCGTAGGGATGATAATATTATATAATTCTTAGAAGGATACTCTCTTAGATATGATGCAGAACATAAACAATAAGCTCATTCATTTAGGAATCTTTATGCAAAATTACATGTATCAATACCAATGTATATACATAATGTAAAGTCAAATACAAACACAGTAATGATTTGTGCATTATTCTTTTGTAACCATAGAATTCAATTCCATGCATTTTTCTATTTCCGTTAACATAGGGAAGACTTAAATCTATACCAAGTGGTATTTCCAGTGGACAACTCCACAATGAACAATAGACGCTTATCGGGACATGAGGTTATTCCTATATGTGATCATCAGACTTCATTTTTTCCTTTTCGGAATCTACAGTTCTATTCGTAGCCGATACATCTACCAACTCATAATATTTCTAGGGAAGTCGTTATTCTTGCCTTCCCTTTTAACCAATATAAGTCTTGTCTCTATTTTTCCCATATGTTAGAATTTGCACAATTGAATTTCTAGCTTCTTCTTTTGTCACATATAGTCCATAATCATCTTTCATTGTTACCAATGCATACTCTAGTCTCATAAGTATTTATTCATAATGAAACTCTCATCCATTCCGCATAGATGAATCTCTAAATAATATAGCATGCATTGAGACTCCTCATACTTGTGTCAAAAGTCATTTTATTTCCATTTCAAGAATTTAGTTCATTTCATGCACATTAATAGAATTTTAAATCAAGTAGCAAGATTTATTTCTTATATCAAACAACCGATTATGTAACATCCTTCTAAGTACAACATCATTCTTAAGTTATGACATCGTACTCAAGGAGTAGTTACTTATAACTTAGTGGACCTTTCTTAAATATCTATAACAACTCAATTAACGTGTGTAATAACTAAGCACAATTTTATTAAAATATATGACAAAGAAACACGGCATTTATTTAATACATCGTTGAGTACAAAAAGAAGCTCTTCTATGAGCTTGAATACACCTCTGTTCTCTAATATAGTTACATACATACCCATTCCATTGAATACAACCTAATAAAAGCCTTAACTACTACACTATTGCAATGCCGAGTTCTTATGCGTAGTAGCATCAAAGTCCTCTGGCTTAACTTGGAGACGACACGGAAACACAAACACATAGGGGTGAGAATTATACAATTCTCAGGAGGGCACTCCCCGTTACACAATAATAATGCCATTGTCATCATCCCAGCCACTTCGGTGTATCAAGAAAATGTGAGCATACAACATCTATTAAAGGTTCATTTTAAAGTTCAAAAACCATTCTTTCTGAAGTGGATTTTTTTTAGCATCCACTCACTTAATGAACATATATCATGTAACACCCTAACTTTCACCTAATATGCTCGAGTCGCATTCGGCTATTTATTAGCGGTTACGTTTTCGTTTCAGAACTTGACTTGACTTTCTTTAAAATACGAGTACTAAAAATACAACTAAATTTTTCTTTTTGAACTTGAGACTTAAAATGCGAGCCGCGCATGCGCATAAGGATCGACTACTAAACAAGAAACATAACAACCAAGTATACATCACCATAGCAGTCATAAATAAACCATAGAATAAACTCAACATAACTTGTAGTATTATATTATAATTATAACAAAACAACAATGCCCTTATAAATATAAGGACACCTCAAGATACTAGATACATCAAGCAAGGTTAACTAACGCAAAACATAATTATAAACAGGCTAAACTAGTCTTCAAGCTTCCATTGCGCCCTCTTCCGATGTGCATAACTCCTACGCCCGCGCTTCAAGGGAAATCACGAACATCCGCATCAATCCCGTTTGGAGACGACACGGGAGGGAAAGACAAAGGGGTGAGAATACTTATACAAGATTCTCAGTAGGCTCCCGAACTTAACACACGTGTCATCGTCGCCCCCAGCCACTTCGGGTTTCATTATGAAAGAGGCATACATGCATAGGTTCAATTTTAATTTCTCAAATCTTATTATCCGAAGTGGGTTCCTTTTAGTATGAGTCTTCATGGTATGAATGCAATAGATATTTTATGTATGCTTGGCAGTACTTGAGCATGACAATTCATGTAGATACACATATCATGTAATCAAAGCATCAATGAAACATATGCATGTGCATCTTTTACTTTTTCATACTTGAACTGCATGAGTTCCTTTCATAACTTTTTCCATTATTCTACCCTCATCATAGTCACCAAAATCCACCCAACATGCCGGCCCGGCAATTTTATCATGGTCACCAAAACTCCTAATCACCTAGCGCCTAGGAATGAGCTCATCCTAACTAGCCGTCACTAGATTTATACGGGGTAAAAGGGGAATCATATTTCTTTCTTGGATCACCCCATACAACCCTTAACTCGGGAAGTCATAATGGGATCATTTCCACATTATCATATCTTTTATGGATGCAACATGAGCATACAACCTTAGAACCTCATATAACATATCCTTCATTCATATTTCATATTCCCATGCATTTTAAACGTGACATACCACATCATCACATCATCATGCCACATAACATTTCATACTTAAGATATTAACATAATCACATCATTAATAATATGCTCACTCGCCCTCATACTCACATCACACTTCCTACCTCATAGTGTCTTATGCTTTGGCCCTTACGGGTCTTAAACTTGTGTTCCAAAGATCCTAACCTTCAATATGGATTTTGTAGCACCTAAAGGATCATTACCTATAATTCTCACTAAGATTTAGGCTTACTAACAATTCCAAACAGCATTATGCATTTTGGCAGAAAATTATTATATGATTACGGGGTTCTAGAATTTCCGTTTTACCCTTTTTAAGATCCGTCTTCGCCTAAGGCTTCATAACCAATTCCTAAACCAATTATGAGGGATTC
This sequence comes from Dalbergia oliveri, assembly GCA_030441495.1. Classification (NCBI taxonomy): domain Eukaryota; kingdom Viridiplantae; phylum Streptophyta; class Magnoliopsida; order Fabales; family Fabaceae; genus Dalbergia; species Dalbergia oliveri. Next base: position 36,721,456 of record JAMLFY010000004.1, on the reverse strand, counting down.
CTAGGCATGTTTTCTAAGTTGTAAACCATTTTTCCTCAATCTAACTATGCTGGAACATTATTGTATTTTATCATGTCTAAGTGTGCTAGAATTCCCATTTTAAGTCCTTATCATCACCTTAAGCTTTGTAATTAATACCTAATCATTTACGAAGGGTTTTTATACATGTTTTACTGATTATGAACCATTTATCCTTGAATTAAACATGCTGGAACATGTTTGCATTTTTCCATAATTAGGTGTTCTAGAATTCTAAAATTTGAACCCTTTTTAGTTACTTAATCTTTTCTAACTTCTCTAAAACGTTCCTTACTTCACTCAAACATAATTTTACACATTTCCACACCATAAAACAGATTTAGTACAGTGTCCAAATATCAAGGGCAGAACCAAAATCATAAGCTTCATAGAGTCACATAAATCATGAATTAAAATGCATACAAGTTGCTAGTTTTCTCTTGGAATAATTTTTAGGAACTCAAAACTCTTTTAGAACTCAAATCCTTACATTAAAATCATGTAATTACACATGAGATCAGTAGCTAAATTAACTTGCTCATAAAATAGATTTAGAATGTATAATTTCATTCCTAATGTTGCTTAGGTACTCCTAAGCTTAGGAAAATTGCAAAACATGAACTATGGGCACTTGTAATTAGAGGAACTCACACTAAGTCCATCATCATCACCACAAGGCCGAATGGCTTTTTGAAAAATCAACATTTTCTTAAAACCTTACATAGGATACTTGGGCAAGTCTTTGAACTCTAGATCATTAAAGTGATGACATAATTTAAACATGCTATGCACCTCATTTTTTCTTCATTAAAAAATAAAGTGAGAGCATAAAATAAACATGAGATGCACTCATTTGTTATCTTTAGAGTTTAAGTGATGGCATAGAATATAAACATGCTAGACAAGAAAGTAAACATGAAATGCAAGGTTCAATTCTTTATTTTAGTGCTCTAGGCCCCTTGAGGTATTTACCCCAAATCAACAATCAACTTTAAGGTTGAAATAGGTAGGCTTTGAGATTCATTAAGTGAGGATGCACATTCTTGTTTTAATCTTTAAGTTGTTTAGTGATGACTTGAAAATTAACATGCTATGCAAAGCATTAAAGTAAACATGAATGCATCTTATTTTAGATCTTAGCTAGAGCCCTTTGCAAGACTTTAAAGGAACATAAAAGCTCAACCCATTATGTATCATAAGGCAAGCTTTAGAGTTCTTAGCACCTAGACTTCAAGGAAGTCTTAAGGTTTGAACTTCATCATCAAGCTCAAGAAAATAGACACAAAGCTCAACACTTTGTCTAAACAAGATACAAAACTAAGTCATATTCTTTATTTTATTGCTCATGGACTTCAATCTAGAGTAAAACTCTTAGAACGGCTGACCAACTTTAAGGTTGGCAAGGGTAAGCTTAGAGCTCTTGGAAAACATGTGATTAATTTTCTTAACAAAACTTTTGTGATCTACTTAACATTTTTAGCAAACTTTGTTCAAACCAAGGAAGAAAATTGAAATCTTTAAAGGAAAAAGGAAGAGAAAACCAAATCCTTTGAGAAAGAAAAGAAAGGAAACCGAAACCCAAACAAGAAAAGGAGAAAGGAAAACTCAAGCATATATGGTCCAAGACCAAGTTGTTTTAAGCTTTAGAGGTTTCTCACAAGACATCAACAAGTCATTATCTTGAAACCTCATCATCAAGCTAAAGTTTTTCTCTTGAAAAGGCTCCAAGGCCGAAAACAAAGAGGAAGAAAGAAAGCTTTAAAACCAAGAGAAATCTAGAACTTTTCTCAAAGAAAGTAAAGAAAATTTGAAGATAAAACCCCTACCTAAAGAAGTCTTGAAGGAAATGAAAGAAAGCTTGGATCCTTGATGAAATGAGAAGACAAAATCTTCTCTTGGATGGCAATGAGGATTTGGCCAAGGGAACACAAGGAAGGTGGATTTTCCTTGAGAAAGCAAGCTTGGAAATGGTAAGATTAAGTGTTTGAGAGGTGGTTTGAGGTGTGGGAGTGGTGGTTCAAGGCATGGCTCTTTGAGTGAGATAAAATTCAACATGTGACACTTTATTTGGGTGAGGATTCGGCCAGCCTTGTGCAGCCAAGGGGGAGAGAAATTTGTTCATGTAATTATGGTTTATTGATGTGTTTAGGTGTTCCTTTGATTAAGGTTTTGGTTAGGAGTTGTAAGAAAGTGTTTAGGTGAGGTAATGGCCTAATTAAGAATGTCAAGACTTGATTAGGAGGGTAATCTTGTTAGATTAGTAATTTAAAATAATCCTTTTGGTCAAATGAGGTATGACACAATTCCTTAATTTAAGGAATTGGAGAGAAAATACTATTCAAGATTCCATGACTAGGAATCTTGAATTAAAGAATGTAATTTAGAGTTTAACTAAGCAATCTTAGGTTCTAATTATCCTTAATAAATTATTTTGACTCTAGATTAATTATCAAAATAAATTAATCTTCGATTAGAGCCTAATATTGCTTAGGTTTGCTTAATTGCGTCATTAGGCTCACTGGACACGTCTAGGGGCAAAACGGTAATTTCGCACTAAAACTGCCGGGACCTTCTAGGTCCGACTAAACATCGAGAACCATTTATAAACATCATTTAAAATCTTTTGGTAAAGTCCGGCTAACCGGACCGTAAAACGGGGTTAAAAAGTTAGGAGTGTTTTGGTAATTTCGCGCGTGGAACTAAAAAATGAGATTCTTCTGATCTATTACCGCACATAACACATATAATCCCCCATCAACATCAAAACATCCCCTTGAGGATGGTCGACGACGATCCTCATTTTCCGAGAAAATGGCCTCAGGGGCATTTCGGTCATTTGTACACGGGAAAATTCGGGACGTACATATCATGAAGCCCAAACACATAATAAGTAACTCAAATCAAGAGATTACATGTGATATGATTATGCATATGTCAAATGTAGTGAAATTGTTCCAAAGGAACCTATTTCCACTTATAGCCATAGAAATAAAATCAGTGCATTTTTCTCTTTTCATTGACATAGGAAAGACTTAGTTTATACCTAATGGGTATTTGCTATGGACAACTCCACAATAGATAGTTTATACCAAATGGTATTTATAGTGGATCACACCACACAAAGGAAATAGACTGCTTATCAGGACTAAGCTCATTCCTATACGTGATCATCGAACTTCATTTTTTTCTATTTATGAATCACACAAAGATCTATTCCTAGCCGATACATTTACCGACTAAACATATTTGGGGAATTTCCTCTTTCTTTTCCTTCCCTCATTCAATCTAAGTCTTTTTGTTTTGTCCATATGTCAGAACAAGTACAATTTAAGTTTATACATTCTTTTTCCTTTTCCAAACGCATGCATAAAGCACATGTAGGCATTTCATTCACAATGAAATTTCAATCATGCTTCAAAAACCACTCTTTACTTTCCCTAGCATGCATTTATAGGTCACAAGTCACATGGCCAAATAGTTTACATAAGATATTCATGGCATACTAGAACCCAGAATGCCATTATTTCATCAATTCAAAGCATTGTTGCATTTCTAGCATAATGGCAGATTTCACACCTTTGTATCACAAATTAAGTTGCCTATCAACCAATCAATTCAGGGGCTATAAAAATTACCTAAGACACTTCAATATGTCCACAAGGTTGGATAAAAATTTTAGAGCAAAAAGAGTTCTCTAACTGGGATAAAATAATTACACAAATTTGGTGCTCAGAAGCCACTTAAACTTAGCTCAGAGCCCCAAATTCACAATTTTTAACCCTAGCAAATGATTCAATTAACTCAAAATAAAAAACACAGTTACACTTCAAGATGTTATCAACACTCCGTAAAAATTTCAGGTGATTATTCAATCATTTGGCATGGTAATAAAATTAGCAAAGTCTATAGCTTTAGTTCCAATAATCAGGCAACAGTTCACTTTATTTCTGATTTTTTAAAGCATTAGGAGTCAAAATTAGAGCCCAAGAAAATTTTTGCAACTATCCTAGGATGTTATTTTCTACATATATTTTTTCTAGCTCTAAAATACCACAATTCCTCAGAATTCGTGATCAATGGCTGCCTGTGTAAAAATTGAAAATCCAGCATAGAGCAAAATCCCATTTGACAAAAATGATTTTTAACATCATCCAAACACAACACCAAAATTAATACATCAATATCAATATAATATGAACCAATATTGTCAGAAATTTTGAACCATGTTCAATCAAAACACATCAGAATAAATTTGAGAAGAAAAGGCAAAAAAAACCTTACTTTTAGTGAGCTAATGACTCCTTGGTCCCAAGATGCTTTAAGATAGCTTCTTTTCACTCCAGAGGTCACCAAATCAACCTCAACCCTTCCTAACTCAGTGAGGTATGAGAGAGCAAGGTAAGGATTGGTGAGAAACAAGGATTCTAATTGGTTGGATTTGTAGGGCTTAAGGTGTAGATGAAGTTTTGTGAAGGAAATTGGTAGTTTTAGCAATTCTAAACTAAGGTTTTTGAGGTTGAAAGCTTGGAACCTTCAAGGAATGAAAATGGAGGCTGGTTTCTCTCCTTGAATGCTGGCCGAAATTTTGAAGAGAAAGTGATAAGGTTAGGTGGCTTATGTTGATCTTGTATTAAGGTTTAGATATTATATGATGTAAGCATTTAATTCTTAAAGGTGAAAAAATAGAATAGATGGCTAGGATTTAATCTTAGATTCCAAGATTAAATCTTGGCCTTCCACATGTCCTAAATGGATAAACATTATCCATTTGTGGTGATTAAATCACCTTTCAATGTTTAAAATCGCATACCAAAATCTTACCGAACGGGTAAACATCGTATTCGATTAACCGGATATTACTCGAAAATTAATTCTAAGTATAAAATTTTCATTTCCACTTATTTATAACCTTATTCCCATGTTTTCCTAATTTTGGGCACCTTAGGACCCGAATTAGGGTTTTGGCCGTCTGACGGGTCCATAGGCCCACAAGGTTACTATTCACCTGGCCCAAAATTTTTTTTTGATAGGTCAATTGGGCCACCTTCATCATTGCTAAACTTCGGATTTTTGAAATTACGACTAACAAAGCTTAAATTAATTTTTAAATAATTTTTGAGGTGTTACAGATTACATGTCTACAAAAATTCTCCATAACACCTCAATTTATCCACAATGTACTGTAAAATTTTCATAGCAAGAATCATTCCCTAATTATGTTAACAAAATTACACAAGTTTGGTGGTCAGAGACCACTTAAACTAGCTAGGACCGGAATCTCATAATTTTTAACCCTAGCAAATGATTGAATCAATTCAAAATAAAAATTAATTACACTTCAAGATGTTGTTAATACCCTGTAAAAATTTCAAAGGAAAAATCAATCATTTGCTTTTTTAACAAAATTAGACAAATTTGTAGCTTCAGTTCCAATAATTAAGGCAGCATGGATAACATTTTGGTTCTTGATTTTTTTTAAAGCATTAGGAGTCAAAAACAGAGCTCAGAAAATTTTTTGGACTAGTTTAGGATGTTAGCTTCAACTTATAATTTCTCTATCTCATAAAAATACCTACAACATGCTAAGAAAATTCGTGATCCTCCTCTGCAGAGAATCGAATTTCCAGCAAGGATGAATGACATTTCTTTAGCAAAATTGGATTTTTCCAGCACCAATACACTCCACCAATACAGATACCTCTACTCCTATGTGTAATCATACATTAGAGCCAAGAATATCAATTTTCCAATCATCACAATCAGCAAATAGAGTTTCATCAAGTAAAGAAAATAACACCCTACTTTGAAATTTTATTGCTTTCTAATCCAAAGGCGTTCCAAAGGATTTCTCTTCACTCTAAGGACTCCCAATAAGCTCAAACCTCCTTTAGGTAGTGAGAAAGTAAGATATCAATGTGAGAATTGGTGAAGAATTGAAATTGTGATCGGTTAGAATTGTAGGTGTTGAGGTGTATATTAAGTTTAGTGAAGGAAGTTTGTAGTTTTAAAAACTCTAGGCTAGTGTTTTTGGCATTTGAATGAAAGCATGGAGGTCTTTAAAATGGAGGATGTTGGTTATCCTTGCTGGTTTGGTCGAGAATGATTTTTGCTTGTTGGAGAAGCTTGTACTTGTAATTTATCTTGGTAACTTAATGTATGAATATTATATATTATACTTGGATGATCTTTAATCTAAGAAAGTAAAATGGATGGCTATGATTCAATCTTGTAATTCAAGATTTAATCTTAGCCATTTATTTGATATAGATGGATAAGCTTCTTCACACACCGAACAAGTGAAACATCATACCGGGTAATAAGATATTAATCAAAATTTAATTCTAGGTTTAAAATTTTCATTTCTAACTATTTCTAACCTTATCCCTATGTTTCTCAGTTTTAGACATCTATGGGTCTCAAATCCAAGGTTTTGCTTCTCAATAGGCCGAAGCTTGTAAAATACTATTCACTTTTTTGGGTTCGTTCAAAGAGTCATTTTCATCATTAATACGTCTCAGAAAATTAAGCTTTTCATTAATAAAGTCCTAATTAATTTCTAAATAAACTTAGGGTGTTACATTACCACCCACCTTAAGAAAAATTTTGTCCTCAAAATTTCATACCTGGAAACAACTCGGATAGTCCTTCTTCAGATTTGGTTCTAATTCCCATGTATACTCTTCATGCCTAGTCCACCCAAGCCACTTTTACTAGTTGCAGATTTACTTCTAAGTTGCCTAACTTCTCTATCAATGATCTAAAGGAGGGCCTTGAAATGTCAAGTCATCTTTTAAATGTATAGATTTGGGTTCAATAATATGGTTTGGATCTGGATGATACATTCTAAGTTGAAATACATGGATGACATTATGAAGGTTGGATAAATGTAGGGGTAAAGCTATCTGGTAGGCAGACTGACCAATTCGTCTAAGGATTTGAAAAGGATCTATGAACCTGGGTGACAACTTTTTGACTCTTAAGGCTCTATGTACTCTACTAGTATGTGTAACCTTCAGGAATACATGTTCTCCCTCTTGAAACTCTAAAGGCTTCCTTCGAGTATCAACATAGCTCTTCTAATGACTAAGTGCGGTGAGGATTTTATTCCTAATTTTCTGGATCTACTGTCGTTTGATTAACAAGATTAGGTCCTAACAATCCTACCTCCCTGAATCGTACCAACATAATGGAGATTGGCATTTTCTTCCATATAAAACTTCATACGGGGCCATGCCAATACTAGCATGATGGCTATTATTATATGCAAATTCAACCAATGGAAGCAACTTATCCCAACTTCCCTTCTACTCGATCACGTATGCCCTTAGCATGTCTTCCAAAGTTTGTATGGTGCATTCTTTTGTCCATCAGTTGGGGGAGATATACAGTACTTAAACAATGTTTAGTTCCAAAGGCCTTTTGAAAAGCTCCCCAAAATCTTGAAGTAAATCTGATATCTCTATCAGAAACTATTAAAGAAGGAACACGTACAGTCTTACTATTTCTTGTATGAACAGAGAAGCTAACTTATCCAAAGGATAACTAGCTTTGATGGGTAAGAAATGGGAAGACTTGGTTAATCTATCCATTATAACCCATATAGCATCCTGACCTGACGATGTCCTTGGCAAACCTATTACAAAGTCCATGGAGATACTCTCCCACTTACATTCAGGATTTCTAAGGGTTGCAAAGTCCCATTTGGCTTCTGGTGTTCTATTTTAACTTTTTGACAAGTTAGACACTTCGAACAAACTCTACTATGTTTCTCTTCATCCCGGACCACCAAAACATCTTTTTGAGATCTGCATATATTTTACTAATCCTGGTGTGTATAGTGAATTCACCCTTGTGAGCCTCCTCTAATATTTCATTTCTGAGATTGCCACTTGTAGGTACGCATACCCTATTCTTGTACCTCCATATCCATTGCTGGTCTCGAGTGAATTCTAGCAACTTCTTTTCATGGATGGATCTTTAAATCTCTTGAAACCCCAAATCTTCATGTTGGGCAGCCAAAATTTATTCTTTGAACTCACTTGTCACTTTTATTGACCTAACATAACACCTTGAAGGGTCATGGACATATCTAAGCTAAGCTTCTTAAAGCTCTCTACTAGCTCCATCTCTTTAATCATCAGACATGCTATGCTTAAGGATTTCCTACTCAGTGCATCAACAACGACATTTTCCTTGCCTGGATGATAATTCAAATTGAACTCATAATCCTTTAGAAACTTTATCCATCTCCTTTGCCTCATATTCAACACCTTCTGATCAAAAAGATATTTTAAGCTTTTGTGATCAAGAAGACATTGAACTACACACCAAAAAGATGATGTCACCAGATTTTTAAAGCAAAAACCACAGCCGCAAGTTGAGGTCATGAGTTGGATAGTTTACTTCACGAGGTTTCACTTGCGAGAAGCATAGGCAACCACATTTCATTTTGCATCAACCACATTTCATGAGGATCAGGTAGTCTAATCCTGGTGCCATGGTCAACTTCTACTTCAACTCTAGGAAACTATTTTCACATTCCGGTATCCATTTGAATTGAGCATTCTTTTGGTTTAACTTAGTCAGAGGTAATGCTATTTGAGAAAAATTCATGATAAACCATCTATAGTATCTAGTTAACCCTAGGAAACTCTAAATTCCTGTCACTGTTGTAGGTCATTCCTAATGAAGTCCTGAATCCACCTTACTAGGATCTATAGAGATTCCTCCTCGTGATACCACATAGCCTAGGAATCTAGCCTCTTTCATCTAGAATTCACATTTTGATAACTTAGCATACAACTTGTGCTCCCTTAGGATCTGTAACACGACTCTAAGATGATCCACATCTTCTTCCTTAGTCCTTGAATAAATAAGTATATCATCTATAAAGACAACTACAAATTTATCCAAGTAAGGGTGGAATATTGGTTCATATAATCCATGAATACTGCAGGAGTATTAGTCGTCCAAAAGACATCACCCTATACTCATAATGTCCATACCAAGTTCTAAAGGTAGTCTTGGGAATATCCTCATTCTGAACTTGAATTTGATGATAGCAATCTAAGATTAATCTAGAATTCGGTTGCCCTGGCAATTGATCCATGAGGTCATCAATTCTTGGCAAAGGGTACTTGTTCTTGATCGTCACTTTATTCAATTGCCTATAGTCCATACAAAGCCTCATACCCCTATCCTTTTTCTTTACCAGAAGAATATGGTCTCCCCATGAAGAGGCACTTGGTCTAATGAAATGTTTCCCTAGTAGTTCTTCAATTTGTGACTTTAGTTCTTTCAAATCCAAAGGTGGCATTCTATAAGGAGCAATTAAGATAGGCCTCATTCAGGAACTATCTCAATAGAGAATTCAATCTCCCTTTTAGGAGGAAACTCTAGAATATCCTCTGAGAATACATCTGAATACTCCTTCACCAGAATCTTACTCAACTCGTGGTCACTTTTAGTTCACTAGCTAGAGGAGAACATATTTTTAACAGTCCATCTTACTAGGGTTGGGTGTCACTAGGTTTAATTAAAATGAAAAAGGAACCATAGGAATAGAGGGTGAGGTAGGAAGAAACATAGAGCTTCTACTGGATAGTGTAAAAGAGCGTAATTGGGTACTAGCCAATCCATACCTAAGATTACATATAAACGGATAAAGGGAGACAAACTAAGTTGGAGTAAATTCTCTAGTATCCATAAGAAGAGGAAGGTTCATGTATCCATAACAAGTTCTAATAAGACCAGTGATAGGAGTAGATACAAGGAGATCATATGGTAATTTAGACACAGATAATTGTAACTTTTGTACACAGCCATGGGATATCAAAGAATAAGTGGCACCTGAATCATCAGTACATCTAGGGTATTACCATTTATTTCACTCTTACCTCGGATCAAATCGACAGATTGAAAAGCTTCTTGTTAGGGGCATTCGAATATCTTGTGTCCCAATTTTCCAGCCAAACCAAATAATTTGAGTTGTCCAGGAAGGTCTGTTTCCATAATTTTTCCCATACTTAGGGCATTCTCGTCCCACCTCTAATCTTGAGGATTAAAGTTGTTTTCCTCTGTTGTTGTTGTTATTAGGTGGAAATCTTCCCCTAGACTAGTTGACAGGCTTGAATCGTAGGCCTTGGGCTACTAATCCTCTTCTAGCATTGTTCTCGCATACTTGAAACTTGTTAGCTTCTTGTTGGACTCCTCTATCACGACATTTGTTTACCAAGGTAGCATAGTCTCTGATCTCAGGAGACTCACAACCACCTCAATATCCTCACATAGACCCTTCGTATTTCATGCATTTCCAGGCTTTATGGGTCACATTGGTAAAATGTAGAAAACTTGCATAGCTCTTCAAACTTGTCCGTATACTCTACTATGCTCATAGATCCTTGCTTAAGTGCCATAAACTCTAACTCCTTTGCATTCCTCACATGAGTAGGGAAATACTTGTGGAAGAATGATTCCTTGAAGATATCCCAGGTGACTTCACTTTGAGAAGCCTTGAATAGTCCTTTGGTGCCAACCCACCAAAATTCAGCATCTGCCTCTAGCATATAGGTAGTAAATGCCACCTTTGGGATTTCATGCAAGGAAGACTAGAAAATCTTCTTCATGGCTTTAATCCATTCTTCGCTTTACTTGGATTGAAAGCTCCTCGAAATGGTGAAGGGTTTGCCTTCCTGAACTCGGAAAATTTTTTATATTCTACATCTACCTTGTTCCCTCTAGGGTTACCAGGGGTTTGTTCCTCATTAACCAGAACCTTTCCATCATTCATTATCAACCATCACCCTGTTCTCTTATTGCCACAGCCATCTCACGAAATGTATCCATCATATCGGCTTCATTCCTAGCTCCGTTCCTAGTATACTGATTTGAAGCCACTGATTTCTATCACACTAAACAAAATATTGAGATGATCAGGCTCAATACCAATTTAAGTGTGACGTAACCTACAACATTCTTAACCAGCAATCACTCACATATGTAAAATCATAATGCATGATAACTACTAAGGAAACATAGCTGCTATAATCCATAGGCTACTGTAGCCCTATGAATAAGCTTTCCAACTCCACCAAAATCACCTCAATTGGACATCTGTAGCTCAGGATATTGCGAAAATACTAATTGGAGGGCAAGTTGGATATCATCAGGACATTAGCAACCTTTAATCTTCCAACTTGATTTTCACCAAGATGCTCTTAGAACTGGATTTTAAGCTGAACATGAAAGTTTTAGAGGACTTCTTGAGCTTTTCAAAACATTTTTATTTATCTCAATCTGATCTTTATAGAGAGATATAGATTTTCCATTACAATGTTTTTTGCTAATGAGCTCAAATGAGCTCAAGAACTCTTCTATTTTGCTTCCAAATTGATTGCAGCTACAAGCTCCATGAAAAGAGTTCCTAGATTTGTTCTTGATATTTTGAACTCAATTTAAGCTCCTGTATACAAAAACCACACTCAAAGAGATCGGTTAAACGCAATAGACTCTAATCCAATAATTATTCCAAAATTAGTACAATAGTCAATGATTCTATAAAAAATACACAATGAGGCACAAGTAAAAATCCTAATTAATACATCAATAACATAGTAAAACTCATGCAAAAAGGTAAGAATTAGAAGCAAAATAAGTGGCATAAATGCCTTTTATCAAACTCCCCCACACTTAAGCTTTCACATGTCCTCATGTGAAAATCAAATCAGACTAAGGCATGGATGGAAGCAGTATACAAGGGCTAGACTAGACTCCTAACTCTAAAAATGCATGATGCATGAAAGAAAATAACAATACACCAATCCAATGAACCTAGAGACAGAATAGTAAGCTTACACACTAACAATCAAGAGAATTACAATAAGCAAGGTAAGAACAAGAATGTAGCACACTGAGTAGAATTCACATATGATGCATGGATCAAGTACAAAAGCCCTTCCAAGGTATGTTTGCCACTAATTCACTCAAGTGTTTTGGGTTATGATGCACATTCAGTCACATCAAGTGAAAAAACATTACCATAAGCTTTCTATGAGTCTTATTCTCTATTTTGTCATACACACATGCATATTGAATAAAGATGACTTACCTTTGGTTGTAATAGGGCTTAGGTGAAGGTGGGTAATTATATAGGCCAATGAGCAAAACTTCTAGTCAAAGGAAATCAAATGGATACACCAAGAGCACAAGTGCCTAAGAGTACACTTTGTCCAACTTAATCACAATTTCAAGCCTTTGTTCTATATTATGGCACACCTTCAACCAATTTTTTTTTTCAAATATTTTTTAACTCTTTATTTTTTAATTTTCTTAGTGTGCCACTTGCTTGATGAATTTCTTTTTGGCCACTCATAGATACACATTGTCCCTCCCCCACACTTATATTGGGGCATGTCCTCATGCTCTTCCCCATACTTATGCTCAATCACATATAAGAAATCACAAATGCTCTCCTAAGCCTAAAAGGTTAGAAATTTTCATGGTTTTTCACTTTTGGCTAAGGATGTGCTAAAACAAAAGAATGGGCAATAAGGCTCAAAGGGGCTAAACAATGGTAACATGCAAAGGGTGGCTATATAGGCAAGTGGCAAAAAGCAAGAAAAATGCCTCAATCATATTCAAGTATGCACATGAAAACATATTCTAGAATACAAATCCAAAGAGGGAAACACACATGAACAAATAAACATGGCACATGATAGTCCAATCAAAGAGGCTCACAATCTCAAGGTAAAAGTGCATGTACTCAATCCAAACAACACAATGAATCTACCAAGCATGCAATACAAAATAGTCAATGCTAAACAAGTCAATAAGGTAAATGTGGTGTGAGCCTATGCATGTAATCTCTAAGGTGTCAAAGGGATGGTGTGAAATCCAAATAAAAATAATATGATGCAAGACATAAAACTAAAATAGAAATAAATAAAATGCGGAAAATAAAAGAGAAAAGGCAAAGAAAAACCTCATGATGGGTTGTCTCTTACCCAGTGTAACATCCTCCCAACTACAACTTTATCCTTAAGTCATGATATCGGACTCAAGATGTTACTTATAAATTTGTGGACCTTTCTTAAATATCTAATAATCGGGTAATTCGTAGAATAACTGAGTCGTAATTCTATTGAAAAACATATAAAAAGGAAATAAAATATCCATAAAGAATAGACACAATACAAAGAGAAGCTCTATGAGCTCTTATATATGTCTGTTTATTTACATAAATACAAACACATGTACATAACAAAATAAAGTTAAAAAGAGACTGCAACTATCGAGTTATGATGTATTTGATTCTTCTATGACAGCGGCTGCATATCTCCCTTGAGTAATCTGAGATGACACAGAAACACAAAACATATGGATGAGAATCCTAAAATTCTCAGGAGGGTATCCCCAAAGGTATAGTAAAATAAATCCATGTCATCGTCATCGTCCTAGCTACTTTGGTTTATAAAGAAAATGTGAGCATGCAAAATATGTCAAAGGTTTGTTTTTAAGTTCAAAAACCAATTCTCCAAAGTAGGTCTCTTTTATTATTCAATCACTTAATATACACATGGCATACTACTCAACCTCATAGTATTCCGTTCTTAACTGTATGTGCACTCGGTATATCGAATAGGATATCATGTACATCATTCTTATCTTTCCATGCCCTTGACATAATAAAGGGGATCTTCCTGTGCCCTTAACATACTATAGGGGATCTCTCTATGCCCTTAACATACTATAGGGGATTTCATTCTTTACTCAACACATACAATCCTCAAGCTCACATATACATGCATCACATTTCTATATGCATTAACATAAATCTTTGATTTCATAATGCTTCAAACCTATATATATCATTCATTCATTCCTCATAAAACAAGCTTTAAAGTCCATAGCATGCATTCATACTCATCAAACTTGAATCCAAGTCATTATATCATTAATTCAAGGCATTATCACAATTCCAGCACATTAGCAAATTTCACCCCATTATAGCATAATTTTATTTGCATATCAAACAATTAATTCGGAGGCTATAAAAATTATCCAAGACACTTCAATGTGTAAAAAGTCCTGTAAAATTTCAGAAAGTTCTCTAAATATGTTAACAAAATTAGACAAATTTGGTGCTCAGAAACCACTTAATCTTAGCTTAGAACCCAAAATTCATAATTTTTAACCCTAGGAAAATTATGGTTGAACTTCAAGATGTTTCCAATATTCTATAAAACTTTCAAAGGAAAATTCAATTATTTCTTATGGTAACAAAATTAGACAAATTCGTAGCTTTAGTTCCAATAATCCAAGCAGCATAGATATTATCTCAGTTCTTGATTTTTTTAAAGCAGTTAAAGTCCTTATCATGCACCATGAAAATTCATAGAGTTTCCTTAGGATGTTAGCTTCAACATTTAATTTTTCTAGCTTATAAAATACCTACAATTACACCAGAAAATTTGTGAACTATCCCAGCCCAAGAGAAATCCGAAAATCCATAGTATAGTCCAAAATTCCTTTTGACAAAAATGATTTATAAGATTATCTAAACACACCACCAAAATTAATACATCAATTTCCATATATTATCAACCAATGCAATAAAAATTTTCGGACCAAAACCAATCAGAAATATTCAAAATAAATTTGGAAAGAAAAGGCCAAAGAAAACCTTACTTTAGTAGCTTTAGGGATCTTGGCTCCAAGGGTGATCCAAGAAGGATTTTACTCACTTTAATGCCTCCAAACCAACACCAAACCCTTCCTTAGGCAGCAATAGATGAGGTATCAAACTGAGAAATGGTGAGTAAATGAAATTCCAATCAGTTAGTTTGATACATTATGAGGAGTAGAATAAGTTTTGTGAAAGGATCTTAGTGTTTTAGTAACTTTGAGCTAGAGTTTTGCAAGCTTTGAAGCTTGTCAATGGAGGTTTGGAGGAAAGAAACATGGAGGCTGTATTTTTAGAGGTCTTGTGTAACACCTAATATTTAATCCAAACACGCCTAGGACGTATTAAGATTAACTATTAGTTATTGCCTCCTTTAAATTCATTTGAAAATTACTTAGCGAAAATACGGGTAAATTTTTTTTTGAAAACAAGATGCGAGCCATTGTGTGCATTGTGAGCAAAACGTAAAGTGGAAGAGAAGAATAAATCGCATAATATAAAAAAAACAAATAAGAACACCTCAATCATAGAGACAACCATCATAATATTAATTAACATAGTTTAGTACACAACCAAATACATCAACTAAAATATAACATAAAGTCATACCCATATGAGTGGGAAGAGCTTGCAGGACATGAACATAAAATACAGGAAACATAAATAGCAAATACATGAGAAGCCCCCAAAGGATCAGTCCTAATGACTACTCCCCCTTGAACTACGGATGATGCTCTTCCTTGTCCCTCGATGGTACATATCCAATGAACTGGGAAGCTCCTCGGTGTGTATAGTCGGAAAGGCGGACGGACCTGACCTCCTCGACGCGGGCGCATCTCGGGCATCGAGCTAGCCGCCACGTCACTCTCTGCCGCCCTCCCAATGTCCATGGGACTGGAAGAGCACCCTCGAAAAGGGATGGGTAGGGGGATCTTCTGACGGATCAGCCAGAATGCCTTGGACGAGGAACGTACTTGGGGTAACCATGCACCGCGAAGACGAAGGACGGGCACGCGGTTCTCCTCGTCACTGGTCGCGTCCTCTCGAAGATCATATCGTCGCCATAGGGAAAGGTCGAGGTGAAACGGAAGCTAGAGACCAGGAATGCAAATGGTCATCCCAGTATGCAAAAATGCGCATGGCACAATGACCCTCGAAGTGGTAAGACTGATGATCGGATCGTAGTGCAACTCCTACACGGGTGCGTCAACAAAAATCACAAATGATGCCATCGGAATCTGAAGACGTAATGGGAAAAGAAGATAGAGAAGGGTGAAAATCTTGCTAAAGAATCTTAGTAGGGAAACCTCCTATCCTAGTGTCATCGCTTACATCCCCAGGAACCTTGGGTTTATTATAAAAAGGTTAAAAATGCAAAGGTTCATTATGAGGTTTTCTAAAAGATAATTACCCAAGGTCGTGTCTTTTATGATGAGTCTTAATGCATGTATGCAGCATACCTAGACATGAATACATGACAATACGTTAGGCAGCAAACCAATAAAACACATCATCATCAACTAGTTCTCATAAAAGTGGCATCTCCTTTCTCAACTTGTAACATCATGGTATGTAAAAATAGTAACCGACCCCTGATACTAGGCTATGAGTTTATACCTTAACTAGTCATCACTAGTTCTTACTTATCCTCTTGATAAGCAAATCATAATCATAAAATAATAATCCCGACTCCCAGAGTACGGGCAAGGGACCTAAGGAATCACCCATCATGGGACTTTCTTCCTTCTGAAATGCATCAACTGGTTAAGACCAGTGACTTTGTCCGCTTTGGCAGGCTAATGTCGATGCCCTCACGGTTTTACCTTCTCCTCACCGTAGGAGAAGTACGTCTCAGTCTGCGAAACGCATCATCTGTTAAGACCAAGTGACATTGTCCGCTTCGTATGGCTCCACGACTATACCCCACGGTTTCCTTTCTCCTCATTCGTAGCAGGATAAATACGTCTCGGCATGTCACATATAAATCATTCTTTTCAAAACTTTTCATAAGTCCCTCAAATTTGACGGAAATTCGGCCGCATAACGACTACACTCCGAATTTCCTCAAATTTGAGTTATGCCACATAACTTAATAACACATGTTGTTCTCATGAAATATCTCAATCGAGTACATCTCTTATTCTTAGGAGCATACCCTCCTAACTCATTTCATGTTTCTCTTTTTAGTGCATCTCAAGCATAATGTATCACATTATCTCAACATGTCTCAAATACAAATATAATGTATCACATTATCACAACAACATGTCTAAAATACGCATATAGTCTCACGCTTCATGGCATCAACATATCCTCATCATCACAAGTATACCCACTCGGTCTCATACTCACATCACACCTCCTATCTCATGGTGTCTTATGCCTTACACCCTTTCGGGTCTTAAACTTGTATTCTAATTATCCTAACTTCTGTTATGAGTCTTTATTACTCCTAAGGGATCATCACCTATTATTTCCTCTAATGTTTATGCTTACTAACAAGTCCATACAGCACTTCACCACCTTTAGGCAGAAATTGTCATGTGATTACGGGTCCTAGAATTTCCATCTTTGACCCTTTCAAAGTTCCGTCTTCACCTAAAGCTCTAAAATTATCTCCTAAACCAATTATGAGGGATTCCTACACATATCCACTAATTATGAACCATTTTTCTTAAGTCCAATTATGCTGGAACATAATTTATAATTTGTGTTTCTAAGTGTTCTAGAATTCACATTTGAAGTCCTTTTTAGTTACTTGTTCTTTCTAACTTCCCTAAATTGTTCCTTGCTTCACTCAAACATAATTTTACACATTTTAACACCATAAAACAGAATTTATACAGTGGCCAATATCCACAAGGCAGAACCAAAACATAAGCACCAAATAGTCACATAATCTCATGATTTAAATGCATATAAGTTGCTAGTTTCTCTTGGAATCATTTTAGGAACTCAAAACTCTTTTAGAAACCAATTTGTCTCATTAAAATCATATAAAATGGGTAAGGTTAGTAGCTAAATTATTTAGCTCAAGGAATGGATTTAAAACATAAAACTTTGTTCATAAAGTCCCTTGAGTAGATGAACTTATGATTAGATGAACTCATCTCAAGTCCATCATCATCATCACAAGGCCGAAATGGCATTCTTGAAATGCCTCCATTTTCTAAAACTCTATGTAAGATACTTGGGCAAGTCTTTGAGCTCTAGGATATTTAAGTGATGGCATAAACTTAAACATGCTATGCACTTATTTTATTCTTCATTAGAAAATAAAGTGAGAGCATAAAATAAATATGAGATGCAACCTCATTATTATCTTTAAAGATTAAGTGATGACTTGAAATATAAACATGAAATGCAAGCTTGGAAATTTAAACATGATAATGCAAGTTCATTTAATCTTGAGAGTTTAGTGATGGCATCAAAATAAACATGCTATGCAAGGCATAAACATAAACATGTATGCAACTCATTTTATCTTAGCTAGAGCTCTTACAAGACTTTAAGGGAACATCCAACCTTAACCCAATATGTATCTTAACAACATAAAGTGAGCTTTAGAGTTCTTAGCACCAAGACTTCAAAGAAGCCTTTGGTTTTGAACTTCATCATCAAGCTCAAGAAAATGGACACAAAGCTCAACACTTTGTCTAAACAAACATACTAAAAACTAAGTCATATTCTTTATTTTATTGCTCATGGGCTTCAATCTAGAGTAAAACTCTTAGAATGGCCGACCAACTTTAAGGTTGGCAAGGGTAAGCTTAGAGCTCTTTGAGAACATATGATTAATTTTCTTAACAAAACTTTTGTGATCTACTTAACATTTTTAACAAACTTTGTTCAAACAAAGGAAGAAGAAACCGAAACCATGAGAGGAAAAGGAAGAGGAAAGAAAACTTGGCAAAAAGAAGAAAGGAAAAATCGAAACTTGAACAAGGAAAAAGGAAAGAAATCAAAAGCATATATGGTCCAAGACCAAGTTGTTTCAAGCTTTAGAGGTTTCTCACATGACATCAACAAGTCATTATCTTGAAACCTCATCATCAAGCCAAAGTTTTTCTCATGAAAAGGCCTCTTGGCCGAAAAGAAGAAGAAAAGGAAAGCTTTGAAAACCAAGAGAAAACTAGAACTTTTCTTTAAGAACACAAGTAAAACTTTAAAACAAAACCCCTACCTAAAAAAGTCTTGAAAGAAATGAAGGAAAGCTTGAGTTCTTGAAAGATTGAGAAGACAAAATCTTCTCTTGAGTGTGGCTGTGTGTTCGGCCAAGAGAGCTCAAGGAAGATGATTTTTCCTTGAGTTTGTAAGCTTGGAAATGGAAAGTTTGAGTGTTTAAGAGATGGTTTGAGGTGAGGGAGTGGTGGCTTATGGTTGTTTGTGGTGGTTTATGGTGGTGGAAAGGTTCTTTGAGTGGAAGAAGAAGAAGAAAAAGATGAAGAGAAATTTAGAGAAAAAGCAAGGAAGTGCAAGAAAACTAAACTTGGCAAATGATCTAAAATGTAACCAAGTTCTTCCAAGCTTGGTATTTATAGAAATTTGGCAACATGGAGGCTGCCAAGGGAAGGAAGGCCGACGGCCTTAAGGGCAAGGGAGAGAAGAAATATCTCTTGATTGGCATGGGCTAGGCATGGGCAAAGCATGGTTGAAAGCATGGCCACGTATGGCTCAAAGTATGGCTTGAGGTATGGTCTTTGAGTGAAGCAAAAATCAACATGTGACACTCCTTGGAGGCCATCATTTGGCCAGATTTTACAGCCAAGGGGGAAGAGAAATTGTTCATGTAATTGTGGTTTAATGATGTGTTTAGGTGTTTCTTTGATTAAGGTTTTGATTAGGAGTTTGTAAGAAAGTGTTTAGGTGAGGTAATGACTAATTAAGGTTGTCAAGACTTGATTAGGAGAGTGATCTTGCTAGATTAACAATTAAAATTATTTTTTTAGTCAAATGAGGTATGGCACAATTCCTTAATTTAAGGAATTGGAGAGAGAAAATACTATTCAAGATTCCATGACTAGGAATCTTGAATTAAAGAATGTAATTAGAGTTTAACTAAGCAATCTTAGGTTCTAATTAACCTTAATAAATTATTTTGACTCTAGATTAATTATCAAAATAAATTAATCTTCGATTAGAGCCTAATATTGCTTAGGTTTGCTTAATTACGTCATTAGGCTCACTTACATTGTTCTAGGGGAAAATGGTAATTTTGCACTAAACTGCGGACCTACCTGCTGACTAAACATAAAAAATCACTTATAAACATCATTCTAAACTTCCTGGAAAATTTCGGGCTCAAACGGCACCTTTACCCACGTAAAACATGGGGTATTTTGGTCATTTTGAGCCGAAAATTCGAAAAATAAGATTTTCACCTCGATATCAAACATAACAGTTATAACCCCTTCAAACATTGAGTTGACCCATTCAAGGACTGGGTCGCTTCCTTTAATTTGGGGTAAAAATGACCTTAGGGTCATTTTGGTCATTTGTACTCAATACAGAAAAATCGGACGTTACATTACTCCCCTCCTTAAAAAAAATTTCATCCTCGAAATTCGTTACCTTAGAAAAGCTCAGGATACTTCATTCGCATCTCATACTCTAACTCCCACGTGTACTCTTCCGTCTAAGTCGCGTCCTCACGCCATTTTCACCAAAGGAACGAACTTGTTCCTCAACTGCTTGACACCATGGTCCACGATCCTTGTTAGTGGTAGATTAAAAGTTAGGTCCTCCCTTAACTGCACATGCTCTGGCTCTAGCACATGGCTAGGATCGGATTGGTATTTTATAGCTGGAGACGTGAAAGACGTTATGAAGATTTGACAAGTTAGGAGGTAGGGCTATTTTGTAGGCTACTGTCCCGACTCTCTAAAGAATTTCAAAAGATTCGAGAAATCGGAGACTCAACTTCTTGACTCGCATGGCTCTACCTATGCTTGTAGTGGGGGTAATTCTTAGAAAACATGCTCGCCCTCTTGGAACTCCAACGCTTTCGCCGTTTGTCCACATAGCTCTTTTGTCGCTTTGAGCATCAAGATTCTATCCTTGATCTTTGTTATTTGTTCAGGTTTCCCTTACTACTTCTGGTTCCAAAACACTTTGTTCTCCAGGATCATGCCAACACAAAGGCGACTGGCACTTCCTTCCATACAAGGCTTCGTACGGTGCCATATCGATGCTCGCATGATAATTGTTGTTATACGCGAACTCGATAAGTGGCAGGTACTTATCCCAACTCCCTTTTCTATCCAAAACACTTGCCCTTAGCATATCTTCCAAGGTTTGGATAGTCCTTTCTGATTGTCCATCCATTTGAGGGTGGTAAGCCGTGCTTAAACACAGCTTGAACCAAACACCTTTTGAAAGGCTCCCAAAAACACGACGTAAACCGTGAATCTCGATCCGAGATTATTGTCAATGGAACTCCGTGTAACCTCACTATCTCTTGGATGTACAACTGGGCTAGCTTATCTAGGGAAAAGGTTATCTTGATAGGTAGGAATGGGCCGACTTGGTTAACCTGTCCACTATTACCCAAATAGCGTCATGGGAGGCTTGGGTCCTAGGTAGGTCATACAAAATCCATAGAAATACTATCCCACTTCCATTCGGGATAGGCAAGGGTTGTAACATTCCTAAAGGCTTTTGGTGCTCAATCTTCACCTTTTGACAGACCAAGCACTTACTAACCTAGGCAACTACGTCCTTTCAATCCTGGCCACCAGAACATCTTTTAAATCCTGATACATCTTGATGGCACCAGGATGAATGGTGAAGTGGCTCTTATGGGCCTCCTCCAAGATGCTCTTGGAGGTCACCATCTTGCGGTACACAAATCCGCCCTTCAAATCTCCACAACCCATCGGTCCCTTGCTCAAAACCCTTAAGCTTACCCACCTTAACCGCTCGAGGGTCTCCCTAAACTCCTCACTTTCCACTTGTGCCATCAGAACCCTCGTTTAAACCCACTGGTCACTAAGATGACACATCTTCACACTCTTTCTCTACATGACATCCCCAAATTCATATCCCTAAACTTCTCTATTAGCTCAACTTCCTTGACCATCATGTGAGCAGGCGTAACGATTTTCGACTCAAGGCATCGGCGACCACATTGGCCTTGCCGAGGTGGTAACTTAAGCCGAAATCATAGTCCTTTAGATCAAAGAGATGCTTAAGACTCTTATGATCAGAGAAAACTTCAAACCTAACTCCATAAAGTGATGCCTCCAAATCTTCAAGGCAAACACTATGGCGGCCAATTCTAGGTCATGGGTGGGGTAGTTCACCTCGTGAGGCTTGAGTTGTCTAGATGCATAGGCTACCACTTGCCTATTTTGCATCAACACATAGCCTAAACCCTTACCCGAAGCATCACAATATACCTCGAAGGGTATATTGGGGTCAGGTAAAACCAAAACTGGGGTCGATGTTAACCTTTCCTTTAACTCTTGGAAGCTCTTCTCATAATTGGGATTCCATGAAAATGGGGTGTTCTTCCTAGTGAGCTTGGTTAGGGGAAGGGCAATCTGGGAAAATCCTTTAATAAACCTACGGTAATAGCCTGCTAAACCCAAAAAGCTCCGTATTTCCATTACGGTGGTTGGTCTATCCCAATTCATTACGGCTTCTATCTTACTAGGGTCAACAACTATACCTCCTTTGACACTACATGTCCCAAAAACTTTACTTCCTCTAACCAGAATTCACACTTAGAAAGTTTTGCATACAATTTCTTTTCTTTCAACACCTCCAAAACCTTCCTTAGATGACTTTCATGCTCCTCGTGAGTCTTCGAATAGATGAGTATGTCATCTATGAAAACGACCACAAACTTATCTAAATAGGGCCTAAAGATCCTATTCATGTAGTCCATGAACACTAGGAGCATTTGTCAATCCAAAAGACATCACGATGAACTCAAAGTGTCCGTAAGTGTTCTAAAGGCTGTTTTAGATATATCCTCATCTCTCACCCTAATTTGGTGGTATCCCGACCTTAAATCAATTTTAGAGAACACCACCGCTCCTTTTAATTGGTCCATGAGATCATCAATTCTAGGCAAAGGGTATTTGTTTTTCACCGTTACATGATTCAATTGCCTATAATCTATACACAACCTCATGCTCCCATCTTTCTTCTTAACAAACAAGACGGGACTCCCCACGGTGAAGCACTAGGTCTTATAAAGTTCTTTTTCTAACAGCTCCTCCAACTGGGTTTTTAATTCTTTAGCTCTATGGGTGACATTTTATAAGGGGCTATTTGGATAGGTCCTGTCCTAAACCCATTTATAAGGGGCTATTTGGATAGGTCCCGTTCAAACCAACTCAATGGAGAACTCCACTTTTCTCTTGGAGAGAACTCGAGTATCTCATCCAGAAATACCTCGGGTATTCTCTTACTGGTATATCATATATGTTCTGCTTAAAGTTTACC
This sequence comes from Dalbergia oliveri, assembly GCA_030441495.1. Taxonomy (NCBI): domain Eukaryota; kingdom Viridiplantae; phylum Streptophyta; class Magnoliopsida; order Fabales; family Fabaceae; genus Dalbergia; species Dalbergia oliveri. The sequence continues at coordinate 36,698,304 of JAMLFY010000004.1, read as the reverse complement.
TCACTAGCAACTAGAAGGACATATACCTTAGTTTTCTCCCCTACAGAAGACATCTACGGTATTCACATAAAGTTTCAAGGTTTGACTAGCTTTGCTAGGGGTGAGATGAAAAATAACGTTTTAGTGTAACAATCTAACAACACATGGTTAGCGTAAAGCCAATCCATGCCAAGAATTATTCCTATGTCTTTCAAGGGTAAACAAATCAAATCTATGTTAAAAGACCTATTTTCAACAGTGAGATGACAATTTAAACAACAGTTAGGTATGTACAGGATGATTTGTGGGGTAGAGACAATGAGATCAAAAGGAAGCTTAGAAACTTTCAAATTTAGAGACTCGACACTAGCATATGAGATGAAAGAATGAGTAGCACCAGAGTCATATAATCCAGTTAAGGTTCTACCATTTACTTCGCACTTACTTTTGATAAGGTCGTTAGATCTCATAGCGTCTTTCGCATTGAGGGTGAAGACCTTCCCTTGGTGTTGTGGCTTGGGTTCTGACTTGACTAGTCTCCGCTTCTACAATCTTTAGCATAGTGGCTGGGCTTGCCACATCGGAAGCGAGACTCCTTGCCCCGCATGGCAAGGGAGGTTCCTGTGACTTTTTCCGCATCGGGGGCATACCATGGCCGGTGCGGGGGAAAAGCGGAGGGGCTCCTTGGTACCTTATTCTTGTTCCCATTGGGCCCTCCTTGATGGTTGTTGATGCGAGGACCACCTGCTCCTCCTTGATTATTACGGTTCCTCGACCGTTGTGGTTGAACGGCGGCCTCGGGTATTGCCGAAGGGTTGGTTATTGGGTCCTCTTTGTTGTGGTTGTTGTTGTTGTTGATGTTGTTGATACTTGAACTGGTTGGCTTGGTAGGGATGGTAGTGGCTCCTTGACTATTCTGGTGTTGAGGCTTGAACCTCGGGGCTTGAGGTCCCAAACCACGGGACGATCCGCCCTTGTGGTACTCAGCTTCTTGTGCCCTCTTCAATGATTCGGCACTTGTTGACTAGGGTGGGGAAGTCCCTAATCTCCATGTGTGCCACAGCCACATTAAGCTCGGCCCTAAAATCGGCCTCGAACTTAACGCACTTCCATACCTCATCGGGATTCCCTTGGAATACCCGAGAACTTGATCAATTCTTCAAACTTCACCATGTATTGGGCGACAGACGATCCACCTTGGACCAATTGCATGAACTCGATGTCCTTCACGTTCCTAACTGACTCCTGAAATACTTCTCATAGAAGTAAGTTTTGAATAGTCCAAGTTAATGGCAGTGCCTATATCTTCGAGTAGCCTTTTAGTGCCACCAAAACTCCGCGTCAGCCTCCATCATGTAGGAAAGTAACCTTCTCCTCTCCAAGCAAGCAACTACCGAGTAGATCTTCTCTATGTTTTTGATCCACTCATCTGCCTTGTCAAGGTTCAAGGCTCCATGGAAGGTTGGGGGCTTGGCCTTGCGAAACTCCCCAAAACGGGCTTGTTCCATGACTTCAAGGCAAGGGACCTTGAGCAGCATCCCTCGGTTCATTCATGCGATCGAACATACGCTCCATCGTTCTTGCCATGTCGCGTGCGGCAACCAGTCTCATTCCCTTGTTCACCTTCGTTTGCGTTCCTATTTTGTCTATGGGGTGCCATTGGTCCCTAAACACACAAGTCAATAAACATTGAGGTGATCAGGCTCAATGTTCCAAGCTAGATGCGCTAGTTACCATGGCACAAGCAAGCGGATAGGGTCATGTATGTCTATCCTATAGCTTATCTCTAATAGGTAAGCACTAGACATGACATACTACCGTAACATGCCTCTAAAGCATGGTTGTCCAATCCTCAGGCTCGTGAGAATGAACGGCTATGATACCATAATGTAACACCCTAATATTTAATCCAAACATGCCTAGGACGTATTAAGATTAATTATTAGTTATTGCCTCCTTTAAGTTCATTTGTAAATTACTTAGCGGAAAATACGTAAATTTTTTGTTTGAAACTTATAAAACAAGATGTGAGCCATTGTGTGCATTGTGAGCAAAACGTAAAGCGGAAGAGAAGAATAAATCACATAATATAAAAAAAAACAAATAAGAACACCTCAATCATAGAGACAACCATCATATTATTAATTAACATAGTTTAGTACACAACGAATACATCAACTAAAATATAACATAAAGTCATACCCATATGAGTGGGCAGAGCTTGAGTACATGAACATAAAATAAAGGAAACATAAATAGATACATAAGAAGCCCCCAAAGGATCAGTCCCAAGCTACGACTACTCCCCCTCGAACTACGGATGACGCTCCTCGTCCCTCCATGGTACATACAGTGCAAGCTCCTCGGGTGTGTGTAGTCGGAAAGGTGGACGAACTGGCCTCCTCGACGCGGGCACATCTCCGGGCGTCGAGCTAGCCGCCGCGCGTCATTTATCCTCGCTGCCCTCCCAAAGTCCATGGGGACTGCAGGAGACCCTCTTGAAAAGGGATGGGTAGGGGGATCTTCTGACGGATCGGTCTCGGAATACCTTGGACGAGGAACGTACTCGGGGTAGCCGTGCACCGCCTGAAGACGAAGGACGGGCATGGTGGTTCTGCTCGTCACGGGGTCGCGTCCTCTCAAAGATCATATCGTCTCCATAGGGAGAGGTCGAAGTGAAACGGAAGCTGGAGACCGAGAATGCAAATGGTCATCCCATGTATGCAAAAATGCGCACAGCACAACGACCCTCGAAGTGGTAAGATTGATGATCTGGATCGTAGTGCAACTCCCATACGGGTGCGTCAACAAAAATCACGAACAATGCCATCGAAATCTGAAGACGTAACGGGAAAGAAGATAGAGAGGGTGAGAATCTTGCTAAAGAATCTCAGGAGGGAAACCTCTTATCCTAGTGTCATCGCTTACGTCCCCAGGAACCTTGGGTTTATTATAAAAAGGTTAAACATGCAAAGGTTCATTATGAGGTTTTCTAAAAGATAATTATCCAAGGTCCGTGTCTTTTATGATGAGTCTTAATGCATGTATGTAGCATACCCAAGACATGAATGCATGACAATACATTAGGCAGCAAACCAATAAAACACATCATCATCAACTAGTTCTCATAAAAGTGGCATCTCCTTTCTCAAATTGTGACATCATGGTATGTAAAAATAGTAATCGACCCAGATACTAGGCTATGAGCTCATACCTTAACTAGTCGTCACTAGTTCTTACTTATCCTCTTGATAAGCGAATCATAATCATAAAAATAACAATCCAAACTCCCAGTAGGGCAGGGGACCTAAGGAATCACCCATCATGGGACTTTCTTCCTTCTCTAAATGCATCAACTGGTTAAAACCAGTGACTTTGTCCGCTTTGGCACGCTAATGTCGATGCCCTCACTTTTACCTTCTCCTTACCGTAGTAGGAGAGGTACGTCTAGTCTGTGAAACGCATCATTGGTTTAAGACCAGTGACATTGTTTGCTTTGGTATGGCTCCACGACCATACCCCCTACGTGTTTCCTTTCTCCTCACCGTAGTAGGAGAAATGCGTCTCATGTCACATATAAATCATTCTTTTCCAAACTTTTCTTAAGTCCCTCAAATTTGATGGAAATTCGGTAGCATAATGAATTCACTCGAATTTCCTCAAATTTGAGTTATGCCACATAACTTAATAACACATGTTGTTCTCATGAAATATCTAAATCGAGTACATCTCTTATTCTTAGGAGCATACCCTCCTAACTCATTTCATGTTTCTCTTTCTATGCATCTCAAGCATAATGTATCACATTATCTCAACAACATGTCTCAAATACACATATAATGTATCACATTATCACAACAACATGTCTCAAATACGCATATAGTCTCATGCTTCATGGCATCAACATATCCTCATCATCACAGTATACCCACTCGGTCTCATACTCACATCACACCTCCTATCTCATGGTGTTTTATGCCTTGACCTTTATGGGTCTTAAACTTGTATTCTAATTATCCTAACTTCCATTATGAGTCTTTATTACTCCTAAGGGATCATCACCTATTATTTCCCCTAATGTTTATGCTTACTAACAAGTCCATACAACACTTCACCACCTTTAGGCAGAAATTGTCATGTGATTACGGGTCCTAGAATCTTCGTCTTTGACCATTTCTAAGTTCCGTCTTCGCCTAAAGCTCTAAATTATCTCCTAAACCAATTATGAGGGATTCCTACACATATCCACTAATTATGAACCATTTTTCTCAAGTCCAATTATGCTGGAATAGAATTTATAATTTGTGTTTCTAAGTGTTCTAGAATTCACATTTTAAGTCCTTTTTAGTTACTTGTTCTTTCTAACTTCCCTAAATCGTTCCTTGCTTCACTCAAACATAATTTTACACATTTTAACACCATAAAACAGAATTTATACAGTGGCCAATGTGCACAAGGCAGAACCGAAAACATAAGCATCAAATAATCACATAATCTCATGATTTAAATGCATATAAGTTGCTAGTTTCTCTTGGAATCATTTTAGGAACTCAAAACTCTTTTAGAAACCAATTTGTCTCATTAAAATCATATAAAATGGGTAAGGTCAGTAGCTAAATTATTTAGCTCAAGGAATGATTTAAAACATAAAACTTTGTTCATAAAGTTCCTTGAGTATTCCTAAGCTTAGAAAAATTCCAAGACTTAGACTATAGGCACTTATGATTAGATGAACTCATCTCAAGTCCATCATCATCATCACAAGGCCGAAATGGCATTCTTGAAATGCCTCCATTTTCTAAAACTTTATGTAAGATACTTGGGCAAGTCTTTGAGCTCTAGGATATTTAAGTGATGGCATAAACTTAAACATGATATGCACTTATTTTATTCTTCATTAGAAAATAAAGTGAGAGCATAAAATAAATATGAGATGCAACCTCATTATTATCTTTAAAGATTAAGTGATGACTTGAAATATAAACATGAAATGCAAGCTTGGAAATTTAAACATGATAATGCAAGTTCATTTAGTTATTCTTGAGAGTTTAGTGATGGCATCAAAATAAACATGCTATGCAAGGCATAAACATAAACATGAATGCAACTCATTTTATCTTAACTAGAGCTCTTACAAGACTTTAAAGGAACATCCAACCTTAACCCAATATGTATCTTAACAACATAAAGTGAGCTTTAGAGTTCTTAGCACCAAGACTTCAAAGAAGCCTTTGGTTTTGAACTTCATCATCAAGCTCAAGAAAATACACAAAGCTCAACACTTTGTCTAAACAAACATACAAAAACTAAGTCATATTCTTTATTTTATTGCTCATGGGCTTCAATCTAGAGTAAAACTCTTAGAATGGCCGACCAACTTTAAGGTTGGCAAGGGTAAGCTTAGAGCTCTTTGAAAACATATGATTAATTTTCTTAACAAAACTTTTGTGATCTACTTAACATTTTTAACAAACTTTGTTCAAACAAAGGAAGAAGAAACCGAAACCATGAGAGGAAAAGGAAGAGGAAAGAAAACTTGGCAAAGAGAAGAAGGAAAAATTGAAACTTGAACAAGGAAAAAGGAAAGAAATCAAAAGCATATATGGTCCAAGACCAAGTTGTTTCAAGCTTTAGAGGTTTCTCACATGACAACAACAAATCATTATCTTGAAACCTCATCATCAAGCCAAAGTTTTTCTCATGAAAAGGCCTCTTGGTCGAAAAGAAGAAGAGAAAAAGGAAAGCTTGAAACCAAGAGAAAACTAGAACTTTTCTTAAGAACACAAGTAAAACTTTAAAACAAAACCCCTACCTAAGGAAGTCTTGAAAGAAATGAAGGAAAGCTTGAGTTCTTGAAAGATTGAGAAGACAAAATCTTCTTTGAGTGTGGTGGTGTTGGCCAAGAAGAAAGCTCAAGGAAGATGATTTTTCCTTGAGTTTGTAAGCTTGGAAATGGAAAGTTTGAGTGTTTAAGAGATGGTTTGAGGTGAGGGAGTGGTGGTTTATGGTTGTTTGTGGTGGTTTGTGGTGGTGGAAAGGTTCTTTGAGGGAAGAAGAAGAAGAAAAAGATGAAGAGAAATTTAGAGAAAAAGCAAGGAAGTGCAAGAAAACTAAACTTGGAAAATGATCTAAAGTGTAACCAAGTTCTTCCAAGCTTGGTATTTATAGAAATTTGGCAACATGGAGGCTGCCAAGGGAAGGAAGGCCGACGGCCTTAAGGGGAGAAGAAATATCTCTTGATTGGCATGGGCTAGGCATGGGCAAAGCATGGTTGAAAGCATGGCCAGTATGGCTCAAAGTATGGCTTGAGGTATGGTCTTTGAGTGAAGCAAAAATCAACATGTGACACTCCTTGGAGGCCATGTATTCGGCCAATTTTATAGCCAAGGGGGAAGAGAAATTGTTCATGTAATTGTGGTTTAATGATGTGTTTAGGTGTTTCTTTGATTAAGGTTTTGATTAGGAGTTTGTAAGAAAGTGTTTAGGTGAGGTAATGACTAATTAAGGTTGTCAAGACTTGATTAGGAGAGTGATCTTGCTAGATTAACAATTTAAAATCATTTTTTTAGTCAAATGAGGTATGGGCACAATTCCTTAATTTAAGGAATTGGAGAGAGAACATTCAAGATTCCATGACTAGGAATCTTGAATTAAAGAATGTAATTAGAGTTTAACTAAGCAATCTTAGGTTCTAATTAACCTTAATAAATTATTTTGACTCTAGATTAATTATCAAAATAAATTAATCTTCGATTAAGCCTAATATTGCTTAGGTTTGCTTAATTAAGTCATTAGGCTCACTGTACACGTTCTAGGGGCAAAATGGTAATTTTGCACTAAACCAGGACCTACCTGCTCAACTTAAACATCAAAAATCACTTATAAACATCATTCCAAACTTCTGAAAAGTTCCGGGCTCAAACGATACCTTTACCGCGTAAAACACAGGGGTATTTTGGTCGAAAGCAAAAGAAAAACGAGATTTTCACCTCGGATATCAAACATAACAGTTATAACCCCTTCAAACATTGAGTTGACCCATTCGAGGATTGCCTGGTCGACTTCCTCGAATTTGGGTAAAAATGACCTCAGGGCATTTTGGTCATTTGTACTCAATAGAAAATTGGGTAAAGGTAAATTCGTAAAGATAGTTTTGTATTCATCTTGTAAGGGAAGCTTGGTGATTATAATTTAAAGGTGAATTCTTAAAGATAGTAAAATGAATGGCTAGGATTTAGTTTGGTAGTCAAAGAATGAATCTTGTCCATCCATTTAGCTCAAGATAAGTGGCTTACTTTAGCTTAGGTAGCAAGTGGCTTTTTCTGTTAAATCGCACGAAATTCCACCAAACGGATAAGATATTGGCTCAGAGTAAAATATAATAAATGAAAGGCCATGATTGAAACTTTCTTTTCAAGTTTCAATCCTTGCCATCCACTTGGCATAAAGTGGTTGGTAAAGGTTACTTGGCCACCAAGTAACTTGTACAATGTTAAAAACGGACCTCAAAACTCTACTGAACGGGTGAAACACCTACCAGGTAATCAAACATTACACGAAAATTAATTCTAGGTATAAAATTCTCATTCCTTACTACTTCTAACCTTGACCCTCTATTTTCTTAGTCCTGGGCATTTCCTAGTCCAAGATTTAAGGTTTAGCTCCATGGCCTGCCCGCAAGGTCACTATTCACCTAGTCTAGAATTTTTTTTTAACACATCTGTTGGGTCATCCTCATCATTGCTAAAACTGTTAGATTTTTGAAATTATGACTAATAAAGCTCAAATTAATTTTTAAATAATTTTTAGGTGTTACACCCAATACTTTGCTTTAACGTTCCTAAATTGGAATCAAGACTCTCATGGAGGGTGTGCAGCTTCAACCTATAGATAAGCCATTCAGCCCCAAATCCTTGGGGACTTCATAAAGGTGCATCAACCTGTCCCATCAATGTCACACCGAATCATCTTGGGGTTCTCCATATTTGTTGTATCACCTGAAACACTAAATAGAGAATTAGAATGCTCAAATGGTTCTGCTCTGATGCTTTGCCCTAATTTTTCTTAAAGTTTTCTTAATCTTGAAATCAAGAGATATTAAATTTCAGCAGACAAGGAATGTCTCATACAAGGGAACAACCAATTTTTTTTTTTTTGAAAATAAAATAAGCAAAAATAAAATTAAAAATAGTAAATAAATAAAAATAAAAACTGAAATAAAATAAAAATAAAAATAGTAAAATAAACAACTAAGTTCTAATGTCTCCCTGGTAAGGTGCCAAAATTTGAATAGAAGCTGTCACTACCTCCTCAAATTAGAAATTATTTTATGTTAAGTTGCACTAAGAAAATGTAGTAAAAAGGGCACAACCTAGATCGTCTCTCAAGGAGGATTCAATACTTAGTTGAGAAAATTGGGGCTTTTGAAGAAAGAAAACTAAGCAATTTATATTAAAAGATAATAGTAACAATATAATAGCAATAATATAATAGCAATAATGAAGAAAACACTAGTACAAGGTATTCTTAGGATTGGAATTGATTATCATTGACCAAATATTAAACCCATTAGTGAATGTTAGTAATTAATCCTGGTAATTCTACTAGTGATCAATCGATCCTTAGAATTTGATCAATGAAAATAACCAATAAACGAGATCTCAATTTAATTGGAAATTAAGTGATTTAAGATATCAATTGCTATAGCCTAACTGCCAATTGAAAGGTTAATTCTAATGTTATCCCTCAAACATAAACCAATAGATCTATCAATTTATGCCCAGAGGATTTCCCCAAACGAAAATCACCAATTTAGTTATTTCAATAAAAATTATAGCAATCACCACAACAATTAAAGTAGAAATTGCAGAACATTAAGAAAACTAATGCATTCAATATAAACAAAAGGCCTTAAATGTCATCCCAACCCATATGAAAATCCCTACACTAGTAAGAGAAATCTATTGCTCCATCTCTAGAGAATTATAATCAATGAACCTAAAGAGTACTTAGAAATAATAGCAACAATCCTTGTCAAAATTCACAAGAACAAAGCAATTCACCTATAGAATCCCTAAGAGAGAGAAGAGTAGAGAAAAAGATGAGAGAGAGGTGTATAGCGAGAATAATAGTAACCTAAAGTGTGTAGCCAAAAGCTCGTAAAAAACTAGGGTAAAAGTCTTTGCCAATCCTTTAAATACTACTCTCTAAAATGGGTCAAAGTGGGCCCCAAAAACATATTAATCAGCTCTAAAACGCCATTGTATGAGAGTTGAGCACTAAATAAATGCTATGGCACTCAGCGTGAGTTACACTCTTTAAAGTCATTTTTCAAGTGTTGTTGAGCACTACAGCACTCAATGAGTGTTGTAGCTCTTGGACAAAATTGACGTCTTCATGTATTTGGTTAGTTTTAGCCCCATAAACATTCGAATTTGTCCTTGGCATTAGAAATAATGATTGTAACCCTTTGAATAAGCTTTCCAATGCCACCAAAAGCACCTCAATCGAACATCGATAACTCTAAATATTGCAAAACTACTAATTGGAGGTCAAGTTGGACAACATTAGGACATCTTGCAACCTTTAATTTTTTAACTCGATTTTCACTAAGATGCTCTTAGAACTGGGTTTTGAGCTGAACATGAAAGTTTTGGAGAACTTCTTGACTTTTCCAAAGCATCTTTATTTGTCTTATCTAATCCCTAGACATATGGATTTTGCATTACAAAGCTTTTGCAAATGTGCTCAAATAAGCTTAAGAACTCTTCTATTTTGCTTCTAAATTGATTCCAAGTTACAAGCTCTATGAAAAGAGTTCCCAACCTTGTTCTTCACATTTTGCGCTAAATTCAAAGCTCCTATACAAAAACCATACTCAGAGATAGGTTAAATGCAATAGGCTCTAATCCAATAATTATTCCAAAAATAGTGCAATAGTCAATGATTCTATCAAAAATGAACAATGAGGCACAAGTCAAAATCCTAATTTATCACATCAATAACATAGTAAAACTCATGCAAAAACCTAGGAATTAGAAGCAAGATAAGTGGCATAAATACCCCTTATCAACCACTATCCTCTCCACACCTTTACTCAAAATGCTGAAACCGTTGAAAACTACTCACCAAAGTTTGGGACATCATTCCACTAAACATTCCTGAACTTACACCTAATGCTACCCCATCAACACTAACCACAATCCATCTTCCCAACCAGCCTCAACCTGACATCCCACAAGTCTCAGAGGTCCAACTTTCTCAACAGGAGATTGGTGCCCAACTCGGAAGACATGAAGATTTGCTGATTTCAGCTTCTTCAAGAACTAAGAAGAAGGGGCCAATTATGGTATGGCTTGATTTCCGCACACCCTTTTTTTTGTTGATGACAAAAGTGGGAGAAGAAAAGAAGAAAAGGATGAAGTAAATATGAAGAAAATATTTTGTCCTGAGAAAATCAAGGGGTTAAGCTAATGGCTTTAGAGACTTCATATTCATTTATGCATATATCAGCATTCATTTTGTTCATATTTTGATATTAAGCTCTGAACATTTTTTTCTTATTGCTATGTTACCTTGATCTATTCTCTGGTACATATATGATAAGATTTTACTTCATCATATTTTAGGATTTTAAGTTTGTCCTAGTATATTTACACTTACTTGAGAGCCTTATCATATAACTTGATGTGTATCTTCAGGTTTTGAGTTTATGCTCTAATACTTATATATATATACATCCATCATATACTCTGATTCATTTAATGGTTAGCTTTGATATACATATATATTATCTATTATGCTCCAATATGTATGCTCTGATACATCAAACTTGAAGTTTGCTCATATGCAAATCATGCTTTGATACACTTGTTAAAGAGTTATGTCAAAATGTTGTACATTACTCTCATAAACATAAACATAGTGATCTTTTTTAGCATTATAAACTTCCCTTGTGTGCAAAGTTGCAATGCATGTGGATTAAATATCAAGAATAAATATCATTTGTATTATCCTCTTTATTCAAATATGTCTTAGTTCAGAAAGTCAAATGACTTAAAATCAAGCTATTTTTGTTTAGAAAATTTAAATTGCTCCAACATATTTCAAAATGTTTGGTCTAATACTTCTCAGGAAGTGCTCTACATACCTTAGAAACTTTCTTTGAAGTAAAAACTAATTCTAGTTACTTAAGGTTGTTAAATGTCCTATTCACATCTACATCATCCCTTAAGAAAAAGACCTTCTAAAACTCTATCAAATGTATTTTGAAAGAATATAGAATTCTTTTGATTCAGGATGCTCATATATTTCTTTCAAAATCTATCAAAAGATTTTCTCAAAATTGGGTTGTCATTATCAAAAAGTGGGAGATTGGTAGCTCTGGATCCTTTAAAAATCATCAGCACTTAATGTTTTGAGTGATAACATAACCAATTTCATGAAAATATTTTGAAGAAGGACTAATAGTTTGCCTAAGTTTCTTGAGTATACAACAGGATTGTTCTCATTAACATACAACTTCATGAGCAAGTTTTATTTTAACAAAATCATGTCTAAACATGTTAGATCTCATTCAAAGGGATTTAGAACTTAAACGAAGTGAAAAATAATCCTTGAAATGAATGTTGGAATGGTGAGTGCATGAAAGGAAATTCTCAAGAATAAGAAACCAAGACTCAGATATTCAAAAAGTATCCAATGACTTCAGAAAGTATCATACAAGTGAAGATTTGAATCCAACTTTGATGCAAAGTGTGGTCATTATCTTCAATCATCATGATCGTGATGTTTTCTTTACTACAAGTACTTATTGAAGCCAAGAAGATCAAAAGGAAAGTTCAGAAGTACGATTAATGTAAATGGTGCACTTTCAGAAATGGGAGGAAAAATTCAAATTTCAAATTAAAGTCAAACTCAGTCTAGGACAATAATGACATCTATTTTCAACTTGATCAACTGCCCTAGCTTCTAGAAGAAAATGTTCAAAAACCTCATTTAGAAAGCAAAAGTAGTTTATGAAGGTGGACTCATAAACCTCTATTAGACAACCTTTTGCAATTGCAAAAGTAACTTGACAAACCAAGATACTCTTCTTGACTACATTTCCAAGACACAAAAAGATGATCAACGTGTGTCACTTAGAAAACAGATCAAGGGCAATAGTCATAAATGAAAGATCAAGCATAAAAGGAGGTCATGTGCTTACAACTCAGACTTTTTGGTTGAATCATTTGAAAAACTCTCAAGAACATGAGATTCTCCTTCATCTTTTGTAAAGTTATTACAGCATGTAATCAGTTTCATCCTTGTATAAATCTTCTTTCTAAGTTCTTATTAGACAATACTTTCTTCCTAGGAAGAATAGCTAGAAAGAAGTCACCTAAGTTTTCAGTTCATACACTGTTTCATCTAGAGAAAACTTGAGTGTTTGATTGTTGGAGTACACCAACTGACAAAAATCATTGTAGCCTGATCTAGTAGTGATCATTGTATGGTAGCTTGAAGAGGCTAGTCAAAGACTACTTGGAAGTGATAGTAGAGTAAGCTCCTGGTTATGTGAGATAGCTTGAGAAATCTATAGAAAGACTATCTAACTTTCAGGGTTTGGAAAAGGTTTTTAGTGGAACTCAACCGTTGTTGAGAATTGGATATTGGAGGTGGCCGAATATAAAAAGGTTTTGTGTAGTATATTCTCTTTCCCTGAATCTCCTTTATATATTGTTTTGTGCTTATTATTATTGCTTTTCTAAAACACTTCCTTAAATTTGGCTTTCATATTTATGCCTTAGTTCAAAAAGTTACTTTCTAACATATACTAATGTTACTTCGCTTGCATTTCAAGTTCACACTTAATAGTTTGTGTTTAAAGTTTTTCAAAAACAAAAAAGGAAAGAAAAGTGAAAGCACAATTCAATCCCCCTTCTCACACACTTTTCAACCTACACTTGGTGCACAAGTTGTGACCAAAAAGAGTGATGGGAGGAATGAAAGTGTAAGTGAGTGTATGCTTGAAAAAAATCAAAATAAGAGAGTGAATGAGGGGAGAATGGTCGTTGCTAAATGGGGGTTTGGAGGAAGATATTTTGTGTTTTGTATGTTGAAAATTAGGGTTAGATGTAGGTTTAATTAGGATAATTGTTTGGGAATGATAATTAGGTGTTTACAGCACTTAAGCTTAGGTTAGGGGTTTCTTGCATGCTTAATTAGACTAAACTCGATTAATTCAAAATTTAAATGTAATATGTTCTTAATCTCAAAGGAAAGTAGGGGAGATAAAGTAGCTTTTGTTCCAACTTTACTTTTTAGTCTCATAAAGTACTTTATTGTCTTTCTCTTACTAATCCTTGATTAAAAATGAGATTAAACTTCTAACCAATCTTGGGCCTAATTAACTCAAAATAATTATTTTGACTCAAAACTAATTAATAAAAATAATTAATATTTAATTAGAGCCTAATATTACCTATATGCCCTTAATTACTTTAATTAAGCTTAATTAGCATTAACTTGGGGTAAAATAATAATTTTACACAAAAGTCAATAGGACTCACTAAAATGTCATATATCCCCTCAAATTAACACGTCCAACTCCAAGGGTGATGACGGGGTCCAAGTCATCACTTAATCCTGTATTAAATTAACTCATGGGCATTTTGATAATTTTACACACTAAAAAAATAAAGAATTGTGACTTTCGCACATTGCCATAAAACACATATAATCCCTTCAAATATTAAACTAACCCTTTGAGGATAGTTGGTACTGCCTATCCTTGATTCTCATGCAAAAATGACCTTACGGGCATATTGGCCATTTCACAGAAGGAAAAGTCGGACATTACATCAGTCATTCTCCAGTCAGCTTGTTTATGTTCCTAGATCGTCCTTTTGCATAGCCTGTTACTAGCTTTTGGTTTTCTCCAGCCACTTTTTATGATGACTTCATTTTCAAGCGTGCATGCCGCGTATGAGTTTTCCCTTACACCGTCTTGCTACATCTCCTGAGAGATTTCTGATGTATGTGCATCGATCACCATCTCGCCCTCCTTCCTATTGTTGGAACTTGTCCGAGGAGTCACCTTCTAAACATTCATCCGGTGATTTCAAGCCCATGGTCACAATGGAGGTAGGTAAGGTGGCGATGTCGAGGCCACGGTTATGTAGTGTAACACCCTTCCAAGTATAACATCATCCTTAAGTCATGACATTATAGTTAAGAGTTATTAATTATAAATTAGCAGACCTTTCTTAGTAACTAGTTCATGGTTTTATTAAAATATATAATAAAGAAACAAAACATTTATTGAATACAAAGTCAAGTACAAAAGAAAGCTCTTCCATGAGCTTTAACACACATATGTTATCTCTTATATTTAAGACATACACATATAACAAAGAATAGAAGATACAAGTCTCAGCCACTAGCTTCTACACTAATTCTTCTTGTAAGCCTCACTATTCTCTAATCAACCTGGAGATGACACAGGAATATACAAAATAGGAATGAGAATTCTAAAATTCTCGTAGGGCATTTTCCTCATATACAAGTTATAAATGTCATCATCATCGTCCAGCGACTTCGATTTATTTAAGAAAATATGATCATGCTACACCTATTAAATATTCATTTTAGTGTTTAAAACCATCCTTCCAAAGTGGGTTTCTTTTATTATTCAATCACTTGAAACGTGTTTCATGACATCCAAGATCATAGTAATTCATTGAAGACAAGTAATTTAATAAAATATGCATATGCATAGGATAATTACAGTGATCTTTCCGTGCCCTTGACAAGTCAAATGGGATCTCATCTTTCTTTACGTTTCGTGCCCTTAACAAGTCGAAGAGGATTTCATATTTCTCTTATGACCATAAAACTCAATTCCATGCATTTTTCTCTTTTCATCACATAGGGAAGACTTAGTTCATGCCAAATGGTATAAGTGGATAACACCATATATGAGAAATAGACTACTTATCAAGATTGAGGTCATCCCTATACGTGATCATCAAACTACATTTTTTCCTCTTTTCAATCACACATAATCTCCTAGCCGATACATCTACCAATTATGAATTTATGTTATAGGTTTTGATGATGCCAAAAATCGAATGACAAAAAGGGTGGAAGCACAAGAGCATGGAATTTCATGAAGATGAACAAGACAAATGATCAAGTCATGGTTAGAAAAGTTAGGACTTAGATCACTTTGTCAAAAGGTTTTTATTTAGTAAGTTTATTTGGCCAATTTTAAGTTAATCAAGTTTTAATCTAAAGAAAATTTTATTTGAAAGAATTTAATTATTTTGTTATTGAAGAATTTGTTTTGATTTGTGAAAATATAAGTATGATTTGAAGGGATATGTTTAAAGGATGTTTAAAACTGTTTTTAGAATGAAAAAGTGTGTTAAACCTTTAAGTTTTCAATTTCTGGAATCATTGTAATCGATTACCACATCAAGTAATCGACTACTAAGTTGTTCATATGCCCAAATTTGAAATTTCATAGCATGTAATCGATTACGCACATCATGTAATCTATTACAGGGACTTGACCGTTGCCAAGTTTTAAAAATTTGAACTATGTAATCGATTACCAGTTCATGTAATCGATTACAAGACCCAAAATGTGCAAAGAGGTGTGTTTTGAAGAGATACATCTTTTGGGATCAATCCCTAACGGTCTACACGAATTATGTTCTATAAATACTTCTCTTTAACACATTTTAACACACAGAAAACAAGTTGCAAAAATCATTTTAACGATCATTCTTATTCATCAATCATATTATTCAATACTTGGCCAAATTCTCTTATTCTTGAGAAAACCTTATAGGACTTCAATTTGTCATATTTCCTCTATTTAGAGAGTGAATCCATGTATTCTATTATCAAGTTTGTGAAAGGGGTGAGGTATCCCTTTGTAAGAACAAGGTGAGGAATCTCTTGGTTCTTAAGAGACTCAAACACAAGGGTGAGGAATCCCAAGGTGTAAGAGTGCTCCTCTGGTGTAAACGATTCAAAGTTAGTGGAACTCTCAAGCGGGTTGCTTGAGGGAACTGGATGTAGGCACAAAAGGTGACCGAACTAGTATAAACCGAGTTTGTATTCTCTCTTCCCTTATCTTTAAGTTTATTGCAAGTTTACTTTTCATTATCCTGTTCATCTACATAATTATATCTTTATATCCTACATTCTCATCTATTAAATTTGGTTTTCAATCCAATTTCTTATATTTTATTGAAAAAGGAATTAAAGTGTGGTTTTTAAGGAAAAGTTTGAGAACTCAATTCACCCCCCTCTTGAATTCTTTGAGGCCACTTGGATAACACTCATAATATCTCTAAGGAAGTTCCTCTTTTTGCCTTCCCGTTATTCAACATAAGTCTTGTTTATATTTTGTTCATACATCAGAACATGCGCGATTGAAGTTCATGCATTCTCTTTTGTCACATATATGCATCATTTACTTTTCTTTTTCCAAATGCATTAATAAAGCACATATAGGCAATCAATCACCAATGATTCTTATTCATTTATCATAAACCAATCTTTAAAGTCCACGGAATGATTCGTACACATCATACTTAAATTACAAGTCATTATATAATCAATTCAAGACGTGGGTTCATTTCCAGCACAATGGTAGATTTTATGCTTATTTAGCAAAAATTAGTTTGCATCTAAAACAACCAAATCCAAGGCTAAAAAATTATCAAAGACACTTGAATGTGTCCCTAAGGTCCTATAAAAATTTCAGAGCAAGAATCATAACTATGTTAACAAAATTCTACAATTGAAGGTCAGAAACCCCTAATACAGCCAATAGCCTAAAACCCAAATTTTATTACCATATCAAAAGACATCTAAAATTCCACAAAAATTCAGGGTTGGACTTTAGATGTCCTTAACATCGTGTAAAAATTTTCAAAGGAAAATTAGATCATTTGTTATAGTAACAAAATTAGACAAATTAATACTCCAAAACTGGTTGTTCAAGCCTCGTCCCCATTAGTCTCGGTTTTGAATTTTTTAAACATAGTAAAAGGCATTTTGAAGACCCAAGAAAATTACTGGAAACTCTTTTATATGTTAGCTTCATCATATAAAATTTTTAGCTTGCAAAAATACCTACAAATACATCAGAAAATTTGTTACAAATCCCTACCTATGGCAAAATTGAAAATCCAGCAACTTAGTTCAAAACATATTTTGAGAAAAAAGAGTTTTCTAACATCATCCAAACACCCACCAATTTAAACACATCAATATCTATATATTATCAATCAATACAATGAAAAATATCAAGTTAATTCAGTAAGCAAAACATAAAAACAAATTTGAAGCAAAAGAGGTTTAAAATCCCTACTTGTGAAGCTTTAGGGCTTCTAGCTCAAGATGATCTTCTAGGAATGGTTTCTTTCACCACTAGCTCTTCAAATACACTTCAAACCCTTCCTTTAACAATGGGATATGATATCTCAAGGTGGAGAATGGAGATGATTCAAAATTCTAATTGGTTGGTTTTATAGATTATGAAAAGTAGAACAAGGTTTGTGAAGGAGATTTTAGGTTTTGGTGATTTAAAACTAAGGTTTTGGGTATGTGAAGTTATGGTTTGAAAGAAAACACCATGGGAGCTTATGTTTCTGCTCCTTGGCAAAAAATAATGGGGTTGGAGTGATAACATTGGTGGTTTTATGTTTATCCTAGTCTAGGTTTAGTAATTATGTAGATAAGGTTTGAATTGCTTTCTTTCTTTTTGAAAAAGAAATTAAATGAATGGCTAGGATTGTTTTCTTGGTCAAAAAATGAATCTTGGCCATTGGCTTAGTCAAGATAAGTGGTTCACTTTAACTTGATGAACAAGTAACTTTTTCATGTTAAAATTGCATACCGAAATTCCACTAAACGAATGAAATATTGGCGTTCGGGTAAAATAATAAAAAATGAAAGGTCAAGATTAAAACTTGCTTTTCAAGTTTCAATCCTTGCCATCCACTTGGCCTTAAAGGATAAACATTATCCAATTGTAAAGATTAAACTATCTTTCGGTGATAAAAATCACACACCAAAATTTTCCTAAACGGGTAAACCATCATGCCCGGGTAACAGATATTTCTAGCTGGTCATCTTTCTATGCCTACTAACCTTGCTCACATGCTTGGTTACCTTCGTCCTTCCTGGAAGTGACATGCTTACAAGCTAGGCGTTTTGTGAGCACTTGTACAGATTTTGTAGATAGATTAACCCTCATTTTGTTGGTATGCCATGGGGTTATCCACTTTAGGCACAGTTCAATAGGAGTAGTATTAGAGAAGTTTATACTTACTTGACTATGTTCCATTTACCTTTCTGTTTATCCTTTTCTGTTGGATTACTATATTTAGCCTTACCCCTATTGGTGGGCATGATACTTATTTAGTATTAGATGTTGGTGTGTATGATGGAACGATTAGTATATATGATGATGATGATGATGATGATTTTGTTTATGCTCATAATGCTATTGTGATATGGATTATGTGTATGACTTTGTGATAACTGTTTTTCTCTTGTATGAGGTGAGCGAACGGTTTTACTTAGCATGTTCCACTCATGTTTTGTTTTCAAAGTTTAAAATATTTTACCTGTATTTTTACTAAGTATTTTTAACTTACTAGAATTAAGAATTGAAGCAAAAGAGTAATCGATAATAATTAACTTAAAATGTGTCCTAGGCGTATTGGGTTAAATATTAGGCGTCACATTTTGGTATCAGAGCCTAGTTTGGTTCTCATGGAGCCTAAGGATTAGGCTAACTATGCTTCTTAAGCATGACACGATTGTTATGTCATGTCTAGAGCTTGATTGATTGGATTGGCTATAAGATAGAGATGCATGACTATTGTGTGTGTGTGTGTGCCATGGTAACTAGTTCACTTTGCATAAGTATTGAGCCTAATCACCTTAGTGTTTGTTGTTCTATGTGCTTAGGGATTGATGGCACCACCAGTAGGATAGGACTCAATGTAGAGACGAGCGGGTAATGAAACTGTTAGAGCTATCAAGGATATGGTGAGAGCTATGCAAATGATGTTCGAGCGAATGGACTACTAAGGAGATCCTGGTGGTGGCCCGAACACTACTAATAGTTAAGAGCATGTTCAGTTCAAAGAGTTTTGTAAAATGAACCTGTTGTCATTCAGACGAGCTTTGAATCCTAACCAAAGAAGAGTAGATCAAGAGTATGGAGAAGGTCTTCTCAATGATCACCTGAGCAACAAAAGGTGACTTTTGTCACTTGAATGTTGGAGGTGAATGTTGAGTTTTGGTGGGTTGGCACCCAAATATTGTATAGCACCATGATCAACTAGGAGATGTTAAGACCTCTTCTATGAGAAGTACTTTCAGGCATTGATGAGGAATGCCAAGGATGTGGAGTTTATGCAGCTAACCAAGGGAGGGATAAGCATTACACAATACACTGTGAAGTTCGAGGAGCTAATTAAGTTTTCAAGGATTTTTCAAGGAAACCCCTATGAGTTTTGAAAGTGTGTGAAGTAGAAAGTTAGGCTGAAGGAGGAGATTAATGTCACCATTACTCATTTAGAGATTAAGGATTTTCCTACCCTAGTCAACAAATCCTGCATCATTGAGGAGAGCCATAAGAAGCTGAATTTGGCCAAGGGGAAGAATTTCAAGAAGAAGTTGGCACCACAAGCCTCAAGTTTTAAGTCGTAGTTCAAGTCGCAAGTTCACAAGAAGACTTTCCACCATGAAGGATCGAGCAGACATAAGAACAAAGCACCTTAAGGGCCCAAGTTGCACCCCCTAGGCACTGCTACAACATGCCCCAAGTGTGGGAAAAAGCATGGAGACCGACCTTACTAGGTAGGCCAGGGAGTTTGCTTTAAGTGTGGGAAGCCAAGCCATTATGCTAGAGAGTACCTTGAGAAGAACCTAATGGCCCCTACTACCAAGCTATAACATCAAGGAAGGGTATTTACCCTCAATACCGAAGACTCAATAAAGTCCAAATATCTCATAGAAGGTAAGTATGAAGTAAATGGTAGGACCTTGATAGTCCTATGGTCGGGCACAACTCATTCATTCATGTTGCATGATAGTGTAGAGTCTTGGATTTGCATGAGTTAGAGCTTCCTTTTGATCTTAATGTTTCTACACCCATTGGTAAGCCTGTTAGACTTGTAGATGTTGTTTGAATTGTCATTTCTACACCCACTAGTAAGTCTAGACATGATTCTTGGCATGGATTAGCTTCTGCTAACCATGTATTATTGGATTGTTACACAAAGTCTGTCATCTTTCCTTCCATTTCTAGTGCACCTATTAAACCCTTAAGTATTTGCTTAAATGCCGCACAGGTTGACTATTATGGAAAAGAAAGTAAGGCATATGTTATCCTAGTTGCTAGCGAGTAGACCTTAGCAGAACATTGATGAGGTAACTGTAGTAAGAGACTAGCCTAAGGTATTTTTGAATAAGATACTCGAGTTCCCTTCGGTCAAGGAGATAGATTTCTCTATAAAGTTGGTCCTAGGGACAAGGCCTATCACCATAGCACCCTATAGGATGTCACCCTTAGAGTTGGCCGAGTTGAAGATTCAATTAGAGGAGCTTTCAAAGAAGAAGTTTGTGAGATCTAGTGCATCACCATGGCGAGCCCGATGTTGTTTGTCAAAAAGAAGGATAGGAGTATGAGGCTTTTCATAGACTATAGGTAATTGAATCGAGTGACAGTAAACAATAAGTACCCTTTCTGTAACACTCTAGTAATTAACCAAATACACCTAGGTTGAATTTGATTAATGACTAGACTTTACTCTTTGCTTTGATTCTTTCATCATATTTTGAAAATACTTAGTGAAATTATGAGCCTTTTTTTTTATTTTTTAACATAATTGAAATCATGAGCCGCGCATAACATAAACGATTAAGTGGTAGTAAAATAAGACATTTAAGAATCTAAATATATCATATTGGCTCCATCACATAACATCCATAATGCACATCACAACATATATACAATAACCTCACTCAAAAGGTGAGTTAAGTTCATACATCATATCTTACATATTCACACCATAGGAAACTATTTATAAGGAAATCATGCCCCTAAACTAGATAACCTTAAAAGCTGAGGAAGGCTACTCTAAAACTGGATGCATAACACTCTTAAGACTACTTAAAAACTCTCTAGGGCCACTGTCTTGGAAAGGGGGAAGAACCCGATCACGACGAGCTTCCTCGGAAGGGGGCACACGAGATGCACCAGGCTGGGGTCGCATGGACGATCTTCTTGCTAACCTCGGCTGAACAATGTTTCCTCACTACCCTCTCTTACACGTGGGAGTGTAGGAGAGCTCTCAGAATAAGCATGAGTAGGAGGGTCCTCTGAAGGATCAGTTTCAGAATATCTCATTCGTGGATTATACTCTGGAAAACCATGGACGGCAGATGAGGCGGGATAAGAACGTAACATTCTTTCATCAAGTGGACGTGCATGTTCGAAAACCATTTCATCGCCATAGGGAGAAGTAGAGAAAACGATAACTGGGACAGGATGTGCAAATGGACGACCTACGTAAATAAAAACACGAACCGAGCACCTTCCTTCAAAGTGATACGAATGATGCACCGGATCATAGTGGAATTCCCAAGTAGGGGTGTCAACGAACGGGACGAATGTCGCCATCTAATCTGAAAATAATGACGGAAATAAAGGAAAGGGAGTGAGAATCTTACTAAAGAATTCTCGTAGGGTATCTCCTTCTACGGTGTCATCATCAAAGTCTCCAGGAATCTCAGGGTTATTATAAAATAGTGAACATACGAAGATTAAATTTTAAGTTCAGAAAATACTTTTACCGAGATTCGACCAATTTTAATTATGCGTCTTATAATGCATCATAATCTTAACATGTCATATTTATAATGAACTTTTCTTTTATCATTACATCATATTCCTCATCATCATCATTAATATAACATGCATAGAAGAACATCATATTTCTCATCATCAACTCATGTATGTTATGCAGAAGAATATCATAATAGCTACACATGGACATGGTGCACATAATTTATTTCTTTAGTACCTTAGGTGACTTTAAAATCTTATCATCCTCATTATTTTCCTTGGGCCACCCTATACTCCACCCTTTTGGGAGTAATCTAGGTTATGAGCTCATACCTTGCTAGTCGTCACTAGCACATACTTATCCCTTTTGATAAGTAAAAACCTGTCTCTACCCTTTTGAGAGAACAGACTAGGGGCAAGAATCACCTTTTCACCGCCTATAGTTTGATGGGTCCAAAGGATCATTTTCTCATATATTTTGAGTCACCTTTAAGTCTTTGCATGTTATATCATAATACAATTCTTCATTCATAATCATCATAACATTTTCTCATTTATAGTCTTATGCCGAAATAATATATACCAACTGTAATCATGCATCTGGAGATTCCAGGAAAGAGAGGTGGGTCACAATGGACACGCTTAAATACCAAATCTTTCCTTAGCCAGAATCTTTCCAAATTGCACTCTTAAGTAATACACTTTCTTCCAGTAAGAATATGTCTTTATTTCATGCATAAGTTTTCATTGTTTGCAACAACAACTATAACATACAAACCAGGGAATCAATCAATGACACCAAATTCTTAATAAGCATCAAATCACATTTTAAGTACACATAAATTACTAGCTTCCCATAAAATTCTTACAAAGTTTTAAAACTCTTTTAGAACTAATTCTTTTTGTTAAACTTGAAAGAAGTCATAGGACTTTAGGCCTAACTTAACCATGGGACCGATTTATAACTTGAAAGAATGTTCATAATTAAATCTTTCACTTAAGATAAAAGGAGCAAGTCTTGAGCTTTAGAGATTTAGGTGACATCTTAGAATTATTACCATGCTATGCAACCTTATTTTAATCTTATCTTTATAAGGTGATAGCTTGGAATTATAAACATGATATGCAATTCCATTTCTTTATCTTTAAGATTTAAGGTGATAACTTGAAAATTAAACATGATGCAAGAACTTGTAATATAAACATGATGCAAGAAACTGGAGCGCGTAATCCGCAGGGACCGTAGAGGGAGAAGAGAATCTTAAGCAACCGAGCGGCGGTAGTCCGCATAGGACCGGTGAGGGAGAAGAGAATTACATTTTTTTTAAGCTCCAATTCTCAAGACTTCTTAAAGAATAAATTCTTTAACTCCAATTATCTCATTTCTTCGCTTATGATTCATAGGCAAGTCTTTGAGCTCTAGGATTTTTAGGTGATGACATAAAATAAACATGTCATGCATTGATTCTTTTAGCCATTATAAAATAAAGTGAGAGCATAA
This sequence comes from Dalbergia oliveri, assembly GCA_030441495.1. Taxonomy (NCBI): domain Eukaryota; kingdom Viridiplantae; phylum Streptophyta; class Magnoliopsida; order Fabales; family Fabaceae; genus Dalbergia; species Dalbergia oliveri. The sequence continues at coordinate 36,674,959 of JAMLFY010000004.1, read as the reverse complement.
AATAAACATGAGATGCAACTTCTTTATTATCTTTAGAGATTAAGTGACAACTTGAAATTTAAACATGAAATGCAAGCTTGAAATTTAAACATGAGATATGCAAGTTCATTTATTTATTCTTGAGAATTTAGTTATGACATAAAATAAATATGGTTATGCAAGGCATAAACTTAAACATGGATGCAAGTTCACTTGATCTCTTTACTAGAGCTCCTTCAAGACTTTAAGAAAATTATGATTTCAACCCAATATATGTATCTTAGCAAGACAAAGTAAAAAAAATACATATTTCATATTCAAACCTCAAGATAAAAACATTATTCTTTAAAGTTTTGCATTAAATGGAATGTTCAAGCTTTAGAGGCCTAACTTGTGATGGATTTACAACCCATATTCAAGGTCCTCATCATCAAGCCATCATTTCATTCCTTCCTAGGCCATTTGGCTGAAACCATGAAAGGAAAATAAGGAAAGAAAAACTGAAATTTTAGAAACTTTGGAAACTAGTGAAACCTTCAAGTTTTAGAGATCTAACTTGTGAAAGCTTTGCAACCAACACTCAAGAATCTCATCATCAAACCATGGTCTCATCATAAGCTAGGCCATATGGCCAAATACTTTAAAAAGAAAGGAAGAAGAAACTGAAAATGAAAACTTAAAAGAAAGCTCATGAAAACATCATTTTTGAGCTAGAAACATAACTTGTCTTAGCATAAAATGAACTTAGAAACACCTCCCTACCTAATTTGATTTGAAAGAAAGGAAGAGAACTTGGTTTCCTTGAGTGAAATGAAGCAAAATATCCTTGAAAAGCTGAAGGGAGAATTTGGCCAAGAGAAAGAAAGAAAGAAAGCTTTTGGTGCTCCTAAGACTAGAATTTGTGTAAGTTATGAACTAAGCATCTAAACTATCTTCAAGCATGCCTATTTATAGAGATTTTGCAGCTCATAAATGGACAAAGGAAGGAAGGAAATCTGACCAAAAATTAGAGAAAAAAAATAAGGAAGAAAAATCATTTTGTTTGGTGGCTTAAAACATGGAATCATGTTTCCATGTTTTCATGATTCTTTGTTTTCATTCTTTGGATTTTTGTGTAATAATTTTCTGACTTATTACTCAATAATTTCAGCATTACAGCCTTGTGGAAGAGGATTTTGTGTGTTCCATGTATTATTTAGGTGTAGGCAAGGTATTCATGCAATTTAGAGAATTTACGGTTAAGGGTTTAAGTGAATTACTAAGCAATTTGGGTGTTTTAAGCAATTTTAGGTTCTAATCAATCTAAATAAATAATTTTGACTCTAGATTAGTAATTAGAATTTAATAAGCTTTAATTTGAGCCTAATATTGTTTAGGTTTCGTTAGACAAATCGAAAATCTCAAAATTTGCAAAACTCACAACGAAGGGGCAAAACGGTAATTAACCCAAAAATGCCCGGACCATCCGGACTTAACCAAGGGTCATTCATAACTTAAAAACACCTTTTAAAATATTTTAGTGAGGTTCGGACTAAGTCGGCACGCAAATGGAGTTAAAACGCGCGGGCGTTTTGGTCATTTCGCGTCGAAACTCAAAATTGAGATTCTTCTCTCTATTAACACACATAGCACAAACAATCCTTTATTATCCTCAAAACATCCCCTTGAGGATGGGTGGGGCCCACGATCCTCATTTTCTGAGTAAAATAACCTCAGGGGCATTTTGGTCATTTTACACATACAGAAAATCGGGGTTTGAAATGCTTATACGAATTGCTCCTAACTTCTCTTCTAACGTTATATTCCTTTATTGAGAATTGTTTGGTCTCAAATTTTATATAATATTTACCTACGGTAATTTGGTAATTTCTAATGACAGTAAAGATTCCAGTAAAAATTGGGGCGTTACACTTTGCCTAGGATCGATGATGTGATCGATTAGTTAAGGGAAGTGGTAGTGTTCTCAAATATCTATTAAGGTCAGGTTGTCCTCAACTTAGAGGGAGGGATAAGGACATACCCAAGACTACCTTTAGGATCCAATATGGTCACTTTGAGTTCACAACAATATCATTTGGTCTGACCAATCTTGTTGTGTTCATGGATTACATGAATAGGATCTTTAGACCTTATTTAGATCAGTTCATGGTTATTTTCATAGATGATATACTCATCTTTTCGAAGATCCATGAAGAGCATGAGCATCACTTGAGGATAGTTTTGGAGATTTTGAGTGAAAATAAGTTGTATGCAAAGTTATCTAAGTATGAATTCTGGTTGGAGGAAATGAAATTTTTAGGACATGTGGTGTCGTAGGAGGTATTGCAATAAATCCTAGTAATATAAAGGCTGATAAGTTAGGAGATGCCTACCTTAATGACAAAAACATAGAGCTTTTTAAGAATAGCTGGCTATTATTATGGGTTTATTAAAGGATTTTCCTAGATTTCCTTACCCTTGACTAAGCATACTAGGAAGAATGCCCTTCTATTTAGACCTCGGAGTGTGAAAATAGCTTGCAAGAGCTAAAGATGAGGTTAACCACAACCCTAGTGTTCCTTTCCTGACCCCATATGCCCTTCGAGGTGTATTATTATGCTTCTGGGAAAGGTTTGAGGCTATGTATTAATTCAAAATAGGCAAGTGGTAGCCTATGCATTCAAATAGTTAAAGCATTATGAAGCCAATTACCTACCATGACCTAGAGTTAATAGCCGTAGTGTTTACTTTGAAGGTGTAGAGACACTATTTGTATGGGATGAAGTTTGAGGTGTTCTCTAATTATAAGAGTCTCAAGTACCCTTCAATTAGAAGGAGTTGAATATGAGACAGAGGAAGTGGATGGAGTTCTTGAAAGACTATGATTTTGGGTTGAACTATCATCCTGACAAGGCCAATGTAGTGGCTGATGCCTTGAGTTGGAAGTCATTACATTTGTCTCAAATGATGGTTAAGAAGGTGAGTTTATCGACAAGTTTAGATATCTAAACTTAGGATGACGTTGACCACTAATAGTAAGAGGATGTGTCAACTTAGTGTGATGTGTAACTTCAAGTAGATAATTACTCAAGCTTAACAAGAAAATCAAGAATTCAAGGAGACCTTAGAGGTGATAGAGATGGGAAAGTTGAAGGGTTTCATCCTTGGAATGGATAAGTATAAGGGTAGGATTTGTGTATCCGTGAGTGGTGACCTCTGGAAAGAGATCTTGGATGAGCCTCACAAGAGCCATTTCACCACTCACCCTGGAACTACCAAGATATATTAGGATTTGAAAAAGATGTTTTGGTAGCCCAAGCTGAAGCAAAACATGGTTATATAGGTCAGTAAGTACTTTGTCTATCAAAAGGCAAAGATTGAGCACTACAAACCTTTTGGATTGTTGTAACCTCTAACATTTCCGAAATGGAAATGGGACAGTATCTCGATAGATTTCATGACAAGTCTACCCAAGACCCAAGCTAGCCATGATGCTATATGGGTGATTGTTGATCGATTGATGAAGTCGGCTCACCTTTTAACCATTATGGTGACTTATTTTTTGGATAAGTTGGCTAGTTGTACATCCCAAGAGGTCATATAGTTGCATGGAGTGCCATCGACGATAATCTTGAATCATGATCCACAGTTCACGTCACGTTTTTGGGGAGACTTTTAGAAGGCATTTGGTTTGAAGCTATGTTTAAGCATGGCATACCACCCTCAAATGAATGACCAATCGAAGAAGACCATACAAACCTTAGACGACAAGTTGAGGGCATGTAGTTTGGACCAAAGGGGAAGTTGGGACAAATACTTACCATTAATCGAATTTGTGTGTAACAATAGTTATCATGTAAGTATCGATATGGCACCGTATAAGGCCCAATATTGGAAGAAGTGTCAATCCCTTTTATATTGGTATGAGCCCTGAGCAAAGCATGTTAGGATCCGATGCTGTAAGGAAAATGACAGAACAAATCAAAAGGATTAGGAATAAGATCCTCACCACTCAAAATCGAAGAAAAGCTATGCAAAAAATAGCGAAACTGTTGGAATGCCAAGAAGGAAAACATGTATTTCTTAGGATCACCCCCACAATAGGTATAGGACGAGCCATGAGAGTCAAAAAGTTGAGCCATAGATTCCTTGGTCCCATTGAAATCCTTGATAAAGTTAGGTTAGTAGTGTACCAAATAGCCTTACCACTTGATATGTCCAACTTTCATGATGTCTTCCATGTTTCTTAGTTAAGGAAATATCAGTTTCAACCTAGTCATGTGTTAGAAGTAAAAAAAGTACAATTAAAGTGGCTTGGGAATAGGGAAAGGCAGAGGAATTCACATGGTATTTGGAGTCGGAAATGAAGTCCCAACACCCTAAGCTATTCGTAGGTAACGAATTTTAAAATCAAAATTCTTTTTAAGGAGGAGAGAAATGTAACGACCCGATTTTACCTTTCGTGCAAAATGACCAAAATGTCCCTAAAGTTATTTTGCATAGGAATCGAAGATGACTGGTCCTAGCTATTCTCAAAAGGTTAGTTTAATATTTGAAGGAGATAGTATGTGTTTTAGATAGCAATCGGTCTGAAAAATCATAATTCCTAATTTTTTTCATGCACGAAATTACCAAAATGCTCCTATGGTAATTTAATGCAGGATTAAGTGACGACGATTGATCATCACTGGAGTTGGATATGTTAATTTGAGGGGATGTATGATGTTTAGGTGATTCCTAGTGAGTTTTTATATAAAATTACTATTTTGCCCCTTGTTAGTGCTAATTAAGCTTAATTAAAGTAATTAAGGGTATATAGGCAATATTAGGCTCTAATTAAAGATTAAGTATTTTTATTATTTAATTTTGAGTCAAAATAATTATTTTGAATTAATTAAGGCCCAAGATTGGTTAGAGAAGCTTAATCTCATTCTTAATTAAGGATTAGTAAGAAAAAGCTAAGAAAGTGCTTTATAAGACCAAAAAGTAAAAATAAGGGACAAAATGTAACGTCCTATTTTCCCATGTAAAAATGACCAAATGCCCTGAGGCCATTTTACCGGAAAGTGAGGATCGTCGTCCCAGCCATCCTCAAGGGGATGTTTTGTTGATTAATAGGGGATTATATGTGTTATGTGTGGTAATAGAGCAGAAGAATCTCATTTTCGAGTTTCGACGCGCAAAATTACCAAAAATGTCCCTGTGGCTTTTGTCATCGTTTAGGTTGAGCTCCGGACTTTACCAAGGGATTTTAAATGATGTTTATAAATGGTTTTGGATATCTAGTTGGCAGGAAGGTCCCGGAGTTTTAGTGCGAAATTACCATTTTGCCCCTAGAACGTGTAAGTGAGCCTAATGACGCTATTAAGCAAACCTAAGCAATATTAGGCTCCAATCGAAGATTAATTTATTTCGATAATTAATCTAGAGTCAAAATAATTTATTAAGGTTAATTAGAACCTAAGATTGCTTAGATAAACTCTAATTGCATTCTTTAATTCAAGATTCCTAGTCATGGAATCTTGAATAGTGTTTCTCTCACAATTCCTTACATTAAGGAATTGTGCCATACCTCATTTGACTAAGAAAATGAATTTAATTTGTTAATCTAGTATGTCCACTCCCTAATCAAGTCTTGAACCACCTTAATTAACCATTTTCTCACCTAAACACTTTCTTACAAACTCCTAATCAAAAGCCTAATCAAAGACACACCTAAACATATCATTAAACCACAATTACATGAGCAATTTCTCCTCCTCCTTGGCTGTCCAGATCTGGCCGAAAATTCACCCTCCCATGTGTAGCACATGGTGAGTTTGTTTCACTCAAAGACCATGCCTTGAGCCATGCCTTGCCCATGCCTAGCCATGCTTTCTCCCATGCCTCACCATACTTCCATGAAACAATTCTCTCACCTCATGGAACATGAGGTCAAGGCCTCCCTCCCAATCAGCCAACATGCTTCATTTTTCTATAAATACCAAGCCTTTGAAGACTTGGTTGCTCTTTGGATCATTTGCCAAGTTCAAGCATTCTGGCACACTTTCTCTCATTTCCTCTCAAATTCTCTCAACTTGGCCGATTTCTTCCTCAAGTTTCAAGAGGATTTTCCTTCTCCATTTCATCAAGAACTCAAGCTTTCTTTCATATCTCTCAAGACTTCTTAAGGTAGGGGTTTTGTTTTAATGTTTTTGCTTGTGTTCTTCAAGAAAAGTTCTAGCTTTCTCTTGGTTTCAAACTCCTTTCCTCTTCCTCTCCTTTTCGGCTAAGAGGCCTTTTTATGAAGAGAACATGAGCTTGATGATGAGGTTTCAAGATAATGACTTGTTGTTGTCATGTGAGAAATCTCTAAAGCTTGAAACAACTTGGTCTTGGACCATACATGCTTGTGTTTCTTTCTTTTCCTTGGTTTTATTTTCCGGTTCCTTTCCCATTATCCTTGAAAGATTTCGGTTCCCTTTCCTTTTATTTGAACAAAGTTTGTAAAATATGTCAAGTAAATCACAAAAGTTTTGTTAAGAAAATTAATCCCAAGATTTCAAAGAGCTCTAAGCTTACCCTTGCCAACCTTAAAGTTGGTTGGCCGTTCTAAGAGTTCACTCTAGATTGAAGCCCATGAGCAATAAAATAAAGAATATGAGTAGTTCTATTTATGTTTGTTTTGTTAAAGTGTTGGTGTTTTTGTTTTAATCCATCTTCTTGAGCTTGATGATGAAGTTCAAACCAAAGACTTCTTTAAAGACTTGATGTTAAGAACTCTAAAGCTCATCTTCTATTGTTAGATACATGTTGGGTTAAGGCTATTGAGATTCCTCTAAAGTCTTGCAAGAGCTCTAGTTAAAATAAAATAAGTTGCATCCATGTTTAAATTTGTGCCTTGCATCTCATGTTTATTTTGATGTCATCACTAAACTTTGAAGAATAAATAAATGGACTTGCATTATCATGTTTAAATTCCCAAGCTTGCTTTCCATGTTTACATTTCAAGTCATCACTTAATCTTGAAAGATAATAATGAGGTTGCATCTTATGTTTATTTTGTGCTATCACTCTGCCTTATAATGAAAGATAAAATGAAGTGCATAGCATGTTTAAGGTTATGTTATCACCTAAATACCCTAGAGCTCAAAGACTTGCCCTAAGTATATTCAAAGGGAAGCTTTAATAAAAAAGGAAATAGATGTGTTTTAGTATGATACAATGAACGATTTGATTTTGTAAAATGTAAAGATGATTTCAGGAAAATGTTGGAAAGATGTTTTATGAGGTCTCAAGGTGTTTAAATAGTTTGGAATGTGTCAAAAATCATGTTTTCTCAAATTCTGGAGGTTCTGGTAATCGATTATTAGATTATGTAATCGATTACCAGAGTGGTTTGAAGGGTTTTTGGTTCTTGGTAATCGATTACCATACAATGTAATCGATTACCAAGGCTGTTTTCATGCCCAAACCGGTCCTTAAACCATGTAATCGATTACCTATCTGTGTAATCGATTACTCCAATGTTCTTTGTTTCCGAAAATTAACCTTAAGTAATCCATTACCACCTTATGTAATCGATTACCCGTTGTTTTTCTTAACCCAGAACGAAATTTACTCTCTGGTAATCGATTACCAGGAACATGTAATCGATTACCAGAACACCATTTTGCTCATGAAATTATCCCAAGAGAAAGACTAGTAACTTGTATGCACTTATAACATGATTTTATGCAATTGTACGTGATACATGCTTTTGGTTTTTCTATCTTGTTGGCCACTATATGAATTCTTTTCGAGGAGTTAGAATGCATAAGATTATGTTTGAGTGAAGTGAGGAACGATTTTGATGGTTAGGAAGGACTGAGTAAATAGAAAGGTTTGAGAACTAAAATCTTAACGCCCTTAGACACGAGAATGATAACTTTTGTTCCAGCATAATTAAGCTTAAGAAAGATGACCCATAATTAGTGTTTATGCCTAGAAGTTGAACCTAGGGTCTTAGGCACAGAACTTAGAAAAGAGTCTAAGGAGTAGATCCTAGAATCCCCATAGTCAAGTAATGATCATGATGTTTAATCTATACGATGCCGATTAGATGAGTTAGTAAACATAAACGTTAGAAAGAATCATAGGTAATGATCGGATCCATAATAAAGGATAGGATAATTGGAACACAAATCTAAGACCCGTAAGGGCCAAAGCATAAGACACCATGAGGTAGGAAGTGTGATGTGAGAATGAGACCGAGTGAGTATGCTTGTGTTATGTATGAATGTGTTAATGTCACAAGCATGAGCTTATGAGGATTCATGATGCGATTATGTTAATACCATAAGCATGAAGTGTTATGTGTATTATTGGCATGATGATGTGATGATATGGTATGTCACGTTTTAAATGCATGAGAATATGAAATATGAATGAAGGATATGTTATATGAGGTTCTAAGGTTGTATGCTCATGTTGCATCCATAAAAGATATGATAATGTGGAAATGATCCCATTATGACTTCTCGAGTTAAGGGTTGTAGGGTGATCCAAGAAAGAGATAAGCTAATGAGGAAATGATCCCATTATGATTTCCCGAGTTAAGGGTTGTACGGGGTGATCCAAGAAAGAAATATGATTCCCCTTTTACCCCGTATAAATCTAGCGACGGCTAGTTAGGATGAGCTCATTCCTAGGCGATAGGTGATTAGGAGTTTTGGTGACCATGATAAAATCGCGGGGCCGGCATGTTGGGTGGATTTTGGCTACCATGATAAGGGTGGAAAAATGGGAAAAGTTATGAAAGAAACTCATGGAGTTCAAGTATGAAAAAGTAAAAGATGCACATGCATATGTTTCGTTGATGTTTCGTGGATACTTGATTAAGTGATATGTGTTATCTATGTGTACTATCATGCTCAAGTATGGCCATGCATACATAAAATATCTGCTGCATTCATACCATGAAGACTCATGCTAAAAGGAACTCACTTCGGATAATAAGATCTGAGAAATTAAAACTGAACCTATGCATGTACACCTCTTTTATAATGAAACCCGAAGTGGCTGGGGCGACGACGATGACACTTGTGTTAAAGTCGGGAGCCTACTGAGAATCTTGTATAAGTATTCTCACCCCTTTCATCTTTCCTTCCCGTGTCATCTCCAACGGGATTGGTGCGGATGTTCGTGATTTTCCTTGAAACGCGGGCGTAGGAATTATGCACATCGGATTAGAGGCGCAATGGAAGCTTGAAGACTAGTTTAGCCTATTTATAATTATGTTTTGCATTAGTTAACCCTGCTTGATGTATCTAGTATCTTGAGAAGTCCTTATATTTATAAGGGCATCATTGTTTTGTCATGATTATAATATAATACTACAAGTTATGTTGTGTTTATTCTATGGTTTATGTATGATTGTTATGGTGATGTATACTTGGATGTATGTTTCTTGTTTAGTAGTCGGTCCCTACACGCCTTGCGGCTCGCATTTTAAGTCTTAAGTTCAAAAAGAAAAGAAAAAAATTTTAGTCATATTTTTAGTACTCGTATTTTAAAGAAAGCCAAGTCAAGTTCTTAAACAAAGACGTAATCGCTAATAACTAGCCGAATGTGACTCGAGCGTATTAGGTGAAAGTTAGGGTGTTACACAAAAACTATTTTATCTTTCCTACTTTCTCTTGAGATTAGGAACATGTTACATTTGAATTTTAAATTAATTGAGTTTAGTCTTGGTAAAGACTAGAGTGTCGCGTCTCTAGCTTTAACAAATTAACAAATTTATTTAAAACTGAATTGCAACAAAATATAGTATAATGGTGTGCAACTTCAGTCATCTCCCAACGATATTGGTGAACTAATAGACTATGTAATAAGGGGGTTTTTCATTGAGTACATCAAACTAGAATATAAACTAAAGCAAAGAAATAACCAACAATTAACCAAAGCACTAGCACAAGGATTTCTTAGGCCAAGAATCCATCTATCCTTGACACACACATTTCATCAAACATGTGGTAGGCAACTAACTTGTGCCTAGAATCATGCAATCACACAACCTTGGCACCATAATTCACTTAGCAATCAATCAATTACCAAGCATTTGGCTAGCATACAACACCTAAGTAATTGAGTTTTCAACCCCTAAATACAAACACTAACTTGAGCACTAATTACATTAGTCTAACCTCAATCAAGAATTCCCAATTTCCTAAGCTAACCAAGCATTCATTAATCAATCAATCGACTCATGCCTAGTCAATGATCCTAATTATGCATACAACCCACATTCATGAATTAGCATACAAAATCAAGATTCATTCCAACCACATACTCACATATTCACATATCATAATCAATTAATTAATCAATATAAACATATAAGGAATGGAAGGAATGTAAGAGAAGGAAAATCAAGAAACCAAACCATGTATTCATCTAATATGCAAGCCTTAAGACAAATCCTTGGACTTGGAGAATCCATAATGCTAGTTACAAACTCACTCCTCTATAGAGAAATTACAACAAAAATAGAAAATAAAACCTAACCTAACAGAAGAAGAGAGTGGGTGAGGAAGAAGATAGGGAGAAGAGGAGAAAGAAGGTGGAGGAAGAAGGAAGAGATGGAATAAAGGGAGAAGAGAAGGAGAGTCTAAAACTACTCTAACCTAAGCTATTTTGAACTAAGAGGTCATTTGCTTCTATTTTCAGGGTTTTAAGGATTATTTAAAAACCCAAAAACTCATTAAAACGCATACAACACTATCACAGTCGTTAGATACTCGCTATAGCTAGCCTGTCTAAACTAGAAATTTGGAACGACAGCACTAGGGGTCGTTGCCTAACCCTGACTCAATGTAGCCAGTTTTATCAATTTTTGACCCCTAAATTGACTAAATTAGCTCTTTTTGTCTTCATGAAAGTTGTAGATCTTTTTCATCTCTCCAAAATGGACACCTTATTTTCCTGTTACGACTTGACTTGGGAACGTAACCGGTATGTGAGGAATTCCATTCCCACGTAAGCCTTCTGGGTGACGTGTCTATCTAAATGCATAACTTATCATAATATAATACTTAAAAGATGATTTTTTTTTCTCTTCTAAATCAATGTCCTTTTCTCGTTTCAGAACATAATATTTAATTTCATAAAACTAGAAATATCTAATATTCAAGCTTTGAAAACCCCTTTCTAATCCATTCTGCAAATGATAAAATCATTAAACTAATCCATCACATAATATTAAACTTAAATTTGATAACTTGCTTAACCATTGAAAACTGATTTATACTACTTAGCTGATCTGATACATAATCTAATCGAAATCAAGAATTTCAAATCCAAACTTAAATCTTGCAACACATATGGGAAAACTACATAAACTTTGAAAATAAATACAGTATTTCAAAATACATGTGTGGCTTGAATTCTCCTGCAAAACTACTAGAGCCCTCTAAGACTAACATAACCTAATCTAAGCCTTACAATAATGTAAAGCTCACCAAGGATCGCTCGGCTATGGAACCAGTGAAGAAACGAGATCTGCACCTGCAACTATGAGAAGAAGGGAGAGGGGTGAGTCAATGGACTTAGTAAGTGAGCTCTCACCCATCATCTACATAGGACAACTAAGGAACATATATACATAATGCAATATACATGCAACAACATAAATCATTTGATATTTACATACATAGCTAGCTAGGAAAACACTTTTCATTCTTAGATTCATAATCAAACATTTCAAAACTCATAATCAAATATGAAATTATTTTAAATGATAGTGTAGCAGAGCTTGGGGAAATAGTATTTCTGTTTACTAATTGTATGATATTATATCCTCCAGTTATGCATGTCAACCATGGCATAACCAATCCTCTATGGGTGCCAGGCACGGGCTCCACCCTCAAGGCTTGTTACTTCCCCAGACATAGGCATAGGAAGAACACATGTTTTTTGCTCTATGATATTGCCTCTAAGGACAACTTGGTACCAAGGTTAATGATCTCTGAACAACCGTTAACTAACTGTCTATTTCCTGATCTCTACCGTCTAAACTAGTTTGACAAAAAGAAAACTATAGCTGAAAAGTGGATACTCTATCCTTGGTCAAGCAGAGCCACTAAATTATTAGTACTTTGAGAGTTCTAGACTCAAACAATTCTAGCAATCTAACTTTAGCATAACCGTGGTTGTGAAAAATAGAGCCCAAAGGATCACCCGCTTGTAGGCGTTTTGATTTCAAGCGCACAAAATATGTATCTAGCAGTTGCTACGAATCATACTGAATTTTGTACCTCTTAGTACCATAAACTACATTTTCAAATGCATATCTTAAGCTAACGTATCTTGTCATATACTTGGTAGTTTAAAATCATAGCTTAAAACACTGAGGTTCTAAATCATAAAATCTCTAAACCATAATAGCGTATTTCTTCATAAAGCCAAACCATACTTTATTCAACATAGCTCAATTTAATATTTCAATAAAACGATAATACATATTTGACACTTTCATAAACATCTTTAAATCATAGATCTTCAACGTGATCATTTCCTGAGCATATAAAACATTTTCTTATGACACAACAGAGCAATCATGATCCCATGGTTTTGTAAACTCATTCTTTCATGCTATCATCATAAATCATAATTTTTCTAGCTCGACATAATCATGTAAAAATCATATTCTATACTTTTTCTTGTTTCAAATTCCATGCTTAACAATTATTATGCAAGATGATGAAAATAGAAAAGGGAGGGTTTCTGGTTGGAAGCAAAAATGGGGAGGAAGAGAGTGGGGAAGGGTTTAAAATAGTAGGGCTCTCAGGAAGTAGAACGATGCCGTTTTGCACTATTCGCACTCCAGGGGAACCACTGGAGCGGTTAGGCCGTGTCCTGTGCACCCGTACTATGCACTTATGATCGCTCCAGCAGTCCTGACTGTGGGCGGTCAGACCATTGAACGCATGAACTGCCTTCCTGTGACCGCTGTGAGTCCTGCTCCTATAGCGTTGATAACAATATCAACTTCAGGATTCTTCTGTCATATGACATCTGGTTGTCTAATATTCACTTCCCATTAACTTTAAAACATAAATGTAAATAAGGAAATACCCCTATTTGGATTCAAATAAAATATCAAGAAGTTTAAAATCCCAACCATTCAAAATCCAAATTTTGGGTTTTAGTTCAAATCTGGAAGTTTTCAAAATTTTCTAAACTTGAAAGCTCAAAACGAAACATTTAAAAGTCTCATAAAATTCATTAAAATCACTCTTCAACTCATTTTCCCTCTAGGAATAATTACTAGGACTTTTGATCCAAGAAGGTCACTCTAACATTTAGCCCTCCAAGGAGGTGTAAGGTCTAGACTTAGTGAAGTTCAGGACCCGTCGCTGGTCTTGGGGACCTTGAGGCCATACAGAACTTGTCTAGTGACACATGTACACTAGGTATTATAATCTTCCCCCCTTAAAAGATTTGGTCCTCAAATCTGAACTTGCATAACTTGAAGGTCAAGGAGATGGGTTACTTAACCCACATGGAGTTTCAAGGATAGGCCTGAATGCCTGGAACATTCTGACATGATACTATGACTATACTAGTTGACATATTAGGAGACAGTGCCATCCTGAAGGCCACCACTCCATCATTTTAGCTAAGGATTCCAATTGTCACATCTGGGCGACTTCGCCTCCAAGGGCAACCCTTTCCCACTAAGGTGACAATGGTTCTGATCATGACACTTACATTGGGTGGCTTCGCCTCTAAGGGCAGCCTTTTCTCCAGTGTAAGTCCTGGATAAGCATCTATGCTCCGTCACCTCATGCACGCGCAAGCTCTCAAGGAAAGGGGGCTAAGCATCACTTCGTCTTTGCTATGGTTATATTTCTCTTGTGTTTGACATTAGCTAATACTATAGGGACCTAAGTCTTGGGTTCCTAAATTTTCTCACTCTCTAAGCATGTGTAATGCATGGAAATCAAATAAATCTATCCGTTCACGTAGGTAACGCAAAAACAACATGGTACTCGTACACCTAATCCTTACCTATCACATGCATCACACAAATCAAGCAAAGACAACATGACTTGTTCTAAGATCTCTGAAACACCTTATCATGATAATACGCATTCAAGACATCCAATCATGCTCATGCAACTGAGGCAAACAACATGCTTCTTGTTACTCTACCAAGACTATTAATCTCTTATCACGTAACATTACCATGCACATTCAAAACTAATCCAACATTCTACATCATGTTGCTAACATGCTCCACATACATTCTATGCTCTCATCATGCGAAAACACAAATTTTTTTTTCCACATACATCATATAACCATGTATCTTTAAAAAAGGTGATATGCTTATGATTCATGGCATTAAGGTTGCTTCAAATAATTTCACGCAATCAAGAACAAAGCATCAATCCCGCGGCATATGCCTACGTGCATGATTCGTGCTCTCATCGGACTTTACCCACTAACTCTAGGTCACTCCCATGCGAACTCTCTTCCTCTAGGGTATCAAGTTTCTCCACTCTTTGGCTTGTAACTCTCTAAGATAACAGGTAATTATTCTTCTTATCCGCCCTAACTTATTCATAGATAGTGGGTGTGCCTCGTAGGCACCAACTTTCTTAGGGTTTCCGCCTATCTAACAACTATGTCTGACCAGCTTGGTTCACACTGAACTCGACCATTCTAGCTAGTTGTTGTCTTGATCTCTTCGTTGTGCGATAATGGGACTCGTCAGGGAGGGCACTAAAAGGGTGGCCCTAGCCAATGGTACCCGCTACTAACCTTTATCTATCTAAGCTAGTCATTCCTGCTTGTGCTCCCTTCTAATGCACTCTAGCTTGGACGTGCTCACTAACTATCTCTGACATGTTTGAAATGGCCCACTTGAGGCACCATATGCAACTAGTACAATTGATGTGGTGTTGCTACAGTAACGATGATTATCAGAATGGCGTAGTTCACTCGATATGGAAAATAAAGATAGGAGGCTGGATCAAGAATCCCAAAGAAGTGACAGAGACTCTTCCTGAATCTAGACATAACTGACTTTCCTATAGGCCTTAAATAACATTGCATTGATGAAAATAACTGTAGTTCCATTTACATAAACGCCATGCTACTTGTGGACACTTACTCTAGTACCATGCAAGGAAACCTATGGCTCTGATACCACCTTTGTCATGACTTGACTTGGGAACGTGCGGCATGTGAGGAATCTCATCCCTATGCAAGCCTTTTGGGTGACGTGTGTAACATCCTCCCAAGTATAACATCATGCTTAAGCCATGACATCGTACTTAAGAGTTGTTACTTATTAATTAGCGGACCTTTCTTAAGTATTTGTAGCAAGCTCGATTAACGTGTGTAATAACTAAGCGTAATTCTATTCAAATATATATATATAACAAAGAAATACAACATTTATTGAATACACAGCTAAGTACAAAAGGAAGCTCCTCTATGAGCTTTAGTACATATCTGTTCTCTATTACATTTACATACATATTCATTCCACTAAGTACAACATGATAAAAGCGTTAACTATTGCACTATTGCAATTCCGAGTTCTTTTGCGTATCAGCATCATAGTCCTCTAGCTTGAGCTTGGACGACATGGAAACACAAAAACATAGGGGTGAGAATTATACAATTCTAGGAGGGCAACTCCCCAGTTACCCAATCATAATGTCATCGTCATCGCCCAAGCCATGAAAGTTTATCAAGAAAATGTGATCATGCAATATAAACTAAAGATTCATTTTAAGGTTCTAAAATCATCCCTTTGAAGTGGGTAGCTTTTACAATCAATCACTTAGTGCACATATATCATGAAACTCAAACACATAGTAAGTATATCTAATCAAGGGATTTCATATGATATGATTATGCATATGCTAAATGTAGTGAAATTGTCCCAAAGTGACCTAGTTTCACTTATAGCCATAGAAATCAAATCAAGGTATTTTTCTCTTTTCATTGACATAGGAAAGACTTAGTTTATACCCAATGGGTATTTGCCGTGGACAACTCCATAATAGACAGTTTATACCATATGGTATTTATAATGGATAACACCATACAAGGAAAATAGACGCTTTCAGGACTAAGCTCATTCCTATACGTGATCATCGAACTTCATTTTTTTCCATTTCGAATCACACACAGATCTATTCCTAGCTGATACGTCTATCGACTCAAAATATCTTTAGGGAAGTTCCTCTTTTTTCTTCCCTCATTCAACCTAAGTCTTGTTTTTTGTTTTGTCCATATGTTAGACGTGCACGATTAAAGTTTATACATTCTCTTTTCTTTTTCCAAAGGCATGCATAAAGCACACATAGGCATTCATTCACAATACAATTTCAATCATGTCTCATAAACCACTCTTCAATTCCTCTAACAAGCATTTATACGTCACAAGTCACATGGCCAAAAATTTAATATCAAGTATTCATATCATACTAGAACAAAAAATGCCATTATTTAATCAATTCAAAGCATTGTTTCATTTCCAGGCATGGTAGATTTCACATGTTAATAGCAGAATTTATTTGCACATCAAACAATCAATCCAGAGGCTATAAAAGTTACCTAAGACACTTCAATGTGTCCACAAGGTTCCATAAAAATTTTAGTATAAAAAGAGTTCTCTAACTATGTTAAAAAAATTAGACAAATTCGTGGTAGAGACCACTTAACTTCAGCTTAGAACCCAAAATTCATAATTTTTAACCCTAGCAAATGATTGAATCAATTTGAAAAAAAAAATCATGGTTTAACTTCAAGATGTTGTCAACATCTGTAAAATTTCAAAGGAAAAATCAATCATTTGCTATGTCAAAGAAATTAGCAAAATTTACAGCTTTTATTCCAATATTTCAGGCAACGCATAGTTCACTTCGGTTTCTGATTTTTTTAAAGCATTAGGAGTCAAAATCAGAACTCAAGAAAATTTGTGGGACTATCCTAGAATGTTAGCTTCAACATATTTTTTTTCTAACTTATGAAAATACTCACAATAGTACCAGAAAATTTGAGTTAATGGCTGTCTCTCTAAAAATCGAAAATCCAGCGACATGGTTCAAAATCTTTTTCACAAAAATGATTTCCAACATCATCTAAACACCCCACCAAAATTAATACATCAATATCAGTATATTATCAACCAATTCAACCAAGAACATCAAATTAAATCAGTAGTTAAAATAGAAAAACAGATTTGAAACAAAAGAGGTTTAAAAGCCCTACTCTTGGAAGCTAGTGTATCCTTGGTTTTATGTTGCTCCAAGATTGATCCCCTCCTCTTCAAAGCTCCCAAATCACACCCAAACCCTTCCTAATCAGTGAGGAAGTAAGGTATCGAGGTGAGGATTGATGGAGATTTTAAATTTTAATCCGTTAGTTTTGTAGGTAGTGATGAGTAGAACAAGTTTTGTGAAGAGAGTTTGAGGTTTTAACAACTATAAGATAAGGTTTTCGGGATTGGAAAGCAATTTGGAGCTCTTGAGAAATGGAAAATGGAGTTTGCTGTTGCTCCTTGATGCATGGCCGAGAATGCATTTAGCTTCTTAGAGAAGTTTTTGTTTGTATGTATCTTTATAATGAATACTTGAATATTATATATTAGAATTAGATATTTCCTAATCTAATAAAGAAAAATGGATGGCTAGGATTAATCTTGTAATTCAAGATTGAATCTTAGTCATTCACTTAATATAAAGGAAAAGGTTCTTTATTTTGTAAAGATTAAAATACATTTCGGTGTTAAAAATCATACACCGAAATTTATCGAACAGGTAAAATACCGTACCCGGGTAATTAGATATTGCCTAAAAATTAATTCCGAATATAAAATCTTCATTTCTAACTATTTATAACCTTAACCATCTCTTTTCCCAATCCCGGGCATTTCCTGGTCCTGGATTGGGGTTCAACTCTTCGGCCTGCAAGGTTACTATTCATGTTTAATAATAGTATTATGTTTATAATTGTATGATAATATATCCTCCAATTATGCATGTCAATCATTTCATAATAAATCCTCTATGGGTGCCAAATCTAGGCTCCTTCAAGCTTGTTACTTCCCCAAGATAGCACAGGGAAGAACGTGTGTTTTCTACTACTATGATATCCTTAAGGACAACTTGTACCAAGGTTAACAATCTTAGAACACCATTAACCCAGATTATTATTTCTACAATCTCTTCCAAATCTAAACTAGTTTGACAAAAAGAAAACTATAAGCTGAATAGTGGATCTCTCCTTGGTAAAGGAGCCGTTAAATTATTAGTACTCTAAGAATTGTGGACTCAAACAATTCTAGCAATCTGACTTTAGCATAACTATGGCTATGAAAATTGTGCCCAAGGGATCACTCGCTTGAAGGCGTTCTAATTTCAAGCCCACAGAATATGTATCTGGAAATTGTTATGAATCATACTGAATTCTATATCTCTTAGTACCATAAACTACATTTTCAAATGCATATCTTAAGCTAACTTATCTTGTCATATACTTGGTAGTTTAAAATCATAGCTTAAAACACTGGGGTTCTAAATCATGAAATCTCTAAACCATAATAGCGTATTTCTTCATAAAGCCAAACCATACTTTATTCAACATAGCTCAATTTAATATTTCAATAAAACGATAATACATATTTGATGCTTTCATAAACATCTTTAAATCATACATCTTCAAAGTGATCATTTCTTGAGCATACAAAACATTTTCATATTAAACAACATAGCAATCATGGTCCCATGGTTTTGTAAAACTTTTTCTTTCATGCTATCATCATAAATCATAATTTTTCTAGCTTGACATAATCATGTAAAAATCATATTTTATACTTTTTCTTGTTTCAAATTCCATGTTTAACAATTATCATGCAGGAAACATATTTATAATGATAAAACTAATGATTTATTTGATTAATGAACAGGAAGCAAATTTGGAGAAACTCCATACCCAACCGTTATGCCTGCTGGATTTTCATCAAATTTATGGACTTAGAGACATTATGAAGTTATGAGCATGAAAATGTTAAATGTTAACTTATGATGATGATTGTGAATAAATGCTCATGTTTGCTTCTTTAAATGACATGCTATTAATAAAGGCAACATAAGACATGCATAAATGATCCTTTCGTAACGGGTAAGCCCGTGTAATGTGATCCAAAGATATGATATTTTCATAACGGGCCTGGCTCGACGGAAAGTGATCCAATGTCCCTTATCCCACACCTTGGGAGTCGGGAAATAGCTTATCAAGAGGATAAGTATAGGCTAGCGACGACTAGGTATGATCTCATAGCCTTCTAGCTCTCGAAAGGGAACGAGTAATAGGGTGGCCCTTATAAGAGAATAAGAAGGTTAAATCACCTAAGAAAGTAAAGAGGAAAGTATATGCTAAAATGTTTATGTTCCTCATGCTATGATAGTTTCCTATAATATGTATGGCATGTTGCATAAGGCATTGACATGCATTCATAATGTGGTATGATGCATTCATAACATTAAGACTTATGCTAAAAGATATGAATCTCAGCTAATGGTTTTTAAACCTTAATAAATGAACCTTGCTATGTTCACTACTTTCATAATGAAACCTAAGATTCCTAGGGATGAAGATGATGACATATGTTTGGAGGTAAAAGCCCTACTGAGATTCTTGTATGAGTTTCTCATTCCCTTTCTCTTTCTTTCTGTCTCGTCTTCAAAGGTCGATGGCGACATTCGTTCTATACATTGATGCTCCTACTTAGGAGCTGGATTTCAATCCAGGGCAGTAACACTACTTCATCGGTTGTTGTGTAGTTTGTCTATTTGTGTTCTTGCTACGGAGGTTTCCTCCCACACTTGTCCTGCGCATGTAACGCCCCAATTTCTGCGTGAGTACAAATGACCAAAATGCCCCTGAGGTCATTTTTACCTGAAATTAAAGGCAGTTGCCCGACAGTCCTCGAATGGGTCAACTCAATGTCTGAAGGGGTTATAATTGTTATGTTTGATAACCGAGGTGAAAATCTCGTTTTCGAACTTTCGGCTCAAAATGACCAAAATACCCTTGCTGTGTTCTACACGGGTAAAATGTGTCCGTTTGAGTCGGAACTTTTCCAGGAAGTTTGGAATGATGTTTATGAGTGATATTGATGTCTAGTCAAGCCGGAAGGTCCCGGGCAGTTTTAGTGCAAAATTACCATTTTGCCCCTAGAACAGTATACAGTGAGCCTAATGACGCAATTAAGCAAACCTAAGCAATATTATGCTCTAATCGAAGATTAATTTATTTCAATAATTACTCTAGAGTCAAAATAATTTATTAAGGTTAATTAGAACCTAAGATTGCTTAGTTAAACTCTAATTGCATTCTCTAATTCAAGATTCCTAGTCATGGAATCTTGAATAGTGTTTTCTCTTTCTAATTCCTTAAATTAAGGAATTGTGCCACACCTCATTTGACTAAGAA
Organism: Dalbergia oliveri; assembly: GCA_030441495.1. Taxonomy (NCBI): domain Eukaryota; kingdom Viridiplantae; phylum Streptophyta; class Magnoliopsida; order Fabales; family Fabaceae; genus Dalbergia; species Dalbergia oliveri. The sequence continues at coordinate 36,654,526 of JAMLFY010000004.1, read as the reverse complement.
AAATGAATTTAATTTGTTAATCTAGTATGACCACTCCCTAATCAAGTCTTGATATCCTTAATTAACCAATTATCTTACCTAAACACTTTTTTACAAACCCCTAATCAAAACCTTAATCAAAGAAACACCTAAACACATCCTTAAAGCACAATTACATGAACAAAATCCCTTCCCCCTTGGCTGCATGGGCTGGCCAAATTCTCACACAAGAGAAGTGCCACATGTTGAATTTTTCATCACTCCAAAGACCATGCCCTGCCCATACTTCACCATGCCTTCAACCATACTTACAACCATACCTTTGTAAGAGATATTTCTTCTTTCCTTCCTCCCCAAGTGACAGATTCCTCCTCCCCCTTGGAAGCCTCATTGTTGAAAATATCTATAAATACTAAGCCTTGATGAACCTTGTCACACTTTGGTTCATTTGTTAAGTTTACACTTCTTGCAAAAATTCTCTCAATTCCTCTCAAACTCCCTCCCTTTGGCCGAGTTCCTCCTCAAGATTCCAAGAAGGATTTCCTTCTCTTTTGCTCTCAAGAAACAAAGCTTTCATTCCTCTCTTCAAGACTTCTTTAGGTAGGGGTTTTGTTTTAATATTTTTGCTTGTGTTCTTCAAGAAAAGTTCTAGCTTTCTCTTGGTTTCAAACCCTTTTCTTCTTTCTTCCTCTTTTCAGCCAAGAGGCCTTTTTATAAAGAGAACATGAGCTTGAGGATGAGGTTTCAAGATAATGACTTCTTGTTGTCATGTGAGAAACCTCCAAAGCTTGAAACAACTTGATCTTGGACCATACATGCTTGGGTTTCTTTCTTTTCCTTGCTTATGATTTTTGGTTTTTCTTTTCCTCTTCCTTTGAAGGATTTTGGTTACTTTTTCCTTGGTTGGACAAAGTTTGCTTAAAATGTAAAGTAGATCACAAAAGTTTTGTTAGAAAAATTAATCCTAATTTTTCAAAGAGCTCTAAGCTTACCCTTGCCAACCTTAAAGTTGGTCGCGTTCTAAGAGTTTACTCTAGATTGAAGCCCATGAGCAATAAAATAAAGAATATGAGTAGTTCTATTTATGTTTGCTTTGTTAAAGTGTTGGTGTTTTTGTTTTAATCCATTTTCTTGAGCTTGATGGTGAAGTTCAAACCAAAGACTTCTTTGAAGACTTGGTGTTAAGAACTCTAAAGCTTATCTTCTATTGTTAGATACATGTTGGGTTAAGGCTATTGGGATTCCTCTAAAGTCTTACAAGAGCTCTAGTTAAGATAAAACAAGTTGCATCCATGTTTACATTTGTTTCTTGCATCTCATGTTTATTTTGATGCCATCACTAAACTTTCAAGAATAAATAAATGAACTTGCATTATCATGTTTAAAATTCCCAAGCCTGCATTCCATGTTTACATTTCAAGTCATCACTTAATCTTGAAAGATAATAATGAGGTTGCATCTCATGTTTATTTCGTACTCTCACTTTACCTTATAATGAAGAATAAAACGAAGTGCATTGCATGTTTAAGATTATGTTATCACCTAAATACTCTAGAGCTCAAATACTTTCCCTAAGTATCTTCCAAGGGAGACTTTAATAAAAAAAGGGGGGATGGATGTGTTTGAGTATGATACAATGAATGGTTTGATTTTGTAAAATGTAAAGATGATTTCAGGAAAACGATGGAAAAATGTTTTATGAGGTCTCAAGGTGTTTAAATAGCTTGGGATGTGTCAGAAATCATGTTTTCTCAAACTCCGGAGGTTCTGGTAATCGATTACATTCGATTACCAAAGTGGTTTTCCGAAGGGTTTTTGGTTCTGGTAATCGATTACCAAGGCTGATCTTCAGCCCAAAGGGTCCTTAAAGCCCTGTAATCGATTACCTATTTGTGTAATCGATTACTCCGATGTTCTTCTTTTCCGGAAATAGATTTAACCTTAAGTAATCGATTACCATACTATGCAATCAATTACTCGGTTGTTTTGAACCCAGAATAAAATTTGGTCCCTGGTAATCGATTACCAGGAACATGTAATCGATTACCAAACACCCTTTTTGCTCATAAAATTGTTCTAAGAGAAAGACTAGTAACTCGTGTGTACTTATAACATGATTTGATGCGATTGTGCGTGATGCATACTTTTGGTTTTCTTTCTTATTGGCCATTGTATGAATTCTGTTTTGAGGAGTTAGGATGCGTAAGATTATGTTTGAGTAAAGTGAGGAATGATTTGACGTTTAGAGGACTAAGTAAATAGAAAGGTTTGAGAACTAAAGTCTTAACACCCTTAGACACGAATAATAACTTTTGTTCCAGCATAATTGAGTTTAAGGAAGATAGCTCATAAATAATGTTCATGCCTAGGAGACGAACCTAGGATCTTAGGCAAAGACAGAACTTAGAAAAGAATCTAAGGTGTAGATCCTAGAATCCCTCATAGTCAAGTACTGATCATGATGATTAATCTATACAATGCTGATTGTATGAGTTAGTGAACATAAATGATAAAAGAATTATAGGTAATGATCCCTTAAGTGTTATAGAATCCATAATAAAGGTTAGGATAATTGAGTCACAAGTTTAAGACCCATAAGGGCCAAAGCATAAGACACCATGTGGTAGGAAGTGTGATGTGAGAATGAGGTCAAGCGAGGTGCTTATGTTATGTATGAATGTGTTAGTGACATGAGTTTGATAACATGAGGATTTATGGTGTGTTGTGATGATGATTTTGGTATATTGTGGACATAATGCATGAGACTATGTGATATAGATGGATTGAAGAAAGCATGTTTTCATGATTGAAAGGTTTATTTGATTGAAGAATTTATGAGACAACATGCATTATGTGAGTTATGTGGCATGACTCAAATTTGAGGAAATTCAAACGCAGTTGTTATGCTGAATTTTGTCAAATTTGAGCGACTTAAGAAAGTTTTAAGATGTTTAATGTGACACACCGAGACGTACTTCTCCTCTCTGAGGAGAAGGTAAAACCATGAGGTCATCGACATCAGCCTGCCAAAGCGGACAAAGTCGCTGGTCTTAACCAGTCGATACGTTTCGAAGAAGGAAAAAGTCCCATGATGGGTGATCCTTAGGCCCCTACCCGTACTCTAGGAGTCGGGATGATGATGATTATGATTATATTTATGATTCACTTATCAAGAGGATAAGTAAGAACTAGTGATGACTAGTTAAGGTATGAGCCCATAGCCTAGTTTTAGGGTGCGGTTACTATTATGATGTTAGTGTCACAAGTATGAGAAAAAGGAACAATGTTCAAGAAACGTTACATGCCACTTATATGATGATTAATTATTGTTCGGTTTGCCTAAGTATTGTCACATTCTGCTATGCTGCATACATGCACCAAGGTTCATTATAAAAGACACGGACCTTGGATATATACTTTTACGAAAATCTCATAATAAATCTTTGCATGTTTAACCTTTTCATAATAAACCCAAGGTTCCTGGGGCGTAAACGATGACACTAGGATAGAGGTTTCCCTCCTGAGATTCTTTAGCAAGATTCTCACCCCTCTCTCTGCTTCTATTTCCGTATGTCTTCAGACATCGATGGCGTCATTCGTGATCTTCATTGACCCGCCCACTTGGAAGGTGCACTATGACCCCGAGCATCATCCTACCACTTCAAGGGTCATTGTGAGGTGCGCATTTTTGTGTACTTGGAACGCTCGTTTGCTTTCCCCGTCTCCAGCTATCGCTTCAATCCGACTTCACCTTTTGGTGACGACCTGATCTTTGAAAGGACGCAACCCGAGACGAGCTGACCCATCATGCCCATCCTTCTTCATCGGTGGCACGCGGATACCCAGAGTATGTTCCTCGTTCTTGATCGGAGGCCGATCCTTCGGAGGGCTTTTCCCTTCGTTCCCTATGGATCTCGTGGAGGTGGCGAGGACACTGTCACCCAGCTGAGGCATGCGAGGCATGTTCGACAGCACGAGAGGTGACCACGTCGTGGAGGTCACGCCGTTCCCTCAATTCCCATGCCCAGATCTCCGCTCGTTAGGCTACATCCGAGGAGCTCCGTCAGTTCAGGCTACATCTCCCCATCCGAGGGCCAGCGTCATCAGTAGGCATGGAGGGTGAGGGTAGTGATAGTTGGGAATCATACCTTTGGGGATTTACCATGTACTTGCTTTTATTTTCCGTTTATGCATTTCTAGTTTCTATGTACTACAAGCTCTCCCATGTATATGGGTAAGACTCTATGCATTTCCTTTATATTTTCTAGGTTATGTACTAAACTATGTTAATCAATGTTATGAAGAATGTTTCCATGATTGAGGTGTTCTTTATTGCCTTTGTATAGTATGATTTATTCGATCTTCCGCTTTACGTTTCATTTATGTCATACACGAAGGCTCGCATTTTGTTTTATGCACATGTACTTCAAAAAAAAAAAATTTACCCATATTTTCCGCTAAGTAATTTCACGAATAAGTTTTAAAGGAAGTAATAACTAATAATTAATCTAAGCACGTCCTAGGCGTGTATGGGTTAAATGTTAGGGTGTTACATTTTGGTATCAGAGGTCGATTCTCACGAGCCTGAGGATTAGATTGACCATGCTTTATAGGCATGTTACGGTAGTATGTCATGTATAGTGCTTAGCTATTAGAGATAAGCTATAGGATAGACACACATGACCCTCTGCTTGTCTATGCCATGGTAACTAGCTCATTTAGCTTGGAATATGAGCCTGATCACCTCAGTGTTTGTTGACTTGTGTGCTTAGGGACCAATGGCACCCCGGACAAAATAGGAACGCGAACGAAGGCGAACAAGGGAATGAGGCTCCTTCCTCTGCGTGAGATGGCAAGAGCGATGGAGCGTATGTTCGATCGCATGAATCAACCGAGGGACGCTGCTCAAGGTCCCTCCTCCGAGGCCGTGGAACAAGCCTTTGGAGGAGTTCTGCAAGGCCAATCCCTCGACGTTCCGTGGAGTCTTGAATCCGACAAGGCGGACGAATGGATCAAGAACATGGAAAAGATCTATTCGTCGTCGCCTACTGGAGGAGCGAAGGTTACTTTTGCTACCTACATGATGGAAGGCGACGCGGAGTTTTGGTGGACCGACACCAAAAGCCTGAAGCGACGGAAACCTGGGCTGGGAGTGTTCAAGAGTACTTCTATGAGAAGCATTTCTCGAGTCCGTGAGGAACGCCAAAGACATTGAGTTCATGCAACTAGTCCAAGGTAGATCGTCTGTCGCCAGTACACGGCAAAATTTGAAGAGTTGATTAAGTTCTCTCGGGTTTTCCAAGGTAATCCCGATGAGATTTGGAAATGCGTTAAGTATGAGGCCGGTCTGAGGGCCAAACTTAACGTAGCTGTTGTGTACGTGGAGATTAGGGATTTCCCTACCCTAGTCAACAAGTACCGAATTATTAAGAGGGACATAAGAAGCTGAGTGCCACGAGGGCGGATCGTCCCCGTGGTTTGGGACCTCAAGCCCAGAGATTCAAGCCGTCACATCAGAATCACCGAGGAACCACTACCATCCCTACCAATCTAACCAGTTCAAGCCACAACAACATCATCAACAACAAACACAAAGAGGACCCAACAACCAACCCTTCCGACAACACCCGAGGCCACCGTTCAACCACAACGGCCGCGGGAACCGCAACCATTAAGGAGGAGTGGGCGGTCCTCGCCACAACAACAACAACAACAACCAAGGGCTCAATGGGAACAAGAACAAGGCACCCAAGAAGCTGCTGCCTCCCGGATCCGCACAAGCCGTGGAGTGCCCCGCTATGGAAAGAATCATGGCAATCATCCCTGCCTGGCTGGGCAAGGAGTATGTTATAAGTGTGGCAAGCCCGACCACTACGCGAAGGATTGCAGAAGTAATGGAGGGTCAACCAGATCCCGGCCGCAACACCAAGGACGGGTCTTTACCTTCAACGCGGAAGACGCCGCAAGATCCAACGACCTCATCGAAGGTAAGTGCGAAGTAAATGGTAGAACCTTAACTGTGCTATACGACTCTAGTGCTACTCATTCTTTTATCTCACATGCTAGTGTCGAGTCCTTGAATTTGAAAGTTTCTAAGCTTCCTTTTGACCTTATTGTTTCTACTCCCACAAATCGTGCTTTACATAAATGTAACTGTTGTTTAAATTGTCATCTTCCTGTTGAAAATAGATCCTTTGTCATAGACCTTATTTGTTTACCCTTCAAAGACATAGGAGTAATTCTTGACATGGATTGGCTTTACGCTAACCATGTATTATTAGATTGTTACACCAAGTCTGTTATTTTTCGTCATTCCCTAGCAAAACTAGTCAAACCTTGAAACTTTATGTAAATTCCGTAGATGTCTTCTGTAGTGGGGAGAAAACTAAGGGATATGTCCTTCTAGCCGCTAGCGAGGTAGACTTTGAGTAGAACATAGATAATATTCTAGTGGTGAGAGAGTATCCGAGGTATTTCCGAAGATACCCGGTTCCCTCCTGAAAGAGAAGTGGAGTTCTCCATCGAGTTGGTTCGGAACGGGACCTATCTCTATAGTCCCTTATAGGATGTCACCCTTGGAGCTAAAAGAGTTGAAAACCCAATTGGAAGAACTGTTAGAGATAATTTTATAAGACCTAGTGCCTCACCATGGGGAGCCCGGTTTTTTTGTTAAGAAAAAGGATGGAAGCATGAGATTGTGTATAGATTATAGGCAATTGAATCGTGTAACGATGAAAAACAAATACCCTTTGCCTAGAATTGATGATCTCATGGACCAGTTGAAAGAAGCGGTGGTATTCTCTAAGATTGATTTGAGATCGGGATACCACAGATTAGGGTGAGAGATGAGGACATACCTAAGACCGCCTTTAGGACATGGTACGGACACTTTGAGTTCGCGTAATGTCTTTTGGGTTGACAAATGCACCCGTCGTGTTCATGGACTACATGAATAGGATCTTTAGACCCTATTTAGATAAGTTCGTGGTAGTTTTCATAGATGATATACTTATCTATTCGGAGACTCACGAGAAGCATGAAAGTCAGCTAAGGTTGGTTTTAGAGGTGTTAAAGGAGAAGAAGTTGTATGCTAAGCTCTCTAAGTGTGAATTCTGGTTGGAGGAAGTGAAGTTTTGGGACATGTAGTATCAAAAGGAGGTATAGCTATTGACCCTAGTAAGATAGAAGCCATAATGAATTGGGATAGACCGACCACCATATCGAAAATACGGAGCTTTTTGGCATTAGCAAGCTATTACCATAGGTTCATTAAAGGATTTTCCAGATTTCCTTTCCCTAACCAAGCTCACTAGGAAGAACACCCGTTTTCATGGAATCTCGATTGTGAAAAGAGCTTCCAAGAGTTAAAGGAAAGGTTGACCCCCCAATTTTAGTTTTACCCTACCCTAATGTACCTTTTGAAGTATATTGTGATGCTTCAGGAAAGGGTTTAGGCTGTGTGTTGATGCAAAATAGGCAAGTGGTAGCCTATGCGTCTAGACAACTAAAGCCACAAGAGGTTAACTACCCTACCCATGACCTAGAGTTAGCCGCCATAGTGTTTGCCTTAAAGATTTGGAGGCATCATTTGTATGGAGTAAGGTTTGAAGTTTTCTCCGATCACAAGAGTCTTAAGCATCTCTTTGATCAAAAGGAGTTAAACATGAGGCAAAGAAGGTGGGTGGAGTTTCTAAAGGACTATGATTTCGGCTTAAGTTACCACCCGGGCAAGGCCAATGTGTAACATCCCCTCCTGCTTTATGGATCCTCATGTCCCCATAAACCAATACAAGTCTTTCAGCATGCTTTGTCCTCACTCACACGCTTCCTGGGAAAACTTCCAGGAGGTCACCATCCCAAAATTACCCCAAGTCAAGCACGCTACGCTGTGGAGTTCTTATGTGATGGGTCCAAAAGAAAAATGCATCTCTGTGGCATAGGTAGTACCAATCAATTCATATAAGCCCTCCTTAACTGTATAGTCCCATACCTATACAGACTAAGGATCCCTCTTATTTGGGTGTGTAATCGGTTCATTATGTACCCCCCGCTGGAGGCAGGAGCTGCTCCTTGTCCATGCCTTCTCAGAATCATCACTCATTGCCTCCTCCCAGGCATTACATGCCCACCAACTTCCGCTTGGTTTGTCCAGGAACCACACGTCCTGGGAGAGGTGCAAGCTCTGATACTATTGTAACATCCCCTGTTGCTTTATGGATTGCCAATCCCCACAAACCAACACAAGTCTTTTCAGCATGCTTTGTCCTCACTCACACGCTTCCTAGGGAAACTTCCAGGAGGTCACCTATCCCAAAATTACCCAAGTCAAGCACGCTTAACTATGGAGTTCTTATATGATGGGCTCAAAAAGAAAGATGCATCTTTATGGCATAGGTAGTACCAATCAATTCATATAAGCCCTCCTTAACTGTGTAGTCCCATACCTATCCAACTAAGGATCCCTCTCATTCGGGTGTGTAATCGGTTCATTCATGTACCCTCTCTTGGAGGTAGGAGCCGCTCCTTGTCAGTGCCTTCTTGGCGATCACTCGCCTCCTCCCCAGGCATTACATGCCCACCAACTTCCGCTTGGTTCATCCCGAACCACACGTCCTGGGAGAGGTGCAGGCTCTGATACCATTTGTAACATCCCTGCTTGCTTTATGGATTGGATGCCCCACAAACCAACACGAGTCTTTCAGCATGGTTTGTCCTCACTCACACGCTTCCTAGGAAAACTTCCAGGAGGTCACCTATCCAAAATTACCCAAGTCAAGCATGCTTAACTATGGAGTTCTTATGTGATGGGCTAGGAAAGAAAGATGCATCTTTGTGGCATAGGTAGTACCAATCAATTCATATAAGCCCTCCTTAACTATATAGTCCCATACCTATAGACTAGGATCCTCTCATTGGGTGTGTAATCGATTCATTCATGTACCCCTCGCTTGGAGGCGGAGCTCCTTGTTCGTGCCTTCTCAACAGGCGATCACTCCCTGCCTCGTCCCGAGCGTTACACAATGTGGTCGCCGATGCCTTGAGTCGAAAATCATTACGCTTATCCCACATGATGGTCAACGAAGTTGAGCTAATGAGAGAAGTTTAGGGACATGAATTTGGGATGTCAGATTAAGAAAAGAGTATGAAGATGTGCCATCTTACGAACAAGTGGGTTTAAACGAGGGTTGTAATGGTACAAGTAGAAAATGAGGAGTTTTGAGACCCTCGAGAGGTAAAGGCTGAAAAGCTTAAGGGTTTTGAGCAAGGGAGATGGTTTGTGGAGGTTTGAAGGGCGGATCTCTGTGTATCGCAAGATGGTGAACTCCAAGAAAGTATCTTGGAGGAGGCCCATAAAAGCCACTTCACCATCCATCCTGGTGCCACCAAGATGTATCAGGATTTAAAGAAGATGTTCTGGTAGCCCGGATTGAAAAAGGACGTAGTAGCCTGGGTTAGTAAGTGCTTGGTCTGCCAAAAGGTGAAGATTGAGCACCAAAAGCCTTCAGGAATGTTGCAACCTTTGCCTATCCCCGAATGGAAGTGGGATAGTATATCTATGGATTTTGTGACCAGCGTCTCTAGACCCGGCCATGATGCTATTTGGGTAATAGTGGACAGTTAACCAAGTCGGCCCATTTTGTAATGCCCATTTCTTTAGTACAAATGACCAAAATGCCCTGAGGTCATTTTCCAGAATGCAAGGACGGTCAACCCGCAGTCCTCAAATGGGTCAATTCAATGTTTGAAGGGGATTATATTTGTTATGTTTGATATCCGAGGTGAAAATCTCGTTTTAAACTTTCGGCTCAAAATGACCAAAATACCCATCCTGTGTTCTACACGGGTAAAAGGTGCCGTTTGAGCCGAAAATTTTCAGGAAGTTTGGAATGATGTTTTTGAGTGATATTTGATGTTTAGTCGCGCAGGTTGGTCCAGGGCAGGTTTAGTGGAAAATTACCATTTTGCCCTAGAACAGTGTACAATGGGTCTAATGACGCAATTAAGCAAACCTAAGCAATATTAGGCTCTAATCGAAGATTAATTTATTTCGATAATTAATCTAGAGTCAAAACAATTTATTAAGGTTAATTAGGACCTAAGATCGCTTAGTTAAACTCTAATTCAAGATTCCTAGTCATGGAATCTTGAATAGTATTTTCTCTCTCCAATTCCTTAAATTAAGGAATTGTGTCATACCTCATTTGACCAAAAGAATGATTTTAAATTGTTAATCTAACAAGATTACCCTCCTAATCAAGTCTTGACAATCTTAATTAGCCAATTACCTCACCTAAACACTTGCTTACAAACTCCTAATCAAAAGCCTAATCAAAGACACACATAAACATATCATTAAACCACAATTACATGAGCAATTTCTCCTCCTCCTTGGCTGTAAGGCCGAAATTCATCCCTCCCATGTGTAGCACATGGTGAGTTTGTTTCACTCAAAGACCATGCCTTAAGCCATGCCTTGCCCATGCCTAGCCATGCTTTCTACCATGCCTCACCATACTTCCATAAAATAATTCTCTCACCTCATGGAACATGAGGTCAAGGCCTCCCTCCCAAATCAGCCAACATGTTTCATTTCTCTATAAATACCAAGCCTTTGAAGACTTGGTTGCTCTGGATCATTGCCAAGTTCAAGCATTCTTGCATTTTCTCTCATTTCCTCTCAAATTCCCTCAACTTGGCCAAATTCTTCCTTCAAGTTTCAAGAGGATTTTCCTTATCCATTTCATCAAGAACTCAAGCTTTCTTCCATATCTCTCAAGACTTCAATTGGTAGGGGTTTTCTTTCAAGCTTTTCTTTACTAACTTTGAAAAAGTTTCTAGCTTTCTCTTGGTTTTTTTAAACTCTTTTCTTCTTCCTTAGTAATTTCGGCCAAGAGGCCTTTTTATGAGAAGAACTTGAGCTTGATGATGAGGTTTCAAGAAAATGACTTGTTGTTGTCATGTGAGAAACCTCTAAAGCTTGAAACAACTTGGTCTTGGACTATACATGCCTTGATCTCTTTCTTTTCTTTGATAAAGTTTTCGGTTCCTTTTCCTTTTCCCTCTCAAGATTTCGGTTTCCTTCTCCTTTGTTTGAACAAAGCTTGTTGAAAATGTTGAGTAGATCACAAAAGTTTTGCTAAAGAAAATTAATTACATGTTTTCAAAGAGCTCTAAGCTTACCCTTGCCAACCTTAAAGTTGGTCGGCCATTCTAAGAGTTTTACTCTAGATTGAAGCCCATGAGCAATAAAATAAAGAATATGACTTAGTTCTTATATTTTATTTAGACTAAGTGTTAAGGTTTGGGTCTAGTTTCTTAAGCTTGATGATGAAGTTCAAACCTTAAGACCTCTTTGAAGTCTAAGTGCTAAGAACTCTAAAGCTTGCCTTATGATACATAATGGGTTGAGGTTTTATGTTCCTTTAAAGTCTTGCAAAGGGCTCTAGCTAAGATCTAAATAAGATGCATTCATATTTACTTTAACGCTTTGCATAAGCATGTCTATTTTCAAGTCATCACTAAACAACTTAAAGATTAAACAAGAATGTGCATCCTCACTTAATAAATGTCAAAGCCTACCTATTTCAACCTTAAAGTTGATTGTTGATTTGGGGTAAATACCTAAGGGGCCTAGAGCACTAAAATAAAGAATTGAACCTTGCATCTCATGTTTACTTTCTTGTCTAGCATGTTTATATTTTATGTCATCACTTAAACTTTAAAGATAATAAATGAGTGCATCTCATGTTTATTTTATGCTCTCACTTTATTTCCTAATGAAGAACAAAAAGGAGGTGCATAGCATGTTTAAGATTATGTCATCACTTTAATGATCTAGAGCTCAAAGACTTGTTCTAAGTATCTTCAAAGGCAAACTTTAACCATGAAAAGTTGATGTGTTTTAGTATGATCCAATGATGGTTTGATTTTGAAAAAGGTAAGGATGATTTCAGAAAAATGTTGGAAAAATGTTTTATGAGGTCTCAAGGTGTTCAAATAGCTTGGAATGTGTCAAAAATCATGTTTTCCCAAATTCAGAAGGTTCTAGTAATCAATTACTAGCTTATGTAATCGATTACCAAAGTGGTTTTTCGAAGGGTTTTTGATTCTGGTAATCGATTACCATACAATGTAATCGATTACCAAGGCTGTTCCTCATGCCCATAACTGGTCTTTAAAACCCTATAATCGATTACCTATCTCTGTAATCGATTACTCAAATGTTCTTTATTTTTGGAAACGGATTTAACCCTAAGTAACTGATAACCATCCTATTTAATCGGTTACCTTGTTTTGAACCCAAGATAAAATTTAGTCTCTGGTAATCAATTACCAAACACATGTAATCGATTACAGAACACCTTTTTTCCTAAAATTATTCCAAGAGAAAGACTAGTAACTCGTATGCACTTATAACATGAGTTTATGCAATTATGCGTGATGCATACTTTTGGTTTCTATCTTGTTGGCCACTGTATGAATTCTATTTAGAGGAGTTAAAATGCGTAAGCTTATGTTTGAACGAAGTAAGGAATGATTCTAAAAGATAGGAAGGGCGAAGTAAGTAGAAAAGTTTGAGAACTAGGATCTTAAAACACTTAGACACAAGAATAATGACTTTTGTTCTAGCATAATTGAGCTTAAGGAGGATGGTTCATAATTAGTGTTTATGCCTAGGAGTTGAACATAGGAACTTAGGCGAAGACGGAACTTAGAAAAGGGGTCTAAGGTGTAGATCCTAGAATCCCTATAGTTGAATAATGATCGTGATGTTTAATCTATACAATGCTGATTGGATGAGTTAGTGAGCATAAATGTTAGAAAGAATTATAGGTAATGATCCCTTAGGTGTTATAAAAATCCATAATGGAAGTTAGGGTAGTTGGAACACAAGTTAAGAACGATAAGGGCAAGAGCATAAGCTACCATAAGATAGAAAGTGAGATGTGAGCATGAGGTCGAGTGAGCATATTCATAATGATGTGAATATGTTAATATCATGAGCATGAGGCTATATGTGTATTTGTGGCATGTTGCTATGATGATGTGGTATGCTATGTTTACAATGCATGAGAATATATGATATGTCATATGAGGTTCTATGGTTGCATGCTCATGTTACATTCATACAAGATAAGATAAAGAGGAAATAATCCCATTATGACTTCCTGAGTTAAGGGTTGTACGGGGTGATCCAAGAAAAGAGAAATGTTTCTCCCTCCCCGTATGAATCTACAGATGGCTAGTTAGGATGAGCTCATTCCTAGGCAATGGGTGATTAGGAGTTTTGGTGACTATGATAAAATTGCTAGGGCCGGCATGTTGGGTGGATTTTGATGACCATGATAAGGGTGGAAAAAGTTAAGAAAGGAACTCAAGGAGTTCATAAATGATAAAGTAAAAGACGCACATGCATATGTTTCGTGATTGTTCCATCGGTGCTTGTAATTAAGTGATACATGTTGATGTACGTGACTATTGTGTTCAAGCATCGCCATGCATTCATAAAATATCTCTGCATTCATACCATCAAGACTCATACTAAAAGAAACCCACTTCGGATAATGGGAATTGAGAAATTAAAACTGAAACTATGCATGCACACTTCTTTTATAATGAAACCCGAAGTGGCTAAGGGCGATGACGATGACACTTGTGTTATAGTCGGGAAGCCCTCCTGAGAATCTTGAATAAGTATTCTCACCCCTTTGTTTTCCCTCAGGTGTCGCCTCCAGACGAGATTTATGCGGATGTTCGTGATTTTCCTTGAAGCATGGGCATAAGTTACGCATATCGGACGGGGCGCAATGGAAGCTTGAAGACTAGCCTAGCTTGTTTATAATTATGTTTAGCATTAGTTAACCTTGCTTGATGTATCTAGTATCTTGAGGTGTCCTTATATTTATAAGGGCATCGTTGTTTTGTTATGATCATAATATAATACTACAAGTTATGTTGTGTTTATTCCATGATTTATTTATGATTATTATGGTGATGCATCCCTGGTTGTTATGTTTCTTGTTTAGAAGTCGGTCTCTACGCGCATGCGCGGCTCGCATTTTAAGTCTTAAAGTTCAAAAAGAAAAATTTAGTCGTATTTTTTTGTACTCGTATTTTAAAGAAAACCAAGTCAAGTTCTGAAACGAAGACGTAACCGCTAATAACTAGTCGAATGCGACTCGAGCGTATTAGGTGAAAGTTAGGGTGTTACACATTTCCTACCCATCAAGATGACCTTTTCCCTAGATAAGTTGGCCAAGTTGTACATCCAAGAGATAGTGAGGTTACATGGAGTTCCATCGACTATAATCTCGGAGCGAGATCCGGCGTTTACGTCGCATTTTGGGTGAGCCTTTCAAAAGGAATTTGGTTCAAAGCTATGTTTAAGCACGGCTTACCACCCTCAAACAGATGGACAATCGGAAAGAACTATCCAAACATTGAAGACATGTTGAGAGCGTGTGTTTTGGATAGAAAAGGGAGTTGGGATAAGTACCCGGCTTATAAGTTCGCGTATAACAATAGTTATCATGCGAAGCCTTGTATGGGAGGAAGTGCAAGTCGCCTTTGTGTTGGCATGATCTCGGAGAACAAAGCGTTTTGGGACCGGATGTAGTGAGGGAAACCACGGAGCAAATAAGAATGATCAAGGATAGAATCTTGATTGCTCAAAGCCGACAAAAGAGCTATGCGGACAAGCGGCGAAAGCTGTTAGAGTTCCAAGAAGGCGAGCATGTTTTCTTAAGAATTACCCCCACTCCAGGCATAGGTAGAGCCATGAGAGTCAAGAAGTTGAGTCCCGATTTCTGTGTCCTTTTGAAATCCTCCGAGAGTCGGGAGATTGCCTACAAAATAGCCTTACCACCAAATCTGTCAAATCTTCATGACGTCTTTCACATCTCTCAATTAAGGAAGTATCAATTGATCCCAGCCATGTGTTAGAGCCAGAGCATGTCCAGTGAAGGGAGGACCTAACTTTCAATCTCCACCAACGAGGATCGTGGACGTGGTGTCGCAGTTAAGGAACAAGTCCGTTCCTTTGGTGAAAGTCGCGTGGGGACGAGACAAGACAAAGGAGTACACATGGGAGTTAGAATCCGATGCGAATGAAGTATCAGAGCTTTTCTAAAGGTAACGAATTTCGAGGACGAAATTCTTTTTAAGGAAGGGAGTAATGTACGCCCAGGAATTTTGTTCTTTGAGTACAAATAACCAAAATTTCCGTGGTCATTTTACCTAATTAGGAAGTTGCTCAGCGAGTCCTCAATGGGTCAACTCAATGTCTGAAGGGGGTTATAACTGTTATGTTTGATAACCAAAGTGAAAATCTCATTTTCCAAACTTTTGGCTCAAAATGACCAAAATACCTTCTGTGTTCTACACGGGTAAAAGGTGTCATTTGAATCAGAACATTTCCAGGAAGTTTGGAATGATGTTTGTGAGTGATATCTGTTGTTTAAGTAAGGCCCGGAAGGTCAGGGTTTTAGTGCAAAATTACCATTTTGCCCCTAGAATAGTATCCATGAGCCTAATGACACAATTAAACAAACCTAAGCAATATTAGGCTCTAATCGAAGATTAATTTATTTTGATAATTAATCTAGAGTCAAAATAATTTATTAAGGTTAATTAGAACATAAGATTGCTTAGTTAAACTCTAATTGCATTCTCTAATTCAAGATTCCAGTCATGGAATCTTGAATTGTGTTTCTTCTCTCCAATTCCTTAAATTAAGGAATTGTGCCATACCTTATTTGACTAAGAAAAATGAATTTAATTTGTTAATCTAGTATGACCACTCCCTAATCAAGTCTTGATATCCTTAATTAACCAATTATCTTACCTAAACACTTTCTTACAAACCCCTAATCAAAACCTTAATCAAAAAAACACCTAAACACATCCTTAAACCACAATTACATGAACAAAATCCCTTCCCCTTGGCTTGCATGGGCTGGCAAATTCTCACTCAAGAGAAGTGCCACATGTTGAATTTTTCATCACTCCAAAGACCATGCCTTGCCCATACTTATGCCCATACTTCACCATGCATTCAACCATACTTACAACCATACCTTTGTAAGAGATATTTCTTCTCTCCTTCCTCCCCCAGTGACCGATTCCTCCTCCCCTTGGAAGCCTCATTGTTGAAAATTTCTATAAATACCAAGCCTTGATGAACCTTGTCACACTTTGGTTCATTTGTTAAGTTTACACTTCTTGCAAAAATTATCTCAATTCCTCTCAAACTCCCTCCCTTTGGCCGAGTTCCTCCTCAAGATTCCAAGAAGGATTTCCTTCTCTTTTCCTCTCAAGAAACAAATCTTTCCTTCCTTTCTTCAAGACTTCTTTAGGTAGGGGTTTTGTTTTAATGTTTTTGCTTGTGTTCTTCAAGAAAAGTTCTAGCTTTCTCTTGGTTTCAAACTCTTTTCTTCTTCCTTCCTCTTTCGGCCATGAGGCCTTTTTATAAAGAGAACATGAGCTTGAGGATGAGGTTTCAAGATAAGGACTTCTTGTTGTCATGTGAGAAACCTCTAAAGCTTGAAACAACTTGATCTTGGACCATACATGCTTGGGTTTCTTTCTTTTCCTTGCTTATGATTTTCGGTTTTTCTTTTCCTCTTGCTTTGAAGGATTTCGGTTTCTTTTGCCTTGGTTGGATAAAGTTTACTAAAAATGTAAAGTAGATCACAAAAGTTTTGTTAAGAAAAATTAATCCTAAGATTTCAAAGAGCTCTAAGCTTACCCTTACCAACCTTAAAGTTGGTGCCGTTCTAAGAGTTTACTCTAGATTGAAGCCCATGAGCAATAAAATAAAGAATATGAGTAGTTCTATTTATGTTTGCTTTGTTAAAGTGTTGGTGTTTTTGTTTTAATCCATTTTCTTGAGCTTGATGGTGAAGTTCAAACCAAAGACTTCTTTGAAGACTTGGTGTTAAGAACTCTAAAGCTCATCTTCTATTGTTAGATACATGTTGGGTTAAGGCTATTGGGATTCCTCTAAAGTCTTGCAAGAGCTCTAGTTAGGATAAAACAAGTTGCATCCATGTTTAAATTTGTGTCTTGCATCTCATGTTTATTTTGATGCCATCACTAAACTTTCAAGAACAAATAAATGAACTTGCATTATCATGTTTAAAATTCCCAAGCTTGCATTCTATGTTTACATTTCAAGTCATCACTTAATCTTGAAAGATAATAATGAGGTTGCATCTCATGTTTATTTTATGCTCTCACTTTACCTTATAATGAAGAATAAAACGAAGTGCATTGCATGTTTAAGATTATGTTATCACCTAAATACTCTAGAACTCAAAGACTTACCCTAAGTATCTTCCAAGGGAGACTTTAATAAATAAAAAAAAGGGAATGGTTGTGTTTGAGTATGATACAATGAACGGTTTGATTTTGTAAAATGTAAAGATGATTTCAGGAAAACGATGGAAAAATGTCTTATGAGGTCTCAAGGTGTTTAAATAGCTTGAGATGTGTAAGAAATCATGTTTTCTCAAATTCTGAAGGTTCTGTAATCGATTGCTAGCTATGTAATCGATTACCAGAGTGTTTTCCAAGGGTTTTTAGTTCTGGTAATCGATTACCATACAATGTAATCGATTACCAAGGCTGATCAGCCCGAGAAACTTGAAAGCCCTGTAATCGATTACCTATTTGTGTAATCAATTACTCCGATGTTCTTCATTTTCCGGAAACGATTTGGTAATCAATTACTCGGTTGTTTTGAACCGAATAAAATTTGGTCCTGGTAATTGATTACAGGAACATGTAATCGATTACAGAAACACCCTTTTTGCTCATAAAATTGTTCCAAGAGAAAGACTAGTAACTCGTGTGTACTTATGACATGATTTGATGCGATTGTGCGTGATGCATACTTTTGGTTTTCTTTCTTATTGGCCATTGTATGAATTCTTTTAGAGTTAGGATGCATAAGATTATGTTTGAGTAAAGTGAGGAACGATTTGACGTTTTGGAGGGACTAAGTAAATAGAAAGGTAGAGAACTAAAGTCTTAACACCCTTAGACACGAGAATAATAACTTTTGTTCCAGCATAATTGAATTTAAGTAAGATAGCTCATAAATAATGTTTATGCCTAGGAGACGAACCTAGGATCTTAAGCAAAGGGAAACAGAAAAGAATCTAAGGTGTAGATCCTAGAATCCCTCATAGTCAAGTACTGATCATGATGATTAATCTATACAATGCTGATTGGATGAGTTAGTGAACATAAATGATAAAAGAATTATAGGTAATGATCCCTTAAGTGTTATAGAATCCATAATAAAGGTTAGGATAATTGAGTCACAAGTTTAAGACCCATAAGGGCCAAAGCATAAGATACCATGAGGTAGGAAGTATGATGTGAGAATGAGGTCAAGCGAGTGTGCTTATGTTATGTATGAATGTGTTAGTGACATGAGTTTGATAACATGAGGATTTATGGTGTGTTGTGATGATGATTTTGGTATGTTGTGGACATAATGCATGAGACTATGTGATATAGATGGATCGAAGAAAGCATGTTTTCATGATTGAAATGTTTATATGATTGAAGAATTTATGAGACAACATGCATTATGTGAGTTATGTGGCATGACTCAAATTTGAGGAAATTCTGAATGCAGTTGTTATGCTGCGAAATTTCCGTCAAATTTGAGCGACTTAAGAAAGTTTTAAGATGTTTAATGTGACACACGAGACGTACTTCTCTCCGGTGAGGAGAAGGTAAAACCATGAGGGCATCGACATTAGCCTGCCAAAGCGGACAAAGTCGCTGGTCTTAACCGTTGATGGGTTTCAAAGAAGGAAAAAGTCCCATGATGGGTGATCCTTAGGCCCCCTACCCGTACTCCTAGGAGTGGGGATGATGATGATTATGATTATGTTTATGATTAGCTTATCAAGAGGATAAGTAAGAAATAGTGACAACTAGTTAAGGTATGAGCTCATAGCCTAGTTTTAGGGGTACGGTTACTATTATGATGTTAGTGTCACAAGTATGAGAAAAAGGAACAATGTTCAAGAAAAGTTACATGCCACTTATATGATGATTAATTATTGTTCAGTTTGCCTAAGTATTGTCACATTCTACTATGCTGCATACATGTACTAAGGTTCATTATAAAAGACACGGACCTTGGATATATACTTTTACGAAAATCTCATAATAAATCTTTGCATGTTTAACCTTTTCATAATAAACCCAAGGTTCCTGGGGCGCAAACGATGACACTAGGATAGAGGTTTCCTTATTGAGATTCTTTAGCAAGATTCTCACCCCTCTCTTCTTTTCTCTTCCGTTACGTCTTCAGACATCGATGACATAGTTCGTGATCTTCATTGACCCGCCCACTTGGGAGGTGCACTATGACCCGAGCATCAGTCCTACCACTTCAAGGGTCATTGTGAGGTGCGCGTTTTTGTGTACTTGGAACGCCCGTTTGCTTTCCCCGTCTCTAGCTATCGCTTAAATCACTTCACCTTTGGCGACGACCTGATCTTTGAGAGGATGCGACCAGAGATGAGCAAACTCGTCGTGCCCATCCTTCTTCATTGGCGACACGGATACCCAGTATGTTCCCCGTTCTCGATCGGAGGCCGATCCTTCGGAGGGCTCTTCCTCTTCGTTCCCTATGGATCTCGTGGAGGTGGCGAGGACACTGTCTCACAAGCTTGAGACATGAGAGGCGTGTTCGAGGCCGAGGCGACCACGTCGTGGAGGCCACGCCGTTCCTCGATTCCCATGCCCAGATCTCCACTTCGTTGGGCTACATCCGAGGAGCTTCCGTTAGTTCGGGCTACATCTCCCCAGTCCGAGGGTTAGTGTCATCGGTAGGCATGGAAGGTGAGGGTAGTGATAGTTGGGAATCATACCTTTGGGCATTTACCATGTACTTGCTTTTATTTTCCGTTTATGCATATACAGTTTCTATGTACTACAAGCTCTCCCCATGTATATGGGTAAGACTCTATGCATTTCCTTTATATTTTCTAGGTTATGTATTAAACTATGTTAATCAATGTTATGAAGAATGTTTCCATGATTGAGGTGTTCTTTATTGCCTTTGTATAGTATGATTTATTCGCTCTTCCGCTTTACGTTTCATTTATGTCATACACGACGGCTCGCATTTTGTTTTACGCACATGTACTTCAAAAAAAAAAAATTTACCCATATTTTCCGCTAAGTAATTTCACGAATAAGTTTTAAAGGAAGTAATAACTAATGATAATCTAAGCGCGTCCTAGGCGTGTATGGGTTAAATGTTAGGGTGTTACACTACAATGTGAGAGATTTCCTATTGTACGTGCCTCGATTGCCACCTCGCCCTCTCCCATGGTTCACCTATCCGAGGAGTCGTCTTCTTAGTATTGAAAGGGTTTATACTAGATTGACTATGTTCCTATTTACCTTCCTATTTATCCTTTTCTTTTGGATTATTCTATTTAGCTCAACCTCTATTGGTGGGCAAGATACTTATTTAGTATTAGATATTGGTGTGTATGATGGGAACGATTAGTACTTATGATATATATATATATATATATATATATATATATATATATATATATATGATGTGTTTATGCTCATGATGTTGTTGTGATATGGATTATGTGTATAACTGCATCATGATTATTTTCTCTTGTATGAGATGAGTGAAGGGTTTTACTTAGCATGTGTGGCTTACGTTTTGTTTTCAAAATTTTAAAAAATTTATCTGTATTTTTACTAAGTATTTTTAAAGTTTCTAAAATGATGACCTGAAGTAAAAGAGTAATATCTAACAATTAACTTAAAATGTGTCCCAGGTATATTGGTTTAAATATTAGGGTGTTGCAGTTACACATTTTCAACCATATCATGCTTATGATGACATAGAGTGGAGTCCTTGTAGGAACACAACTCCTGACATGAGAACGGAGATCTTATGCATAATACAGTGTTCCTATAATCCACTTTGGAGTAACTCTTGAGGTAACCTCTTTGTAAGTGAAGACATTGGTAGTGATTATGCTCTTGGCCATTTATTGGACCTTGTGTTGTAAGTTGTATTTTCATTGATAAAAGATGTTTATTTTATTTATTATTATTATTATTATTATATATAGCCAACAAGCCTTCTAGAAAGAAAAATTTCTTATTGGTGTTCCAAAATCTTTTGGAGACAAAGTAAGAGATAAAATTAGAAGTCAAACTACAATGGGGAAATCCCCTATGATCAATTGAGTTATGGACAATTAATTGCTTATATCCAAAAGGTAGCCATCAAAATTTGTCAAGATGATAAAATCCAACATTTTTACTAAAGAAAAATCTCAAACAAGAAGAGACGTGGGTACATATATATATTATGTTGGTCATTAATGGGGGAATTATGGTTAGGGCATGGAAGATGGATTAACAGATAACAGATTGTTGACCTTGATTAGGTGTGAAAGGAGAGAGGTAATTACCACATGGGCATTCAGTCACCCAAGGGAAGGCCGAGCCATCGAGCCTGGAGGCTCGGCTCCTTCAACTAATCTTAGAATAGGCCTTGGGTTTAAGAAGATAGGTTAGTGAAGGGGCTTGGTCAATAAGACTGGGGGTGACGACCATTTTGTTCATATCGAGGCAAATCTTCTATTTAACGTAAACTTTATTTTATGCATAAAATATATTATTTAAGGTGTGCATGGATAATGAATAAAAATGGGAGGAAATTTTTCATTAACGAGTTTCATGTATAATTTTACACATAAATCTCATTTATAAAAAATTTTCCTTACTAAATTTACTTTTTTTATTGTGTTGCCTGAACTTCAAATTGTCATTATTTAACATTTTAAATCATGGTAATTTGAAGCAACAACTTGCCACTTAAAAAGAAAGCACCTTCAATTTCCACGAAATTTGTTATAACCAACCATCGGAACTAAAGTCAAGTTAATTCTTTTAAAATAATATATGATATGATATTCCTGAGTAAACCTTTATTTAATTAATTTGATGATGAGAGCCTAATACTTCACTGAATTGAACGAGCACGTAAACAATAAATTACTAACAAATTGGAACATGGGAAATCCTGTTGGATATTAGGGTGTCATTGTTTAACATTTTAAATCATGGTAATTTGAAGCAACAACTTGCCACTGAAAAAGAAAACACCTTCAATTTCCACGAAAGTTGTTATCACCAACCATCGGAACTAAAGTCAAGTTAATTCTTTTAAAATAATATATGATATGATATTCCTGAGTAAACCTTTATTAATTAATTTGATGATGAGAGCCTAATACTTCACTGAATTGAACGAGCACGTAACAATAAAGTACTAACAAATTGGAAGATGGGAAATCCTGTTGGATATTAGGGTAGTGCTATGTGACCACTATATATATCCCGTGATTAGACCAAATCATATCCACAAATAATTGGTTAGGTTGATAACCAATTAATTAAGTTTATTACCGAAGTTCTCTTTCCAAACAACATTCGGCAGCTTGGCCCATTTTGCTGAAAGACTACACGTACAAATGGGGTTTCTTGACAATCTTCCAGAATGTTTCGGTGCTTGTTCCTCTCCAAATAAGAAACGCATGCCGAAGCAGGTTATCTCCAACTTCGGTGTCATCGTTCTTTTGCGTCTCCATCTTAACATATATATAGCTATATATGTCAACTCTAATCATGAAATTCGATTGTTTGCTATTGACATTAGACAGTTAATATCAGGGTGAAAATGGACTGCGAAGGCTGCGTCAGAAAAGTTTCAAATGCAGTTGAAGACTTGGAAGGTACGGTGTATAACTGTTTATAAAGAAGCTCTCTAGATTATAACTGTCTACTATATATCTGTTGGTAAACTAGCAATTTCGTCTACAACATCTCGGCTTTGCGAGGATTTGAAAAACCTGTTTTGCCAATTCCATGATTAGTGAACCAATCAAGTTTTAATAAAAATTCCTTCTATTATACTGTATATTTGATTCCAACTTTTTCATGCATATGCAGTTAAAACAATAATAATCCGCGATTAAAATAAAAATGCTTTGGGTACGCATTTGTTTTCATGTTTTAGTTCAGTAATGTATTTCTTTTTCACAAAAGATCAAAGTAATATATAGATTTAAGTTTTAGAAAAATTATTTAAAAATGCCTTTATTGTTCCTAATTGAAAAAGAAATTGATTTTATGCCCAACTAGTATAGAGATAAACCAAGAAAACCTTTAAGAAAAAAACATAAACTAACAAAGACAATAAAGGTTGAGTCTTGAATGCGAAGAACATAAATCCTTCATAGTTTAATTAAATATATATTATACGGACACAAGAACACCATGTAATTGGTGATGAGAAATAAGCAACCTAGTAACCTTAGAGGAAGGTACTTGATTGATATCTTACTCATGTACGGTTTTTTAATTTTCATGCGAGTTCTGAAGTCTTAAGGAGACTCTTCTGCGCAACTTCCGGTTCGTCATTATCTGACTTAGAGTGATAGAAAAAAATTTTAAGTGGAAGCTAGCGAAAGAATATATGTATATATATATATATATATATATATATATATATATATATATAAAATCATTGAAGTCGTCATACTTAACCAAAGATAAAGATAAAAGTGTAAGTAGGTTGACCAGATATCTAAACTCAGATTGAGGAATATATGTAGTAGTTGGTCAATTTGGGACTCCAAAATTCTGAAGCAGCGATACTCTATTATTGGAACTGCTGGATCTTTTACATATATACCTACTTTCGTGATGAGAAAATGAATGGCTTCAGGGGTGGAATCCGTGGATGTGAACCTCAAGCAGCAGAGGGTAACTGTGACTGGTTATGTAGATCCAAAGGAGGTCCTGGAAGAAGTACAGAGCACAGGAAAGACAGCTGAAGTTTGGCCCTTTGTTCCACACAACTTGGTGACTTTTCCATATGTTCGTGAGGCTTATGACATCAAAGCGCCAACTGGTTTCGTGAGGAACGTCCCTCAAGCACTGGGTGACCCTAAGTCTCCTGAGGTGAAGCTTATGGTGCTCTTTAACGATGATAACCCAAATGCATGTTCAATCATGTAAATCAATTTTGAGGGGGCATGTCAAGCGTAGTGTTCTCGTGTGTCTTTGCGTCTTCTATATGATATGGCTGGAAGTACTATATGTTGGATGAAAATCTTAAGATCTGTCTTTGTGTGTTGGATATCTTGGGTGTTGTGGGGTTCAAAAACTGTTGTCATTTGAGAAGAAATGGACATCAGATGAAATGAACAAAATCACTAAACTATGATGTTGATTAAAATCCAGAGATAGAGAAGACACCGAAAATTGAGAAATGCCACATATTGATGAAATGAATTGGCTCAATAACGTAAATAATATTTACAAAACAGGAAATGACACGCCCAGCAAAATATATACATTGGAATGTAAATGAATCATAGAGTGAAATTAGACGTAACGGTAAAGTTGTTATCTTGTAAATAGATATTACGAGTTGAAGTCGTGAAAACAATCTCTCTAGTACTTTTGGGAGGTAAAGATGCCTACATTTTCTCTTCCTCAACTCGATTAAATGAGAGTTTTTTGCGCTAGACCACCTTTTAGAGTACCATATATCACATACTATCATATTATATCATATTCATATGCTATATTTTAAAAGAGGGTTCATGGCATAGTGAAAATTAATGGGGTGGCATGATTTGGTGAGTTTGCTTTCCCTATAAAATTTTAGCTATCCATTGCGGCCAATGAAATATTTTCTTTAATTTCTCTTTTTCATTCTCTATCATTGTCTAATGATGAATTTGAAACAACTCATTTGGTCATTAAATTAAATAAGCCATTAATTTTTAATTTTTAATGATCCCTCACACTTTTGTAGTTGCCCTGAGTACCCAACACAATTTTTTATTTTATTTTAGGGGGTTTCTCCGACACCTTATAAAATTCAAGGGTGCCTGTATTTTTTTAATTATTTGTGACTAAAAAAGAGTCTTGCATCTCACTAACCCAAGTTTTTGAAATCTATTCAAATCAAACATCAAATCACAATTATTAATTACACAAAGGGTACCATACCAATATCCTATGGATCAAGAAGGAAAAATCTTTATTTTATTATTTAATATTTCTATTCATTTTAGCATTCCAATGTGAAAAATAAATGTTTAATAGTTGAGATGCTTATTGGACATGTAGTAATTTATAATAATTTATGTCTTAATTTGTGGATATAGAACAAAAATGGAATCTATGTTTGGTAGCTAAGTCAGATAAATATTTTTTCTTTTTCTTTTTCTTTCTTTCTTTCATTTCCTTTCTCTTTCTTTCTTTATTTTCCTTCTTCTTTCTTCTTCTTGATTCCCTTCTTCTCTTGTACATGCATACCTCTCTTCTTTCCCATCTCCTAGTTCACTCTTATGCGGCTCTGACAACTATACCAGGTTGTACAAGTAATAAAGGGTAAGAAATAGTATTGTCCCATAGGGATTCTGTAACCAAGTCCTGCTTGACAAGTCAAAATACTATCTAGGTTAACCAACTCGAGATTTCAACAATTCAAATTTTAAATTAAAATAAAACTACTCTAATATAATTCTATGAAAAGCAATGAATCAATAGACAAAGAGAGAATTCAATGAAGGATAAGGTGCTAAGGATTTGATTTCACCTTATTGTTCGTATGAGTGTTAAATTCCTAACCTAATGATGTTCAATCAACTCAATTGATGGGGAATTTCCTAATTTAGTTAATACATAATTCTTTAGCATACAAACCCTCTTGGAAAACTAAAGTTAACTTAAATCCTTAACATGAACCCTAGATTCAAAGGTATTATTGTGTTCTATGAAATCCTAATCTCAAATCCCACATAATTTAGACCTTAACAATTACGGTTTTGTGATGTCTCAAGTCCACATGTCCCTAGATAGGTCTACAGCCTTAGGGTCTCCTAAGATGTGTAACGCCCCAATTTTTATTGTAATTTTTACTATCATTAGGAATTACCGAATTACCGTAGGTAAATATTATATAAAATTTGAGACCAAACAATCCTTAATAAAGGAATATAACGTTAGAAGAGAAGTTAGGAGCAATTCGTGCAAGTATTGCAAACCCAAATTTCTGACGTGTAAAATGACCAAAATGCCCTGAGGTTATTTTACTCAGAAAATGAGGATCGTGGGCCCCACCCATCCTCAAGGGGATGTTTTGATGTTAATAAGGGATTGTTTGTGTTATGTGTGTTAATAGAGGAGAAGAATCCTAATTTTGAGCTCCGACGCGAAATGACCAAAACGCCCTTATAGTTTTAACTCCGATTTGCGTGCCGAGCCGAACCTCACTAAAATGTGTTAAAAGGTGTTTTTAAGCCATGATTAACCATTGGTTAAGCTCGGTGGTCTCGGGCAATTTTTAAGTAAAATGACCGTTTTGCCCCTGTCTTTGTCCAGTTTTACAAATTTTGAGATTTTTGATTGTCTAACGAAACCTAAGCAATATTAGGCTCAAATTAAAGCTTATTAAATTCTAATTACTAATCTAGAGTCAAAATTATTTATTTAGATTGATTAGAACCTAAAATTGCTTAAAACACCCAAATTGCTTAGTAATTCACTTAAACCCTTAACCGTAAATTCTCTAAATTGCATGAATACCTTGCCTACACCTAAAAAATACATGGAACACACAAAATCCTCTTCCACAAGGCTGTAATGCACGAAATTATTGAGTAATAAGTCAGAAAATTATTACACAAAAATCCAAAGAATGAAAACAAAGAATCATGAAAACATGGAAACATGATTCCATGTTTTAAGCCACCAAACAAAATGATTTTTCTTCCTTATTTTTTTCTCTAATTTTTGGTCAGATTTCTTTCCTTCCTTTGTCCATTTATGAGCTGCAAAATCTCTATAAATAGGCATGCTTGAAGATAGTTTAGATGCTTAGTTCATAACTTACACAAATTCTAGTTTTAGGAGCACCAAAAGCTCTCATTTCCTCCTCCTCTTGGCTGAATTCTTTCTTCAAGTTTTCAAGAATATTTTCTTTCATTTCACTCAAGGAAACCAAGTTCTCTTCCTTTCCTTCAAATCAGATTAGGTAGGGAGTTGTTTTTAAGTTTATTTCTATGCTTTGCTAAGTGTTGTTCTTGGTTCAAAATGATGATTTCATGGATTTTCTCTAGTTTTTCCATTTGGTTTTCTTCTTCCTTTTTCTTTGAACAATTCAGCCATATGGCCTAGGTGGGACTAAGATGATGGCTTGATGATGAGGACCTTGAGGGTGGGTTGTGAATCCATCACAAGTTAGGCCTCTAAAGCTTGAAAGTTCCACTTGATGCAAAACTTTAAAGAATAATATTTTTATGATGTTTTTATGATCTTGAGTTTAGAACTTGAAAGATGTATTTTTCACTTTGTCTTGCTAAGATATATTGGGTTGAATTTATATTTCTCTAAAGTCTTGGAGGAGCTCTAGTAAAGAAATAAAATGAACTTGCATCCATGTTTAAGTTTATGCCTTGCATAACCATGTTTACTTTCTATGTCATCACTAAATTCTCAAGAATGAATAAATGAACTTGCATATTCATGTTTAAATTTCCAAGCTTGCATTTCATGTTTAAATTTCAAGTTGTCACTTAATCTCTAAAGATAATAAAGAAGTTGCATCTCATGTTTATTTTATGCTCTCACTTTATTTTATAATGGCTAAAAGAGTCAATGCATGGCATGTTTATTTTATGTCATCACCTAAAAATCCTAGAGCTCAAAGACTTGCTTATGAATCATAAGCGAAATGAGATAATTGGAGTTAAAGAATTTATTCTTTAAGAAGTCTTGAGAATTGGAGCTTAAAAAAAATGTAATTCTCATCTCCCTCACCGGTCCTATGCGGACTACCGCCGCTCTTGCTTAAGATTCTCTTCTCCTGGTCATGTGCGGATACCGCTCCAAGTTTCTTGCATCATGTTTATATTACAAGTTCTTGCATCATGTTTAATTTTCAAGTTATCACCTTAAATCTTAAAGATAAAGAAATGGAATTGCATATCATGTTTATAATTCCAAGCTATCACCTTATAAAGATAAGATTAAAATAAGGTTGCATAGCATGGTAATAATTCAAAGATGTCACCTAAATCTCTAAAGCTTAAGACTTGCTCCTTTTATCTTAAGTGAAAGATTTAATTATGAACATTCTTTCAAGTTATAAATCGGTCCCATGGTTAATTTAGGCCTAAAGTCCTATGACTTCTTTCAAGTTTAATAAAAGGAATTAGTTTTAAAAGAGTTTTAAAACTTTGTAAGAATTTTATGGGAAGCTAGTAATTTATGTGTACTTAAAATGTGATTTGATGCTTATTAAGAATTTGGTGTCATTGATTGCTTCCCTGGTTTGTATGTTATAGTTGTTGTTGTAAACAATGAAAAATTATGCATGAAATAAAGACATATTCTATTCCTGGAAGAAAGTGTATTCCTTGTGCAATTTGGAAAGATTCTGGCTAAGGAAAGGTATTTAAGCGTGTCCATTGTGACCCACCTCTCTTTCCTGGAATCTCCAGATGCATGATTACAGTTGGTATATATTATTTCGGCATAAGACTATAAATGAGAAAATGTTATGATGATTATGAATGAAGAATTGTATTATGATATAACATGCAAAGACTTAAAGGTGACTCAAAATATATGAGAAAATGATCCTTTGGACCCGTCAAACTATAGGCGGTGAAAAGGTGATTCTTGCCCCCTAGTCTGTTCTCTCAAAAGGGTAGAGACGGAATTTTTACTTATCAAAAATAAGTATGTGCTGGTGACGACTAGCAAGGTATGAGCTCATAACCTAGATTACTCCCAAAAGGGTGGAGTATAGGGTGGCCCAGGAAAATGATGATGAAAGTAACTTTAAGTCACCTAAGAAACTAAGTAAATGCATTATGTGAATATGATGTTCTGCTATGCATAGTATTTATGAGATGATGATGAGAAATATGATATTCTGCTATGCATAGTATTATGAAATGATGATGAGGAATATGATGTGATTTTATGCATAACTATGTTATTATATATGAAAGGAAAAGTTCATTATAAACATGACATGCTAAGTTTATGATGCATTATAAGACGCATGATTAAAACCGACGAACCTCGGTAAAGTATATTTTCGAACTTAATAAATCAATCTTAGCATGCTCACTATTTCATAATAACCCGAGGTTCCTGGGGACGATGATGATGACACAATGCATCATGAGGTGAGTACCCTACTGAGATTCTTTTTATAAGTTTCTCACTCCCTCTATTTTTCTTTCCATCTCGTCTTCAGAAAAGAAGGAAACGTTCGTGAATCACATTGAGGTCTCAGGACACTGAACTTGAATCCTGCTAGTTTCACTCGTATATTTCAGATATCTATCCCTATCCCTGGAGTGTTATTACTAGGTGCCATTAATGGATGTCCTTCCATCCATATATTATTTATGTTTTATAGATTGCCTACACTTAGTCTTATTCTGTTGGTAGGCAAAATATCTATATGATATGTAATTATGGATGCTATGATGGAGCCAATATATTATGATGTGATGTTTGTAAATTCCTATGTGTCTTTTAAATTTTGGTAAATCATTCACGTTAAGCGCGGCTCACGTTTTCAATTATGTTTAAAAAAAAAATGGCTCGTAATTTCACTAAGTATTTTCAAAGCATGATTAAGGAACTGAAGCAAAGAGTAAAGTCTAGTAATTAATCAGATCCGCCTAGGTGTATTGGGTTAATTATTAGGGTATTACAAGATGCACCTGGGTTGCGTGGAAGGCCTCAAACACTCGAAAACATAGAAAGTGCAAAACCAAAACTCCTAAGATTGCTATATTGGTCATATATAGAGGTCTATGACAGCTATAGTAGTGAAGACCATGGGAAGGACCACTATAGTTGTGGCGGCCATGGGAGGGACTGCTATAGCGGTCATATACCGCAATGAGGTTAGGCAATTGGACTAGCATGGTGTTTTAGTTGTGGTAGATTGCTAGGCAGTCACAAGTTGATGCGTGGTGGTTGTTTCCCTTGTTGACCACTATAGGGTCATACACTACTATAGTAGTGACCTCGATACCAATATACGTCAAAATAATGCAATTGCATTAAAATGCCCGCTAACTATATAAGCTCATCCCTAGGCTCAAGAAACACACTCTAGCCACCATCAACACTCCCTACGTCTCTCTCACGTTTCTCATCCATTTTTCCTCCTCCCTAAGCGTCCATTAGAAACATCGTTCCAAGATCCCAGGATCACATAAGCTGGTTAGGGACTCTAGCAACTCATGATGAGTAGGTAGTTGCTGATGGCTATAATTTAGACATTAAAGAAAATGATTGTTACCTTTGTTATCATGAAAATCATATTTTTAAAAACTCATGGGACCATTGTTCATTGCATGGTTCTCACAAAGTGTCTTTAGTTAAAGTCATGTTATATTTTAGAAAAATGTTGTTTTTATTTAGTATGATATGAATCTTCTCATCAGAAAATAGGTTGATATTATCATGATTTTACCTAGAAGTATTTAATTGTAATACGAACGGAGGCAAGACATCACAAAACAACTTGTACAAATTTCATAAAACATTATTATTATCTATATAGCACAATATGACCCAGCTAGTGACCATAACAGTTTATAACTACTAAATAGTTACCATATGAAAAGTAGTAAGAATAGTTGTAAATTTTAATTATAAATATAGCCCAGTTTAAGATTAGAACTTAATCAAACAACTAGCACAATGCTCAACTAAAATTGGGAATTATTAATATTTAGCATGATGAAATTAAGTCAGTTGATGGATGGTAGTTAACAACTAAGTTATATAAATAGATTAATGCATACTTATTATTTATTATATGAGTACATAACAGCTAAACAATAGAAATGGTCTAAGTAATGGTTAAACTTTAATCAATAATTATTCATGATAGGACTTAGTCCAATAATATTATTTAGCTAGACAATTATTGGACTAAGTAAAAACCTTTCTTGCCTGGCTGAGCATAGACGTTGAAATGTCACCAGGACGGTACTTTGTTGAATTAGTAAGGCATTTGGAGACATCTTCTCTCACTCCCAATTATTTGAACTATTCCTCATGAGCCAAATAGTTTACTCTGAGACGAAGCCCTAATCATTGTAGATAAGTCAGATAACCTAATCTCCATACAAGTGTCCTTGATGGTGGCCATGAGAGTGTTTCGGTTTCTCCTAAGAAAGGCATAGAAGGCAGTCACCATTCTAGGAAATACTCTGTCAGAGATATCCAGAAAGTACTCCTACCCTTGAAAGGTAGAAACTTCTGAGAATCTGAACTTGGTTCAGGAGAGAGTCGTTTAGCCTTTTCCCAAGAGCTATTGTTCTTTGGGAGAAATTTTCTTCATAGTTTTCTTGCATATTTGCATCGTTAAACATGATGAATGGTACCCTTTTTGTAGAGGAACAGTTAGTCCTTTTCCTTCAGCCATTTAGATAGAGAATGTGAAGTTAGGGTCCAAAGATTAAGGCTTGAAAGAGAAGATGGTAGAGAGATAAGTCTTGAAGATGTTAAGTGGTAAGGAGTTTGTGAGAAAAGAAGAGTTTGTTTAGGTTGCAAGATAGAAAAAAGAAAGAATTGAGAAGATGATTAGCGGTTATAGAGAAAGTTTAAGGGTGAGGAAAGGTGAAACTATTGATGAAACGTGTGGAAGAAGATGAAGATAAAAGGTGATGTGTGAGAAGTAGGGGTTATTTAAGTGATGGGATGTAGCTAATTGAAGGTAAGGTGACGTGGGAGAAAGAAAACCTAAAAGAGTGGGAATTATCCTCCTTTCATCCATTTAGATAGAGAGGTTTCTAACACTAGGGATCTCTTTCTAAGATCTTACTTGAGCTTCATTGTTCACTTTCTGACCTATTCGAGACACACCGCATGCTCAACATAAGCTCATCTTCATATGCTGAGCTTATGACCCCATATAATTTTCATTTTCTTAACCTCATTTTTTCTAGATCAACCTATCAGTTTCTGATCAACCTATCTTCTTTATGAACTTGTAGATGAGAATTTTGATCTTCAAAGAGATACATGGTCTTGTAAACTAATATTTGGATATACCAACAAAAATGCTGATCTTATAGATAGATATCTTCTGATTGTGAAGACTGATAACTTTGCTAGGTCTTCATTTGGAATTATGAAGAGAGATCCCAGAGATGTTCATATATGAATGCATATGCAGATTTTATAAAAACTTTAAGTGTTAAAAGTTTTTCAAACAAAAGAGAGATCTTCAGTTAATGGTTTTGTGAATGTATCTAACACTTGGTCTTCGCATTCACAAGCATGATCTCAACATCCCCTTTTTGAACAAGATCTTTGAATAAAAGATGTTTCTCAGGTGCTTGGATATAGAGTGCTAACAAAGAATCTTACCAAGATAGATATCATGAGTATTATTACAGAATTTAGAAATTTGAAATACCTCAATAGATAGTCTTCCAGCTAGTTCCTTATCCGCAACATCTAGGTGCAACAAATTGCAAGCTGCATATCGATCTTCTACTCTGTCTTCTTTTTCGTGAACCCATTTCTCAGCAAGAAGATGCTTTAGTCTTTTGAACTAAGTTCGAGGAGCTTGTTTGGACCTTAGACAGCCTTCATTAGCTTGAAGACATGGTTAGGAAGATCTTTATTCTCAAAACCAAGAAGTTGCTTTATATAAAATTCCTCAAAAAGGAATCCAGTGAGAGATACAGACTTAACATTCATTTGGTAGAGAGTGAATCCCCTAAAGGCGCAAAACAAGTAGTATTCTGATGGCATCAAGCCTAGCTACCTGGTGTAAAGGTTTTATCATAATCAATCCCTTCTGTTGATTATAACCTTGTGCGATGAAACTTGCTTTGTTCTTTATGACTTTGCTAGCACCATTGAATATATTCTTGGAAGACTTTTTTGTCCTGATAATGATTTTTCAATTGGTCAAGCATACTTTGCCTTTTTCAAACTTGGTAAGCTTCTTTTGCAAAGCATCCACCCAACTTTGATTTTCTCAAAGCTTCTTTAATACGTTTAGGCTCAAAGGTGGAGATGAAAGCATAGATTGGCATATCTCTAAGGGATGACCTGGTCCTTTACCCTTGGAAAAGTCTCCATGAACTTTGCCTTGAGAGGCTATCTTTAGGTTAGAAACTCCCTTGAAGTTTCTATATTGAGATTCCTTAACTTCTCTTTTATCTTCAGATTGCTCATCTTTGTGTCCAGAAAAGTTACTTTTTGATTATTTTGAGTTCTGAGTATGCTTTATGAAGAGTTGATGTTCTAAAGCTCACTTTCTAAGGATTTTGCTTTCATCATCTTGCTTTCTTAGCAAAGACTTCTTTAAGCTCATTCATCATCAGCTTGAGTTGTTTAAGGATCTTAGGCTTGGAGCTTTTGATCTACTTCTTGATTTCAGGATAAGTACCGGTTCAATCACGATCTATTTGTTCCTTGGCATTCCAGCCATGGACTTTTTCAAACATACCAGGAATATGAATAGTTTTTTATTTTGGTACCCAAGCTTTCTTGGGTCCTTTACGATTAGTTTTGAATGGAGAGGTTTCTCATCCTTTCTAAAGGATTCCTTTCTCAAGAATCATCTGTTAGGTGGGTATTCCTTCCTATGGAGAAAATAGTCACAATATAGAGATATTGAATGAGGTTGCATTGCTTCTTCTCTTAGATATCCTTTTCATATCTCAACCTTGTTTCCTGAGAATATGGCTTATGACCTTTAGCATAAAAAAAGGTTTTTGTACCATATATCATATGAGCTATGTCAGGTATTAGAAGCTATGAAGCCATCTCAAATTCAGAATTAACTTTCTAGCATCTTTCTCATTTCTTTTGGAGACTTTAGTTTCTAAGGTAACCTTCTAAGTTGTCTTTACTAGTTGAAATATTTAAAGGAATGAGCTTGAAAATCTTCTAGCAACTCTTCATACAGTGCAAGAAAAAATATCGAGTTCAAATACTCTTACATCGCATTTTACTGTTGAGGTGTACTCATGCCATGAAGTATGAATTTGTAACACCTTCTAGCTTATCATGACTTTTTGACCCATCTTTTCTTCTTCAGAGTCACTCCAAGTACCCAGCATCTCTTTCCTTGAGGTTGGAACATATTTGTGATGCCCTATGCTTGGAAATTTTAATTCAAGAAATTCCTTCTTACTACGGTTAGCAGGTTTGTGTTTCAAGATATTCTTTGCCCTTTTTATCTTTCCTGAGATTGATGTCTTTTCCTTTCTATGCTTAGCTTCTTTAGGCTTTTGACAAATATTTGACAAAAAGAGAATTCATCTCTATTTTCAATCTCAAATTCTTCATCAAATCCTTCCTCTTCATTTGAGGTTTCAACAACTATCATTGCTTTAGCTTTGCATTGTTTCTAACAAGATAACATTAGGACAAAAGAAAACTTTTAAGATGGTTTAAGATCTTCAAGTAGCATACAGTCTATCCCATGTTTCCTTTCACATGTCACAAGTAACAAATATGCCATGTTTATTTCTACTTAGTGAACATATGACCAGGAGCTTGGTTGAAGGAGTTCAACTGAACTTTTCTTTTTGTTGTTCTTATCCATTTGCTCCTTAGGACTCTTCTAGACATTGAGTGTGCCTTGACAATACTAGAACCTCGTTAGAGAGAGATGGTCAGATAATAAAATGATTTTTTGCAACATGGATTCATCCCATTTTGTCCCCTGATCTTTATCCTCTACAATCATTGGATTGCTCAACCCTTTAGAGGCTTGGCTCATACCACTTGTAGGTATAAAAGTGCACGAAAAGGGGTTGAATCATGTTTTACTCATTTTCACATATGAAACATTTAAATAAATACTATCAAGCACTAAGCTTAAGGTGCACGGAAAATATATTAACTATTTCAGAAGGTAGATTTTGGAGCATAGAAGGAGTAACATAACAGCCAAAACGATATGACATTAAATATTAAAATATACCTCATAATAAAGAAAGTAAAGGAGATCAGGGATAAGAAAAAGTGACATGAGTATTTTTATTGTAACACCTGAAATTTATTTAAAAATTAATTTAAACTTTAGTAGTCATAATTTTAAAAATCTAATAGTTTAGCAATGATGAGAGTAGCCCAACGAACGTTTAAAAAAAAAATTTCTGGCCGAGTGAATAGTAACCCTGGCGGCCATCAGCCCGCAGGACAGCTGAAACCCTAGATTTGGGCCCTAGAGGTGGCCGAAATTAGGAAAATATGGGAATAAGGTTAGAAATAGGTGGGAATGATAATTTTATACTTAAAATTAATTTTTAGGCAATATCGGTTCAATCGGGTACGATATTTACCCGTTCGGTGAGATTTCGTGTGCGGTTTCTAATACTGAAAGATATTTTCATCATAACCAATGAATAATATCCACCTCTTTAAGACATGTGGAAGGCCAAGATTTAATCTTGGAATCCAAGATTAAATCTTAGCCATCCATTATTGCCTTGTCACCTAAATAATCATCACCTTGTAAAATATCTCCATTTCATTTATTAAAGCAAGCCAAGTCACAACTTCATCTCCAAGTTGATGAGCATTTCGTGGTCAGCAAGAGGAAGAAGAGAGCAGCCACCATTTTTGTCCTCAAGAGCTTGTTCTTGAGTTCCAAGCGCAAAAACTCCAAGCTAGAGTTGTTGGATTATCAAAAGTTCTTCACTAAGCTTGTTCTACATCCAATTCTCTATCAATCTAACCGAACAAAATTTTCATTCCTCATCAAAAACTTGTGTTGTACCTCACACCTCACTGATATCAGAGGGGTTTGAAGTTGAATTGGGAGCTTTGGTGGAGAGGGAAGCAAGCTTGGTTAATCTTGAAGCCAAGGAGCTAATAGGTTACTACAAGTAGGGTTTCTGCTGCCTTTCCTTGTAAAATTTTTCTGATCTGTTTTGGCATGACCTAGGTCCAAAATTTCTGATTGTATTGATGGATAATATGTTGATATTGATGTGTGAATTTTGGTGGTATGTTTGGATGGGGTTAGAAAAGGGTTTTTCTCAAAGGAAATTGGGACTAGGTTGCTGGATTCCTAGTGGTCCTACAAGCAGTAATTGTGTACGAATTTTCTGGTGTATTTGTGGGTGTTTTCGTGAGTTACAAAAATTATATGTTGGAGTTAACATCTTAAACTAAATACATGAATTTTCTTGGGTGTTGATTTTAATGTTTACTATCTCAAAAAAATCAGAAATCGAAATGAGACTGGTGCTGCCTGAAATGTTGAAATTGAAGTACTAAAGTTGCCCGATTTTATTACCATAGAAAATGATTGAATTAGCCCTTGAAAATTTTAAACAAAGTTAATAGCATGTTGAAGTATAACTGGAAATTTTATTGTGCATCGATTCAATCATTTGCTAGGGTTAAAAATTTTGGGAACTCGGGTCTGGACTGTGAATTGGTGGCCCCTGACCCTGAAATTTGTACATTTTACTGAAATAGCTATAGATCTCTGATTGTCTTGAAATTTTTACAGGGTCTTCTAGACAAGTTAAAGTGTCATAGAGAATTTTTTTTTTGGTACTTGAAATGGCTGTTTGATGTGGTAATTAAATGTTGTGCCTAGGGCAATAAATCTGCCATTTTGCTGAAATGGATTGATGTTGTGAGTTGATGAGCTAATGGCATTTTTAGGCTCTAGTATGACATAGATACTTGATGTTGATTGTTTGGCTATGTGACTTGTGACATATGATTTCATATTGGACAGTTTAGAGATTAATGTATTGGACACAAATGAGGAGTCCGTTGTGAATGGATGCCTGTATGTGTTTTACGCATGCAGTGAATGATGTACTGAATTAAATTCTATAGTCAAAAGAAACCTGGGATCCTTTTTGACTTGTCAAGGGCAAATAATGAAACACGAGATCCTTTTGACTTGTCAAGGGCAAATAGAGAGAGTTGAGATCCTTTCAACTTGTCAAGGCAAATAAAGTGAGTTGATATCCCTTTGGCTTGTCGAAGGCAAATAGAGTGAGTTGAGGTCCTTTCGACTTTTAGCAGGAAAATAAAGAAGGATGTGATCCCCTTTGATTCTTCAAGGGCAATTAGAGATAATTTCATTACAATGGGCATATACATATTTATACATATTGGTTCTTTTTGTTTGCCATTACTTACTATGAGTATGAGTTGATGGTAAGGGTGTATAAGTGATTGCTTTTTTTTTTTTAAAAGCAACCCACTTCGGAAAGATCGACTTTAAACTTTAAAAATGAATAGTTATTATGTAATGCATGATCACCTTTTGTTAAATAAACCGAAGTGGCTTGGGGCGGTGACGATGACATGAATTTTAGTATATGTTTTGGGGACGCCCTGAGAATTTTAGGATTCTCGCCCCTATGTATTTGTTTTCCCGTGTTGTCCCAGGTTGACCTAGAAGACGGTAAGGCCTGGAGGAAGAAGATCAAGTGGATTTTGCAGGAGTTAGTAGCAGGACTTGTGTTTGTTGTACTTAAGGGTATGCATATGTCTGAAAATGTAAAAGATAACATATGTACTGTAAAGTTCTTATAAGAGCTCCCTTTTATACTTGACTTATATTAAATAAATACGTTGTTTTCTTGCAATATATTTTGATAGAACCACGAGTTAATTGATATACGATTCAACTGATTCTCGCTATAGACAATAAAGAAGGGTCCGCTAATTTATAAGTAACAACTCCCAAGCATAGTGTCATGACTTAAGGATGACGTTGTACTTGTGAGGATGTTACATTTATACTAGTTCGGCCAAACCTGCCTATATCCAGGACTCAACACACGTTGAGGTTCTACTAATCATCTTTCTCAAACTAGAGAAAGAAATTGGATAGTCTTTACATTAGCCTTCCTAAGTTCTCTCGTGTGAACAGGAGACAACCCCTACTTTCATAACCTAGTAGTTATTCACCAACCTCTCCAACCTGAACCTTGAGTAGTCTTGTACTAGCCTTTCTAATCTAACCCTGTGACAAGTAGATAACCCCTATTGTCATGTTGAAAGTAGTTATTGACCAGCCTTTCCAAGCTAAATGGAGTAGTATTTCCCCAGCCTCTCCAAGCTGAACTTGTGACCAGGAGATAACCACTCCTGTCACGTTGAAAGTAGTTATTCACCGGCCTCTCCAAGTTGAACCGAAAACAGCAAGAACACCTTACTATCACATTGCAAGTAGTTTTTAATTAGCCTCTCCAAGCTATCTCACAATCACCATTGGATCAAGGATACAAAGGTTTGTGTTTGGTTTGCCACTCAAACTAACCTACGCTCAAGTATCCTTAAAATATACATGAATAATCCTAGGATAACTTGAGTGACTTCTTTCTCATAACTCTTCCTAGGAAGAACATATAACTATTCAAGAATATGGAAAGAAGATTTTTACAAGCAAGGAGACTAAGTACATGATGATATGATGAACTTTGCTGACATGAGGAGAGATTTGCAGAGTTTCCTCTCCTGTGTAGCATCAATCACTTTTACGTTGAAGCACAACATCTCTATTTATAGATGGTCTTCCATGTGACCATTGCCCTTGATCAGCCTCTAAGTAACACGTGTTGATCATCCATTTATGTTTTGGAAAAGCCTAGAAGTGTAGTCTGTCTATTGTCAGAGCTTTTGCAGAAGCCGTTATGAGATATGAGGTTTTTTATGTTACTTCAGAAACTATTCTTACTTTCTGAATGTGGTTTATGAACTCTTTCTTCTAGAAGCTGAGTTGGTTGATCAAGTTGGTAGAAGAGATGACCCACCAGTTTTTTAACGGGGTTTAACTTTAAATTTGAGTTTCAAAAATTCAAATTTCCCTCTTTCTAGTAACATTCAGGACTTGCACAATGAAGTGAGCTTTCTGAAGTACGAAATTAGTTCCTTGATGATTCTTTGGTCTTCCTGGTCTTCAATCCAATTTTTATGAAGATGAAAGATTTACAATCATGATGATTGAAGATCGTGCAACACATTGTTATTAGAGCTTTCTTGATATATTCGTGTTTAGCATTCTTTCTGATGTCCAACACTACTTTCTAAAGACCCGTGCCTTGATTTCTTGCTCTTGATATGATATCCTTTGATCCGTAGGCATGTATACGTACTTTGCATGATATCATGTTCACTTTCTTTTAGGTTCAATATCTTCATATGAGATAAATCATGTTTACACATGTAAAGTGAAATTATTCTCACTTTAAGTCTGGATTATGCAAACCAAAAATACTTGTGTACTTTGTCAAGAAACTCAAGGTAGACATTAGTCGTTCTTCAAAATATTTTCTTTGAATTGGTTTTATTGTCACTAAAAACATATTCCATTAAAGCTTTCTGAAGGGCTCTGGAAATTAATGTTTCAGTTAAGCTCAAATTCATTAGTGAGCTATGGGAATAATTTAATGCACTTAAAATCAGAATCACCAATATTTTTACCTGGATTCATCAGGATTTGATAAGGAATTGCTGAATATACATTGTTGCAAACTGAATCAGCTAAAGCTATAAAAAGAGAATCAAAGAAGTTCACCTTTATCCTTATATGAGGAATCAGTATCCAATTCTAGGTTTGTCTTCTAAGAAGGTGCATGTTGACTTCCAAGTATAGCTCTAAACCTATAGCAGATATTTTCAAATAAGATTACATTTCATCTTCAAGCCTAATGCAATATTATAGGTTCATGTAGGATGCAACATATTTTCACAAATGTAACTTGAAATATTGAGATCAAATTCAAAAACATTGAAATCCACATAAAAATGAGAGACTTTCAATAAACATTAGATTCTTATTCTCCCCAATAGATTAGCAGTTTTTCCAATCAAAATAAATTATTCTAACTATGCAGGATTTAATCAGATCTATAGCATCTCATTTTGGAATTCAATAGAACATCACAGAAACACCTCCAAGTTTTAATGTAAAAACCTTCCCAAAATTTTAAGAGAAAGACTAAGCACCTTGGTAGAACCTTGTTGTTCATCTAATCAACTAGTCAAAAACTTGAAAATTGTAATATCCTCCCAAGTACAACCTCACATTTAAATCATGACATTGTACTTGAGAGGTATTACTTATTAATTAGCAGACCTTTTTTAAATATCTGTAGAAAGCTCGATTAGCGTGTGTAATAACTAGGCGAAATTTGATTGAAATATATATAACAAAGAAATACAACATTTATTGAAAACATAGCTAAGCACAAGACGAAGCTCTTCTAAGAGCTTTAATACAATACATTCTCTATTTCATTTACATACATATGATTCCAACTAAGTACAAGATAATAAAACACTAACTACTAAACTACTAAACCTGATTCCTTGTGGTGTAGTAGCCTCTAGTTCTCTGATCAACCTAGAGACGACACGGGAACACAAACACATAGGGGTGAAAATTATAAAATTCTCAGCAGGCATCCCCAAATATATACTAAAAATCCATGTCATCGTCGTCGTCCCAGCCACTTGGTTTAAGAAAATTTGAGCATGCAACATATATCAATGATTCATTTTAAAGTTCAAAAACTATTCTTCTGAAGTGGATTCCTTTTAGCATTCACTCACTTCACTTAATGCACATATATCATGAAACCCAAACACACAATAAGTAACTCTAATCAAGAGGTTACAAATGCTATGATTATGCATATGTCAAATGTGGTGAAATTATCTCAAAGTAACCCTCTTTCACTTATGGCCATAGAATCAAATCAATGCATTTTTCTCTTTTCATTGACATAGGAAATACTTAGTTTATACCCAACGGGAAGTTGTCATGGACAATTCCACAATAAATAATTTATACCAAATGGTATTTGTGGTGGATTATACCACACAAGGGAAATAGACCGTTATCAGGACTAGAGTCATTCCCATACGTGATCATCAAACTTCATTTTTCCATTTTCCGAATCACACACAGATCTATTCCTAATCAATACGTCTACCGACTATAAATTTGGGGAGTTCCTCTTTTTATTTCCTTCCCCTTATTCAACCTAAGTCTTGTTTCTATTTTGTCCATATGTCAGAACATGCACGAGTAAACTTTGTACATTCTCTTTCTTTTTCCAAATGCATGCATAAAGCACATAAAGACATTTCATTCACAATGAAATCTCAATCATGCCTTATAAACTAGTCTTTACTTCCACTAGCATGCATTTATATGTCACAAGTTACATGGCCAAATAGGTAAC
This sequence comes from Dalbergia oliveri, assembly GCA_030441495.1. Classification (NCBI taxonomy): domain Eukaryota; kingdom Viridiplantae; phylum Streptophyta; class Magnoliopsida; order Fabales; family Fabaceae; genus Dalbergia; species Dalbergia oliveri. The sequence goes on along the minus strand of JAMLFY010000004.1, from coordinate 36,613,226 downwards.
ATCAAGTATTCATGTCACACTAGAACCAAAAATGCCATTAGTTCATCAATTCAAAGATTTTTGCATTTCCAGCACAATGGAAAATTTCATACCTTTGTAGTACAAATTTATTTGCCCATCAAACAATCAATTCAAAGGCTATAAAAATTCTCAAGGACACTTCAATGTTTCCAAAATGTTCCATAAAAATTTCAGAGCAAAAAGAGTTATCTAACTAGATAATAAAATTAGACAAATTTAGTGGTCAGAAACCACTCAACCTCAGCTCAAAACCTGAAATTCATAATTTTTAACCCTAGCACATGATTGAATCAATTCAAAAGAAAAATCACAGTTGAACTTCAATATGTTCTTAACTCTCTATAAAAATTTCAAAGGAAAAATCAATCATTTTCTATGTTAAAAAAATTAGAAAAATTCGCAGCTTCAGTTTCACAAATCCAAACAGCATAGACACACTTTCGGTTCTTGATTTTTTCAAAGCATTAGGAGTCAAAATCAGAGCCCAGGAAAATTTGTGGAACTAGCCTAGGATGTTGGATTCAACATATATTTTTGCTAGTTCATCAAAATACCCAAAATAGTACTAGAAAATTCAAGTTAAGCTGCTGCCTATGTAAAAATCAAAAATCCAGCAGCATGACTCAAAATCTCTTTTCACAAAAATGATTTCTAACATCATCCAAACCCACAACCAAAATTTATACATCAATATCCATGTATTATCAACCAATACCATAAAAAATTTTGGACCTAACTCAATCAGAAATCATCAGAATAAATTTGAAAAGAAAAAAAAAACCCTACTTGTGGTAGCTAATGGATCCTTGGCTCCAAGATTGATTCCATTCACTCCAAAGCTCCCAAATCAAACCCAAACCCTTATGAAATCAGTGAGGAAGTAAGGTATCAAGGTGAGGTTTGATGGAGATTTGAGATTTTAATCGGTTGGATTGATAGATTATGAGGAGTAGAACAAGTTTTGTTAAAGGATCTTGGTGTTTTAGTGATTTTGAGCTAGGGTTTTTGAAGCTTGAAGCTTGTTAATGGAGTTTGAGAGGAAGAACAATGGAGGAAGTGTCCTTGAAGAGGTCTAGCCGAAATTGATGATGATGGAGTGATAAGGTTGGTTATTTTATGTTTATCTTGATATAAATGTAGTATTTATGTTGTAACACCCTAATAATTAACTGAATACACCTAGGTTGTATCTGATTAATTACTAGACTTTACTCTTTGCTTCAGTTCTTTCATCATATTTGAAAATACTTAGTGAAATTACGAGCCATTTTTTTAAAACATAATTGAAAACGTGAGCCGCACATAACGTGAACAATAATCGAAATAAAGCGAATAACGTGCAGATATAGCATAAAAAACACATCATATTGGCTCCATCATATAACATCCATAATTACATAACACATAGATAGTTTGCCTACCAACAGAATAAGACTAGGTGTAGGCAATCTAACAAAATATAAATAATATATGGATGGAAGGACATCCATTAATGGCACCTAGTAATAACACTCCAAGGATAGGGATAGATATCCAAGCTCACGCACAAAGTTTAGCGATACGTTCCTCAAGGATAATAAGGGTTCACCAATCAAGTACATCTACCAGGTGAGAGCATCAATGGGAATCACGAACATCACCATCACTTTCTAAAGACGAGATGGAAAGAAAATAAGAGGGAGTGAGAAACTTTTATAAGAATCTCAGTAGGGTACTCACCTCATATGCATCGTGTCATCATCATCGTCCTTAGGAACCTCGGGGTTATTATGAAATAGTGAGCATGCTAAGATCGATTTATTAAGTTTGAAAATATACTTTACCGAGGTTCATCGATTTTAATCATGCGTCTTATAATGCATCATAAACTTAACATGTCATGTTTATAATGAACTTTTCCTTTCATATATAATAACATAGTTATGCATAAAATCACATCATATTCCTCATCATCATTTCATAATACTATGCATAGCAGAACATCATATTTCTCATCATCATCTCATAAATACTATGCATAGCAAAACATCATATTCACATAATGCATTTACTTAGTTTCTTAGGTGACTTAAAGTTACTTTCATCATCATTTTCGTGGGCCACCCTATACTCCACCCTTTTGGGAGTAATCCAGGTTACGAGCTCATACCTTACTAGTCGTCACTGGCATATACTTATCCCTTTTGATAAGTTAAAGTCCTGACTCTACCCTTTTGAGAGAATGGGCTAGGGGGCAAGAATCACCTTTTCACCACCTATAGTTTGATGGGTCCAAAGGATCATTTCCTTCATAATTTTAAGTCACCATTAAGTCTTTGCATGTTATATTATAATATAACTCTGAATTCATAATCATCAGGATGCATAAACATTCTCATTATTTGCAACAGCAACTATATCATGCAAACTATGAAGTCATTCAATGATATCAAATACTTAATAAGCATCAAATCACTACATAGACTTATCATTTCAAACTTCAAAGAACCATCATCATAAATTCTTACCAAAAAACTATCTTAAACAACCGAAACTTTAGAATCGGGTAATCTCAATTATCAAACTAATTAATCATGCATCTAAAGGATTCATTATCATCATTACCATTAATTATAAGCCTTAAGAATATTATTAAACTATATGGGACAGCATAGGCAGCAAGTTATATTTAAGGCTTCACGTGTGCTAGAAGTTGCATTTTTAACCCTTTCTCGTTGGCTTTCCTTATGGTGCTAAAATTAATTACTAAACCAATTATGAATCATTCTCTCTTATCTAAACATAATAGAACCTGGTTCTTAGGGCTGCTAAGGTTCTGACAGAACGCATAAATTTCATTTTCTAGAGTTCTAGAAATCTTGCTTTTACGGTTTTTCTGGGAAGCTAGTTTTATTTCTAACATGCATAGAATCGTTCCCTTAGCAATAAACCATGATTATCACAACGTCAAACATATTAAACCATCATCATACAGTAGTACTAAACTTAGATCAGTGGTTGAATCATGAACCTCATATAATTGCATCAAATCACATTTTTAAGTACAAGTAAGATACTAGTATCCCGTAAAATCTTTGCAAGGCCTTAAAACTCTTTTAAAAACTAATTATTTTTGTTATTCTTGAAAGAAATTTTAGAACTAAACCAGTAGCTTATTTAAAATCACTTTAGGACTACCTTAATCATGAGGCCGATTTATTCATTGAAAGAATCTTTACGATTACAATTTTCACTTAAGATAAAAGGAGCAAGTCTTGAGCTTTAGAGATTTAGGTGATAACTAGAATCATAAACATGCTATGCAACCTCATTTTAATCTTGTCTTTATAAGGTGATAACTTGGAATTATAAACATGGTATGCAAGAAACTGGAGCGGCAGTAGTCCGCACTGGACCAGTGGAGGTAGAAGAGAATTGTAACGCCCCGATTTTCTCGTTAGAGTACAAATGACCGAAATGCCCTGAGGTCATTTTTACGAAATTAAAGGACAGTTGCCCGGCAACCCTCAATGGGTCAACTCCATGTTTGAAGAGGATTATACTGAAGAATGATATCCGAGGAGAGAACCTCGTTTTCTAAACTTCGACTCAAAATGACCAAAATACCCCTGCTGTGTCTACATGGGTAAAAGGTGCCGTTTGAGCCCAAACTTTTCCAGGAAGTTTAGAATGATGTTTATGAGCAATATTTGATGTTTAGCCAGGCCCGGAAGGTCCCGAGCAATTTTAGTGCAAAATTACCATTTTGCCCCTAGAACAGTGTACAGTGAGCCTAATGACGCGAATAAGCAAACCTAAGCAATATTAGGCTCTAATCGAAGATTAATTTATTTCGATAATTAATCTAGAGTCAAAATAATTTATTAAGGTTAATTAGAACCTAAGATTGCTTAGTTAAACTCTAATTGCATTCTTTAATTCAAGATTCCTAGTCATGGAATCTTGAATAGTGTTTCTCTCCAATTCCTTAAATTAAGGAATTGTGCCATACCTCATTTGACCAAGAAAATGAATTTAGTTTGATAATCTAGTAAGACCACTCCTAATCAAGTCTGAACAACCTTAATTACCCAATTACCTCACCTAAACACTTTCTTACAACTCCTAACCAAAACCTTAATCAAAGAAACACCTAAACACATCACTAAACCACAATTACATGAGCAAATTAATTCCCCTTGGCTGTCCCAAATCTGGCCGAATTCTTGGCCAAAGAAAAGTGCCACATGTTGCTTGATTTATCACTCAAAGAGCCATGCCTTGCCCATACTTTTGCCCATACCTCACCATGCTTTGCCCATGCCTTTGCCCATACTTTGTAAGAGATATTTTCCTTCCTTTTTCCTCCATTTTGGCCGTCGGCCATGCACCCCAAGGAAGCCTCCATTGTTGCAAATTTTCTATAAATACCAAGCTTGGAGGAACTTGGTTACACTTTAGAAGCTTTGCTAAGTTGAGTTCTCTTGCTTTTTCTTGCAATTTCTCTCTAAGTTCTCTTCATCTTCTTCATCATTCTTCTTCCTCTCAAAGAACCTTGCCACCACCATAAACCACCACTACCTCACCTTAAACCATCCCTCAAACACTTAAACTTTCCATTCCCAAGCTTAGAAACTCAAGGAAAAATCATCTTCCTTGAGCTTCCTCTGAATCCATCATCACTTCCAAGAGGAGATTTTGTCTTCTCAAACTCTTCAAGAATCAAGCTTTCTTTCTTCCATTTCAAAGACTTCCTTAGGTAGGGGTTGTTTTAAAGTTTTCACTTGTTTTCCTTAAAGAAAGTTCTAGTTTTCTCTTGGTTCAAACTCCTTTTCTTCCTTTCTTTTCATTTTCGGCCAAGAGGCCATTTTATGAAAATAACATAAGCTTGATGATGAGGTTTCAAGATAAAGACTTGATGATGTCTTGTGAGAAACCTCTAAAGCTTGAAACAACTTGGTCTTGGACCATACATGCTTGTGTTTTTCTTTCTTTTCCTTGCTTATGCTTTCGAATTTCCTTTCCTTTCTTCCTCAAAGGTTTCTTTTCTCTTCCTTTTCTTGGATGATTTCGGTTTCTTTAAGCTTTGTTTCAACAAGGTTTGCTAAAATGAAAAGTAGATCACACAAGTTTTGATAAAGAAAATTAATCCCAAGTTTTCAAAGAGCTCTAAGCTTACCCTTGCCAACCTTAAAGTTGGTCGGCCGTTCTAAGAGTTTTACTCTAGATTGAAGCCCATGAGCAATAAAATAAAGAATATGACTTAGTTCTTATGTGTTTTATTTAGACAAAGTGTTGAGCTTTGTATTTATTTTCTTAAGCTTGATGATGAAGTTCAAACCTTAAGACTTCTTTGAAGTCTAGGTGCTAAGAACTCTAAAGCTTGCCTTATGATACATAATGGGTTGAGGTTTTTATTCCTTTAAAGTCTTGCAAAGAGCTCTAGCTAAGATCTAAAATAAGATGCATTCATGTTTACTTTATGCCTTGCATAGCATGTTTATTTTGATGTCATCACTAAGTTCTCAAGACTAATTAATTGGACCTGCACTATCATGTTTAAATTTCAAGCTTGCATCTCATGTTTACATTTCAAGTCATCACTTAACCTTAAAGATAATAAAGGGTTGCATCTCATATTTATTTTATGCTCTCACTTTACTTTCTAATGAAGAATAAAATGAGTGCATATCATGTTTAAGTTTATGTCATCACCTAAGCCTCCTAGAGCTCAAAGGCTTGCCCAAGTATCCTATGTAAGGTTTTCAAGAAAATATTGGCATTCATAAAGAAGCCATTTCGGCCTTGTGGTGATGATGATGGACTTAATATGAGTTCCTCTAATCACAAGTGTCCATAGTTTGTGTTTTGTAATTTTTCCAAGCTTAAGAGCACCTAAGCAACATTATGCATAAACTTATATACTTTAAAACTATTTTGTAAGCAAGTTAACTTAGCTACTGACCTCATGTGTAAGTGCATGATTTTAATGAAAGGATTTGAGTCCTAAAAGAGTTTTGAATCCCTAGAATTATTCCAAGAGAAAACTAGTAACTTGTATGCATTTTAAATTACAAGATTATGTGATTTTATGGGCTTATGATTTCGGTTCTGCCCTTCATGATTGGCTGCTGTACAAATGTTGTTCTAAGGTGTTAAAATGTGTAAAATTATGTTTGAGTGAAGGGAGGATCGATTTAGAGAAGTTAGAAAAGAATAAGTAACTTAAAAGGATCAAGAATGAGAATTCTAGAACACCTTAATGCACAAAAATGTAATTCTGTTCCAGCATAATTAATTCAAGTGTAAATGGTTCATAATCAGTAGGATATGCATAAAAACCTTTCATAAATGATTAGGTATTAATTACTAAGCTTAAGGTGATGATAAGGACTTAAAATAGGAATTCTAGCACACTTAGACATGGCAAAATGTGATTCTGCCCAGCAAAGCTAAATTGAGGAAAAGTGAGTTATAACTTAGTAAACATGCCTAGGAATCCCTCATAATTGGTTTAGGGATTGATTATGAAGCCTTAGGCGAAGACGGATCTTAAAAAGGGTCACGAACGGAGATTCTAGAGCCCCGTAAGTATATGATATTTTTTCCTACCCAAACTACATAATGCTGTTTGGAATTTTAAGTGTGCCTAAAACTTAGTGAGAATTTTAAGTAATGATCCCTTAGGTGTTATAAAAATCCTTAGTGAGGATTAGAATGACCGAAATACAAGTTTAAAGCCCGTAAGGGTCAAAGCATAAGATACTATGAGATAGGTGGACGAGAGAGTATGATTATGATGATGAACCTCGTGCACACCCATGATGATGTGATTATGTTAAGTTCCTTGAGCATGAAACTTTATGTGCATAATTTGATTTGGTGATATGATGAAATGTTGGGTTTAAGATGCATAAAGTTTCAAAGATATGAATGAAATTGAGAAATATGCTCATGTGAACTAGAAAGTTATTGCAATGAGAAAGTTCCATGAAAATGATGCATGTGACTGAAATTATATGGCATAACTCAAATTTGAGGAAATTCGGAGAGTAGCTATTATGCCCGAATTTCCGTCAAATTTGAGGGACAAAAGAAAGTTTTTGAGAAATATGAAGTTTAAAGTTATATGCCGAGACGCATTTCTCCTTCTGAGGAGAAAGTAAACCCGTGGGGGGTATGGACGTCGAGCCATACCGAAGCGGACAAAGTCATTGGTCTTAACCAGTCGATGCGTTTCGAAGAATGAAAGTATATGATGTTTAAGGTGACACACCGAGACGTACTTCTCCTGGTGAGGAGAAGGTAAAACCGTGAGGGCATAGACATTAGCCTCCAAAGCGGACAAAGTCGTTGGTCTTAACCAGTCGATGCGTTTCGAAGAAGGAAAAAGTCCCATGATGGGTGATCCTTAGGCCCCCTACCCGTACTCTGAGAGTCGGGATTATGATGATTATGATTATAATATGATTCGCTTATCAAGAGGATAAGTAAGAACTAGTGACGACTAGTTAAGGTATGAGCTCATAGCCTAGTTTAAGGGGTGCGGTTACTATATTATTGGTGTCACAAGTATGAGAAAAGGAAAGATGTTCAAAGAAAAGTTTCATGCCACTCAAATGTTGTTTGAATTATTGTTTGATTTACCTAAAGTGCTGCCATGCATCCATGAAATATTATGTTGCATACATGCATTAAGAATCATTATAAAAGACATGGACCTTGGATAAATACCTTTGTGAAAACCTCATAATGAACTTATGCATGCTTAACCTTTTCTTAATAAACCTAAGGTTCCTGGGACGTAAATGATGACACTAGGATAGAGGATTTCCTTATTGAGATTCTTTAGTAAGAATTCTCACCCTCTCTCTTTTCTTCCGTTACGTCTTCAGATATCGATGGCGTCGTTCGTGATTTTCATTGACCCGCCTACATGGGAGGTGCACTATGACCCCGAGCATCAGCCTACCACTTCAAGGGTCATTGCGAGGTGTGTGTTTTTGCATACATGGACGCCTTTTGCTTTCCCCGTCTCCAGCTATCGTTTCTCCGACTTCACCCTTTGGCGACGACCTGATCTTTGAGAGGACACGACCCGGACGAGAGGCCCATCGTGCCCATCCTTCCTCGTCGGAGGACTCTTCCCCTTCGTTTCCTATGGGTCTCGGAGGAGGTAGCGAGGACACGGTCACCCAGCCGAGGCATGTGAGGCACGTTCGACGCCCGAGGCGACCACGACGCGGAGGCCACACTGTTCCCTCGATTGCTATGCCTAGATCCTCTCTTCGTTGGGCTACATCCGAGGAGCTTCGTCAGTCGCGGGCTACATCTCCCCAATGAATTGGCATCGCAGTAGGCTTGGAGAGAGAGGGTAGCGATAGTTAGGTGCTTATCTTTTGGGGTTGTTCTATGTATTTGTTATCATGTTTTTTTATTTTATGTCTTTGTACTGCAAGCTCTGTCCACTAGTATGGGTAAGACTTTATGTTTTTGTTATATTTCTATTGTGATGTACTAAACTATATTATCTAATGTAATGAGGAATGATGTTTATGATGGATGTGTTCTTTAATGCTTATGTTCTGTATGTTTTATTTGTTCTTCCGCTTCACGTTGTTTATGTTACGCGCAAAGGCTCGCACTTTGTTTTATATAAATCATTTCAAAAGAAAAATTACCCGTATTTTCCGCTAAGTATTTTATAAGTGAATTTAAAGAGAAGTAATAACTAATAATTAGTCTTGATACGTCCTAGGCGTATTGGGGTTAAATATTAGGGTGTTACAAGAATCTTAAAAGGGAGCGGTGGTAGTCCGCACTGGACCAATGAGGGAGAAGAGAATTCTTATTACATCTTATTAAGCTCCAAACTCAAGACTTCTTAAACAATGAATTCTTTAACTCCAATAATCTTAAGGAAATTGAAAGTGATACTACCATTTTCTAACTTTGCTTGTGATACTTGGGCAAGTCTTTGAGCTCTAGAATCTTTAGGTGATGACATAAAATAAACATGCCATGCGTTGATTCTTTTAGCCATTATAAAATAAAGTGAGAGCATAAAATAAATATGAGATGCAACCTCTTTATTATCTTTATAGATTAAGTGACAACTTGAAATATAAACATGTAATGCAAGCTTGGAAATTTAAACATGAGATATGCAAGTTCATTTATTTATTCTTGAGAATTTAGTGATGACATTAAAAGTAAATATGGTTATGCAAGGCATAAACTTAGACATGGATGCAAGTTCCTTTTATTTCTTTACTAGAGCTCTTTCAAGACTTTAGAGAAATATAAATTCAACCCAATATATCTTAGCAAGACAAAGTGAAAAATACATCTTTCAAGTTCTAAACTCAAGATCTTTATTTTTACATCATAAAAACATCATTCTTTAAAGTTTTGCATCAAGTGGAATTTTCAAGCTTTAAAGGCCTAACTTGTGATGGATTTACAACCAACACTCAAGGTCCTCATCATCAAGCTATCATCATATTCCTTCTTAGGCCATTTTGCCGAAATCATTAAAGAAAAATAAGGAAAGAAAAATCGAAATTGTAAAGCTTTAAAAACTAGTGAAACCTTCAAGTTTTAGAGGTCTAACTTGTGAAGGCTTTGCAACCAACACTCAAGAACCTCATCATCAAACCATGGTCTCATCATAATCTAGGCCATAAGGTTGAAATGTTTTTAAAAGAAAAGGGGAAACAAAACCGAAATTGAGAGCTAGAAGAAAGTCCATGAAATCATCATTTTTGAGCTAGAAACATAACTTGTCATAGCATAAAATGAACTTAGAAACAACTCCCTACCTAATCTGATTTGAAGGAAAGGAAGAGAACTTGGTTTCTTTGAGTGAAATGGAAGAAAATCTCTTTGAAAAACTGAAGAAGAATTTGGCCAAGGAAGAGGAAGAAAGAAAGAAAGTTTTTGAGCTTAGGAAAAACTTGAAGTTGTGAAATTTTTGAGCAAGTCTCTAATGACTTCTAAGCATGCCTATTTATAGAAGAATTCAAGCTCATGTATGGACAAGAAGAGGAGGAAAATCTGACTAAATTTGAGGAGGAAACAAGGAAGGAAAAATCATCTTGTTTGGTGGCTTAAAACATGGAATCATGAAACATGATTCCTTGTTTTCATACCTTGAGTTTTGTGCCAAGTTTGACAAATTTTTCTGATGCATATTAGGCCATATAATTTCGTGCATTATAGCCCAAGGAGGAGAAATTTGTGTGTTCCATGCATTATTTAGGTGTAGGTAAGGTATCTTTGCAAATTAGAGAATTTGCAATTAAGGGCTTAGGTGAATTAGTAAGCAATTTGGGTGTTTTTAAGCAATTTTAGGTTCTAATCAATTTAAATAAATAATTTTAACTCTAGATTAAGAATTAGAATTTAATAAGCTTTAATTGTTATTAACATGAAAAAACAAAAGAAGTACATAGGATTTGAAATGAGAGGAAAAATACCCTCTCAAGAAAATCAAGAGGAACATCCATTAACTTCTTTTGTTGTGTCAATGGTGACACAACTTTCGATTCCAAATCTTGGCCATTGAGTTCCATAACTAACATGTTTTCTTTATCCATACAAGATGGAATTTCAATATAAACTAACTTCTCCTAAGTTTCTGTCATTCCAAATCTTACAAGACAGTCATAGCTGCTTCCTTTCCTTCTTTAGTTAGCATGTACCTAAAAACAAAATAGAATTAATCTTCAAGGGTAAGGAGTATTTTCATTCGAACAAGTCAAATTCCAATTGTTATTTGAAAACCCATACATAATCATATAAAGTGACTTCACAAAACCATTCTAAAAATTGCTAGTCTTACAAAACTAGGTATATGTTAACAAAATTGTAGATGTCTCTTAGCTCTGATAGACTAGGCTATTTAACAAATCACAGCCATATTCTTCAATGGTAATGGATCACAAACATGCAGAAGTAGTTGAAATAGCTATGGATTTATATTTAATATTGTAGTTTAATTATTTATATTTCCATGTCTTATTTGCTAATGTTATATTGTAATTTTTGGAATTCCCAAGCAAGCATAGTTGGTTTTAAATTTGTAGACTTGAAATAGTTATGGATTTTACTAATAGTTGTTGTTCTAGACTTTAGAGTCCAACATGAGAAGTAGTTGTAATGTTACCATCATTATATGGTTGTCGTTTACATCCTAGTTTCCATAGGTCTTAACATCTTTGATGCATAAGTAGCCTAAAAGTTGTCTGCATTCATCAAGACATGGTGCACTCTTATTTCATTTCTTTCTTCTTTGGATTTCAACAATAGCCATACACCTAGCCTTTTATCTCATTTATCTACGTATGTTACACATATAAGCTCATCTTGCATTGTTAATTTCCTAGTCAAAATCTAAGCCCTGATTAATGAATTAATGCTTCTTTGTGTGCTCAATTTTTGTGTTCCTTGATGATGCTTTGCTTTATCTAGCAATATGTGCAAAGCACTATTTGATGTTTCCCAATTCAAAAAGTCATGCATGAAAACTTCTAAACAATCAAGAATAAAATCCAAATATACAAGAACTATTTGACCAGCAATTTTCAATTATTAAAGAAATCCAAAGCTAAAGAATGCATGACTGAGACCATTTAAAAAAAATGCATGAAAGAAGAGATCGGATTCAACAAATGGGGGTTTATGCTTTTGCTCTTCTCCTTTGAATCAAACTTCTTCCTCCTAATAACATGCAAAAAGGAGAAAAATTGAAAATGGAAAAAAATGCCAAAACAGAGGAAAGCAAAGACCTTGCCATCGGTTGGAGGATTCGATGTTGGTAGGGGGATCGCATTAGGTGGAGGCTCGCATCCTTGCGCTACGCGAGGAGAAGCAACCTTGAGCAACGACTTGAGTGAGAGAGAGAGATCGATCTTGAGCAAAAGAGTGACCTTAAGAAGAGGGAGTGTAACACCCTAATATTTAACCCAATACGTCTAGGACGTATCAAGATTAATTATTAGTTGTTACTTCTTTTAAAACCTCTTTTAGAAATAACTTAGCGGAAAATACAGGTAAATTTTTTTTTGAAATGAAACATGTAAAACAAAGTATGAGCCATCATGCATATCATAAACGGAACGTAAAGCGAAGAATAAATAAATCATACAATTCAAAAGCCATAAAGAACACATCAATTATAAAAACATTCTTCATAACATTAATTAACATAGTTTAGTACATCACTACTGAAATATAAAGGAAAGCATAAAGTCTTACCCATATAAGTGGGAGAGCTTGCAGGACAAAAAGGAAAATAAGAAACAAAACGGAAAGGAGAATAAAAGCAAGTACATGGTAAGTCCCAAAAGATAAAACGCCCAACTATCACTACCCTCACCCTCCACACCTACTGATGACGCTCATTTTAGGTGGGAGATGTAGCCCACGAACTGATGGAGCTCCTCATGTAGCCCAACGAAGTGGAGATCTAGGTATGGAATCGAGGGAATGGCGTGGCCTCCACGACGTGGTCACCTCTCGGGCTGCCGACACACCTCGCATGCCTTGGCTGGGTGACAGTGTCCTCGCCACCTCCACCGAGATCCATAGGGAACGAAGGGAAGAGCCCTCCGAAGGATCGGCCTCCATCGAGAACGGGGAACATACTCGGGGTCTCTGCGTGCCGTCGATGAAGACGGGGACAACTGGTCTCTCGTCTCAGGGTCGTGTCCTCTCAAAGATCAGGTCGTCGCCAAAGGGTGAAGTCGGATTGAAGCGATAGCGGAGGCGGGAAAAGCAAACGTCCCACGTACACAAAAACACGCACCTCACAATGACCCTTGAAGTGGTAGGACTGATGCTCGGGTCATAGTGCACCTCCCAAGAGGAGGGTCAATGAGATCACGAACGACGCCATCGATGTCTGAAGACGTAACGGAAAGAGAAAGAGAGAGAGGGTGAGACGCTAAAGAATCTCAGGAGGGAAATCCTCTATCCTAGTGCCATCGTTTACGTCCCAGGAACCTTGGGTTTATTATAAAAAGGTTAAACATGCGTAGGTTCATTATGAGGTTTTCACAAAAGATATTTATCCAAGGTCCATGTCTTTTATAATGAATCTTAATGCATGTATGCAACATAACAGTTCATGGATGCATGGCAGGACTTTAGGCAAACCAAACAATAATCAATCAACATATAAGTGGCATGTAACTTCTCTTTGAACATCATTCCTTCATCTTAATCTTGTGACACCAAACATAATAGTAACCGCACCCTTAAACTAGGCTATGAGCTCATACCTTAACTAGTCGTCACTAGTTCTTACTTATCCTCTTGATAAGCGAATCATAAACATAATCATAATCATCATAATCTTGACTCCCAGTACGGGGTAGGGGGCCTAAGGATCACCCATCATGGGACTTTTTCCTTCTTCGAAACGCATCGACTGGTTAAGACCAGTTGACTTTGTCCGTGTAAAACCCTAATAATTAACCGAATACACCTAGGTTGTATCTGATTAATTACTAGACTTTACTCTTTGCTTCAGTTCTTTCATCATACTTTGAAAATACTTAGTGAAATTACGAGCCATTTTTTTTTAAAACATAATTGAAAACGTGAGCCGCGCATAATGTGAACGATAATCGAAATAAAGCAGAAAACGAATAGACATATCATGAAGAAACACATCATATTGGCTCCATCATATGACATCCATAATTACATATCACATAGATATTTTGCCTACCAACAAAATAAGACTAAGTGTAGGCAATCTAACAAAACATAAATAATATATGGATGGAAGGACATCCATTAATGGCACCTAGTAATAACACTCCAGGGATAGGGATAGATATTTGAAATATACGAGTGAAACTAAGGATCAAGTTCAGCTACCCAATGAAAGCCTCAATGTGATTCACGAACGCTTCCTTCGTTTCTGAAGACGAGATGGAAAGAAAAATAGAGGGAGTGAGAAACTTATAAAAAGAATCTCAGGAGGGTACTCACCTCATGATGCATTGTGTCATCATCATCGTCCCCAGGAACCTCTGGGTTATTATGAAATAATGAGCATGTTAAGATTGATTTATTAAGTTTGAAAATATACTTTACCGAGGTTCATCGGTTTTAATCATGCGTCTTATAATGCATCATAAACTTAGCATGTCATGTATATAATGAACTTTTCCTTTCATATATAATAACATAGTTATGCATAAAATCACATCATATTCCTCATCATCATTTCATAATACTATGCATAGCAGAACATCATATTTCTCATCATCATCTCATAAATACTATGCATAGCAAAACATCATATTCACATAATGCATTTACTTAGTTTCTTAGGTGACTTAAAGTTACTTTCATCATCATTTTCCTGGGCCACCCTATACTCCACCCTTTTGGGAGTAATCTAGGTTATGAGCTCATACCTTACTAGTCGTCACTAGCATATACTTATCCCTTTTGATAAGTTAAAATCCCAACTCTACCCTTTTGAGAGAACGGGCTAGGGGCAAGAATCACCTTTTCACCATCTATAGTCTAATGGGTCTAAAGGATCATTTTCAGGATCACCTTTTCACCACCTATAGTCTGATGGGTCCAAAGGATCATTTCCTCATAAGTTTAAGTTACCATTAAGTCTTAGCATGTTATATCATAATCATCAAGATGCATGAACATTCTCATTGTTTGAATTAGCAACTATAACATGCAAGCCATGAAATCATTCAATAATATCAAATTCTAGGATGCATTACATTATCATATAAACTGACATTCCAAAGCATCAAAAGATGTCATCTAAAATTCTCACAGAAGCTCCCTTAAATAACCGAACTCTAAATTGGGTAACCTTAATTATCAAACTAATTACTTATGCATCTAAGGGATTTATTACCATTAATTATAAGCCTTAAGAACATTATTAGACTATATGGGGTAGCATAGAGAGTAAGTTGTTCTTAAGGTTTGCTAGAAGTTACGTTTTTAACCCTTTCTCGTTACGGTTTTCCCTATGATGCTAAAATTAATTCCTAAACCAATTATGAATCATTGTCCCTTATCTAAACATAATAAAATCTGGTTCTTAAGGTCACTAAAGGCTCTGACAGAATGCATAAATTTCATTCTCTAAAGTTCTAGAAATCTTGCTTTTACTTTTCTAGGAAGCTAATTTTATCTCTAACATGCATAGAATAAACCATAATTATCACAACTTCAAACATATTAAATCATCATCATTTATTGGTACTAATCTCATGTCAGAAGCCGAATCATGAACCTCATATAATTGTATAAAATCACATTTTAAGTGAACATAAAATATTAGTTTCCCGTAGAATCCTTGCAAAGCTTTAAAACTCTTTTAGAAACTAATTCTTTTTGCTAAACTTGAAAGAATCTTCATAATTAAAATTCTCACTTAAGATAAAAGGAGCAAGTCTTGAGCTTAAGAGATTTATGTGATATCTTAGAATCATAAACATGCTATGCAACCTCATTTTAATCTTGTCATTATAAGGTGATAACTTGGAATTATAAACATGATATGCAAATCCATTTCTTTATCTTTAAGATTTAAGGTGATGACTTAAAAATTAAACATGATGCAAGAGCTTGAAATATAAACATGATGCAAGAAACTGGAAGGCGGTAGTCCGCATAAGACTAGTGGAGGGAGAAGAGAATCTTAGAAACCTAGCGTAATACGCATGGACCTGAAGGGAGAAGAGAATTATTATTACATCTTTTTAAGCTCCAATCTCAAGACTTCTTAAAGAATCAATTCTTTAACTCCAATAATCTTATTTCTTTGCTTGTGATACTTGGGCAAGTCTTTGAGCTCTAGGATCTTTAGGTGATGACATAAAAATAAACATGTCATGCGTTGATTCTTTTAGCCATTATAAAATAAAGTGAGAGCATAAAATAAATATGAGATGCATCCTCTTTATTTTCTTTGAAGATTAAGTGACAACTTGAAATATAAACATGAAATGCAAGCTTGAAAATTTAAACATGAGATATGCAAGTTCATTTATTTATTCTTGAGAATTTAGTGATGACATTAAAAGTAAACATGGTTATGCAAGGCATAAACTTAGACATGGATGCAAGTTCCTTTTATTTCTTTACTAGAGCTCTTCCAAGACTTTAGAGAAATATAAATTCAACCCAATATATATATCTTAGCAAGACAAAGTGAAAAATACATCTTTCAAGTTCTAAACTCAAGATCTTTATTTTTACATCATAAAAACATCGTTCTTTAAAGTTTTGCATCAAGTGGAATTTTCAAGCTTTAAAGGCCTAACTTGTGATGGATTTACAACCAACACTCAAGGTCCTCATCATCAAGCTATCATCATATTCCTTCTTAGGCCATTTGGCCGAAATCATTAAAGAAAAATAAGGATAGAAAAACCGAAATTGTAAAGCTCTAAAACTAGTGAAACCTTCAAGTTTTAGAGGTCTAACTTGTGAAGGCTTTGCAACCAACACTTAAGAACCTCATCATAATCTAGGCCATCAGGCCAATGTTTTTAAAAGAAAAGGGGAAAACAAACCGAAATTGAAAGCTAGAAGAAAGTCCATGAAATCATCATTTTTGAGCTAGAAACATAACTTGTCATAGCATAAAATGAACTTAGAAACAACTCCCTACCTAATCTGATTTGAAGGAAAGGAAGAGAACTTGGTTTCTTGGAGTGAAATGAAAGAAAATATTCTTGAAAACTTGAAGAAAGAATTCAGCCAAGAGGAGGAGGAAATGAGAGCTTTTGGTGCTTCTAAGAACTAGAATTTTGTAAGTTATGATCAAAGGCTTCTAACACCTCTTCAAGCATGCCTATTTATAGAGATTTTGAAGCTCATAAATGGACAAATGAAGGAGGAAGGCTGATGGATTTTCATGGGGAACAAAGGAGGAAAATCATTCCTTGTTTAAGGCATGTTTTATGCTATGTTTTAGGGAATTTTTGGCATTTTGTTTTAGTGTATCTTTGGGCAATTATTCTGATGCATGATGGCATCAATAATTTCGTCATTACAGCCCAAGGAGGAGAAATTTGTGTGTTCCATGCATTATTTAGGTGTAGGTAAGGTATTCATGCAATTTAGAGAATTTACGGTTAAGGGCTTAGGTGAATTAGTAAGCAATTTGGGTGTTTTAAGCAATTTTAGGTTCTAATCAATCTAAATAAATAATTTTGACTCTAGATTAGTAATTAAAATTTAATAAGCTTTAATTTGAGCCTAATATTGTTTAGGTTTCGTTAGACAAATCAAAAATCTCAAAATTTGCAAAACTGCACAACGAGGGCAAAACGTAATTTAACCCAAAACCCCGGACCATCCGGACTTAACCAAGGGTCATTCATAACTTAAAAACACCTTTTAAAACATTTTAGTGAGGTTCGGACTAGTCGGCACGCAAATCGGAGTTAAAATAGCCGCAGGGCGTTTTGGTCATTTCGCGTCGAAACTCAAAATTGAGATTCTTCTCCTCTATTAACACACATAACACAAACAATCCTTTATTATCCTCAAAACATCCCCTTGAGGACGGGTGGGGCCCACGATCCTCATTTTCAGTAAAATAACCTCAGGGGCATTTTGGTCATTTTACATATACAGAAATCGGGGTTTGCAATACTTGTACGAATTGCTCCTAACTTCTCTTCTAACGTTATATTCCTTTATTGAGGATTGTTTGGTCTCAAATTTTATATAATATTTACCTACGGTAATTCGGTAATTTCTAATGACAGTAAAAATACCAGTAAAAATTGGGGCGTTACAGCCGCTTCAGGTAATGTCTATGCCCTCGGTTTTACCTTCTCCTCAGAAGGGAGAAGTACGTCTCTGTGTGTCACCTTAAACATCATATTTCTCAAAAACTTTCTTGAGTCTATCAAATTTGATGGAAATTCGCAGCATAACGGCTACTCTCAGAATTTCCTCAAATTTGAGTCATGTCACATAATCTTAATCACATGTATCATTCTTATGGAACTTTCTCAAATCAATAACTTTCTAGTTCACATGAGCATATTCCTCAATCTCATTCATATTTTGAAACCTCATGCATCTCAAATACATGGCACAACACTTCATCATATCAACATGTCAATTATACACATAAGTTTTCATACTTGAAATGTTAACATATTCACATAATTAAGAATATACTCTCTAGTCTCATACTCACATCACACCTCCTATCTCATGGTGTCTTATGCTTTGGCCCTTACGGGTCTCAAATTCTTGTTCTAGTGATCTCATCACCCATTGCAAGTCTTTATCATATATAGGGGATTGTTCCTTATGATTCTTTCTAACATTATGCTCACCAACTCATTCAACAGCATTATATGGATTACACACCATGATCATTTATTCAATTACGGGGATTCTTAGAGTCTATGTCTTAAACTCTTTTCTAAGTTCTATCTTCGCCTATGATTCTATATTCAACTCCTAGGCATAATCACCAATTATGAACCATCTTCCTTAAGCTCAATTATGCTGGAACGAAGTTATTATTCTTGTGTCTAAGGGTGTTAAGATTTTAGTTCTCAAACCTTTCTATTTACTTAGTCCTTCGAACTGTCAAATCGTTCCTCACTTTACTCAACCATAATCTTACGCATTTTAACTCCTCGAGAATTCATAAGTGGCCGACAAAATAGAAATTCAAAAGTATGCGTCACGCACAATCGCATCAAATCATGTTATAAGTACACACAAGTTACTAGTTTTCTCTTGGGACAATTTCAGGAGCAAAAAGGTGTTCTGGTAATCGATTACATGTGCCTCGTAATCGATTACCAGGAGCTAAATTTATTCTGGGTTTAAAATGACCGGGTAATCAATTACATAGTAGGGTAATCGATTACTTAGGGTTAAATCTATTAGGAAAATAAAGAACATCGGAGTAATCGATTACACTCGCGGTAATCGATTACAGGGTTTTAAGGACAGGTTCTGGGCATGAAGAACAACCTTGGTAATCGATTACATTGTCTGGTAATCGATTACCAGAACCAAAAGTCCTTCAAAACCCTCTGGTAATCGATTACATAAGCTGGTAATCGATTACCAAAACCTCCGGAATTTGAAAAAACGTGATTTTTGACACATTCCAATCTATTTAAATACCTTGAGACCTCATAAAACAGTTTTC
The DNA here is from genome assembly GCA_030441495.1 of Dalbergia oliveri. Classification (NCBI taxonomy): domain Eukaryota; kingdom Viridiplantae; phylum Streptophyta; class Magnoliopsida; order Fabales; family Fabaceae; genus Dalbergia; species Dalbergia oliveri. Next base: position 36,594,037 of record JAMLFY010000004.1, on the reverse strand, counting down.
CAACATTTTCCTGAAATCATCCTTACATTTTACAAAATCAAACCATCATTGTATCATACTAAAACACATCCGTTTTCTTTTTATTAAAGTTCCCCTTTGAAGATACTTAGGGCAAGTCTTTGAGCTCAAGAGTATTTAGGTTATAACATAATCTTAAACATGCTATGCACTTCATTTTACTCTTCATTACAAAGTAAAGTGAGAGCATAAAATAAATATGAGATGCAACCTCATTATTATCTTTAAGGATTAAGTGATGACTTGAAATATAAACATGAAATGCAAGCTTGGGAATTTAAATATGATAATGCAAGTTCATTCATTTATTCTTATGAGATTAATGATGGCATCAAGATAAACATGATATGCAAGACATAAACTTAAACATGAATGCTACTCGTTTTATCTTAGCTAGAGCTCCTACAAGACTTTAGAGGAACATCAATGGCCTTAACCCAACATGTATCTTAACAATGGAATATGAGCTTTAGAGTTCTTAACACTAAGTCTTTAAGAAGACCTTGGTTTTGAACTTCATCATCAAGCTCAAGAAAATATATTAAAACCAAAAACACCAACACTTTAACAAAACAAACATAAATAGAATTACTCATATTCTTTATTTTATTGCTCATGGGCTTCAATCTAGAGTAAACTCTTAACGGCCGACCAACTTTAAGGTTGGCAAGGGTAAGCTTAGAGCTTTTTGAAATCTTAGGATTAATTTTTCTTAACAAAACTTTTATGCTCTACTTTACAATTTTTAGCAACTTTGTCCCAACCAAGGCAAAAGAAACCGAAATCCTTCAAAGGAAAAGGAAAAGGAAACCGAAAATTATAAGCAAGGAAAAAAAAGAAACACAAGCATGTATGGTCCAAGACCAAGTTGTTTCAAGCTTTAGAGGTTTCTCACATGACAACAACAAGTCATAATCTTGAAACCTCATCATCAAGCTCATATTCTCTTTATAAAAGGGCCTCTTGGCTGAAAAGAAAAAAGGAAGAGGAAAAGAGTTTGAAACCAAGAGAAAGCTAGAACTTTTCTTAAGAACACAAGCAAAAACATCAAAACAAAACCCCTACCTAAAGAAGTCTTGAAGAGAGGAAGGAAAGCTTTGTTTCTTGAGAGGAAAGAGAAGGAAATCCTCCTTGGAATCTTGAGGAAGAACTCGGCCAAAGTGAGGGAGTTTGAGAGGAAATGAGAGAATTTTGCAAGAAGTGTAAACTTAACAAATGAACCAAAGTGTGACAAGGTTTATCAAGGCTTTCAACAATGAGGCTTCCAAGGGGGAGGAGGAACCGGCCATTTTGAGGGAGGAAGGAGAGAAGAAATATCTCTTACAAAGGTATGATTGTAAGTATGGTTGAAGGCATGGTGAGGCATGGGCAAAGCATGGCTTGAAGTATGGCTTTTGAGTGTAATTGAAACAACACATGATGGGCTATGGAGGGGGTGGAGTGGCCGGCCACTTAAGGCCAAGAAAGAGAGAAAATTAATTCATCTAATTGTGGGTTAGTTATGTGTTTAGGTGTTTCTTTGATTAAGGTTTTGGTTAGGAGTTGTAAGAAGGTGTTTAGGTGAAGTAATTGGCTAATTAGGAATGTCAAGACTTGATTAGGGAGTGGTCATACTAGATTAACAAATTAAATTCATTTTCTTAGTCAAATGAGGTATGGCACAATTCCTTAATTTAAGGAATTGGAAGAGAAAATGTAACATCCCTCCTGCTTTATGGATTGCCGTGTCCCTACAAACCAACACTGGTCTCTTCAGTGTGCTTTGTCCTCACTCACACGCTTCCTAGGAAAACTTCCCAAGAGGTCACCCATCCCAAAATTACCCCAAGTCAAGCACGCTTACTGGAGTTCTTCGTGATGGGCTACTAAAAGAAAGATGCATCTTTGTGGCATAGGTAGTACCAATCAATTTATATAAATCCTCCTTAACTATAGTCCCATACCTATACAACTCAGGATCCTCTCATTCAGGTGTGTAATCGGTTCATTCATGTACCCCTCCTTAGAGGCAGGAGCCGCTCCTTGTCTGTGCCTTCTGAACAGGCGATCACTCCCTGCCTCATCCTGGACGTAAACACTATTCAAGATTCCATGACTAGGAATCTTGAATTAAAGAATGCAATTAGAGTTTATCTAACCAATCTTAGGTTCTAATTAATCTTAATAAATTATTTTAACTCTAGATTAATTATCGAAATAAATTAATCTTCGATTAGAGCCTAATATTGCTTAGGTTTGCTTAATTGCGTCATTAGGCTCACTGGACACTGTTCTAGGGGCAAAATGGTAATTTTGCACTAAAACTGCTGGACCTTCGGGCTCAACTAAACATCAAACATCACTTAAAAATATCATTCTAAACTTCCTGGAAAAAAATTCCGGCTCAAACGGCACCTTTTACCCGTGTAGACGCAGGGTATTTTGGTCATTTTGAGCCGAAAGTTCAAAAAACGATTTTCACCTCGATATCAGCCATAACAATTATAACCCCTTCAAACATTGAGTTTACCCATTTGAGGATTGCCGGAACTGTCCTTTAATTCTGGAAAATGACCTTAGGGGCATTTTGGTCATTTGTATCTAGGCAGAAATCGAGTGTTAAGGAGTAGCTTCGAAGACTGAGCAATGTAAAAGAGAAGAAGAACTAAGGCGGGAGAAAGGATGAGAGCTTAGCGCCTAAATTCACTAGATTGAGGGAGGGCAAGCAATGGTGGTTCCTCCAACCATAAGGGATGCTTTAGTTTATGGTCACCAACGACCAATCTTTTGAACCGCCGTGAATGGAGTGTCATGGAATGCCTTATTTGTAGTAGTGATTAATTTACTTACATTAGTATAAGAAAACCTAACTCTTTAGAAGCAATAAAATAGGTAAATAATATTTAAAGGTTTGAGTTGAATCATTAATTTTATTATTATGACTATTGATGTTACAAATAGGTTATAGACAGTATAGCATGAACAATTTCTATGACATAATATTTAATATTTAAATTGTTATTCCATAATCAGCAAACGAGATCAAGGAACAAGATTAAGTGTTTTGAATTTATTGCTATTCAGTTAACTTATGTGTGTTTGAGATTAGTCTTAGTAGAGTTGCGATTTGTCTTGGAGAAATCATTAACATTGGTACGCCTAGCAGCCAAGGCGGTGTATCAAGAGCCATGGAGGCAATCTTATGAGATGTTAACCTTGGTATGCCTAGCTACCAAGGAGGCGGCATACCAAACGACCATGGAGGCAATCTTATAAATTGTTTACCTTGGCATACTTGACTCCATGGAAGTGGTATGCCAAGCAACCATGAAGGCAGACTTTTATAATTCAAATATACCAGGATACAGTCCCTATGAGGACAATCCTATAAATATATGTTTATGATGCAAGTGAATGCTTATTGAATATGAATTTAGTTTTAAATTAATTTCCTTAAGTTGGATTTCACTTAGTTAATATAAAGATTGAATTGTATGCATGTAAATATTATTATTACATAATTACTTGCATTTCCATGTTGTATGTATTATTATTATGTAGTTCCTTGTAGTCCCATGTGCCACTGAGTTTGATGACTCACCCTTCTCGCTCCTTCCACCTTATAGATATAGTTGTAAGCTCAGTTATGCATCAGGATCCACTTCCTCAGGAGTGTTCTAGCTATTCTATTGGTGAGCTTTGCTTTGGAGTGAAGCTTAGATATGTTCATGGTAGTTATCGAGCACTCCTGTAGCTAGGCAAGGTCCTCAAACATCATTCAACATGCATGTTTATTTTAAAGTTATGTTATTGTGTCATAATGATATGTTATGTAATTTCTTCTAGGAACATGGTTTGAGATTGTCTATTTTAGTTATGCATTTTGGAATAAATAAAGTTTTCAAGAAGAGTTTTGAGAAATTTACTTATTTATTTTATGATTTATTATGAGCATTGAATTAATAATTTGCTACACATGATTACATGAGATTAATACTAGAAGGCTTTCATAAGGGACAATACCTCTTATGTACTGGTTACAATTTTTGGATCGTGACAGGTTTCTATCCCTAGGACTAAGTTATGCACCAATTTTCCAATTACCTACACAAATCACAACATCAATTCATGGGTGATCAAGCCATAAAAGCATTAAGAACAAAGATAGAAACTTGATTAAAAGAAGGAACATGGATTAAACTAAAAGAAATTCAACAACTCATAATCCCAACTTAGGTTATATCATCACCCTAGCTATGAAAGAGTTTATCCACTAAACATTGTCATAACGTTCATAATCAAAGAGATAATGAACATTAATGACATAAAATCATAAGAGAAATAAGAAGAACAACAAGAGTTTTAGTATAAGCTTTCTCCTCTTGAGATTGTATCCAAACCTTAAAAGCTCCCTTGAATCCCTAATTGCCCTAATTGATTCTAGGAGTAAAATGTCGTATGCCATCCATGTGATCTTTCCTTAATACTTCTTGACTTGTTTTGGGCCTTTAAAATAATTTTTTGTCAAAAACAACTCAAGATATTATATAGAGATATAAAAAATTGGCCAGATCCAAGTGCAGATTGTAACATCTTCCCAAGTACAATCTCATCCTTAAGTCATGACATTGTACTTGAGAGTTGTTACTTATTAATTAGCGAAACTTTCTTAAATATCTATAGCAAGCTTGATTAACGTGTGTAATAACTAAGTGAAATTCTATTAAAATATATAACAAAGAAGCACAACATTTATTGAAGACATAGTTAAGTACAAAAGGAAGCTCTTCTAAGAGCTTTAATACATATACATTCTCTATTATATTTACATACATATAACTCTAATTAAGTACAGTAAAGTAAAAACATCAACTACTAAATTCCTGGAATTCTGAGTTCTTTCACGTGGCAGCCGCATTGTTCTGGATCAATCTGAGGCGACACGGGAATACAAAAACACATAAGGGTGAGAATTATACAATTCTCAGTAGGGTAACTCCCTAATTACACAATCATAATGTCATCGTCATCGCCCCAGCCACTTCGGTTTATCAAGAAAATGTGATCATGTAATACATATTAAAGATTCATTTTAAAGATCTAAAATCACTCTTCAAAGTGGGTAGCTTTTAACAATCAATCACTTAGTGCACATATATCATGAAACCCAAACACATAGTAATTCTAATCAAGAGATTACATATAATATGATTATGCATATGCTAAATGCAATGAAATTATCTCAAAGTGACCTGGTTTCACTTATGGCTATAGAAATCAAATCAGTGCATTTTTCTTTTCCATCGACATAGGAAAGACTTAGTTTATACCTAACAGGTATCTGCCATGGATAACTCCATAATAGATAGTTTATACCAAATGGTATTTATAGTGGATTACATCACACAAGAGAAATAGACTGCTTAGGACTAAGCTCATTCCTATACGTGATCATTGGACTTTATTTTTTCCTTTTTGAATCACACAGATCTTCCTAACCATACGTTTACCGACTTGAAATATCTTTGGGGAAGTTCCTCTTTTGCCTTTCCCTATAATATATGTAGGGAAGTTCTTCTTTTTACTTTCCCTTTATTCAATCTAAGTCTTGTTTCTATTTTGTCCATATGTCAGAACATGCATGATTGAAGTTTATACATTCTCTTTCTTTTTCCAAATGCATGCATAAAGCACATGTAGGCATTCATTCACAATACAATTTCAATCATGCCTCATAAACCACTCTTTACTTCCTCTAGCATGCATTTATATGTCACAAATCACATGGCTAAATAGTTAACATCAAGTATTCATGTCATACTAGAACCAAAATGCTATTACATTATCAATTCAAGGTTTAGGATCATTTTCAGCAATTGGGCAGATTTCATACCATTGTAGCACAAATTTATTTGCACATCAAACAATCAATTCAGAGGCCATAAAAATTACCCAAGACACTTCAATGTGTCCACAAGAATTCCATAAAAATTTCAGAGCAAAAAGAGTTCTCTAACTATGTTAACAAAATTAGAAAAGTTTGGTGCTTAGAAGCTACTTAACCTTAGCTTAAACCCAAAATTCATAATTTTTAACCCTATCAAATGATTGAATCAATTCAAAAGAAATATCACATTTACACTTCAAGATGTTTCAATACTCCATAGAAATTTCAAAGGAAAATTCAATCATTTTCTATGCTAAAAAATTAGACAAATTCGGCTTAGTTCCAATAATCTAGGCAACATGGATAATATTTTGGTTCTTGATTTTTTTAAAGTATTAGGAGTCAAAAACGAGCTCAAGAAAATTTGGGAACTAGCCTAGGATGTTAAATTCAACATATATTTTTTCTAGCTAATGAAAATACCTACAATTCCTTCAAAAAATTCGTGATCAGTGCCTGTATTTCAGAAATCGAAAATCCAGCAGCATGACTCAAAATCTCTTTTAAAAAAAATGAATTTTCCACAACAACAAACCACTCCACCCATGCAAATACATAAATATATATATATCACCAACCAATACAACTAAAAATATCAATTTAAATTAGTGATTACAAATAGAAAAATGATTTGAAGAAGAAGAGATTCAAAAACCCTACTTTGGTAAACGACGTAATAACCGGCTAAACCCAAAAAGCTCTTTACTTCAGTTCCGTGGTTGGTCTTTCCAGTTACAACCGTTTCCACCTTACTAGGATCTACAATTTTTCTTAGATACTACATGCCCTAAAAATTTCACCTCATCTAACAGAATTCACACTTAGAAATTTTGGCATATAGTTTCTTTTCCTTCAAGATCTCTAGTACTATGGTTAGGTGACGTTCATGCTCCTCGTGGGTCTTAGAGTATATGAGAATGTCATCTATAAAGACAACCACGAACTGATCTAAATAGGGTCTAAAGATCCTATTCATGTAATCCATAAAAATTGCTGGAGCATTGGTTAATCCAAAGGACATTACTCCAAACTCAAAATGGCCGTATCGAGTGCGAAAGGCCATTTTCGGTATATCTTCATCTCTCACTCTAATCTGGTGGTAACCTGACCTCAAATCAATCTTAGAAAACACTGTTGCACCTTTAAGCTGGTCCATCAAGTCATCTATCCTAGGTAAAGGGTATTTGTTCTTTATCGTCACTTTATTCAATTGCCTATAGTCTACACACATCCTCATACTTCCATCCTTTTTCTTTACAAACAATACCGGGGCTCCAAAAGGTGATGCACTAGGCCTAACAAAATTTTTCTCCAATAAATCTTCCAATTGAGCTTTTAGCTCGGTTAACTCTAATGGGGACATCCTATGGGGCTATGGATATGAGTCCTGACAGAAAGCAATTCTATGGAAAACTCTATCTCTCTTGGGGGAAACTCTGTATCTCATCTGAAATACTTCGGGATAATTCCTTACTATTGGTATCTCATCGATACTTTGCTCAAAGTCTACATCACTAGCAGCTAGGAAAATATAGCCTTTACTCTCACCCTTACCAGTCCATTTCCAGATGTTATGTAGACTTATAGGTTTCTTAGGTTCAATAGGAAAGAAAAGTGATGGTTTTCTCATAGTTTAACAGTACACGGTTGGCTTCAAGCCAATCCATGCCAAGAATCACATCTAAACCTCGCATAGGTAAGCAAATAAGGTCTAAAACAAAGGATCTATTTTCAATAACAAAATTACAATCTAGACAACATCTACAAGTCCTAACAGGTTTTCCAGTCGGGTAGAAACAACAAGGTCAAAAGGAAGTTCAGTCACATATAAGTTAAGGCTTTTAACACATGAGTGGGAGATAAAAGAATGGGAAGCGCCAGAATCATATAGTACAATTAAGTTTTTACCATGCATGTTACACTTACCTTCCACAAGATTCCGTGACTTCATCGTTTCTTCAGCATTAACGGTAAAGACCCTTCCTTGCTATTGTGGCTTGGGATTGGGGGTTGACGGGTTCCTCTGTGCATTCTCGAGAGTAGTGGCTTGGCTTTCCACACCGGTAGCAAACATTTGTTCGGCTCAACATGGCATGCTTCCATGATTCTTTTCGCACTTGGACATTCCGTGGATGGTGGGGGTCGTGGGGTGCTGCGGACCTCTTTGTGGTGCTTTCCCCTTGTTGTTGTTATTGTTGTTGTGATTGTTGTTGGGGTTATTATAGCGGTTGTTGTTGTTCAGCCTTCCTTGTTGAAAGTTCCTTTGTGGCCCTTGTGGTCTTGATTGAGGTAAGAATGGGGGTCTTCTGCCTCTTGACTGACCTTGAGGTGTCAGCTTCCTGGTGATATTATCGGACTTTGAGGTGCTCAGCTTCTCTACCCTTCTTCAATGATGCGGCATTTGTTAACTAGGGTAGAGAATCCCTAATCTCCAAATGCGCAACTCCACATTAAGCTCCGTCTTTAACCCTGACTCGTATTTAATGCATTTCCAATGCTCGTCAGGGTTACCCTGATACATCCTTGAGAACTTAATAAGTTCTTCAAATCTGGCAGTGTCCTGGGCCACATTCATATTTCCTTGGACAAGTTGCATAAACTCAATGTCCTTGGCATTTTTGACCAGGGAAATACTTCTCATAAAAATAGACCTTAAATAGCTCCCAATCAATGTCCATGTTGGTCGCCTCCAGAAGCCTTCGGGCACCTGTCCACCAAAAGCTGGCATCACCTTCAAGCATATGGTAGCGAAGGTGACCTTCTCTCCTGAGCATGGGACTACAGCAAAGACCTTCTCAATATTCCAAATCCATTCATCTCGACATTTGGATTGAGGGTTCCCTTGAAAACTGGTGGGTTCGCCCTACGAAACTCCCCAAAACAAGAGTGTTTGGGGATCTCATGGCCTTGATTCGCATTAGCTTGGTGATCCTGATCCATTCGTTCCATCATCATCCTCATTGTCCTTGCCACATCACGGAGTGCTTCGGCGGTCTCATTGTTCTGGTTATTCTGTGCCGCGTTCCTAGTCTGTTGTCGATGTGCCATTGGTCCCTATACATACAAAACGGAACACTAGGTGATCAGGCTCAACATTCCATGCAAAGTGAGCAAGTTACCATGGCACGTGCAACATACGCGTCATGCATCTCTAATCCTCAAGCTCATCCTAATGATAAACATATACACATGATATTTCTAACGTAGTATGCTTTAGAAGCATAGCCAGTCCAATCCTCAAGCTCCATGAGAACCGAATCTCTGATACCAAAATGTAATACCCTAATAATTAACCGAATACACCTAGGTTGTATCTGATTAATTACTAGACTTTACTCTTTGCTTCAGTTCTTTCATCATACTTTGAAAATACTTAGTGAAATTACGAGCCATTTTTTTTAAAACATAATTGAAAACGTGAGCCACACATAATGTGAACAATAATCGAAATAAAGCGAATAACGTCAGATATAGCATGAAAAACACATCATATTGGCTCCATCATATAACATCCATAATTACATAACACATAGATAGTTTGCCTACCAACAGAATAAGACTAGGTGTAGGCAATCTAACAAAACATAAATAATATATGGATGGAAGGACATCCATTAATGGCACCTAGTAATAACACTCCAAGGATAGGGATAGATATATGAAATATATGAGTGAAACTAGTAGGATCAAGTTCAGCTACTAGGTGAAAGCCTCAATGTGATTCACGAACGCTTTCTTCTTTTCTTGAAGATGAGATGGAAAGAAAAATAGAGGGAGTGAGAAACTTATAAAAAGAATCTCAGTAGGGTACTCACCTCATGATGCATTGTGTCATCATCATCGTCCCTAGGAACCTCGAGTTTCATTATGAAATAGTGAGCATGCTAAGATTGATTTATTAAGTTCGAAAATATACTTTATCGAGGTTCGTCGGTTTTATTCATGCGTCTTATAATGCATCATAAACTTAGCATGTCATGTTTATAATGAACTTTTCCTTTCATATATAATAACATAATTATGCATAAAACCACATCATATTCCTTATCATCATTTCATAATACTATGCATAGCAGAACATCATATTCACATAATGCATTTGCTTAGTTTTTTAGGTGACTTAAAGTTACTTTCATCATCATTTTCCTGGGCTACCCTATACTTCACCCTTTTGAGAGTAATCTAGGTTATGAGCTCATACCTTACTAGTCGTCACTAACATATACTTATCCTTTTTGATAAGTTAAAATCCCACTCTACCCTTTTGAGAGAACGGGCTAGGGGGCAAGAATCACCTTTTCACCACCTATAGTATGATGGGTCCAAAGGATCATTTTCTTATATGTTTAAGTCACCATTAAGTTTTTGCATGTTATATCATAATCCAATTCTCAATTCATAATCATTATAACATTTTCTCATTTATAGTCTTACTCGGAATAATATATACCAACTGTATTCATGCACCTGGAGATTCCAGGAAAGAGAGGTGGGTCACAAATGGACATGCTTAAATACCAAGTCTTTCCTAGCCAGAACCTTTCCAAATTACACTTTTACAGTAATATACTTTCTTCCAACAACAAGGGTAAATTTTTAAATAACAAAGAATATTTCATTATTTCATGCATAAGCATTCTCATTGTTTGCAACAGCAACTATAACATGCAAGCCATGAAATCATTCAATGAAATCAAATACTTAATAAGCATCATCATAAATCCTTACCGAAAGCTGTCTTAAATAACCGAAACTCTAGAATTGGGTAACCTCAATTATCAAACTAATTAATTATGCATCTAAGGGATTAATTACCATCATTACCATTAATCATAAGACTTAAAAACATTATTAAACCATATGAGGCAGCATAGGCAGTAAATCATATTTAAAGCTTTACGGTTGCTTTATGTAGCTAATTTCACTTCTAACATGCATAGAATTATTCCTTATCAATAAACATAATTATCACAACTTCAAACATATCAAATCATAGTAATACTAACTCAGATCAGTGGCTGAATCATGAACCTCACATAATTGCTTAATATCTCATTTTAAGTACATGCAAGATATTAGTTTCCCGTAATATCATTTCAAGCCTTAAAACTCTTTTAGAAACTAATTCTTTTTGGTAATCTTGAAAGAAATTATAGAACCAACTCAGTAGCTATTTAAAAATCACTTTAGGCCTACCTTAATCCTGAGGTCAATTTATACATTGAAAGAATGTTCATGATTAAAATTCTCACTTAAGATAAAAGGAGCAAGTCTTGAGCTTTAAAGATTTAGGTGATACTAGAATCATAAACATGCTATGCAACCTCATTTTAATCTTATCTATAAGGTGATAACTTGGAATTATAAACATGATGCAAGAAACTGGAGCGGCGTAGTCGCATGGACCAGGAGAGGGAGAAGAGAATCTTAATAAAAGAAAATAAGAAACCAGAGCGGCGGTAGTGCACTGGACCGGTGAAGGAAAAGAGAATTCTTATTAAGCTCCAACTCAAGACTTCTTAAAGAATAAATTCTTTGACTCCAATAATCTTAAGGAAATATGCATCCTTAGGATACTACCATTTTCCAACTTTGCTTGTGATACTTGGGCAAGTCTTTGAGCTCTAAAATTCTTAGGTGATAACATAATAATAAACATGCCATGCATTCATTCTTTTAGTCATTATAAAATAAAGTGAGAGTATAAAATAAATATGAGATGCATCCTCTTTATTATCTTTGAAGATTAAGTGACAACTTGAAACATAAACATGAAATGCAAGCTTGGAAATTTAAACATGAGATATGTAAGTTCATTTATTTATTCTTGAGAATTTAGTGATGACATTAAAAGTAAACATGGTTATGCAAGGCATAAACTTAAACATGGATGCAAGTTCCTTTTATTTCTTTACTAGAGCTCTTCCAAGACTTTAGAGAAATATAAATTCAACCCAATATATATCTTAGCAAGACAAAGTGAAAAATACATCTTTCAAGTTATAAACTCAAGATCTTTTTTTTTTCATCATAAAAACATCCTTCTTTAAAGTTTTGCATCAAGTGAAATTTCCAAGCTTTAAAGGCCTAACTTGTGATGGATTTACAACCCATACTCAAGGTCCTCATCATCAAGCCATCATTTCATTCCTTCTTAGGCCATTTGGCCGAAACCATGGAAGAAAAAAAATAAGGAAAGAAAAATTGAAATTATAAAGCTTTAAACACTAGTGAAACCTTCAAGTTTTAGAGGTTTAACTTGTGAAGGCTTTGTAACCAACACTCAAGAACCTCATCATCAAACCATGGTCTCATCATAATCTAAGCCATATGGCCGAATTACTCAAAAGAAAGGAGGAAGAAAATTGAATTGAAAAAGCCATAGAAAATGTTCATCGATTCAACATTTTTGAGCTAGAAACATAACTTGTCATAGCATAAAATGAACTTAGAAACAACACCCTGCCTAATTTTATTTGAAGGAAAGGAAGAGAACTTGGTTTCTTGAAGTGAAATGAAACAAAATATCCTTGAAAGGTTGAAGAAAGAATTTCGGCCAAGGGGGAAGAAAGAAAGAAAGTTTTTGAGCTTAGGAAAAACTTGAAGTTGTGAAATTTTTGAGCAAGCCTCTAATGACTTCTAAGCATGCCTATTTATAGAAGAATTCAAGCTCATGTATGGACAAGAGGAGGAGGAAAATCTGACTAAATTTGAGGAGAAAACAAGGAAGGAAAAATCATCTTGTTTGGTGGCTTAAAACATGGAATCATGTTTCAAAATTCCTTGTTTTATGGTAATTTTTGGCATTATGTTTTAGTGCAATTTTCTGATGCATATTAGGCCATATAATTTCGTGCATTATAGCCCAAGGAAGAGAAATTTGTGTGTTCCATGCATTATTTAGGTGTAGGTAAGTATCTTTGCAATTTTAGAGAATTTGCAATTAAGGGCTTAGGTGAATTAGTAAGCAATTTGGGTGTTTCTAAGCAATTTTAGGTTCTAATCAATTTAAATAAATAATTTTGACTCTAGATTAAGAATTAGAATTTAATAAGCTTTAATTTGAGCCTAATATTGCTTATGTTTTACTAGACGAATCAAAAATCTCAAAATTTGCAAAACTGCACAAAGATAGGGGCAAAATCGTAACTTCACTCAAAAATCCTGGCCATCCGAACTTAACCAATGGCCAATCATAGCTTAAAAACACCTTTTAAAACATTTTAGTGAGGTTCGGGCTCAGCGGCACGCAATTGGAGTTAAAACGCCACATGGGCGTTTTGGTCATTTCGCGTCGAAACTCAAAATTGAGATTTTTCTCCTCTATTAACACACATAACACAAATAATCCCCTATTATCCTCAGAACATCCCCTTGAGGACTGGGGCCCATGATCCTCATTTTCTGAGTAAAATAATCTCAGGGGCATTTTACACGTACAGAAATTCGAGGCTTGCGACTCTTGGAGGAATTGCTCATAACCTCTTTTCTAATGTTATATTCCTCTATTGAGGATTGTTCGGTCTTGAATTTATATAAGAATTACCTAGGGTAATTCGGTAATTTCTAAATGACAGGTAAAAGTTGGGGCGTTACATTGTGAAGGTTAGATTGTTTCTCATCTCTATTGTATAAGTAGAAAATAACATGAGAAGGGGGTTGAATTGTGCTTTTAACTTCTTTTTTATTTCCAAAAATACAAATAAGATCTATCAAGTTTTCACTTGGAGGCAACGGAAACAATAATTAGAGTACTTCATAAAGTAACTTTTTGAACAAGTAATAAATAAAGAAACTTCAAAATTTGTTTTCAAAAAGATTTTCAGAAATACATACAACAGACATGGAAATGAATGCTAAAAGATAAAAATATGAGAGAGAGAGAGAGAGAGAGATACTTTCTCAACCTCAAGAAAGAAAGATATTTTTTAATAGCCTTCTCAAGCTATCTCCAGTGAGAAGTAGTTCCAATTTACTCTTACAACAAGTAATCTTTGTCCTACCCTCTTCAAGCTAAACTTTCTTGATCACTACTGGATCAAGGTACAAGGATATGATATTGGGTTGAAACTCTCCAATAATAAACACTCCAATCTTTCTAAGAATAAAACAATGTTTATGAAAGAAACTTGAGAGACTTCTTTCTAAATTCTTGAGAATAAAACGTTAGCTAATGATCATAAGAAAGAAGACTTTCTATAAGAGACTGATTACAAGATGTAGAAGAGAACTTCAAAAAATATTGGAATGTTTTAGTGCTTCAGGTGCAAAAGTTCCTTCTCATATAAAGGCTCTATCCTTTTATACTTAGATTTTGAATTTAGTCATTGTCCTTTCATTTCACTTCCTCTTGACGCATATTGATCTTCTTTTTGTGTCCTAGGAGTTGTCATCTAGAAGAATAGGTTGCGTCAGAGTTGTCCTTGTAGGTGAGACGTTGATAATGTGGTTTTTGAATGGAGCTTCAGAAACAACTTTTACTTTTTGAACAAGGTTTCTGAACTTTTTCTTCTAGAATATGAGGATTTTGCCAAGTACAAAAGTGATGTGTCACTTCAATATTTTTCTGAAAGTTGACCAAATTTAAAATTCAAATTTCCCCCAATTTTTGTTAACTTGCGGTTTCTAAAGAACCCATGCTTTCTAAAGCCGCTTCACTCTTTTTGAGCTTCGTGTTGTTCTTCTGAGCTTAATTAAGATCTTCTAATCATGTAGGAAGTCTTAGAGATGATAGCCAAAATTATTGATGATTAAGATGGTGATATATTCATGAGAGTTTGATTTCTTTAATGGATATTATGCTTTCTGGACTCAAAACACTTTATGAAGATCTATACTTAGTTTCTGATGCTAGATATTGTTTTCTTGTGTTTCTCACATATCTCAGTTCAACTTCTGAACTATTTTTCACATCGTTAAAACTCTAATCTCTTTGAATGAGATTTTCATCATACTAAAACATGATATTGTGAAAAATATGTTATTAGTTGAACTTAAATGTTACGAGAGTGAACCTATTAATCACTACGGAAACTCAATTGAAACATTAGTCATTTTTTCAAAACATTTTAACAAAATTTGCTTTGTTGCCACTCAAAACATAAGTTATAGAGCTTTCTGAAGGGGTTTGGAGCTAACATATTCTTCCTCTTGGAGTAGTGGGTAAGTATCAAGATTGCTCAATTGATCTTTTTACTCCCTATGTGATTATTCATGGTAGAGTTAAGGTTTTGAAACCTAAGGTGTTTAAATTTGGAGGTTTTTCCTTTATATTTATGTTTGAGATCTTCAATTTCAAATCCTCCATTTAGGAATTGTTGTTTTGAAATCTTGCAACTTCTTTATTGAATCTTATTTGCATTGGATGAGTGAGTGACAATTGTTAAATAGCAGAGTTGCAATAGAGGTTACATTCTTAGTTACAATCTAGGTTCTTTTCCTTAGTGTCTTTCAATCAAGCTGATTTTATTTTCACTTAATTTTTAAAGTATAAATTGCATGAAATAGGTTTTTGGAATGTTCTTGTGCATCCAAGCTTCTAGCAAGATCCATATGTGGCTCATTGCAAGGTAAATTTATTTATTTTTTACTGGTGATTTATATAATCATTTTTATACCTCTTTAAATTTTAGTAATACATGGTTTGACATTTTGAATATCCCTTTATCTTTTTTTAAATTTATTTAATTTAATAAATTATTTATGTGTGTGTGTGTGTGTGTGTGTAAGAATTAAAACAACGAAAAACTTATGTAAGTGATATAAAAAGGAAAAAGAAATAAAAGAAAGAAATGAAACAAAGATAAAGAGAAGCAACTAGCAAAGGAACTATGCAATGTAGGGAAAAAATAATAACCAAAAATAAAAATATAATCGAAGGCAAAGAATCAACATTTTAATAAAAGTAAACCAGACTCAAATGATGAAAAAAATTGGAAAAAGAATAATCCAATGTAATTACGTAAACAATAAAAAACCAAAATTAAAAACAAACCTAATGGGAAAATGGAAAGATAAAAATAATAAAAATGAAACAAATAAAAAAAGACATGATATGTAAATGATAAGAATCAAATCAAATAATTACTCACTGTTATGAAATATTATTTGTTTATAGATGTCCATATCTTCAACTATTTCAATTAAAATTTGAGTACATTAGATAGAATATGTTATAGTTTGATGTGATATATGAGAAAAAAAATCTAGAAGCGAATTTTGTTTTCAAACATAAATTATAAAACCATGTCAAGGTTAATAAGTCATTTGAATGCATCTTTTTATCATTAAAGATCTTGATAGAAATATTAATTATTTGATTTAATAAAAAAGTTTTCATTAGATGCGTTATTTGATACCATTTGTGAGGAATATTTTATATTGAAAATTTTAGTATCTAATTATTCTTAGTATTAAATAAAAATAATTATGCTATTTGTGATATATGCCATGATTATTAATTATATTTTTATGTGATATTGCTGAGATTTAGCATATCATTTACTTTACCATTTTATGTCACAAGATAATGTGATTTATTTTTGTCATAAATATACCATGAAATATAATATTGTGTGATACTGATATTTTTGTGATACTTGTGATAGATGTGTTTATATCATTACCATATCATGATCTTAATGATTTTTTGTGAAGCGATTAAGCACAATATGTTTCTTTTTGCTTATATGATATGTTAATGCATTCATGACATACTTTGGTATATTTTATATTTTATTCATCTTGTAATGGGAAAATAAAATCTTCACATGATTATTAGTTGTGTGAATCAGATTGTACATTTAGAAGAGCTACTATTATGCTTCACGAAGAAATAAAATTAATTAGAAATAATATCATTCTTGGTAGCAGAATGAATGAAGACTCCTTGGAGAACTATTATTTTGTTTCCTGAAGAGACATAGATGATGTTCTACTAGCTATAGAAGTCATAAAGAGACTTAGTAAGTCTCAAAGATATTCGTTAAAATAGATATTATATTGTGACAGGTAAGCGAGCAAAATAATAAGCACACTATATCATAACTTATGCTTCAGGTAAGAAAGTAAATTGCATTAGAAAATTTTGTCTACACTTTCTTCTGGTCTATAGTACATTAATATGAGTGCATTTGAATCACATGCTACACTTACTAGCTTAAATGATTTACATTTTGGCATAACCATCAGTTGGGATATCCTAAAACAATGATGATGTAAAGAAGTTCTAAAAACTCATATGGGCACTTCTTGAAGAACTAGAAGATTCTTCATTCTAATTAGTTTTCTTGTGTTGTGTATTCTCAAAGTAAATTAATTATATGATCTTCATTAGCAACGATTGAATTTAAATCTTTTAAATTCACAAAATGAATTCAAAGTGATATATGTGGATCAATTCATTTACCATGTGGACCATTCAAATATTTTATGATTTTAATAGATCCATCTATCAAAGTGGTCACATGTTTGCTCAATATGATCTCATCATTGTAGGTAAAAATGCACATGAAAAGGTGGGTTGAATTGTGTGTGTTTCTTTTTACTTCCTTTCTTAGATCCTGAAAAACTTAATCAAAGAACTATCAAGTTGTGAGCTTGAAGTGCAGCGGAAGTAGCGTTAAGACGTCAGAAAGTGAGCTTTCTGAACTAATAAAGTTATCTAAACACGTAAAAAAAAGTTTTCCAAGAGAAACACAATAAATATGCTAAACACAATAAGCAAATAAAAGACGAAAGAGAAGAGAAAGATACTATGCCAAAGATTTATACTGATCGACCAACCTACCTATATCCGATTCTTAACAACAGTTGAGTTCTACTAAACCTTTCTTAGACAAGAGAAAGAACAAGGATAGTCTTTACAATAGCCTTCCCAAGCTCTCACTAGTGACCGGAGACAACCCCTACTGTCACAAACTAAGTAGTTATTCACCAGCCTCTCAAGCTAAACCAAATAGTCTTTGACCAGCCTTTCTAAGCTAAATCGTAAAACACCTTTATTGTCACGTTGCAAGTAGTCTTTGACTAGACACTCCAAGCTAAGCTCACATTAATCACTACTAGATCAAGGATACAAAGGTTTATTTTTGGATTTGCAACTCAAATTAACCTACACTCAAGTTTCTTTAAGATTTACAAAGAAAGATTTGAGAAACAGTTGAATGACTTCTTTTTAAGCATTCTTCCTTGGAAGAACATATAAACACTGAAGGAACATAGAAAGAAGATTTTTACAACCAAAGGAAATGATTCCTGGATGTAATAAACTTTACAAGCAAGTGAGGAGAAATTTTCAGAGTTTTTGCCTTTGTAAATGTCAATCTCTTGTTCGCTTGAGCACAACATCTCTATTTATAGTTGTTCTTCCTTATGACTGTAGCCTTTGATCAGATCTCCAAGTGACACATGTTGATCATCCATTTATGTCTTGGAAAATTAGTCTAGAAGAGTAGCATGTCTGTTTATTAGAGCTGTTCCAAGAAGCCATTACAAGATTGAGGTTTCTTGATGCTACTTCAGAAACTATTCTTACTTTCTAAACATGGTTTATGAACTCTTTCTTCTAGAAGCTGAGATTGTTGACCATAGTGCAAAAGAGATGACACGTCAGTTTAGTCACTGGGTTTTGACTTTTCAAATTCAAATTTGAATTTCAAAAAATTCCCTCCTTTCTTGTAGAGTGAACTATATCACTATAAGTGAGTTTTCTGATATATGGTATCATTTTCTTGATGATTCTTGGGTCTTCTCATCTTCAATCATGGCTTGTTGATGAACAAAGTGTAACACCCTAATATTTAACCCAACACGCCTAGGACATATTAAGGTTAATTATTAGTTATTACTTCCTTTTAAAACTCGTTTGTAAAATTACTTAGCGAAAAATATGGAAATTTTTTTTTTTTAGGAAATACGTAAAACAAAATGCGAGCCGACGCGTATAACATAAGCGAAACGTAAAGTAGAAGAGAAAATAAATCATGCAATACCAAAGCAAATAAGAACACCTCAATCATAGGAACAACCATCATAATATTAAATATCATAGTTTAGTACATCAACTGAAACATAAAAGGCATAAAGTCATGCCCATATAAGTGGGTAGAGGTTGCAGTACATGAAACATAAAATACAAGAAAAGAAATAGGAAACATAAACAGCAAATATATGGAAAGCCCCAAAAGATCGATCCCAAGCCATGGCTACCCCCTCCTCAAACATCGTGACGCCCTCCTCGTCCCTCGAAGGTACATACCTAATGAACTGTGCGAGTTCCTCGGGTTTGTGCAAACGGAAGGTGAATAGACATGACCTCCTCAATGTGGGCGCATCTGGGCGTCGAGCTAGCCTCCGCGTGTGTCACCGTATCGCTGCCCCTCCGATGTCCATGGGAACTATAGGGCAGATCCCTCAAAAGGGATGAGTAGGGGAATCTTCGACGGATTGGTCTGAATGCCTCGGCGAAGAACGTACTTGGGGTAGCCCGCACTGCCGAAGACGAAGGTCAGGCATGGTGGGTCTCTCATCACGGGGCCGCGTTCTCTCAAAGATCAAATCGTCACCATAGGGAGAGGTCGGGGTAAAATGAAGCTAAGAGGGAATGCAACGGACGACCTATGTATGCAAAAATACGCACGATGCAATGACCTTCAAAATGGTAAGACTGAATGATTTGGATCGTAGTGCACCTCCCACACCAATGAAGATCACGAATGACACCATCGAATCTGAAGACGTAACGGAAAATAAGAAAGAGGGTGAGAAACTTGCTAAAGAATCTCAAGGAATCCTCTATCCTAGTGTCATCGTTTACGTCCCAGGAAGCTTGGGTTTATTATGAAAAGGTTAAACATACAAAGATTCATTATAAGGTTTTCATAAAAGTAATTATCCAAGGTCCGTGTCTTTATAATGAATCTTAATGCATGTATGCAGCATAGCAGAATATGAATGCATGGGAATACTCTCTGTAGCAAACCAATAAAGCATCTCATTAATAACTAATTCTCATATAAGTGGCATGTACTTTCTCATAATCAGCTTCTCTCTTCATAAGCAAAATGCTTCACATATTTTCTCGTTTCTTAAACTTGTGACATCATGGTATGTAAAAATAGTAACCGACCCCTAATACTAGGCTATGAGCTTATACCTTAACTAGTTGTCACTAGTTCTTACTATCCTCTTGATAAGCATATCATAATCATAAAAATAATAATCCCGACTCCCAGAGTACGGGGGCTAAGGAATCACCCATCATGGGACTTTCTTCCTTCTCTGAAACGCATTAACTGGTTAAGACAATGACTTTGTCCGCTTTGGCAGGCTGATGTCGATGCCCTCACGGTTTTACCTTCTCTTCACCATAGCAAGAGAAGTACGTCTCGTTTGCAAAATGCATCATCTGGTTAAGACCAGTGACATTGTCCGCTTCGATATGGCTCCACGACCATACCCCCCACGGGTTTCCTTTCTCCTCACTTCAGGAGAAATGCATCTCGGCATGTCACATATAAAAATCTTTCTTTTCAAACTTTCTTTAAGTCCCTCAAATTTGATGGAAATTCGGAGCCTAATGACTACACTCCAATTTCCTCAAATTTGAGTCATGCCACATAACTCAAATCACATATGTTGTTCTCATGAAATTTCTCAATCAAATAAATCTCTTAATCACAGGAGCATAACCTCCTAACTCATTCATATTTCGCATTCTCATGCATCTTAAGCATAGCATACCACATCATCACAACAACATGTCATAAATACACATATAGTCTCATATTCATGATATTAACACATACACATTCATCACGAGTATACCCACTCGGTCTCATTCTCACATCACACCTCCTATCTCATGGTGGCTTATGCTTTGGCCCTTACGGTCTTAAACTTGTGTTCCAATTATCCTAGCATTCATTATGGATCTTTACTTCACCTAAGGGATCATTACCTATAATTTCCTCTAATGTTTATGTCTACTAACATAACCAAACAACACTACATCACTTTGGGCAGAAAATCATCATGTGATTACGGGTCCTAGAATCTCCGTCTTTGACCCTTTCTAAGTTCCGTCTTCGCCTAAGACTCCATAATCAACCCCTAAACCAATTATGAGGGATTCCTACACATATCCACTAATTATAAACCATTTTTCTTAAGTCCAATTATGCTGGAACATAATTTACAATTTGTGCCTCTAAGTGTTCTAGAATTCTCATTTTAAGTCCTTTTTAGTTGTTCTTTCCTAACTTCCCTAAATCGATCCTTGCTTCACTCAAACATAATTTTACACATTTTAACACCATAAAACAGAATTTATACAGTGGCCAAGTGCACAAGGCAGAACCGAAAATACAAGCATCATATAATCACATAATCTCATGATTTAAATGTATATAAGTTGCTAGCTTTCTCTTGGAATCATTTTAGGAACTCAACTCTTTTAGAAACCAATTAATCTCCTTGAAATCACATAAATGTGGGTGAGGTCAGTAGCTAAAACAATTTGTTCATGAATTAGATTTAAAACATCAAATCTTGCTCATAACATTCTTTAAGTTTATCTAAGCTTGGAAAAATTCCAAGACATAAGCTATTGGCACTTATGATTAGATGAACTCACATCAAGTCCTTCATCATTATCATAAGGCCGAAATGACATTCATAGAATGCTTCCGTTTTCTAAGACTTTACTTGTGATACTTGGGCAAGTCTTTGAGCTCTAGGATGTTTAAGTGATGGCATAAACTTAAACATGCTATGCACTTATTTTACTCTTCATTAGAAAATAAAGTGAGAGCATAAAATAAATATGAGATGCAACCTCATTATTATCTTTAAAGATTAAGTGATGACTTGAAATATAAACATAAAATGCAAGCTTGGAAATTTAAACATGATAATGCAAGTTCATTTAGTTATTCTTGAGAGCTTAGTGATGGCATCAAAATAAACATGCTATGCAAGGCATAAACATAAACATGAATGCAACTCATTTTATCTTAACTAGAGCTTTTACAAGACTTTAAAGGAACATTATAGCCTTAACCCAATATGTATCTTAACAACATAAAGTGAGCTTTAGAGTTCTTAGCACTAAGTCTTCAAAGAAGCCTTTGGTTTTGAACTTCATCATCAAGCTCAAGAAAATGGACACAAAACTCAACACTTTTTCTAAACAAGCATACAAGAACTAGTCATATTCTTTATTTTATTGCTCATGGGCTTCAATCTAGAGTAAACTCTTAGAATGACTGACCAACTTTAAGGTTGGCAAGGGTAAGCTTAGAGCTCTTTGAAAACATAGGATTAATTTTCTTAACAAAACTTTTAGTGATCTACTCAACATTTTTATCAAACTTTGTTCAAAGGAAGGAAAGAAAACGAAACTTTGGCAAGGAAAAGGAAAGGAAAACCGAAAGCTTGAGCAAAGAAAAAGGAAAAAAGCCAAAAGCATATATGGTCCAAGACCAAGATTTAAGCTTTAGAGGTTTCTCACATGGCATCACAAGACCATTATCTTGAAACCTCATCATCAAGCCAAAGTTTTTCTCAACCAAAGGCCCTAAGGCCGAAATGAAGAAAGGAAAAGGAAAGCTTTGAAAACCAAGAGAAAACTAGAACTTTTCTTAAAGGAAGTAAGGAAAAGTTTGAAAAAAAACCCCTACCTAAGGAAGTCTTGAAAGAAATGAAGGAAAGCTTGAGTCTTCAAAGAAATAAGAAGACAAAAATCTTCTCTTGGAGGAGGAAGAGATTCGGCCAACAAGGAACTCAAGGAAGATGATTTTTCCTTGAGGAAGCAAGCTTAGAAATGGAAAGGTTAGGTGTTTGAGAGGTGGTTTGAGGTGAGGGAGTGGTGGTTTAAGGTTGTTTGTGGTGGATTGTGGTGGTGGAAAGGTTTCTTTTAGGGAGGAAGAAGAAGAGTAAGATGAAGAGAACTTTGAGAGAAAAAGAGAGAAATGCAAGGAAACTAAACTTGGCAAAACTTCTAGTGTAACCAAGTTCTTCAAGGCTTGGTATTTATAGAAAAATGACACAATGAAGGCTGATTTGGGGAGGATGGCCGACGGTTCTTGGCCAAGGGGAGGAAAATATCTCTTGATTGGTATGGTTGTGAGTATGGGCAAGGCATGGGGAGGTATGACTTCAAATATGGTCCAAAGCATGGCTCTTTGAGTGAGAATTAAAATAACATGTGATGGAATTAGGGGAGGAGTGTTCGGCCACTCCTTGTGCAGCCAACGGGAGGATAATTTGTTCATGTAATTGTGGTTTAGTGATGTGTTTAGGTGTTTCTTTGATTAAGGTTTTGGTTAGGAGTTTATAAGAAAGTGTTTAGGTGAGGTAATGGCTAATTAAGGTTGTCAAGACTTGATTAGGAGAGTGTTCTTGCTAGATTAACAATTTAAAACCATTTTCTTAGTCAAATGAAGGTATGGGCACAATTCCTTAATTTAAGGAATTGGAGAGAAAATACTATTCAAGATTTCATGACTAGGAATCTTGAATCAAAGATGTAATTAGAGTTTAACCAAGCAATCTTAGGTTCTAATTAACCTTATAAATTATTTTGACTCTAGATTAATTTTCGAAATAAATTAATCTTCGATTAGAGCCTAATATTGCTTAGGTTTGCTTAATTACGTCATTAGGCTCACTGTACACTGTTCTAGGGCAAAATGGTAATTTTGCACTAAACTGCTTGGACCTCCTGGCTAACTGAACATCAAAGACCACTCATAAACATCATTCCGAACTTCTAGAAAATTTCCGCTCAAATGGTACCTTTACCCGTGTAAAACACGAGGGTATTTTGGTCATTTTGAGCCGAAAGTTAAAACGAATTTTCACCTCGGATTTCAAGCACAACAGATATAACCCCTTCAAACATTGAGTTGACCCATTCGAGGACTGGGTGACTCGATTCCAGGTAAAAATGACTTAGGGGCATTTCGGTCATTTGTACTCAAACAAAAAAATTGGGGTGTTACACGAAGTATTGCGAGTGTGATGATTGAAGAAAGTATAACACTTTGGCTTCGTGTTTGATGGATATCTTCATTTCAGGTGTGCTTTCTAAAGTCCAAATCTTGGTTTCTTGTACTATTTACTTTTCTTCAAATCGTTAGGCATTTTAAGCTCGCATTTGGACATAATTAGCAATTTCATTTATTTTCATATATCTTAAAACAAGATAAACTATGCTTGCACATGTATTGTGAAATTATTCTCGCTTAAATAAGCCTTATTATGTCAACGATAGAACCTATCGCTACTCTAAGAAACTCAAGATAAACATTAGTCATTCTTCAATTTGTTCTACTTTTTTTATGATGACAACCAGTTGAAGAAAATCTTTTGAAGAGATGTTGAAAGAAATAGATTTCAAAATGTCATGATAATAGGTATTCTTTCAGAACATCATAGGCTTAACTTTTAAGAAGTTCTTTTCTTAAAGCATGATATGGATAGGTTCAAAAACGTTTTAGCCTTAAGTGACTTAAATCAGAGCTATTTTGGTTGTATAAGAACCTTCTAATTTACTAGAATTATGTTTGAGATGTATTAGAGTGATAATGAAATAGATTTCATCGTTTAAGTCCTTTTTACACAACAAGCTTGATTTTTAGTCATAAAACAACTTTATGAAGATTCACGTACTTGAACAGTGATACTTGTGATATTTTCTCTTGATTTATTTCCTTATTCAACACTTCTTTATCCAAACTTATTTTAGAAAATGGATGTTTATGTTTATGTGAGAGGTGTAATAAAGCATTTTGAGCAAACAAAGCAAAAGATGATACTTATGCAATTTCTGATGCTCAAAGAAACCTTAAAAAGAAACAATATATACTATTTTAGGTTTTTGAAGCTCAATAGGAATTTCTCCCAATTAAGTCAAAGCAAGAGCCCAAAATAATGAACATATTTAGAGAGTTTGGGAAACTCTTCACATAGATATCAGAGCATGGAGTTTTGTAAAACGTGCTTAAAACAAATGTCATGCTTTTCAAATAAGTTTGCACACTGATATATGTATGACATGTAACATCGCATATGTGTTTCATAGCATGGACATAACATATATTAGATTATTGATGTAAATGAGATAAGATCAAGCAAGAGGAAGATCACTAATTCATCAGCATAAATGCTTGATTAGCTAAGCAAGATATATATATATAAAATCAAGCAAGCAAACTATAAAAGGGTGTATCAAGCATAACCAATTATTAGAGCAGTTGATAGAACATAAGTAAAAACTTGAATTGAAACAATCAAAACTCTAGACAAATAAAAAATAGCAACAGTAATTAAAACAAAAATAGGAAAAGAAATCCAGGATGATCTCTGAATTTTCTCCCCTACTCCCCTGGTTTTTCTTAGCACAAGATTTTTGTTTTATTTCTTCTCCCTTTTGTCATCAACAAAAAAGAGGTATGTTGGAATCTAGGAACACCATCATTAGCCCTAGCACCTGACTTCATGAAGAATTTCCAACAGAAGTGCTTCATGTCATTGGGATAACGCTTCCATCTGATCCAGGTTTTTGATGAGGTGTTGTTCTCACAACAACATTTGTACTTCTGTGTCGCTTGATGTGTCCCTAGTCAGGTTAGCTTGAAGAAGGCTCAACATCCTAAGCTGGAGATGGTTCAGGAACAACTGGATTGAGGAGAGGAGTATTTACTTTAGGTGAGCTCTTCTTAGAGTTGTTATTGATGACTCATTCTTTGAGGATATCTCCTCCTTAGAAGCATATTTTGAATCAGAAGACCCTGATCATGTCCCATTCTCAGAATTTGAGGCCATGCATGATCTATAAGGTGAGCCCCCATATTTGATAATTATTTCAGGCCTTTTACTCTCATCGGTCTCTTCAAGAAGTATGATTCTTCTTTTCTTTCTCTTCCCTTATTATCCGCCTACCTTTTCAAGAGCTACATCTTTTATTCTCACACTCTATCTCCTTACACAGATATTCCAGCATTGGTAGGTCTCATTAGGCTCTGAAGGAGTTGAAAGTATACATAGTACCTTTCGTATACTCGTACCATTCATTTATTAGCGGTAATACGAGTATTCAAAGACCTTGGTCAGCAAAATCCTATAAGGAATAACAACATTTCTCCTTCTTTTTTTTTAAAGAGATGGCATGCAACATGTATTCAAAGATTAGTCTAGGCAAGTTTACTTTTCTTTCTTGCCAACAAACAAAACAATAGCATGCAGTCTATCCCAACTAGTAGATGCGTGCTTCCCATATGTGGAAGAAGAGAAACTGGATTAGGGTTAAAATTTCACGAGCTTTGGAGTTTAACATAGTAGTGGTTATCTCCAGAGGTTGATGTCTGGGAGAGTCCATGAGGCATTCTGATACCTCTTCCTGTGACACCTAGGGTTATAAACTAGTTCTCCTTATATGAGCACTTGACACCTTCGTTAAGAGCATGGATGATGTTTAAAGGTCAGTTGCATGTAACACCCTAATAATTAACCCAATATGTCTAGGTCGTATCTGATTAATTAATAGACTTTACTCTTTGCTTCAGTTATTTAACCATACTTTAAAAATACTTAATGAAATTACGAGCCATTTTTTTTTTAAACATGATTGAAAATGTGAGCCTCGCGTAGCGTGAACAATAATTGAGATAAAGCGGAAAACCAACGGGCATATCATGAAAAACACATCATATTGGCTCCATCATATGACATCCATAATTACATAACACATAGATATTTGTCTGCCAACAGAGTTAGGCCAGGTGTAGTCAATCAAACAAAACATAAATAGAATATGGATAGAAGAACATCCATTAACGCACTTAATAATAATAATACCACAAAAATAGGGATAGATATCTGAGCTCACGTGCAAGGTTTAGCGATACGTTTCTTCAAGGATGATAAGCTGGTTCACAAGCTCAAGTGTATCTACCAGGTGAGAACATCAATGGAAATCACGAACATCACCTTTACTTTATGAAGACGAGATGGAAAGAAAGAAAGAAAGATGGAGTGAGAAACTTATAAAAGAATCTCAGTAGGGTACTCACCTCCTATGCATCGTGTCATCATCATCGTCCTCAGGAACCTCGGGGTTATTATAAAATAGTGAGCATGCTAAGATTCATTTATTACGTTCAGAAATATACTTTCGAGGTCCGTAGTTTTAATCATGTGTCTTGTAATGCATCATAAACTTAGCATGTCATATTTATAATGAACTTTTCCTATCATATATCTCATCAGCGTATCATAATAACATAGCTATGCATAAGACCACATCATATTCCTCATCATCATATCATAAATACTATGCATAGAAGAACATCATATTCACATAATACGTTACTTAGTTCCTCAGGTGACTTAAAGTTACTTTCATCATCATTTTCCTGGGCCACCATATACTCCACCCTTTTGGGAGTAATCTAGGTTATGAGCTCATACCTTACTAGTCGTCACTAGCATATACTTATCCTTTTTGATAAGTTAAAGTCCCAACTCTACCCTTTTGAGAGAACGGGCTAGGGGCCAAGAATCACCTTTTCACCATCTATAGTCTGATGGGTCCAAAGGATCATTTTCTTAGGATCACCTTTTCACCACCTATAGTCTGATAGGTCCAAAGGATCATTTCCTCATAATTTTAAGTCACCATTAAGTCTTTGCATGTTATATCATAATGCAGCTCATCATTCATAATTATCATGACATATTCTCATATTTCATGCATAAGCATTCTCATTGTTTGCAACAGCAACTATAACATGCAAGCCATGAAATCATTCAATAATATCAAATTCTCAATAGGCATTACATCATCATATAAACTCATTCCAAAGCATCAAAAGATGTTATCTAAAATTCTCAGGTAAAGCTCCCTTAAACAACCAAACTCTAAAATCGAGTAACCTTAATTATCAAACTAATTTCTTATGTATCTAAGGGACTCATTACTATTATTACCATTAATTATAAGCCTTAAGAACATTATTAAACTATATGAGGCAACATAGGCAGTAAATCTTCTCAAGGTTTTACGTGTGCTAGAAGTTGCGTTTTAACCCTTTTCTTTCCGGCTTTCCCTATGAAGCTAAAATTAATTACTAAACCAATTATGAATCATTCTCACTTATCTAAACATAACAAAACCAGATTCTTATAACTTCTAAGGGTTCTGAACAGAATGTATAAATTCCATTCTTTAGAGTTCTAGAAATCTTGCTTTTAAGTTTTCTAGTTGCTAGTTTCATTTTTTTTAGTGTTCGGATCAATCCTATACTAATTGTTACCAAATTTTTTGTGGCTAACCAATCTTAGACAGAATTATAACATACTAAAATAGATTTGGCAGTGACTAAATTTAAAGGGATCAAAACTAGCTAAATTCTAGCTTTAAATTGTTTTATGTAGCTAGTTTCTCTTCTAACATGTATAGAATTGTTCTTCAACAATAAACATATCAAATCATCATCATACAGTAGTACTAAACTCATATTAGTGGCTGAATCATGAACCTCACATAATTGCTTAAAATCACATTTTTAAGTATAAGTAAGATACTAGTATCCCGTAAGATCTTTGCAAAGCCTTAAAACTCTTTTAAAAACTAATTCTTTTTGTTACTCTTGAAAGAAATTTTAGAACTAAATCATTAGCTTATTTAAAATCACTTTAGGCCCACCTTAATCATGAGGCCGATTTATACATTGAAAGAATCTTCACGATTAAAATTTTCACTTAAGATAAAAGGAGCAAGTCTTGAGTTTTAGAGATTTAGATGATAACTAGAATCATAAACATGCTATGCGTTGATTCTTTTAGCCATTATAAAATAAAGTGAGAGCATAAAATAAATATGAGATGCATCCTTTTTATTATCTTTAGAGATTAAGTGACAACTTGAAACATAAACATGAAATGCAAGCTTGGAATTTAAACATGAGAAATGCAAGTTCATTTTATTTCTTTACTAGAGTTCCACCAAGACTTTAGAGAAATATAAATTTAACCCAATATATATCTTAGCAAGACAAAGTGAGTTTTAGAGTTCTTTGTGCCAAGGTTTTAAAGAGAACCTTATGGCTTGAATCTCATCATCAACCTCAAGGAAATGGATTAAAAGATGAACATCAACACTTTTTGAAATCAATTATAATGAAAACTAATTTAACATAGAGTTCTAAGTTCAAGGTTAGCATAACAACATCATTCCTTAAAGTTTTGCTTCAAGTGGAACTTTCAAGCTTTAAAGGCCTAACTTGTGATGGATTCACAACCCACCCTCAAGGTCCTCATCATCAAGCCATCATCCTAGTCCCATTTAGGCCATTTGGCTGAATACCATGAGGAAAAAGAAAAGGAAGAACCGAAATGAAAAAGCATGTGGAGATTCATTATTTCAACATTTTGAGCTAAGAACACAACTCCTCAAAGCATAGAAATAAGTTTAGAAACTACACCCTACCTAATTTGGTTTGAAGGAAAGGAAGAGAACTTGGTTTCTTTGAGTGAAATAAAAGAAAATCTCCTTGAAAAGTTGAAGAGAATTCGGCCAAGGGGAGGAAGAAACAAAGTTTTTGAGCTTTGGAAAAACTTTGAAGTGTACAATTATGAGCAAGGCTTCTAAGACTCCTTAAGCATGCCTATTTATAGAGATTTTGAAGCTCAAGAATGGACACATGGAGGAGGCATAGGTGGCTGATTTTAGAGAGGACAAAGGGAGGAAGAACATGTTTTTGTTTCATGGCTTAAAACATGGAATTATGTTTCATGATTCCTTGTTTTCATACCTTGAGTTTTGTGCCAAATTTGACAAATATTCTGATGCATGGAGGCACCAATAATTCAGCCATTACAGCCCCAAGAAGGAGAAAATTTTTGTGTTTCATGTATTATGTAGGTGTAGATATCTTTGCAATTTAGAGAATTTGCAATTAAGGGCTTAGGTGAATTAGTAAGCAATTTGGGTGTTTTCAAGCAAATTTTGGGTTCTAATCATTCTAAATAAATAATTTTGACTCTATATTAGTAATTAGAATTTAATAACCTTTAATTAGAGCCTAATATTGCTTAGGTTTCGTTAGACAAATCGAAAATCTCAAAATTCGCAAAATGCACAAAGAGAGGGGCAAAACGGTAATTTTACTCAAAAAGTGCCCGAAGTCACCCGAGCTTAATCATTGACCAATCATAGCTTAAAAACATCTTTTAAAACATTTTAGTGAGGTTCGGGTCGGCACGCAATTTGGGGTTAAAACAACCGCGGGGCGTTTTGGTCATTTCGTGCGTAACTCAAAATTAATATTCTTCTCCTTTATTAACACACATAACACAAACAATCCCTTATTATTGTCAAAACATCCCCTTGAGGACGGCCAGGGCCCACAATCCTCATATTTAGGGCAATGACCTCAAGGGCATTTTGGTCATTTTACACGTACAGAAAATCGGGTTTGCGATTCTAGTACGAACTGCTCCTAACCTCTTTTCTAATGTCTTATTCCTTTATTGAGGATTGTTTAGTCTCGAATTATATGTAAAAATTACCTAGGGTAATTTGGTAATTTCTAAACGAAATATAAATTAGGGCGTTACACTTAGCTCCATATCTATGCCTCTAATATAAAAGGTTAGCATCGAGTACGATACCTAGACCAATTGGGAATAGAAAGCGGTGACCATCCTAATGAAGATCCAATCAGAGAGGTTTAGAAACCCTTCCCATCCTTGGAAGGAGATGACCTCTAGAAGGGTGAGAACTTTAACTATCAGTTCCTATCTAAGCCTAAGGGCTAAAGGCCATTAAGAAAAGTAGTTAGCGTAGTGTTGCTGGTGGTGAGGTTTATCAAACATGAGAAATGTTCCCATGTTAGTGATGTAACCAGAGTTATGTTTTACTTCAGCCATTGGTAGAGAAAAGAATGTTGAAGCTCAAAAGGATTTTGGCTGAGAATAGGAGCAAGGTAGAGATGGTTCTGATTCTAGGATATATAAGGATTTTTCCTGCCTAGCAAAATGACCAAAATGCCCTTTAGGTCATTTTACCCGAAATCAAGGATGACCGAACCTATCCTCGAGGGGTTAATTTGATGTTTGAAAGGGACTAGATGTGTTTTGGATGACAGTAGATAAAGAAAGTAAATACCAAAAAGCATAAAGTATGACTTTCTCCCTCTTTCTTTTCCTAAAGATTAGGACATGTGTTGGTGTTTGAATTTCAGATTAATCAAGTTTGACTCAACTAAGCATGCAAGACCACTCCTTCATCATGTCTTGAAAGCTTTAAAGACCTCATTATCAATCCAAACACCTAATTACCCATCCTAACCCTTCCTTTAATTAAACCTACCCTTAATCCTGACTCTAACCCTTATCAAACACAAAAAATATCTCACAAACTCCCTCTATAGGCAGTGGCCAAAATAGCCTTAATTCCCTCTAATATGTGATTTTTTTTCAACTCTCATACACTCACACTCTCTCATTTTACAATCCATTTTTTTGGTGAAGACTTGCTCATCAAGACTTGTCAAAAAAATACTTTTATTCTCTCTCAACTCAAGCTTTCTTCTTCCTCTCCTCCTTCACCCTCAAGAGACACCAGTGTTGCTCCATAACCAAGCCTCCAAACTCAAATCAACACACCACCACTATAGATCAACTCCTAAACACCAAATCTTTCCATTCCGATACACAAAAACATAAGAAAAATCCTCCTTCCATTTCTTTTCCTATTGGCCAAAACTAGCCTTGGCCTTAAGAGAAGACTTTTCTTCTCATTTCAACACAAAGGACCAAGCTTTCTCTCTTACAACCAAGAAACCTTCCTAGTAGGGATTTTATTTTATGTTCTTCCTCTTATTTTCTCTTTTCTTTTTCGGTTTTGGTTTCTTTGTTGGAGGTCAAGACTATGGCTTGATGATGATGGTTCTTGATGATGGTTGTGAGGCCATCATGTTCATGACCTCTAGAACCCAAAGTTTGATCCTTTGCTTTTGAAAGAAAAAGGTTAAAAAAATGCTCATTTGGTTTCTTTGTTGTCTTTGAGTTTGATGATGGGTCCAAAAAATGAGGTTCTTGGAACCATGGGAATAAAGGACTCTAAAACTCATTTTCATTTTGTTGAGATTTGTAACACCCTCCTAATTACCATAGTCTACTCGAGTATTGACGTATAATTAGCAGAGTATTACTTACATTCTAGATCAATACTAGTTGAAATATAAGGTAATGAAGAGATTATGATACATATGTTGCCACAACCATATTCACATATATGAACATCATGTCTCAGTTACGATATATACATCATAATAGTAAAGCCAACGAGTCAACCCCTAAACTAGTCAAGAACTCCGTAGCAAAAGGACTAGTTCCCTATCTAATACCTAGCCTGCTCAAGTATTCAGCAGACAAAATCACATATAGATACAATGGAGCTGAAAAACCTCTAATAGTACATCAGTCTAGGCTGGTAAAGTCCTAACACTACATTGCCACTATGTACATGCCAAAAGTCTTTAAGAATCTCGCATCCTCCTCCAGGAAACCATTGGCCATCGGCATGATAGCCTCACCTCCTCTGGGGCGTCTGGGCCCTCAATGGGTCTAAGTTGAAGAGGATGATGATGAAAGGTCATCTATTGGAGGGTTCAGAGTTTGAAGAGGATGATGATGAAGGGTCGTCTATTGGAGGGGTCACAGGTGGTGCCTGGGCTACAAAAACATCGGTGTGCCATGTGCAGAGGCACACGTCATACGGAAAACCAAGGTCGAACCTGGAAGGTAAATACAGAAACGCGAACGGCTGAAGAATACATAGGCCCGCATTGGAAATACGCCACAATGTATAGGGAGTCTAGGTCCTGTTCGTATTGCCACTACCATTGGGGCGAGTCAAAGAAGAGAATCACCAATGGCATCTGGGATCTAATTACAATACCACATATATGCACATAGGGATGAAAATATTATAAAATTCTCAGGAGGGTAGTTCCCCATATACTATACATAATATAGATAATGAGATCATTCATATAAAATATCCATACAAAAGTTACAAGCATCAATGCTAAAATATGTAAATCATGGGGCTTTAGAATATCACTAAGTAACAAGTCATGTACTATTATTCAGAACCATAAGCTCAATTCCACGTATTTTCCTCCTTTTATTAACACAAGGAAGGCTTAATTTCACCTAAAGATGCATCTGCACTTGATAGTTCGCAGAGACAATAGACTGCTAGGACATGAGCTCATTCCTATTCGTAATCATTGGACTTCATTTTTTTCCATTTTTGAATCACACACAGTTTTATTCCTAGTCGATATGTCTCCTGACTCATAAATTTTCTAGGGAAGTCCTTATTCTTGCCTTCCCTCTACATCTCATCCAAGTCTTGTCTAATGTATATGTGCTCTTTTGTCATAAATTCATATCATGTACTTCTCTTTCTTTATCAAGGGCATGTGTGCATCACATATAAGTATTCAATTATTTTTTAGGCTTATTCATACCTCGTGAACAATTATTTAAAACATTTAGCATGCACTCATATGCCATACACTTGAATAGATATCATTCCTCCATTAGTTTTCAGCCAATACTACCATTCCAGCACTTTGCAGATTTATCATTCTAATAACAACATTTGTTTGCCACATCAAATAGCCATTTAAAGAGTCAAAAAAATTCTATATGACACTTCAATATGTCTAGGATACCCTGTAAAAATTTCACAGCAAACGAAGCTCCCTAGCCTTGTAACTAAATTATACAATTCAGTGGTTGGAAGCCACTTATCCAAGCCCAGCCCAGGGTTCTTATAATTTTTAACCCTAACAAATGATTGAATCAACTCACTATAAAATTCACAGTGATATTTCAATATGTTATTGACCTCGTATAAAAATTTCAAGGGCTCATTCAATCATTTACTATGGTAATAAAATCAAACAATCTTAGTGCTTTAGTTTCAACAATCAGGATAGCATCTATCTCATTTCGGTTTCTGATTTTTTTTGAGACATTGAACTTTAAAATCAACACCTAAGAAAATTCATGTAGTTAGTTTAAGGTGTTAACTCAAACATAATTTTTGTAGCTCATGAAAACACCCACAAATATACCAGAAAATTCATGCACAATTACTGCCAGAAAAACCAAAAATCCAAGCCAAGCCCAAACTTCTTTTGATAAAAATCATTTTTTTTACAACATCCAAACAAACAAAAAAAATTTATACATCAATATCAACATCATATCAGTCAATACAACCAAAATTTTTGGACATATCTCAACCAAAACAGATCAGAAAAATTTGACAAGAAACAGCACAAACCCTACTTGTAGCAACCAAGTGGATCCTTGACTCCAAGATTATCCAAGCTTAATTCCATCTACTCCAAAGCTCCCAAACCAACCCCAAATCCTTCCTAAAATAGTGAGGAGTGAGGTAGTAAGACAAGGTTTGATGATGGATGGAGATTTTGTTCGGTAGATTTGTAGAGATCAAGGTGTAGAACAAGTTTCATGAAAGAACTTTAAGGTTTTAACAACTCTAGGCTAGTGTTTTTGGGCTTAGAACTCAAGATCAAGCTCTTGAAGATAACAATGGTGGCTCTCCTTTCCCTTGGCTGGCCGAATTTGATGTGTCTTGGGGAAGAAAATGTGCCTTGGCTCTTGTATTTAATGCTTTGAAGATATTTTGTAAAGTAATTCATCATTTATGTGTTAAAGCAAAATGGATGGCTAAGATTTAATCTTGGATTCCAAGATTAAATCTTGGCCTTCCACATGCCTTACTAGATAGATATCATCCATTTGTGGTGATGGAAATATCTTTCGATGTTAAAAATCACACATCAAAATTTCACCGAATGGGTAAACACCTTACAATAAACCATATTGCTGAAAATTAATTATAGGCATAAAATTGTCATTCCACACATTTTTGACATTATTCTCTTATTTTCCTAACTTGGGCACCTCCTGTCCCGATCTCAAATTTCGACTTCTCTGGGCTTGCGGCCCATAAAATACTATTCACTTTTTTTTTGTGCTCACTCATAGAGTCGTTCTCATCACAACTACGTCTTCAACTTAATATTCCCATTAACGAAACCTTAATTAATTTCTAAAGAAAAGAACTAGGATGTTATAAGATTTATGGGATTGCAAGTTTCAGTCTTTAAAGTCTTGAGTTGGTGAGCTTTAATAAGATGTAAAAATGGACTTGCATTCATATTTATATTTCAAGTCTTGCATGTTCATGTTTATGTTTCAATGTCTTGCATGTCATGTTTATATTTCCAATTTGTCACCCTAAATGTTAAAGACTCAAAAATGAACTTGCATCTTCACATTTATATTTCAAGTTGCATTTCACGATATCACCTTATAATCTTGAAGAATTAAAAATGGACTTGCACTATCATGTTTATATTTCAAGTCTTGCATATCATGTTTATATTTTCAAGTTGTCACCCTAAATGTTCAAGACTTAAAATGAGTTCTATGGTGTAACGCCCAATTTTTACTGTAATTTTTACTGTCATTAAATTACCGAATTACCGTAGGTAAATATTATATAAAATTTGAGACCAAACAATCCTTAATAAAGGAATATAATGTTAGAAGAGAAGTTAGGAGCAATTCGTGCAAGTATTGCAAACTCCAATTTTCTATACGTGTAAAATGACCAAAATGCCCTGAGGTTATTTTACTCAGAAAATGAGGATCGTGGGCCCCACCCATCCTCAAGGGGATGTTTTGATGTTAATAAGGGATTGTTTGTGTTATGAATGTTAATAGAGGAGAAGAATCCTAATTTTGAGCTCGACGTGCGAAATGACCAAAATGCCCTTGCGTTTTAACTTTATTGCGTGCCGACTTAGCCGAATCTCACTAAAATGTTTTAAAAGGTGTTTTTAAGCCATGATTAACCATTGGTTAAGCTCGGGTGGTCTCGGGTAATTTTTAAGTAAAATGACCGTTTTGCCCGTCTTTGTGCAGTTTTACAAATTTTGAGATTTTTGATTCGTCTAACGAAACCTAAGCAATATTAGGCTCAAATTAAAGCTTATTAAATTCTAATTATTAATCTAGAGTCAAAATTATTTATTTAAATTGATTAGAACCTAAAATTGCTTTAAAACACTCAAATTGCTTACTAATTCACCTAAGCCCTTAACCGTAAATTCTCTAAATTGCATGAATACCTTACCTACACCTAAATAATACATGAAACACACAAATTTCTCCTCCTTGGGCTGTAATGGACGAAATTATTGATGCCATTATGCATCAGAACAATTGCCCAAAGATACACTAAAACAAAATGCCAAAAATTCCCTAAAACATGGCATAAAACATGCCTTAAACAAGGAATGATTTTCCTCCCTTTGTTCCCCATGAAAATCCATCAGCCTTCCTCCTTCATTTGTCCATTTATGAGCTTCAAAATCTCTATAAATAGGCATGCTTGAAGAGGTGTTAGAAGCCTTTGATCATAACTTACACAATTCTAGTTCTTAGAAGCACCAAAAGCTCTCATTTCCTCCTCCTCTTGGCTGAATTCTTTCTTCAAGTTTTCAAGAATATTTTCTTTCATTTCACTCCAAGAAACCAAGTTCTCTTCCTTTCCTTCAAATCAGATTAGGTAGGGAGTTGTTTCTAAGTTCATTTTATGCTATGACAAGTTATGTTTCTAGCTCAAAAATGATGATTTCATGGACTTTCTTCTAGCTTTCAATTTCATTTGTTTTCCCCTTTTCTTTTAAAAACATTTCGGCCTGATGGCCTAGATTATGATGAGACCATGGTTTGATGATGAGGTTCTTGAGTGTTGGTTGCAAATCCTTCACAAGTTAGACCTCTAAAACTTGAAGGTTTCACTAGTTTTAGAGCTTTACAATTTCGGTTTTTCTATCCTTATTTTTCTTTAATGATTTCGGCCAAATGGCCTAAGAAGGAATATGATGATAGCTTGATGATGAGGACCTTGAGTGTTGGTTGTGAATCCATCACAAGTTAGGCCTCTAAAGCTTGAAAGTTCCACTTGATGCAAAAATTTAAAGAATGATGTTTTTATGATGATTTTATGATCTTGAGTTTAGAATTTGAAAGATGTATTTCTCACTTTGTCTTATTAAGATATATATATAGTAAATTTGTATTTCTATAAAGTCTTGAAGGAGCTCTAGTAAAGAAATCAAATGAACTTGCATCCATGTTTAAGTTTATGCCTTGCATAATCATGTTTACTTTCTATGTCATCACTAAAATTTCAAGAATGAATAAATGGACTTGCATACTCATGTTTAAATTTCCAAGTTTGCATTTCATGTTTATATTTCATGTTGTCACTTAATCTCTAAAGATAATAAAGAAGTTGCATCTCATATTTATTTTATGTTCTCACTTTATTTTATAATGGCTAAAAGAATCAACGCATGACATGTTTATTTTTATGTCATCACCTAAAGATCCTAGAGCTCAAAGACTTACCCAAGTATCACAAGCAAAGAAATAAGATTATTGGAGTTAAAGAATTGATTCTTTAAGAAGTCTTGAGATTGGAGCTTAAAAAGATGTAATAATAATTCTCTTCTCCCTTCACCGGTCAGTGCGGTCCGCGCTCCTTCTTAAGATTCTCTTCTCCCTCCACTTGTCCTATGCGACTATCGCCGCTCAGTTTCTTGCATCATGTTTATATTTCAAGCTCTTGCATCATGTTTAATTTTCAAGTCATCACCTTAAATCTTAAAGATAAAGAAATGGATTTGCATATCATGTTTATAATTCCAAGTTATCACCTTATAATGACAAGATTAAAATGAGGTTGCATAGCATGTTTATGATTCTAAGATATCACATAAATCTCTTAAGCTCAAGACTTGCTCCTTTTATCTTAAGTGAGAATTTTAATTATGAAGATTCATTCAAGTTTAGCAAAAAGAATTAGTTTCTAAAAGAGTTTTAAAGCTTTTCAAGGATTCTACGGAAACTAATATTTTATGTTCACTTAAAATGTGATTTTATACAATTATATGAGGTTCATGATTCGGCTTCTGATATGAGATTAGTACCAATAAATGATGATGGTTTAATATGTTTGAAGTTGTGATAATTATGGTTTATTCTATGCATGTTAGAGATAAAACTAGCTTCCTAGAAAACCGTAAAAGCAAGATTTCTAGAACTTTAGAGAATGAAATTTATGCATTCTGTCCAGAGCCTTTAGTGACCTTAAGAACCAG
The DNA here is from genome assembly GCA_030441495.1 of Dalbergia oliveri. NCBI lineage: Eukaryota > Viridiplantae > Streptophyta > Magnoliopsida > Fabales > Fabaceae > Dalbergia > Dalbergia oliveri. The sequence goes on along the minus strand of JAMLFY010000004.1, from coordinate 36,555,805 downwards.
ATTTTATTATGTTTAGATAAGGGACAATGATTCATAATTGGTTTAGTAATTAATTTTAGCATCATAGGGAAAGCCGTAACGAGAAAGGGTTAAAAACGTAACTTCTAGCATACCGTAAAACCTTAAGAACAACTTACTATCTATGCTACCCTATATAGTCTAATAATGTTCTTAAGGCTTATAATTGATGGTAATAAATCCCTTAGATGCATAAGTAATTAGTTTAAGGTTACCCAATTTTAGAGTTCGGTTATTTAAGGGAGCTTTACTATGAGAATTTTAGATGACATCTTTTGATGCTTTGGAATGTGTTATATGATGAAGTAATGCCTACTAGAATTTGATATTATTGAATGATTTCATGGCTTGCATGTTATAGTTGCTATTGCAAACAATGAGAATGTTCATGCATCTTGATGATTATGATATAACATGCTAAGACTTAATGGTGACTTAAACTTATGAGGAAATGATCCTTTGGACCCATCAGACTATAGGTGGTGAAAAGGTGATCTTGAAAAATGATCCTTTAGACCCATCAGACTATAGATGGTGAAAAGGTGATTCTTGCCCCCTAGCCCGTTCTCTCAAAAGGGTAGAGTTGGGATTTTAACTTATCAAAAGGGATAAGTATATGCTAGTGACGACTAGTAAGGTATGAGCTCATAACCTAGATTACTCCCAAAAGGGTGGAGTATAGGGTGGCCCAGGAAAATGATGATGAAAGTAACTTTAAGTCACCTAAGAAACTAAGTAAATGTATTATGTGAATATGATGTTCTACTATGCATAGTATTTATGAGATGATGATGAGAAATATGATGTTCTGCTATGCATAGTATTATGAAATGATGATGAGGAATATGATGTGATTTTATGCATAACTATGTTATTATATATGAAAGGAAAAGTTCATTATATACATGACATGCTAAGTTTATGATGCATTATAAGACGCATGATTAAAACCAACGAACCTCGGTAAAGTATATTTTCAAACTTAATAAATCAATCTTAGCATGCTCATTATTTCATAATAACCCAGAGGTTCCTGGGGACGATGATGATGACACAATGCATCATGAGGTGAGTACCCTACTGAGATTCTTTTTATAAGTTTCTCACTCCCTCTATTTTTCTTTCCATCTCGTCTTCAAAAATAGAAGGAAGCGTTCGTGAATCACATTGAGGCTTTCACCGGGTAGCTGAACTTGATCCTCTAGTTTCACTCGTATATTTCAGATATCTATCCCTATCCTTGGAGTGTTATTACTAGGTGCCATTAATGGATGTCCTTCCATCCATATATTATTTATGTTTTGTTAGATTGCCTACACCTAGTCTTATTTTGTTGGTAGGCAAAATATCTATGTGATATGTAATTATGGATGTCATATGATGGAGCCAATATGATGCGTTTCTTCATGATATGTCTATTCATTTTCTGCTTTATTTCGATTATCGTTCACATTATACGCGGCTCACGTTTTCAATTATGTTTAAAAAAAAATGGCTCGTAATTTCACTAAGTATTTTCAAAGTATGATGAAAGAACTAAAGCAAAGAGTAAAGTCTAGTAATTAATCAGATACAATCTAGGTGTATTTAGTTAATTATTAGGGTGTTACATTTTGGTATCAGAGAGTTTAGTTCTCACGAGCCTGAGGATTGGACTGGCTATGCTTCTTAAGCATAATACGTTAGAATTGTCATGTGTAAATGTTTATCATTAGGATGAGCTTGAGGATTAGAGATGCATGACTCTGTATGTTGCACGTGCCATGGTAACTTGCTCACTTTGCATGGAATGTTGAGCCTAATCACCTCGTGTTGCTGTTTTGTGTGTATAGGGACCAATGGCACGTCGACAACAGACTAGGAACGCGGCACAAATAACCAAGACAAAGAGACCGCTGAAGCACTCCGTGACGTGGCAAGGACAATGAGGATGATGATGGAACGAATGGATCAGGATCGCCAAGCTAATGCGAATCAAGGCCATGAGATCCCAGAACACGCTCGTTTTGGGAGTTTCGGGGGGCAAACCCACCAGTATTCAAGGGGACCCTCAATCCAAATGTTGCAGAAGAATGGATTCGGAATATTGAGAAGGTCTTTGCTGTAGTCCCATGCTCAGAGGAGAGAGGTTACTTTTGCCACCCATATGCTCGAGGGTGATGCCCTTTGGTGGACAGGTGCTCAAAGACTCTTGGAGGCGACCGACGTGGACATTGATTGGGAGTTATTTAAGGTCCAATTTTATGAGAAGTATTTCCAGAGTCAGTCAAAAATGCCAAGGACATTGAGTTCATGCAGCTTGTGCAAGGAACATGAATGTAGCCCAGGACACTGCCAGATTTGAGGAACTCATTAAGTTCTCAAGGATGTATCAGGGTAACCCAACGAGTATTGGAAATGCATTAAATACAAGTCAGGGTTAAAGGCGGAGCTTAATGTGGAGTTGCGTATTTGGAGATTAGGGATTTCTCTACCCTAGTTAACAAATGCCGCATCATTGAAGAAGGGCGAGAAAGTTGAGCACCTCAAGGTCGGATAATATCACCAAGAAGCTGACACCTCAAGGTCAGCAATTCAAGAGGCATAATCGACCCCCATTCCTACCTCAATCGAGACCCCAAGGTCCACAAAGGAACTTTCAACAAGGAAGGCCAAACAACAACAACAACCGCTATAACACCGCTACAACAACAACCCCAACAACAATCACAACAACAACAATAACAACAACAAGGGGAAAGCACCACAAAGGGTCCAGCAGCACCTCCATGACCCCCACCATCCATGGACTGTCCCAAGTGCGGCAAGAATCATGGGAGCATGCCTGTCGAGCCGGAACAAATGTATGCTATCGGTGTGAAAGCCGGGCCACTACTCGAGAATGCAAGAGAGGAACCCGCCAACCCCCAATCCCAAGCCGCAATATCAAGGAAGGGTTTTTACCATTAATGCTAAAGAAACGACGAAGTCAAGGAATCTCGTGGAAGGTAAGTGTAACATGTATGGAAAAACTTAATTGTACTATATGATTCTGCGCTTCCCATTCTTTTATCTCCCACTCATGTGTTAAAAGTCTTAACTTACATGTGACTGAACTTCCTTTTGACCTTATTGTTTCTACCCCTGAAAAACCCGTTAGGACTTGTAAATGTTGTTTAGATTGCAATTTTGTTATAGAATAGATCCTTTGTTTTAGATCTTATTTGCTTACCCATGCAAGGTTTAGATGTGATTCTTGGCATGGATTGGCTTGAAGCCAACCGTGTACTGTTAAACCTATGAGAAAACCATCACTTTTCTTCCTGTTCCCATTGAACCTAAGAAACCCATAAGTCTATACATAACATTGGAAATACTGGTAAGGGTGAGAATAAAGGTTATATTTTCCTAGCCGCTAGTGATGTAGACTTTGAGCAAAGTATCGATGAGATACCAATAGTAAGGAATTATCCCAAAGTATTTCCAGATAAGATACCAAAGTTTCCTCCAAGAGAGATAGAGTTTTCCATAGAATTGCTTCCAGTGCAGGTCCCATATCCATAGCCCCATACAGGATGTCCCCATTAGAGTTGACGAGTTAAAAGCTCAATTGGAAGATTTATTGGAGAAAAAGTTTGTTAGGCCTAGTGCATCACCTTGGGGAGCCCCTGTGTTGTTTGTGAAGAAAAAGGATGGGAGTATGATGATGTGTGTTGACTATAGGCAATTGAATAAAGTGAAGTGAAGAACAAATACCCTTTGCCTAGGATAGATGACTTGAAGGATCAGCTTAAAGGTGCAATGTGTTTTCTAAGATTGATTTAAGGTCAGGTTACCACCAGATTAGAGTAAGAGATGAAGATATACCAAAAACGTCCTTTCGCACTCGATACGGCCATTTTGAGTTTGCAGTAATGTCCTTTGGATTAACCAATGCTCAGCAATTTTTATGGATTACATGAATAGGATCTTTAGACCCTATTTAGATCAGTTCGTGGTTGTCTTCATAGATGATATTCTCATCTACTCTAAGACCCACGAGGAGCATGAATACCACCTAACCATAGTACTGGAAATCCTGAAGGAAAAGAAACTATATGCCAAGCTTTCTAAGTGTGAATTCTGGTTGGATGAGGTGAAATTTTTAGGGCATGTAGTGTCTAAGAGAGAAATTGTTGTAGATCCTAGTAAGGTGGAAACGTTGTAAACTGGGAAAGACCAACCACGGTAACTGAAGTAAGGAGCTTCTTAGGTTTAGCTGGTTATTACCGTCGGTTTATCAAGGGATTTTCCAGATTTCCCTACCTCTGACCAAGCTGACTAGGAAGAACACCCTTTTCATGGACCTAGAGTGTGAAAAGAGCTTTCAAGAGCTAAAACACAAGCTAACCTCAACCCCGTTTTGGTATTACCAACCCCAATGTGCCTTTCGAAGTATACTGTGATGCTTTAAGAAAGGGTTTGGGTTGTGTATTGATGCAAGATAGGCAAGTGGTGGCCTATGCATCGAGGCAAATCAAGCCACATGAGGCAAATTACCCTACCCATGACCTTGAATTAGCCGTTGTGTTTGCTCTGAAGATTTGGAGATACCATTTATATGGCGTTAAGTTTGAGGTGTTCTCCGATCACAAGAGTTTGAAATATCTCTTTGATCAAAAAGAGCTAAACATGAGGCAAAGAAGGTGGATGGAGTTCTTAAAAGATTATGATTTCGGGTTAAACTATCATCCAGGCAAAGCTAACGTTGTAGCCGATGCCCTAAGTAGGAAATCCTTACAAGTATCCCATTTGATGGTGAAGGAGATTGAGTTAATTGAGCAGTTTAGAGACCTAAATCTAGGGATGACCTTGACCACTAAGGGCATAAGAGCTTGCCATCTTAGTGTGACGAGTGAATTCAAGGAAAGAATTGCTCAAGCACAAAGGGAAGATACGGAATTTCAAGAGACCTTAGAAGCGGTAAGAGCTGATAAGTTGAAAGGTTTTACCCAAGGGAATGATAGTTTGTGGAGGTTTGAAGGTCGTATATGTGTACCTGCTAGTGGTGACCTCCAAAAGGATATTTTGGAGGAAGCCCATAAGAGCCATTTTACCCTTCATCCGGTGCAACCAAGATATATCAAGATTTGAAGAAGATGTTCTGGTGGCCAGGATTGAAGAAGGATGTGTGCACATGGGTGAATAAGTGCTTGGTGTGTCAAAAGGTGAAGATTGAACACCAAAAACCTTCCGAATGTTGCAACCATTGTCAATCCCCGAATGGAAGTGGGATAGTGTCTCCATGGATTTTGTAACTGGACTACCAAGGACCCAAGCGAATCATGACGCCATTTGGGTAATAGTGGATCGGTTGACTGAATCAGCCCACTTTTTACCTATTAAGGTGACTTATTCCTTGGATAGGTTAGAACGTTATATATTCAGGAGATAGTAAGATTACACGGAGACCGTCGACGATAATCTCGGATCGGATCCGTGATTTACGTCATGATTTTGGGGAGCCTTTCAGAAGGCATTTGGTTCAAAGCTGTCTGTACGGCTTATCACCCCCAAACGGACGGTCAATGAAAGAACTATCCAAACTTTGGAAGACATGTTGAGGGCATGTGTTTTAGATCAAAGAGGGAGTTGGGATAAGTACCTTATTGATTGAATTTGCATATAACAATAGTTATCATGCAAGTATCGGTATGGCACCGTACGAGGCCCTCTATGGACGGAAGTGTCAATCACCTCTATGTTGGTATGAGCCCGGAGAGCAAAGTCTACTTGGACCGGATATTGTGAAGGAAACGACGGAACAAATCAAGAAGATTAGGAATAAGATTCTTCCTGCTCAAAGTCAACAGAAAAACTATGCGGACAAGCGGCGAAAACCGCTAGATTTTCAAGAAGGGGACCATGTGTTCCTAAGAATCACCCCCATCACAGGCATAGGCCGAGCAATGAAAGTAAAGAAATTGAGCCCAGATTTCTTGGTCCGTTTGAAATCCTTAGCAAAATAGGATCTAGCCTACCGTATAGCCCTACCCAAGTCTCTCCAACCTTCATGATGTTTTCCATGTCTCCCATTAAGGAAATATCATTCTGACCCAATTCATGTACTAGATGTAACACTCTAGTAATTAACCAAATACACCTAGGTTGAATTGGATTAATGACTAGACTTTACTCTTTGCTTTGGTTCTTTCATCATATTTTGAAAATACTTAGTGAAATTACGAGCCATTTTTTTTTTAACATAATTGAAATCGTGAGCGCGCATAACATAAACGATTAAGCGGTAGTAAAATAAGACATTTAAGAATCTATATATATCATATTGGCTCCATCACATAACATCTATAATGCCCATCACAACATATATACAATAACCTCACTCAAAAGGTGAGTTAAGTTCATACATCATATCTTACACCTTCACACCATAGGAAACTATTTATAAGGAAATTCATGCCCCTAAACTAGATAACCTTAAAAGCTGAGGAAGGCTACTCTAAACTGGGATGTATAACACTCTTAAGACTACTTAAGAACTCTCTAGGGCCACTGTCTTGGAAACGGGGAAGAAACTCGATATGACGAGCTTCCTCGGAAGGGGCACACGAGATGCACCAGGCTGGTCGCATGGACGATCTTCTTGCTAACCTCGGTTGAACAATTGTTTCCTCACTACCCTCTCTTACACGTGGGAGAGTAGGAGCAGAGCTCTCAGAATAAGCATGAGTAGGAGGGTCCTCTGAAGGATCAGTTTCAGAGATCTCGTTCATGGATTATACTGGAAAACCATGGACAGCAGATGAGGCGGGATAGGAACGTAACATTCTTTCATCAAGTGGACGTGCATGTTCGAAAACCATTTCATCGCCATAGGGAGAAGTAGGAGAAAACGATAACTAGGGACAAGATGTGCAAATGGACGACCTACGTAAATAAAAACACGAACCGAGCACCTTCCTTCAAAGTGATACGAATGATGCACCGGATCATAGTGGAATTCCCAAGTAGGGGTGTCAACGAACAGGACGAATGTCGCTCTGAATCTAAAGACAATGACGGAAATAAAGGAAAGGGAGTGAGAATCTTACTAAAGAATTCTTAGTAGGGTATCTCCTTCTACGGTGTCATCATCAAAGTCTCCAGGAATCTCGGGGTTATTATAAAATAGTGAACATACGAAGATTAAATTTTAAGTTCAGAAATACTTTTACCGAGATTCCAATTTTAATTATGCGTCTTATAATGCATCATAATCTTAACATGTCATATTTATAATGAACTTTTCTTTTATCATTACATCATATTCCTCATCATCATCATTAATATAACATGCATAGAAGAACATCATATTTCTCATCATCAACTCATGTATGTTATGCAGAAGAATATCATAATAGCTACACATGGACATGGTGCACATAATTTATTTCTTTAGTACCTTAGGTGACTTTAAAATCTTATCATCCTCATTATTTTCCTTGGGCCACCCTATACTCCACCCTTTTGGGAGTAATCTAGGTTATGAGCTCATACCTTACTAGTCGTCACTAGCATATACTTATCCTTTTTGATAAGTTAAAGTCCTAACTCTACCCTTTTGAGAGAACAAGTTAGGGGGCTAGAATCACCTTTTCACCACCTATAGTTTGATGGGTCCAGAGGATCATTTTCTTATAAATTTTAAGTCACCAATAAGTCTTTGCATGTTACAACTCGCAATTCATAATAATTCTAACATTTTCTTATTTACAGTCTTATGGAATAATATGTATCAACTATAATCATGCATTTGGGAGATTCCAGGAAAGAGAGGTGGGTCACAATGGACACGCTTATATACCAAATCTTTCCTTAGCCAGAATCTTTCAAATTGCACTCTTAGTAATACACTTTCTTCCAGGAACAAAATATGTCCTTATTTCATGCATAAGTTTTCATTGTTTGCAACAGCAACTATAACATACAAACCAGGGAATCAATCAATGACACCAAATTCTTGATAAGCATCAAATCACATTTTAAGTACACATAAAATTACTAGCTTCCCATAAAATTCTTACAAAGTTTTAAAACTCTTTTAGAACTAATTCTTTTTGTTAAACTTGAAAGAAGTCATAGGACTTTAGGCCTAACTTAACCATGGGACCGATTTATAACTTGAAAGAATGTTCATAGTTAAATCTTTCACTTAAGATAAAAGGAGCAAGTCTTGAGCTTTAGAGATTTAGGTGACATCTTAGAATTATTACCATGCTATGCAACCTTATTTTAATCTTATCTTTATAAGGTGATAGCTTGGAATTATAAACATGATATGCAATTCCATTTCTTTATCTTTAAGATTTAAGGTGATGACTTGAAAATTAAACATGATAAGAACTTGTAATATAAACATGATGCAAGAAACTGAAGGCGGTAATCCATAGGACCAGGAGAGGAAAAAGAATCTTAAGCAAAGCGGCGTAGTCCGCATAGGACCGGTGAGGGAGAAGAGAATTACATTTTTTTTAAGCTCTAATTCTCAAGACTTCTTAAAGAATAAATTCTTTAACTCCAATTATCTCATTTCTTCGCTTATGATTCATAGGCAAGTCTTTGAGCTCTAGGATTTTTAGGTGATGACATAAAATAAACATGCCATGCATTGATTCTTTTAGCCATTATAAAATAAAGTGAGAGCATAAAATAAACATGAGATGCAACTTCTTTATTATCTTTAGAGATTAAGTGACAACTTGAAATTTAAACATGAAATGCAAGCTTGAAATTTAAACATGAGATATGCAAGTTCATTTATTTATTCTTGAGAATTTAGTTATGGCATAAAATAAATATGGCTGTGCAAGACATAAACTTAAACATGGATGCAAGTTCACTTGATCTCTTTACTAGAGCTCCTTCAAGACTTTAAGAAAATTATGATTTCAACCCAATATATGTATCTTAGCAAGACAAAGTAAAAAAATACATATTTCATATTCAAACCTCAAGATAAAAACATTATTCTTTAAAGTTTTGCATTAAATGGAATGTTCAAGCTTTAGAGGCCTAACTTGTGATGGATTTACAACCCATATTCAAGGTCCTCATCATCAAGCCATCATTTCATTCCTTCCTAGGCCATTTGGCCGAAACCATGAAAGGAAAATAAGGAAAGAAAACTGAAATTTTAGAAGCTTTGAAACTAGTGAAACCTTCAAGTTTTAGAGATCTAACTTGTGAAAGCTTTGCAACCAACACTCAAGAATCTCATCATCAAACCATGGTCTCATCATAAGCTAGGCCATATGGCCAAAATACTTTAAAAAGAAAGGAAGAAGAAACTGAAAATGAAAACTTAAAAGAAAGCTCATGAAAACATCATTTTTGAGCTAGAAACATAACTTGTCTTAGCATAAAATGAACTTAGAAACACCTCCCTACCTAATTTGATTTGAAAGAAAGGAAGAGAACTTGGTTTCCTTTACTGAAATGAAGCAAAATATCCTTGAAAAGCTGAAAGGAGAATTCGGCCAAGAGAAAGAAAGAAAGAAAGCTTTTGGTGCTCCTAACGACTAGAATTTGTGTAAGTTATGAACTAAGCATCTAAACTATCTTCAAGCATGCCTATTTATAGAGATTTTGCAGCTCATAAATGGACAAAGGAAGGAAGGAAATCTGACCAAAAATTAGAGAAAAAAATAAGGAAGAAAAATCATTTTGTTTGGTGGCTTAAAACATGGAATCATGTTTCCATGTTTTCATGATTCTTTGTTTTCATTCTTTGGATTTTTGTGTAATAATTTTCTGACTTATTACTCAATAATTTCGGCCATTACAGCCTTGTGGAAGAGGATTTTGTGTGTTCCATGTATTATTTAGGTGTAGGCAAGGTATTCATGCAATTTAGAGAATTTACGGTTAAGGCTTAAGTGAATTACTAAGCAATTTGGGTGTTTTAAGCAATTTTAGGTTCTAATCAATCTAAATAAATAATTTTGACTCTAGATTAGTAATTAGAATTTAATAAGCTTTAATTTGAGCCTAATATTGTTTAGGTTTTGTTAGACAAATCGAAAATCTCAAAATTTGCAAAACTGCACAACGAGGGGCAAAAATGGTAATTTAACCCAAATACAGGACTGGACTTAACCAAGGGTCATTCATAACTTAAAAACACCTTTTAAAATATTTTAGTGAGGTTTTAAGGGCACGCAAAAGTTAAAACGCCGCGGGGCGTTTTGGTCATTTCGCGCGTCGGAACTCAAAATTGAGATTCTTCTGCTCTATTAACACACATAGCACAAACAATCCTTTATTATCCTCAAAACATCCCCTTGAGGATGGGTGGGGCCCACGATCCTCATTTTCTGAGTAAAATAACCTCAGGGCATTTTGGTCATTTTACACATACAGAAATTCGGGTTTGCAATGCTTGTACGAATTGCTCCTAACTTCTCTTCTAACGTTATATTCCTTTATTGAGAATTGTTTGGTCTCAAATTTTATATAATATTTACCTACGGTAATTTGGTAATTTCTAATGACAGGAAAGATTACAGGTAAAAATTGGGCGTTACACTCCAGAACATGTACAATTAAGAGATGACCTAACGTTTAACTTACCACCCACGGAGATCGTTGACAGGAGTTAGCGGTTAAGGAACAAGGCTGGACCCAGTCAAAGTAGCATGGGACGAGGTGAACGAAGAAGTTACATGGGAGCTGAAATCAGATATGCAAACACAGGATCCAAGCTTTCTTATAACGAATTTCGAAGGCGAAATTTTTTTAAGGAGGGGAGTAATGTAACGCCCTAATTTTTACTGTAATTTTTACTGTCATTAAGAATTACCGAATTACCGTAGGTAAGTATTATATAAAATTTGAGACCAAACAATCCTTAATAAAGGAATATAACGTTAGAAGAGAAGTTAGGAGCAATTCGTGCAAGTATTGCAAACCCAAATTTCTGGCGTGTAAAATGACCAAAATCCCTGAGGTTATTTTACTCAGAAAATGAGGATTGTGGGCCCCACCCATCCTCAAGGGGATGTTTTGATATTAATAAGGGATTGTTTGTGTTATGAGTGTTAATAGAGGAGAAGAATCCTAATTTTGAGCTTCACGTGCGAAATGACCAAAATGCCCTTGGCTGTTTTAACCATTGCGTGCCACTAAGCCTAAACCTCACTAAAATGTTTAAAAGGTGTTTTTAAGCCATGATTAACCATTGGTTAAGCTCGGGTGGTCTCGGGTAATTTTTAAGTAAAATGACCGTTTTGCCCCCTCTTTGTGAGTTTTACAAATTTTGAGATTTTTGATTGCTAAAAAACCTAAGCAATATTAGGCTCAAATTAAAGCTTATTAAATTCTAATTATTAATCTAGAGTCAAAATTATTTATTTAAATTGATTAGAACCTAAAATTGCTTTAAAACACTCAAATTGCTTACTAATTCACCTAAGCCCTTAACCGTAAATTCTTTAAATTGCATGAATACCTTACCTACACCTAAATAATACATGAAACACACAAATTTCTCCTCCTTGGGCTGTAATGGACGAAATTATTGATGCCATTATGCATCAGAACAATTGCCCAAAGATACACTAAAACAAAATGCCAAAAATTCCCTAAAACATGGCATAAAACATGCCTTAAACAAGGAATGATTTTCCTCCCTTTGTTTCCCATGAAAATCCATCAGCCTTCCTCCTTCATTTGTCCATTTATGAGCTTCAAAATCTCTATAAATAAGCATGCTTGAAGAGGTGGTAGAAGCCTTTGATCATAACTTACACAATTCTAGTTCTTAGAAGCACCAAAAGCTTTCATTTCCTCCTCCTCTTGGCTGAATTCTTTCTTCAAGTTTTCAAGAATATTTTCTTTCATTTCACTCCAAGAAACCAAGTTCTCTTCCTTTCCTTCAAATCAGATTAGGTAGGGAGTTGTTTCTAAGTTCATTTTATGCTATGACAAGTTATGTTTCTAGCTCAAAAATGATGATTTCATGGACTTTCTTCTAGCTTTCAATTTCGTTTGTTTTCCCTTTTTTTTAAAAACATTTTGGCCTGATGGCCTAGATTATGATGAGACCATGGTTTGATGATGAGGTTCTTGGGTGTTGGTTACAAAGCCTTCACAAGTTAGACCTCTAAAACTTGAAGGTTTCACTAGTTTTAGAGCTTTACAATTTCGATTTTTCTATCCTTATTTTTCTTTAATGATTTCGGCCAAATGGCCTAAGAAGGAATATAATGATAGCTTGATGATGAGGACCTTGAGTTTTGGTTGTGAATCCATCACAAGTTAGGCCTCTAAAGTTTGAAAGTTTCACTTGATGCAAAACTTTAAAGAATGAGGTTTTTATGATGATTTTATGATCTTGAGTTTAGAATTTGAAAGATGTATTTCTCACTTTGTCTTATTAAGATATATATACTGAATTTGTATTTCTATAAAGTCTTGAAGGAGCTCTAGTAAAGAAATCAAATGAACTTGCATCCATGTTTAAGTTTATGCCTTGCATAATCATGTTTACTTTCTATGTCATCACTAAAATTTCAAGAATGAATAAATGGACTTGCATACTCATGTTTAAATTTCCAAGTTTGCATTTCATGTTTATATTTCATGTTGTCACTTAATCTCTAAAGATAATAAAGAAGTTGCATCTCATATTTATTTTATGTTCTCACTTTATTTTATAATGGCTAAAAGAATCAATGCATAACATGTTTATTTTTATGTCATCACCTAAAGATCCTAGAGCTCAAAGACTTACCCAAGTATCACAAGCAAAGAAATAAGATTATTGGAGTTAAAGAATTGATTCTTTAAGAAGTCTTGAGATTGGAGCTTAAAAAGATGTAATAATAATTCTCTTCTCCCTTCACCGGTTATGCGGATTACCGCTCTTCTTAAGATTCTCTTCTCCTCCACTCTTGCGACTCCGCGCAAGTTTCTTGCATCATGTTTATATTTCAAGCTCTTGCATCATGTTTAATTTTCAAGTCATCACCTTAAATCTTAAAGATAAAGAAATGGATTTGCATATCATGTTTATAATTCCAAGTTATCACCTTATAATGACAAGATTAGAATGAGGTTGCATAGCATGTTTATGATTCTAAGATATCACATAAATCTCTTAAGCTCAAGACTTGCTCCTTTTATCTTAAGTGAGAATTTTAATTATGAAGATTCTTTCAAGTTTAGCAAAAAGAATTAGTTTCTAAAAGAGTTTTAAAGCTTTGCAAGGATTTTATGGGAAACTAATATTTTATGTTCACTTAAAATGTGATTTTATACAATTATATGAGGTTCATGATTCGGCTTCTGATATGAGATTAGTACCAATAAATGATGATGATTTAATATGTTTGAAGTTGTGATAATTATGGTTTATTCTATGCATGTTAGAGATAAAACTAGCTTCCTAGAAAACCGTAAAAGCAAGATTTCTAGAACTTTAGAGAATGAAATTTATGCATTCTGTCAGAGCCTTTAATGACCTTAAGAACCAGATTTTATTATGTTTAGATAAGGGACAATGATTCATAATTGGTTTAGGAATTAATTTTAGCATCATAGGGAAAGCCGGTAACGAAAAAGGGTTAAAAACGTAACTTCTAGCATACCGTAAAATCTTAAGAACAACTTACGTCTATGCTACCCCATATAGTCTAATAATGTTCTTAAGGCTTGTAATTGATGGTAATAAATCCCTTAGATGCATAAGTAATTAGTTTAAGGTTACCCAATTTTAGAGTTCGGTTATTTAAGGGAGCTTTACTATGAGAATTTTAGATGACATCTTTTGATGCTTTGGAATGTTAGTTTATATGATGAAGTAATGCCTACTAGAATTTGATATTATTGAATGATTTCATGGCTTGCATGTTATAGTTGCTATTGCAAACAATGAGAATGTTCATGCATCTTGATGATTATGATATAACATGCTAAGACTTAATGGTGACTTAAACTTATGAGGAAATGATCCTTTGGACCCATCAGACTATAGGTGGTGAAAAGGTGATCTTGAGAAAATGATCCTTTTGACCCATCAGACTATAGATGGTGAAAAGGTGATTCTTGCCCCTAGCCCGTTCTCTCAAAAGGGTAGAGTCGGGATTTTAACTTATCAAAAGGGATAAGTATATGCTATTGACGACTAGTAAGGTATGAGCTCATAACCTAGATTACTCCCAAAAGGGTGGAGTATAGGGTGGCCCAGGAAAATGATGATGAAAGTAACTTTAAGTCACCTAAGAAACTAAGTAAATGCATTATGTGAATATGATGTTCTACTATGCATAGTATTTATGAGATGATGATGAGAAATATGGTGTTCTGCTATGCATAGTATTATGAAATGATGATGAGGAATATGATGTGATTTTATGCATAACTATGTTATTATATATGAAAGGAAAAGTTCATTATATACATGACATGCTAAGTTTATGATGCATTATAAGACGCATGATTAAAACGACGAACCTCGGTAAAGTATATTTTCAAACTTAATAAATCAATCTTAGCATGCTCATTATTTCATAATAACGAGGTTCCTAGGGACGATGATGATGACACAATGCATCATGAGGTGAGTACCCTACTAAGATTCCTTTTATAAGTTTCTCACTCCCTCTATTTTTCTTTCCATCTCGTCTTCAGAAACGAAGGAAGCGTTCGTGAATCACATTGAGGCTTTCACCGGTAGCTGAACTTGATCCTCTAGTTTCACTCGTATATTTCAGATATCTATCCCTATCCCTGGAGTGTTATTACTAGGTGCCATTAATGGATGTCCTTCCATCCATATATTATTTATGTTTTGTTAGATTGCCTACACCTAGTCTTATTTTGTTGGTAGGCAAAATATCTATGTGATATGTAATTATGGATGTCATATGATGGAGCCAATATGATGCATTTTTCATGATATGTCTATTCATTTTCTACTTTATCTCGATTATCGTTCACATTATGCGCGGCTCACGTTTTCAATTATGTTTAAAAAAAAATGGCTCGTAATTTCACTAAGTATTTTCAAAGTATGATGAAAGAACTGAAGCAAAGAGTAAAGTCTAGTAATTAATCAGATACAATCTAGGTGTATTCGGTTAATTATTAGGGTGTTACATATGGCATGTTTATGATTCTAACCATCACTTAAGTCTCTAAAGCTCAAGACTTGTCCCCTTTGTCTTAAATGGAAATTTTGATCATGGACACACATCCATATATGTATTTCGGCTTTATGAGGACATTGGGTTTAAAGTTGGTTTTATTTTATTTTGAGACTTGAATCTTGTGTCTTCAGTGTAGAAAGAAATTTTGAAAGATATAAGAATTTAAAAGAGACAAAAATGTGATTTTAAGTGAGTGAAAACCTTATTTATGAAACTTTACATTTTGCTACAAATTTAAATGATAAAAATTAATTTCTAAGAGGGACAAAATGATTTCAAGAGTTTTAAGTGTCTTAGAATAGTTTTTGAGAAAAACTAGTAACTAGAAAAGTTTTAAAATGCCATTTATAAGTTATTTTGTAATTTTAATTTTTGGGCACTATTCACTATTGTTACCATTCATTACTGTTCATTACTATTCATTACCTGTTCACATGGTTAAAAATATGTTAAAAATTGTTTCATGTACCTTAGATGTCTTAGAATAGCTTTTGGGAAAAATTAGTAATTAGAAAAGGTCAAAAATATAATTTTTAAAAGCTTTTGAAATTTTAATTTTATGGTACTGTTCATTACTTTTTGTACTGTTCATATGCATAAAACTTATTAACAAGTGTTGTAAAAATTATTTTTAGCATTTTAGGAAAAACTAGTAATTAGAAAAGGTCAAAAATGTAATTTCCTAAAGCTTATGAAATAGTAATTTTTGACAATGGTCACTACTGTTACAGCACTGTCATCCATGTGGTTACTGTTCATATACATAAAATTCATTAATAATTGTTATAAAAATTATTTTTGGTGTCTTGGGTGCTTAAAAGAATAATTACAAGTTTTAGTTTTGACCGTTTTGTAAAATGCGAAAGTTGTGCTTTAACCTATCACTATGAAATTTTAGCCAAATGGATTTAATTAGAGTTAGTAATGATTTTGGATATGTCCATGCATTCAAAATACCATTTATGATGTTTAGAAAAAGTTTTAGAAGCATTGACACTTGCCAAGTGCCAAGATTGAGAAACTTTGCACACTTTGACCCCTAAAATCTAACAAAATTTGACCAATAGTCCAAAATGGTTTTTATGATGAATTTAAATGATTTTTAAGGGGTATGGGTCTCTTAAAAGTGTAAATTAATTTTGAGGATCATTAGTTGAGAAAATGTGTTGGAAGGGGAAATTTACACTTTGATCCACAAACTCTTAGAAATTGCAGTTTGACCCCTTTGGGGCTAAAGTGTAATTATCAACAACTTGATGATATTGATGTGAATGATATGTTATGAAGGCTATGTTCAAATGATTTGGTTGGAAATTATATGACGTGAAATAATTATGCAAGATTATGTATTGATGACTATCCATGCTTGATTCTTGAATGATGCAAGTAATGTTTTTTATTATGTTGGATATATCCTATTGAACATGGCATATTTGTTGGCTTGTCCTTGATATCTAACATACTGGGTAGGAGCATGTTTACTTTTCAATGAGATAATGATCATAACATGCTTATGTGATCAATTACATGATGACTTGTGGCATGTTGTGATTATGAATGAATAATTGAGATGCATGATTGATGTGTTCTATGGCATGAGGCAAATTTGGGAAAGCTCCGTTCCAATTTATGCCTTTGATTTCCGAAAATTTGTGGACTTAGAAAAATTATAAAGTTTATGAGCATTAAATGTTAAATGATAAGTTAAGATGATGGCTATGATTATATGCTCATGTTTGCATCTCTAATGACATGCTAAGGTTAAAGGTGACATAAGACACACGGAAATGATCCTCTAGAATCCAGGAATTAATGGTTATGAGAGGTGATCCAATAAGGGAATCCTTCAAAATCCATGAATTAATGGTTATAGGAGGTGACCCAAAGAGGTGATCCTTTAGACTCCAGGAATTAATGGTTATGAAAGGTGATCCTACACCCCCTATCCCACACTTTGGGAGTCGGGAATTAGCTTATCGAGAGGATTAAGTGTAGACTAGTGACAACTTGTTAGGTATGAGCTCATAACTTCGAAACTCTCAAGAGGAGAAAGTATTAGGGTGGCCCCATAGAAAAGAATGAGAAGGTTAAGTCACCTAAGTGGACAAAAGAGAAAGATTATGTTATGTTACTTTATGTATCTTATGTTATGTTAAGTTACTATGACTCTTGTGATATGTTGCATTAAGTATTAATATGCATTCATGATATGGTATGGTGCAATCATGACATCAAGATTCATGTTAAAAGACATAGGCCTCAACCAAGGGTATTTTGAACTTAATAAATTAACTGTATGCATGTCCACCATTTTCATAATAAAACCCGAGGTTCCTAAGGGCGAAGATGATGACATTTGCATAGAGGCGAAAGCCCTAGATTCTTGTTTAAGTTTCTCATTCCTCTCTCTTTCTTTCCATCTCGACTTTATAGGGCGATGGCGACGTTTGTGATCTACGTTGATGCTCTCACCTGGGAGATGCACTTAGATCCTACCGGTTTTATCATTTTGTAGGTCGATGTGCCGTTTGTAACGCCTAATTTTTCTGTGGTACAAAACCAAAATGCCCCTAAATAATTTTTGCATGAGATTTGAGGTCGAGTAATCCTTAATTAGGAATTTTAACATTAGGGTAACATTAGATGGGGCTTGGATAGCAATGTGTGAAATTACAAATCTCCTTTCTGTGCAAAATGACCAAAATGCCCTTAAGGTTATTTTTGCCCAGAAATTCAATATAGCCAATCCTATCCTCGAGGGTTAGTTTTATGTTTGAAGGGAATTATTTGTGATATGTTGATGTTGAGGTAAAAATCTCAACTCCTGATTTTTATCGTACTTAAAATTACCAAATTACCCATGTGGTAATTTAACACGAGATTGAGTAATGTTTGAACCCTTCATCACTCAAAAGTTTAAAATGTTTATTACAAGTACTATGTAATATCTGAAACGTTAGGTAATTTGGGGAGTTTTTATGTGAAATGACCTTTTTACCCCTAGTTAGTGCTTAATAAGTTCACTTAAATAATTAAGGCAATATTAGGCTCTAATTCATTTCAAATTGATTTCATTCATTAATCTTGAGGTTAAAAATAATTACTTCGGGTAATTAGAGCCTAAGAATTGTTTGGGAAAATTTAATTTCCTTAATTACAAGGACTCATATAAACTCAATAATATTAAGATTAAGGTAAGTCTAATATGTTTTCTTTCTTTGTCTTAAGATTATGACTTATGTTACTAATGGATTTTTAACTTAATTGAGATTAACTTCATTACTAGTATCAGATTACTCTTTTACCTTGTCTTGGTAAATCTTAAACACTTGATTTTTACCATTTACACTAAATTACCAATTCATAATTCACTACCTAATTAAATAAGCTCTCCTACATGTCATACCATTTATCAAGAATCCACATTGTCCCCCATTATCCCCAAACTAGCCGCGGCCTCCATCCCCCTCCATCACCCTCATGATTCATCTTTTTCTATAAATAATGCACTTACAAACATCATTGCCTTACCATTTGCTTTATTGGAGTTGTCTTGTTCAAAGAATCATAAAAAACATTCTGCATTCTCTCAAGACTCCAAGCTTCCTTCTTCTTCCTCCTCCATAACCAAGAAGCTCCATTCTTGACATTCATCCAAGTTTTCAACCTCAAACCAACACATTTACACCATAGATCAACTCCTAAACACCTAAACTTTCCATTTCCAAACACAAAAACACAAGAAAAATCCTTCCTCCATTCTAACTTCCCTTGTTCGAATTCATCATCATCATTAGGAGTAGATTTTCTTCTTGTTACTTCATAAAAGATCTAGCTTTCTCTTTTGAAAACAAGAAACAACTTGGTAGGGATTTTATTTCATGTTCTTTCTCTTGTTCTTTCCTTTAAATTACCATGGCTTGATGATGAGGAATCATGGTGGTGGTTGTGAATCCATCATATAATATAGACCTCTAAAGCTCAAGGTTTAGTTTTTGTTGTCAAAAAATTAATGGAATAATTGTTAATATTCTTTAAGTTGATTCTTTTTAAGCTTGATGATGAGTTCAAGAAATAAGGTTCTTGAAACCATGGTAATAAGAATTCTAAAGTTCACTTCCTTTTTGTTAAGATTATTTGGAGTCAAAAAGTTTCATTCTTTAAAGGTTTTGAGTTTTTAGCTTAACAAGATATAAAAATGAACTTGCATCCATGTTTATGTTCCAAGCTCTTACATATCATGTTTAAATTTCAAGCCTTGCATAATCATGTTTATATTTCAAGTAATCACCTTAACTCTTGAAGATAATAATATGGACTTGCATATCATGTTTATATTTCAAACCTTGAATATCATATTTAAATTTCAAGTCCTCACCTTAATTCTTAAAGATAAGAAAATGGACTTGCATATTCATGCTTAAGTTTCAAGTCTTGTATATCATGTTTAAATTTTAAGTTATCACCTTAAGTCTTAAAGATAAGAAAATGGACTTGCATATCATGTTTATATTTCAAGCCTTGGACATCATATTTATATTCCCAAGTTATCACCTTATAATGACTAAGATTAAAAATGAGATTGCATGGCATGTTTATGATTCTAGTTATCACCTAAACCTCTAAAGCTCAAAGACTTGCCTCTTTTATCTTAAATGAAAATTTTGATTATGGACATAATTCAATATATGAATTTTGGCCTTATGAGCATCTTGGTTTGAAGTTAGTTCTACTTTGTTTTGAGGCTTGGAATCTTGTTTTTATGATGTACAAAGAGAATTTGATTTCAAAAGACATAATTATTTTGATGAAGTGATTGTTTTGATATGGGAAAATATGAGTATAATTTCAAGGGAAAAATTGGAATGAGGTTTTATAATGGTGTTAAAATGCAAGAGCAGCTCAAAGTATGTTAAGATTCCAGTTTTTGAAATTTTGGAGCTTCTTGTAATCGATTACCACACACTATAATCGATTACCAGTAGCTTGTTCATGTCTATTTCAAAAATTTACTGTGCAATCGATTACCAGCTCCTGTAATCGATTGTCAAGCCCAGAAATGTGCAAATGAGTATGTTTCCACACAAAATAACATGAATTGATAACTATGTATGCTTGGTTTTTAAATTATATAAATAATGTCCTCTAGTAGGTTGTATATATATTCTATTGAGTATAGCATATGCATTAGCTTGAGTTGGGTCCTTGATTTTCGACATATTGGGTAGGAGCATGTTTACTGTTATTAGATGATAATTGATAATATGCCTACTAAATATGTTCAAGAGATGTGAATGCATATGTGAATAAATGACATGAGGATATTGTGGCATGATGAATTTATGATTGATTGGTTAAGATGCATGATATATGAAAGTTATGAACATGATATGTGTCATGATGAAATTATGATTACTTGCTCACATTGCATCTATAAATCTACATGCCAATATTAAGGTGACATAAGACATATGGAAATGATCCTCTAGACTCCCCAAATTAAAGGTTATGAAAGGTGATCCAAAAAGGACCTTTTAGACTCCAGGAATTAATGGTTATGAAAGGTATTCCTATGCCCCTTAACCCGCACTCTAGGAGTCGGGGATTTAGCTTATCTAGCGGATAAGTATAAATTAGTGATAACTAGTTAGGTATGAGCTCATAACCTAGAACTCTCAAGAGGAGAGAAGATATAGGGCGGCCCCAAGAAAAGAGAATAAGAAATTTAAGTCACCTAAAAGGATAATGAGGAGAAATCATGTGAAAAGGATTTATGTTCTTTATGTCATGTACAATGATAGTGATTTCTATGATAACTGGCATATGGCATTGACATTCATTCATGATATAGTATGATGCATCCATGACATTAAGATTCATGCTAAAAGACATGGACCTCGGCTAATAGTATTTGAACTTAATGAAAAAACCTTATATATGCTCACATTTTCATAATGAAACCCGAGGTTCTTGAGGACGATGATGATGACACACACATTAGGAGGCAAAAGCCCTATTGAGATTCTTGTATAAGTTTCTCATTCCCTCTTCTTTTCTTTCCATATCGTCTCCAGAGGTAGATGGCGACGTTCGTGATCTATGTTGATGCCCCCACGTAGGAAATGCACTATGACCCGAACCGGTGATATTATTTTGTGGGCCATAGTACAGTTCATTTGTACGTCTTTATGGATTGTCCCTTCATGCACCCCCTTTCTAGCAACTAGTTCTCCCTTCCTGCCCTATATCTGGATGATCTTGCCTTCAAGTGCATACATCTGCATGCTCGCAGTTCCATATACTCACTCTGCTGCATCATCTCGAGTTTTCCCTGATTACATACCCCGGTCACTAGCTCATTCTACTAGGTCATGGTTGGGCCTATCAGAGGATCTACCTTTCCCATCACTCTTTAGGTAGATTTTCCCTTATTGTCCCTATGGAGGTGAGAGGTGATAGTGATGGAGAGACTATTGGCATGCAACCGATGAGAGGAGTTGAGCCTATATGAGGCGCTACCCATCCTCGCCGAGATGCCCATGTTCGACCCACGGGACTTTATACTACACGAGACAAGTTGATCCGTGGATTTTACTCTAGGCGCTTTGAGCAGGAGTAGTGAGGGAGGGATCTTATGCTAGTGTATTTTGGATTCATTTGCATATTGTTCGTCTTGGATTATTGTACTAGATTTAACCTTTAATTTGTTGGTAGTGTGATATTTGTATGTTTTGGTGAATGGTGCGAACGATAAGTTTTCACATTGGTAATATTATAATATGGGTGTTGTAATTTATAGGTACCATGATTTGTTTATATCCCCTTTCTTTCCTACGCGAGATGAATAACATTAACTATTTAGTACGTGAAGCTCACGTTTTGTTTTTAAAAAAAATTTACCCATAATTTCATTAAAGTATTTCTAAGAATTTAAATTAAGAACTGAACAAAAGAGTAATAACTAATAATTATCTTAAATACATCCTAGGCATGTTGAGTTAAATATTAGGGTGTTACATTTTGATATTAGAGTAGTTCGATTTTCATGGAGCTTGAGGATTGGACTAACTATACTTCTCAAGCATGATGCGATAGTTATGTCATGTATAGTCGCTTGGTTGATAGAATGAGCTATATGATAAAGATGCATGACTGTGTGTGCTTGTGCCACGGTAACTAGTTCACTTAACATGAAGTATTGAGCCTGATCACCTCAATGTTTGCTGTTTTGTGTGCTCAGGGACCAATGGCACGACCACGACATAATAGGATTCCAAATGGGAATAGCAGGGTAATGAGATGGCTGAAGCTCTAAGGGACATGGTAAAAGCCCTAGAAAGGATGTTTGAATGGATAGACCATCAAACCAAAGCTGGTCACTATCCTATTAATATGGAAAGTCTGGAGCATGGCCGATTTAGAGAGTTTCGTAGGGCGAACCCGCCATCTTTTAGAAGAACTCTGGATCTAAACCTAGCAGATGAATAAATCAAGAGCATAGAGAAAATCTTTTCGATGATCGCTTGTACCGAGGAATAGAATGTGACTTTTGCTACATACATGCTAGAGGCGGATGCTGAATTTTGGTGGACCGGTACTCAAATACTATTGGAGGCATCTGCACTTCGATCAACTGGGAGGTATTTAAGCATTATTTCTACGAGAAGTATTTTCCTAAATCTGTAAGGAATGCCAAGGATATAGAATTTATACAACTGGCCCAAGGGGAAATGAGTATTGCGAGGATACTACAAGGTAGAAATCAATGTTGCCATTGCACATATGGAGATTGGAGACTTCTTTGCTCTAGTCAACAAGTGTCACATTATTGAGGAAGGCCACAAGAAATCAAGCATATCAAGAGCTGAAAATTCCACTAATAAGCTGGCATCGCAAGCTTAGATTTAAGCTGCAATTCATACCACAGTTAGGCCATAGTTCAGGCCACAAGGACCTCAAAGGAATTTTCATCATGGGGGATCAATTGGTCCCAAGGGTAAGGCACCCAAAGGGTCCTGGTTGCACCCCTAAGTCTGCACCCATTGTATTATGTCCTAAATGTGGAAAGCCACCTGGAGATAGTCCTTGCTTATTGGGCCAAGGAGTTTGCTTCAAGTATGGAAAGCCCAGTCACTATGCTAGGGAGTGCTCTGAGAGGAACCCAATGGTCCTTAACCCCAAGCCACAACATCAAGGGAGGGTCTTTGCTCTCAATGCTGAGACTCACCAAAGTCCAAAAGCCTCATAGAAGGTAAGTGTGAAATGAACGGTAGGACCTTAATTGTAATGTTTGACTATGGCACAACTCACTTATTCATATCACATGCTAGTGTCGAGTCTTTGCAATTGCATGTGTTAGAACTTCTTTTTGATCTTACTGTTTCTACACCTACTAGTAGACCTGTTAAGACTTGTAGATGTTGCTTAGATTGCCATTTCATTGTAGAAAGTAGACCTTTTATACTGGATCTAATTTACTTGCCTATGCATGGTCTAGACATGATTCTTGGCATGGATTGGCTTCATGCTAATCGTGTAATGTTGAACTATTATACAAAGACTATCATTTTTCTTCCTATCCCTAGTATGTCTAGTAAACCTCTAAGTCTTTACTTAAATGCTTGGAAGTCGACTGTTATGGGGAAAGTAAGGGATATGTTCTCCTAGCTGCTAGCGAAGTAGACTTTGAACAGAAAATTGATGATGTGCCTATAGTAAGAGACTACCTTGAGGTGTTTCCAGATGATATACCTGAGTTCTCTGAGAGAGATAGAGTTCTCCATATAGTTGGTCCAAAGGGCTAATATCCATAGCACCCTATAGAATGTCACCCTTAGAGTTAACCGAATTAAAGACTCAGTTAGAGGAGCTTTTGGAAAAGAAGTTTGTGAGGCCTAGTGCATCACCATAAGGTGCCTCAGTTCTTTGTTAAGAAGAAAGATGGAAGCATGAGGCTATGTGTGGATTATAGGCAGTTAAATCAAGTGACAGGAAAGAACAAGTACCCCTTGCCTAGGATAGATGACTTGAAGGATCAATTGAAGGGAGCGGTAGTGTTCTCAAAGATTGATTTGAGTTCAAGGTATCATCAAATTAGAGTAAGGGACGAAGACATACCTAAGACTGCCTTTAGGACCCGGTATGGCCATTTTGAGTTCACAGTCATGTCGTTTGGATTGACTAATGCTCCTACCATGTTCATAGACTACATGAATAGGATTTTTAAACTCTATTTGGACCAATTTATGGTTGCTTTCATAGATGATATACTCATTTATTTGAAAACCCACGAGGAGCATGAGCATCATTTGAGGACAATTTTGGAGATTCTAAAGGAAAAGAAGTTGTATATGAAACTATCTAAGTGTGAATTTTGGTTGGAGGAAGTAAAGTTCTTAGGACACGTCATGTCAAAAGGAGGTATCAGTAGATCCTAGTAAGATTGACACTATGATGAGCTGGGAAAGACCTACCACGGTAACGGAGATACGAAGCTTTTTAGGACTTGCTGGCTATTACCGTAGGTTTATTAAGGGATTTTCTCATATTTCCTTACCCTTGACCAAGTTTACTAGGAAGAGTGCCCCTTTTGTTTAGACTCCGAGTGTGAAAAAATTTCCAAGGGCTAAAGATGAGGTTAACCACAACCCCGTGTTAGTATTGCCTGATCCCAATGTGCCATTTGAAGTATATTGTGACGCTTCAGGGAAAGGTTTGGGTTGTGTATTAATGCAAAATAGGCAAGTGGTAGCCTATGCATCCAGGCAACTCAAACCTCATGAAGTAAACTACTCCACCTATGACCTTGAGTTAGCAGCCGTGGTGTTCACCTTGAAGGTGTGGCGACACCATTTGTATGGAGTGAAGTTCAAGATATTCTCTGATTACAAGAGTTTCAACCTTTTTTATCAGAAGGAGTTGAATATGAGACAAAGAAGATGGATGAAGTTCTTGAAGGATTATGATTTTGGGATGAATTATCATCCCAAGACTAATGTAGTGGCTGACGCCATAAGTTGAAAGTCACTATACTTGTGTGCCGGCAAGTGGTGACCTATGAAAGGAGATTTTGCAAAAGGCTCATAAGAGCCATTTCACTATTCACCTTGGTGCCACTAAGATGTATCAAGATTTGAAAAAGATATTTTGGTGGCCCGTTTGAAACGAGACGTGGTAACATGAGTGAGTAAGTGCTTGGTCTATCAAAAGGCACCAAAGACCTTCTGAATGTTGCAACCCTTGTCGATTCCGAATGGAAATGGGATAACATCTCAATGGATTTTGTAACAGGGCTACCCAAAACTCAAGCTAGCTATGATGCCATATGGGTAATTGTGGATCATCTAACAAAGTCAGCTCACTTTTTACCTATTAAGGTGACTTATTCTTTGGATAAGCTAGCCCAATTATATATCCAAGAGATTGTAAGGTTGCATGGAGTGCCATCGACAATAATCTTGGTCCGAGATCCGCGATTTATGTCATGTTTTTGGGGAGCCTTTTAGAAGGCATTTAGCTCGAAGCTGTGCTTAAGCATGGCTTATCACCCTCAAACAGATGGCCAATCAGAGAGAACCATACAAACCCTAGAGGATATGTTGAGGGCATGTGTGTTGACCAGAAAGGAAGTTGGGATAAGTACTTACCGTTGGTCGAGTTCACATATAACAATAGTTATCATGGAAGTATCGATATGGCATCGTACAAGGCCTTATATGGAAGAAAGTGTCAATCTCCTTTGTGTTGGTATGAACCCAGGGAACAAAGCATGTTAGGACCCAAAGTTGTAAAGGAAACAACAGAACAGATCAAAAGGATTAGGGATAGGATTCTTACTGCTCAAAGTCAACAGAAGAGCTATGCGGATAGGTGGCGAAAGCCATTGGAATTCCAAGAGGGAGAACATGTTTTTCTTAGAATCACCCACAACAGGCATAGGACGAGCTATGAGGTTAAAAAGTTGAGCCCCTGGTTTGGTCCATTTGAAATCTTTATAGAGTCAAGTCAATAGCATATCGCATAGCCCTATCCCCCAATCTATCGAACCTTCATGATGTTTTCCATGTCTCTCATTGAGAAAATACTAATCCGACCCTAGTCATGTGTTAGAGCCAGAACAGGTACAATTAAGGGAGGACCAGACCTTCAACCTACCCCCTACAAGGATCATGGACTGGAGAGTCAAGCAATTGAGAAATAAAGCCGTACCTTTGGTCAAGGTGGCATGGGGACAAGATAAAATGGAGGATTTTACATGGGAATTGGAATCAGAAATGAAAACTCAATACCCTGAGCTGTTCATAGGTAACGAATTTCGAGGGCGAAATTCTTTTTAAGGAGGGAAAATGCAACGCCCTGATTTTTCTGTTGTGCAAAATTACCAAAATGCCCCTAGGTAATTTTCACACGAGATTTGAGGTTGAACAACCCTTAATTAGGAATTTTAACATTAAGGTAACATTAGATAGACTTGGATAGCAATCTGTGTCAAAATCACAAATCATTTTCCATGAGCAAAATCACCAAAATGCCCTGAGATCATTTTTGCCCAAAAATCGAAGATAGCCAATCCCTATCCTCGAGGGGTTAGTTTTATGTTTGAAGGGAATTATTTGTGATATGTTGATGTTGAGATAAAAATCTCAACTCCAGCTTTTACCGTACGTAAAAATACCAAATTACCCCTGATAATTTAACACGAGATTGAGTAATGTTTGAACCCTTCATCACCGGAAGTTTAAAATGTTTATTACAAGCACTATGTAATATTTGGAAATGTTTGGTAATTTCAGGGAGTTTTATGTGAAATGACCTTTTTACTCCTGGTTAGTACTTAATAAGTTCACTTAAGTAATTAAGGCAATATTAGGCTCTAATTCATTTCAAATTAATTTCATTCATTAATCTTGAGGTTAAAAATAATTACTTAGGTAATTAGAGCCTAAGAATTGTTTAGGGAAAATTTAATTTCCTTTCTTAATTATAAGGACTCATATAAACTCAATAATGTTAAGATTAAGGTAAGTGTAGTGCGTTTTCTTTCTTTGTCATAAGATTAGGACTTATGTTACTTAACTCAATTGAGATTAACTCCATTACTAGTATCATATTACTCTTTTACCTTGTCTTGGTAAATCCTAAACACTTGATTTTTACTATTTACACTAAATTACCAATTCATAATTCACTACCTAATTAAATAAGCTATCCTACATGTCCTACCATTTATCAAGAATCCACATTGTCCCCCATTATCCCCAAACCAACCGCGGCCTCCATCCCCCTCCATCACAATCATGATTCATCTTTTCTATAAATAATGCACTTACAAACATCATTGCCTTACCATTTGCTTTGTTGGAGTTGTCTTGTTCAAAGAATCATAAAAAAAACTCTGCATTCTCTCAAGACTCCAAGCTTCCTTCTTCTTCCTCCTCCATAACCAAGAAGCTCCATTTTTTACATTCATCCAAGTTCTCAACCTCAAACTAACACATTTACTCCATAGATCAACTCCTAAACACCTAAACTTTTCATTTCCAAACACAAGAACACAAGAAAAATCCTTCCTCCATTCTAACATCCCTTGGCTGAATTTATCATCATCATTAGGAGCAGATTTTCTTCTTGTTACTTCATAAAGGATCTAGCTTTCTCTTTTGAAAACAAGAAACAACTTGGTAGGGATTTTATTTCATGTTCTTTCTCTTGTTCTTTCCTTTAAATTTCGAATTCTATGGCTTGATAATGACCATGGCTTGATGATGATAAATCATGGTGGTGGTTATGAACCCATCATATAATAGACCTCTAAAACTCAAGGTTTAGTTTTTGTTGTCAAAAGATTAATGGAATAATTGTTAATATTCTTTAAGTTAATTCTTTTTGAGCTTGATGATGAGTTCAAGAAATAAGGTTCTTAGAACCATGGTAATAAGAACTCTAAAGTTCACTTCCTTTTTGTTAAGATTATTTGGAGTCAAAGAGTTTCATTCTTTAAAGGTCTTTAGTTTTGAGCTTAACAAGATATAAAACTGAACTTGCATCCATGTTTATGTTCCAAGCTCTTGCATATCATGTTTAAATTTCAAGCCTTGCATAATCATGTTTATATTTCAAGTAATCACCTTAATTCTTGAAGATAATAATATGGATTTACATATCATGTTTATATTTCAAGCCTTACATATCATATTTAAATTTCAAGTCCTCACCTTTATTCTTAAAGATAAGAAAATAGACTTGCATATTCATGTTTAAGTTTCAAGTCTTGCATATCATGTTTAAATTTCAAGTCATCACCTTCAATCTTAAAGATAAGAAAATGGACTTGCATATCATGTTTATATTTCAAGCATTGCACATCATATTTATATTCCCAAGTTATCACATTATAATGACCAAGATTAAAATTGAGATTGCATGGCACGTTTATGATTCAAGTTATCACCTAAACCTCCAAAGCTTAAAGACTTGCCTCTTTTCTGTTAAATGGAAATTTTGATTATGGACACAATTCAATATATGAATTTTGGCCTTATAAGGATTTTGGGTTTGAAGTTGGTTCTACTTTGTTTTGAGGATTACAATCTTGTTTCTATGATGTACAAACATAATTTGATTTCAAAAGACGTAATTATTTTAATGAAGTGATTGTTTTGATTTTGGAAAATATGAGTATAATTTCAAGGGAAAAATTAGAATGAGATTTTATAACGGTGTTAAAATGAAAGAGCAGCTCAAAGTATGTTAAGATTTCAGTTTTCAAAATTTTGGAGCTTCTGGTAATCGATTACCACACATTGTAATCGATTACCAGTAGCTTGTTCATGTCTGTTTCGAGAATTTGAACTGTCCAATTACCAACTCCTGTAATCGATTACCAAGTCCAGAAATGTGAAAATGAGTGTGTTTCCATGCCAAATAACATGAATTGATAACTATGTATGCTTGGTCTTTAAATTATATAAATAATGTCCTCTAGTAGGTTATATATATTCTATTGAGCATAGCATATGCATTAGCTAAGTCTGGTCCTTGATTTCCAGCATACTAGGTAGGAGCATGTTTACTGTTATTAGATGATAATTGATAATATGCCTATTAATATATGCAAGAGATGTGAATGCATATGTGAATAAATGACATGAGGATATTGTGGCATGATGAATTTATGATTGATTGGTTAAGATGCATGATATATGAAAGTTATGAACATGATATGTGTCATGATAAAATTATGATTACATGCTCACATTGCATCTATAAATTGACATGCCAATATTAAGGTGACATAAGACTCATGGAAATGATCCTCTAGACTTCCCAAATTAAAGGTTATGAGATGTGATCCAAAAAGGACCCTTTAGACTCCAGAAATTAATGGTTATGAAAGGTGTTCCTATGCCCTCTAACCCACACTTTGGGAGTTAGGAATTTAGCTTATCTAGAGGATAAGTATAAACTAGTGATGACTAGTTAAGTATGAGCTCAAAACCTAGAACTATCAAGAGGAGAGATATAAGGCGACCCCAAGGAAAACAGAATAAGAAATTTAAGTCACCTAAAAGAATAATGAGGAGAAATCATGTGAAAATGATTTATGTTCTTTATGTCATGTAGATTGATTGTGATTTCTATGATAACTAGCATATGGCATTGACATGCATTCATGATATAGTATGATACGTCTATGACATTAAGATTCATGCTAAAAGACATGGACCTCAGCTAATAGTATTTGAACTTAATGAAAGAACCTTATATATGCTCACATTTTCATAATGAAACCCGAGGTTCCTGAGGACGATGATGACGACACACATATTACGAGGCAAAAGCCCTACCTGAGATTCTTTTATAAGTTTCTCATTCCCTCTTCTTTCTTGCCATCTCATCTTCAGAGGTAGATGGTGACGTTCGTGATCTATGTTGATGCCTCTACATGGGAAATGCACTATGACCTGGTCAACCGGTCATATCATTTTGTGGGCAATTGTGCAGTTCGTTTATATGTCTTTATGGATCATCCCTTTCACGCACCCCTTTCTAGCAACTGGTTCTCCCCTATTACCCCATTTCCGGATGATCTTGCTTTCGAGCGCATGCATCCACATGCTCGATAGTTTCCACATACTCACTCTGCTGCATCATCTTCAAGTTTTCCCTGATTACATACCCGGTCACTACCTTATTCTACTAGGTCATGGTCAACCCATCAGAGGATCTACCTTCCTGTCACTCTCAGGTAGATCTGCCCATGTTATCCCTATGGAAGTGGGAGGTGAGAATGAGGGAGAGACTGTCATGCAACCGATGAGAGGAGCTGAGCCTACGTAGAAGCACCACCCGTCCTTGCCGAGGAGCCCATGTTTGACCCATGGGACTTTATGCCACACGAGATGAGTTGATCCGTGGATTTTACTTTAGGCGCTTTGAGCAGGAGTAGTGGGGGAGGGATCTTATGCTAGTGTATTTTGCATTTGTTTGCATATTGTTTGTCTTGGATTACTGTATTGGATTTAACCTTTGTTGGTAGTGTGATGTTTGTATGTTTTGGTGCATGATACAGAACGATTAGTTTTTACATTGGTAATATTATAATATGGGTGTTGTAATTTATAGGTATCATGATTCATTTATATCCCCTCTCTTTCCTACGCGAGGTAAATAAGATTAACTATTTAGTATGCGTGGCTCACGTTTTGTTTTAAAAAAAAATATCTATAATTTCATTAAATTATTTCCAAGAATTTAAATTAAGAACTGGAACAAAAGAGTAAAAACTAATAATTAACTTAAATACATCTTAGGCGTGTTGAGTTAAATATTAAGGTGTAACATGTTCATTTGTGCGTCTTCTTGGATCATCCTATCACGTACCCAGTCACTAGCTTTTGGTTTTCGACCACTATTCCTTTTACTGATGACTTTGCTTTCAAGCGTGCACGTCCATGTACGAGCAATTCCCTCGTGGCCCCCGCTCACTATCCGTGACTTCCCTATTTACATGCCTCAATCATCACCTCATCCTGGAGAGCAATGGTTAGACCTATGAGAAGTCACCATCCTAGCACTCTTATGGAGATTCCGCACCCACTGTTCCTATGGAGGTTGAGAGTAGTAGTGATGGGGACGCTCCTGTCGCAGCCCATGAAAGGAGTCCAGCACACTCATAGGGGAGCCACTCATCCATGCCGAGGAGCTCATATTTATCCCGTGGGTCATCTTGCTACTCCTCCCAACCTTGCTCACGTGCTCGGCTACATGCCTCCCTCTCGAGAGCATCGTTAGTAGATGTTGATGGTGGACCTCTTGGAGTACTTATGCATATCATGGAGAGAGTAGCCTTCTTTTGATATTTTTGTTAAAGGCTATCTACTCTAGGCGTGCCCAGGAGGAGTAGTGGGAGGAGAGGTTTTAGTAGGTTGTTAGTTTCTATCCGCATACTATTTATGACTTTTCTGATGACTGTAAGCCCAACCTCTGTTGGTGGGCATGATATCTTTTTAGTAGTTTATTTTGGTGTATGATGTGGAACGGTTAATACTTATGCCATATATATATATATATATATGATGTGCTTATGTTCACGAGTTTGTTGTGTTTCTATTGTGTGCGTACCATGAATTACTTTCTATTTCTCCTCTATGTGTGTGAGACAAATGATGGGCTTTTCTTAGTATATGTGGCTCACGTTTTATTTTCAAAGTTCAAAAATAAATTTACCCATATTTTTACTAAAGTAACTAGTGAAGGTGGGAGTGATCATAGCTCAGTCGTCCTCCTTAAATATCCTCCACCTCAGAACTCAACATTAGGGTCCTCATCTCTAGTCATCTCCAGAGTTAGCCTCTAGGTTCTTAGTCTTTGTCTCTGAGCTGTGGTCAATGCTCTACCCGCAACAAAAGCCAACTTAAGCGCATTAAAACTCGAGTCTCAGAGGCTCGAACCTGACTTGTATCTGGCTCAGAATCTAATATGTGAAACTTGCTGTAACTCTGCAATAGCTTAGTTGAAATCCAGGTGAGAGTTAGTGTTGATAGTCGATCGAGGACTAGGACGATATGTAGGCCCACCCCAGGCTCTCTTCCTTGCAGCTGTGTCAACACGTTGCAAGGTGGGTCCCAAAATAATAGTCTTCCACCTGATGAGCGGAGGACGCTCATCGCTGGCTGAACAGGGACTCTAACAACAAGGGCCATCTTGGTGATTAGGGAAGGAAAGAAAGTCTGTTCTTATCATGGTGCACCGACTCCATAGTTTGGCAGATGAGGCTGGAAAGTACTCCCATTGCTCAGGAGGCAAAATCATAAAAACCTGGTCCATGGTGATGTTATGGACATGAGAGCAAGGCACAATGTGGGAGAATAGTAGCCGCATCCATATCCATGTTGGAAAAGTAAGCCACTAATAATCCAAAGTGTGGGTGTCCTTACTTGTTCAGAGTCCAGATAGATCCTGTAACACCCTAATAATTAACTCAACACGCCTAGGACGTATTCTAGTTGACTATTAGATATTACTCTTTGTTTCAGTTTCTTAGATCATACTTGAAAATACTTAATAAAAAATATGAGCCAAATTTTTTCTTTTTGAAAACATAGACAAAACGTGAGCCGCACATAACATAAGCGATTGTCAACATAAAGCATAACATGTAAAAGAATAACATAGACAGAAACATTAGATAGGCTCCATAAAAGATCATCCATTAGCACACCATAATTAAACATATCATAATCTACCCACCTATGGAAGGTGAGTTAAGTTTTGTACATCATAGAAAAGCAAATACATAGGAAAGGAAAATACAAAGGAAAACATGCCTACCTAGTGCACCTAAGATAGATAACCTCTAAAACAAAAGAAGGCTATCCTAAGCTAGTAGTAGTGTGTACACTAAAAATCTTCCAAGAAACCTACGGCGCCGGCCCTGGAAGGGCAGAATATAATCGATCCATGAGCGAAACTTGTTAAGAGAGGGCACACGAGATGGCTGAACATGGGCTCCACGTCAGGGCACATGGATGGCCTCAGTGCCAACCTCAGTGGGTGACCGTCTCCTCACTACCCTCCCTCATCCGTGGGGAATAGGGCAGAGCTCTCGGAGTATATGTAGGTAGGCGAGTCCTCTGATAGGTCAGTCTCGGAATGCCTCGATCAAGGAACATAATTCGGGAAATCACAAACGGCAGACATGGTGGTGTACGTGAGAGGGATCTTCTCGTTGTGCATACGTGCACGCTCAAAAACCATGTCATCACCGTCAGGGAGGTCGAGAGAAACGATAGTTATGACAGGGTGTGCAAATAGTCGTCCACGAACATGAAGACTCGGACGGTGGCATCCCTCAAAATGGTAAGACTGATGCTCAGGGTCAAAATGAACCTCCCAAGTGGGGGTGTCAATGAAGAGGACGAACGTCGTTAATGCGAGTGTCGGTGCCCACAATAAATTAAAAATTTATAAAGTGCCAAGTTGCACCAAAAATGTAGTAGAGGGCACAACTCAGGTTGTCTAACAAGGAAGTGTTACTAGCCAGTTAGAAATTTGGGGTTCTTGAGAAATTGTAGCAACTAAATTACTTCAAGAAATTATAATAAGAAAATTACCTGTGCAATGAGTCCTTCAAATCAAGAATTGTTCAATCATCAGTTCAAAAGATAAATTCATGGCAGTGGTTACTTTCATTAATTATGCTATCATACAATAATGATGCAATTCTACTTAGCGGTCATACAATCGCACTCCCACTAAGGGTTTGACTAATATATGAACTAGTAATTTACGATCGTGATTCTATGAACCTATTCTAGTTCAACCTAATTCCTAACAGAGTTAATTTCAATCCCTTACCAATTGAATGTAATTAAATTGATCGACTCAACACCCCAATGGTATCTAGTTTATGCATGCAAATGAATACACAACCAGACAACTCTTAAAAATACAATCACAAAAATCTTCACAATTGATATCAAAAGAGAAAGTAAACGGGAAGAAAAAACAACCATGAATTGCAATTAAAATTGGGAACCTCAAGAACAATCTCAATCTTCAGTTATCCTTGCACACGATAAAGAGATTACTCATTCATAGGGGGAGTTTCACAATCAATTTGAAGCTTGTAAATTATAATCCCAAACGGGAGCCAAAACGAAAATTAGGAACTCCTAAAACCTAGAGAGAGAAAGTGAGAGAGAGAGAGAAAGAGTGAATGTGTTCTCTAGCCCAAGAATGAGAGAGTATCAATGTTTATATGCCGCCTTCAAAACCCAAAAGAAAAAATACTGAAATCGGGCCCCTTTTGTAAAAATTCGCGTCTCACAGACGCCCTGCTCATAAATGACCGCCTGGCAGTCTCCAGTGTGAATTTCCCTGACTTCGGTCCCTCTATTCACTGCCCGGGCGGTCTTTTACCACCTAGGTAGTCTCAGGACTCCTCAGTCCTCTCTCATCACCCAGGCTGCTGGCGGTCTCCAGGAACTTCCAAGCCCATTTTAGGGGCCAAAATGTTTGAATTAGCTCTTCGGCCTAGAAATAGAAGTTGTAGTTCTTTGAATAAGATTTCTAACACCACCTAAATCACCTCAATCAAACATCTATAGCTCCAGATATTGTGAAAATACTAACTGGAGATCAAGTTGGAGCGTCAGAACCCAGTGTTCTTGAGTTCTTCTTTTGCTCTAATGTACTAACCTGGAAGTCCCCATTATCAAACAACACTCCCACAAAGAGGTTAAAAGCACAAAGCACTTCCAATAAATGATCATGCACCAAAAATATTGTTAATAGCTATGAAATTAACCAATGATGCATATTGAGGACAAATTGCAAATTCACTAATTTAACATCAATTGAGTACAATTCAAATGCAAAATGTCCAGAGTTAGGACAGAGAATGAGTGCATAAATACAACTCATCAAACTCTCCCACACTTAAACAATTACATGTCCTCATGTAAGAGACTAGATGGATGCGGCAAAGCGACTGGACTCCTAACTCTAAAAATGCATGATGCATGGAAAATAACAATACACCAATCCAATGGACCTAGAGATACAAGCAATGACCTTTCACACCAACAATCAAAGATGATCTCAACATGCAAGGCATGAATGAGAACATAGCACACAAGGTGGAATCCACATGCATGATGAATGAATCAAGTACAAAAACCCTCCCAAAGTTAGTGTTTGTCACTCATTTACTCAAGTGTTTTAGGATAAGATGTACACTCAAATCACCTCAAATGAAAATGCATTACCATAGGCTTATCAAGGGTTTCATTCTCCATTTGTTACACACACATGCATATTGAATCAAGAGGACTTGTTTTTGGTTGTGATAGGGTTTGGGTGAAGGTAGGAGAATATAAAGGCCAGTGAAGGTAAACCTTTAGTCAAAGGAGAGCAAATGCATACACCAAGAGCACAAGTGTCTAAGGGTACACCTTGTCCATCTTAACATAGTTACAAGCCTATCTTTTGCAATGTGGCACACCTTCAACCAAACTCTTTTAGAATTTTTATTTTTTTCAATCAACCTTTCTTTTCTTTTCTTTTTATTTTTTATTTTCTTGGTATGCCACTTGTTGAATTTTGAGTACATATTGTTCCTCCCCCACACTTAAATTAGGGCATGTCCTCATGTTCTCCCCACACTTATCCTCAAGCACATATAAGAATTTACACAAATGCTCTCCTAAGCCTAAAAGGTTCGGGTTTTTCATGGTTTTTCACTTTTGGCTAAGGATGTGCTAAAACAAAAGAATGGACAATAAGGCTCCAAGGGGCTAAACAATGGTAACATGCAAAGGTTGGCTATATAGGCAGATGGCTAAAAACAAGAAAAATACCTCAATCATATTCAAACATGCACATGAAAAACATATTTTCAAACAAGACCCTAAGCAAGTTCTAGAATGAAAATCCAAAGAGGAAGCACACATGAACAAATAAGCATGGCACATGATAGTCCAATCAAAGAGGCTCAAAATTTCATAGGTAAAAGTGCATGTACTCAATCCAAAGAACACAGTGAATCCACCAAGCATGCAATACAAATAAAGTCAATGCCAAGCATGTCAATATAGTGCATGTGGTGTAAGCCTATGCATGTGACCTTTAGGGTGCCAAAGGGATGGTGTAAAATACAAACAAAAATAAATATGATGCAAAATGCAAAACTATAATAAATAAAATGCGAAAAATGAAAAGGAAGGGTAAGGAAAAACCTGACAATGAGTTGTTTCCCACCTAGCACTTTTCTTTAACGTCCTAAGTTGGACGGTCAGGACCCTCATGGAGGGTGTGCAGCTTCAACCCAAAGGTAGGCCAACTGAGCCCTTAGATTTGTTAGGGCCTAATGGAGGTACATCGTCGATGCTCATCAATGGTGCACTGACCTACCCCTGGAGTTTTCTAACTCAATTACACTATCAGGATGCACATGGTTGATAAAGAATGGTCCCTTCCATCTAGACTTTGGCCTCCAGCCATCAGCTTTGCCCGGGCTCATGAGGAAAATCCACTTCCTCATAGGGCTTTTTACCCAACATGGGCTGGTCATGGAGCACTTAACAAACTGATGATTGCTACCCTGGTAGTGTACCTGTATCTAAAAGCTTGGAAAACTCTACCACAACAGATTCATCATATCCCATGGGAGAAGAAAAAATAGGAAAGGGATTGTGCATCCTTACCAAGTAAAGTATCACATGTATCTTCTACTAAGGAGTCAATGACATCAATGCCAAACACAAAGTGGTCCTCAAGGGGGAATTTCATGGCATCAGACAAACAAAATTGGGTTTTCAAGTCCCCATACTCCATGGATAATGTACAGCATAAACATCAATTTTGGTTTTGGTAGTTTTCAAAAGGGTCTACCCAAAGTTAATGTATCCTGGTTGGCATCATGTCATTCTCCATCTCAAGCACATAAAAATCAGGAGGGAATATTAAATCATTTACCTTTACCAGGACATCTTCCAATAGCCCCTTTGGCCTTGTGATACTGTGGTTGGCAAGTTGGATTGTCAACCCGGTGGACTTGAGTTCCTCAAAGTGTAAGGATCTGTAGAGTAATTTTGGCATAACATAAATGTCAGCTTAGAGATCAGCCATGGCTTGCTTGATTAGCAGGTTCCCAATGGTCAGGGAACATTGAATATGCCCGGATCCTTACACTTGGATGGCAAGTTGCTTGGCTTGATGAAGGAGGAAGCATTCACTCCCATAGTCACCTTCTCTTTCCTCCCTGTAGTCTCCTCTTGTTAGTGCATAGATCTTTCAAAAATTTGGCATACCTGGGATCTGCCTAATTGCATCCAACAGAGGGATATTTACTTCTACCTTCCTAAAAGTCTCCAAGAGGTCCTTCTCTAACTCCAATTCATTCGACCTCTTGGGTCTTGCAACTCGCCTGGGAAGGGCAATGGAATGGGTCTTTCTACCTACTTTCTCTTGCTCTGTTCAGGTGCAGGCTTATCTTGCTGGACCTCCTGGCTGAACTATCTCATCCTCTTGACTCTCAACCACAACCTTCTGAAGGACCAATAACCTCGGGTAAACTACCAGACCTCAGAGTAATAGCAGAAACATTCCCCTTGAGGTTGGGAACGTCAAGAAGGAAAGGTGGATGCACTCCTCTGGGATTAGGAACTCTCTAGCCTTACAATTGCATTTCTCATCTCTTGCATGGCTTGTTCCTGTTTCCTCTGTGTTTCAATCATCATTTTCATCATCTCCTACCATGGTGCATCTGAAGGGGAAAAGGGGCAGGTAGTGCTAGAGGCGCCGAAGGGTAGGTAACTGTGGAGTAGATGGTTGTTGGTAGATATGAGGGTAGCTTTGCTATTTTTGCTGGGGTGGAACATATTTTTGCTCCGTTTTAATGAGTTATTCCATCTAGATTAAGGTGATCTCTCCAACTAGGGTTATATGCGCTCTAAGGGTCATACCCCTGTAGTTATTGATTCTGAGGTCTTCTAAGGAAACCATTGCTAGCAGCAACTAAGGTTGGGTCCTCCTGTAGCTATGGACATACATCAGTAGTATGGATATTACAAGAACAAATAGCACAAGCTAACTGAGGTGAATGAACCTCCTCAACTGATTCAAGGCCATCTGTTTCAAAAATTCTATCAATTCATCCAATTTCTTCTCTATCCTGCTATTCTCAATTGAAGAGACTTCACCCACATGATGAGTACTACTACCAGCTCTGACCCAAACGCGAGAGTTCTGCCATGTTTTCAATCACAAGTCTGCTGCAGGAGTCTTGTTAACTAAGCACCCCTGGAGGATTAATCATGCTCCTTTCCATAACTAGCAGTCCCTCATAGAAATCCTGAATGAGAAGCCTCTGAAATCTGATGCTAGGGCAGCTAGCACACAACTTCTTGGACCTCTCCCAATACTCATAGAGAGATTCACCCTATAGCTCCTGAATGCCACAAATATCTTTCCTGATGGAGCTGAGAAGCTGGGAAAATTTCTCTAAAAATGTGCACTTCATGCCAGCCTAGCTATCAACTGTTCCATGGGGGATGTAAAAGAACCAATCCTTGGTAGCTCCTTCAAGGGAAAAGGAAGGCCCTTAGCTTGATTTGGTCCTCCGTTACCCCTTGAGGCTTTATTGTCACACAAATAACATGGAACCTTGAGATGTTTGTGTGGGTCTTCGCAGATAGCCC
Source organism: Dalbergia oliveri (assembly GCA_030441495.1). NCBI lineage: Eukaryota > Viridiplantae > Streptophyta > Magnoliopsida > Fabales > Fabaceae > Dalbergia > Dalbergia oliveri. The sequence goes on along the minus strand of JAMLFY010000004.1, from coordinate 36,516,921 downwards.
ATGGAATTTAGGCAAGTGGTGCAGAAGTCCTGATTTGAGCTCAAAGTCACCTCCTTGGTCGGGTAAATGATCCCAAAGGTTGGTAGTTTAGGTCTTGGGCAGTGAGCTCCTTCAAAGTCCTGTTATTGTCAGTCATATTTCCTGAAACACTAGCAGCAAGATCAAAAAGTTCAGGGGAAAAATAAAAAGAATTATCAAATTCCCTAATTGTATCAGAAGAAGAGGTTGCTTGATAAATTAATTCTCTCCTGACCTTCCTAAGCCGTTTGACAGTTTTCTCAATCTCTGGATTAATCGATCGTATGGGAAAATTAGAAAGGAAGCGGGTTATAAAATTAAATTACGGAGGAGCCAAATACAACAGGGAACAAAGAAAGAAGAATAAAATTTAAACTAAACAAAACTGAATTTTTTTTTTTTAAGGAGAAGCAAAACCTGATAAAATAGAAGAAAAAAATAAAATAAAAAAATAAAAATGAAAATAAATAATAAAAAAAATCAATCAAACACAAGAAAAAGAATCAATAGCACCACTTCCCCGGCAACGATGCCAAAATTTGATGCGAATGTCGCTGCAACAAATTAAAAATTTATAAAGTGCCAAGTTGCACCAAAAATGTAGTAGAGGGCACAACTCAGGTCGTCTTACAAGGAAGTATTACTAGCCAGTTAGAAATTTGGGGTTTTTGAGAAATTGTAGCAACTAAATTAATTCAAGAAATTATAATAAGAAAATTACTTGCACAAGGAGTCCTTCAGAACAAGAATTGTTCAATCATCGTTCAAAAGATAAATTCATTGCAGTGGTTACTTTCATTAGTTATGCTATCACACAACAATGATGCAATTCTACTTAGCGGTCATACAATCGCACTCCACTAAGGGTTTGACTAAGATATGAACTAGTAATTCACAATCGTGATTCTATGAACCTATGCCAGTTTGACTACCAGTTACAGCAACCTAATTCCTAACGGAGTTAATTTCAATCCCTTACCAATTGGATGTAATTAAATCAATCGACTCAATACGCCAATGGTATCTAGATTATGCACGTAAACAAATGCACAACCAAACAACTCTTAAAAATACAATCACAAAAATCTTCACAATTGATATCAAAAGATAAAGTAAACAGGAAGAAAAATCAACCATGAATTGCAATTAAAATTGGGAACCTCAAGAACAATCTCAATCTTCAGTTATCCTTGCACACGGTAAAGAGATTACTCCTCCAGGGAGTTTCACAATCAATGTTGAAGGAAAGCTAAATTACAATCCCAAATGGGAGCCAAAACAAAGATTGGGAACTCCCAAAACCTAGAGAGAAAGTGGAGAGAGATAGAGTAGAAAGAGTGAATGTGTTCTCTAGCCCTAGAGAAAGAGAGAGTATCATGTTTATATGCCGCCTTCAAAACCTAAAAGAAAAAATACTAAAATCGGGCCCCTTTTGTAAAAATTCGCATCTCGCACGCTCCTGCTTGCAAATGACCGCTGGCGGTCTTGACCGCCTGGGTGATCTCTAGTGTGAATTTCCCTAATTTCGGTCCCTTTGTTCACTTCCGGGTCTTTTACCGCCTGGGTAGTCTCCATGCTCCAGTCCCTCTATTCATCGCCCAGGCCGCCTGGGTGGTCTCCAGGAACTTCCAAGCCCATTTTAGGTGCTAAAAAGTTTGAATTATCTCTTCAACCTAAAAATTCTTTGAATAAGCTTTCTAACGTGACCAAAATCACCTCAATCGGACATCTATAGCTCCAGATATTGCGAAATACTAACTGGAGGTCAAGTTGGACAGCATTAGAACCTCAAGTGTTCCTGAGTTCTTCTTCTGCTCTAATGTACTAACCTAAGTCCCTATTATCAAGCAACACTCCCACAAAGAGGTTAAAAACACAAAGCACTTCCAATAAATGATCACGCACCAAAACAATGTTTATAGCTATGAAATTAACCAATGATGCATATTGAGGACAAATTGCAAATTCACTAATTTAACATCAATCGAGTATAATTCAAATGCAAAATGTCCAGAGTTAGGACAGAGAATGCGTGCATAAATGCAACTCATCACGCCATTAGAATCTGAAGACATGATGGAAATAGAGAAAGAAGGAGTGAGAATATTGCTAAAGAATCTCAATAGGGTATCCTCCTATCTAAGTGATATCATCATCGTCTTCAGGAATCTCGTTTAAAACATCAATTACCGAGGCCCATTCATTTTATCATGAGTCTTGTAATGAAAGCATTCCACTTTATTATGATATACATATAAATATCTTATGCAACACTTAACATTATAGCATACATTCAACTTCATAGCAAACATGGTGTGCATAGAACATGGTTCATGAATGACATTACTTGGTTCATTAGGTGACCTTAAAGTTAGTTTAATTTCACATCTTGTGGCCACCCTATTACTCTTCCCTTTTGAGAGTACTTTTAGGTTATGAGCTCATACCTCACTAGTCGTCACTAGTGTATACTTATCCCATTTGATAAGTTAAAGTCCCAACTTAAAAGTATGGGTTAGGGGCAAGAATCACCTTTTCGTCACCTATAGTTTGATGAGTCTAAAGAATCATTTTCTTATATTTCTAAGTCACCTTAGGTCTTAGCATGTTATATCAAGATGCAATGCATAATTCATAATTATCATAGCTTTTGATATATTTCTTGCATAGGTATAACCAATGTTTCCAAAAGAAACTATAGCATGCAAATGATGGATCCTATCTTTAGAGATCAAGTCAAATATCTCATCATAGCATCAAATATCATCAATGCATCTCAAAGCTTATGCATCTAAGAATTATCATCATCACTCTCAATCATCAATCACAGCATAACTGATTCCTAGAAGTTGCGTTTTACAATTACCCTTTTCCTATAACCAATTCCTAAACCATTTATAAGTCATTCTTACTTAAGTAAACATGGTACAACCTGATTTTTACAAAGTTTAAAGGTGCTGGAATAGAATGCATAATTCTTTTTCTTAGGAGTTCTAAGAATCTTGTTTTCAATTCTTTTTAGCTACTAGGCTTTCCCAAAGTGCCAAGAACAATTATCACATAAAAAGGCAAGGTATTCAACACATTTAAATCATCCAAAACAGAATTTAAAGCTGCTGGAAAATTAAAGACAAAACCAAAAAGTAACAAGTCCCATGAGCACAAAATAAGGCATTTCTAGTAACTAAGCTTCATACTTAAAAACAACTTCTAGGTTAGGAGATATAATAAATATGCTAGGCAAGGAAATGTAGACATGAATGCAAGTTCAATTCTTTATTTTAGTGCTCTAGGCCTCTTAGAGTATTTACTCTAAATCACATCTCAACTTTAAGGTTGAGATAGGTAGGCTTTGAGATTAATTATTAAGTGATAACTTGGAAAGTAAATATGCTAGGCAAGGAAATATAAATATGAATGCAAGTCCATTTCTTTATTTTAGTGCTCTAGGACTCTTAGAGTATTTACTCTAAATCACATCTCAACTTTAAGGTTGAGATAGGTAGGCTTTGAGATTAATTATCTAAGTGATGATGCATGCTTCTTCATACTTTGTAAAAGTAAAACTCAAGCTCTAGAAGTCTCATTGTGATGAACTCATAGTCATCATCCAAAACTCTCATTATCAAGATATCATGGGAAGCCAATAAGGCTTTGAAGGCCGAAATGCAAAAGGAAAGAAAAAGAAAATCGAAATGACATAGCATAGGTAATTCATCAAAACATCCTTTTAAACTAAAAACAAAGCTTAACAAAGCAAGGAAATAACTTTCAATACAAATCCCTACCAAAGGTTCATTTTTCTTGGAGGTGAAAAGACTTGATCTTGAGGGAAGGATGAAAGAAAAATCTTCCTTGGAGCTTGGAGATACTTTTGGCCAAGGAGAAAAAGAAAGGAAGAAAGTTGTGTTTCTTGAGTTTGATCTTTGGAAAGGTAAGACTAAGTGTTTAGGAGGTAGTGTATGGTTGAGGGGTGGTGGTTCTTTGTTGGCAAGAAGAAGATAAAAAAGATGAGGAGAACTCTTGAACTTTGAGAGAAAAAAAGAACTTCGGATTACTCTTTGAAGCTAAACTTAGCAAATGAACAAAATGTAACCAAGTTCATCTAAGCATGGTATTTATATAAAAAAAATCAAGGATGAAATTATGAAGGAGGCCACAGCATTTGCAAGGCTTTGGGGAGGGGAATATCTCATTAATTTGGTCATTCAAAGGCATGGTTCAAGGCATGGTGGAGTATGGTTCAAAGCATGGTCCAAGGTATGGCTTAAAGCATGGTTCTTTGTGTCTAAAATAAATCAACATGTGATGAATCATAGAGGAGTGGCTTCGGCCATGTGCAGCCAAGGAGGAGGAAACTTTGTCATCTAATTGTGGTTTAGAGGTGTGTTTAGGTGTATCATTGATTAGGCTTTTGATTAGAAGTTTGTAAGTAAGTGTTTAGATAAGGTAATGGATAATTAAGGGTGTCAAAGCATGATTAAGGAGTTGGTCTTCCTTCATTAGTGAAATAAAACTCATTTTATATAAAAACCATTCACAAACACAATTCCTTAATTTAAGTAATTGGAGAGAGAAACACTATTCAAGATTCTATGACATGGAATCTTGATTTTTAAGACAAAGATTAAAGTGTATCTAAGCAATCTTAGGTTCTAATTAATTTTAATAAATTATTTTGACTCTAGATTGGTAATTAGAATTTACTAATATTTAATTAGAGCCTAATATTGCTTCATTTTGCTAATTGTATCATTAGGCCCAAAATACACATAGCTTGGGGCAAAACGGTAATTTTTCACAAACCTCCTGGGCTACTCTGCTTAACCAGTTGTTGAACATTGCTTAAAAAAATCATTTAAAACCTTTTGATGGAGTCCGGGTTCAATCGGCACTTCGTTCGTGTAAAATAGTTGGGGTATTTTGGTCATTTTGCACATCGGAGCTCAAAAATTAGATTCTTCTGCTCTATTAACACACATAACACATATAATCCCTATTACCATCAAAACATCCCCTTGAGGATGACCGAGACGCCGATCTCATTTCCTGGGTAAAATGACCTCAGGGCATTTTGGTCATTTGTACATGGGAAAATTTGGTTATATTACTCCCCTCCTTAAAAAGAATTTCGTCCTCGAAATTCGTTACCTGAGAATAGCTCGGATATGTGCTTGCATGTCTAACTCTAGCTCCCATGTGAGTTCTTCCATTCTAACTTGTCCCCACGACTTTGACCAAAGGTAGCCTTATTCCTTAGTTGCTTAACTCCTCGGTCAACGATTCTCGTAGGTGGCAAGTTAAATGTTAGGTCGTCCCTTAATTGAACATGTTCTAGCTCTAGTACATGGCTTGGGTCAGATTCATACTTTCTCAACTGGGAGACATGAAAAATGTCATGAAGGTTGGACAAACTTAGGGGTAGGCTATACGGTAGGCTACAGACCAACCTTGCTAAGGATTTCAAGCAGGCCAAGAAATCTAAGGCTTAATTTCTTTACTTTCATCGCTCGACCTATGCCTATGGTAAGGGTGATCCTTAGGAACACGTGTTCCCCTTCTTGAAACTCTAGCGGCTTACGCCGTTGTTCGCACAGCTTTTGTCGACTTTAAGCAGTGAGAATTGTATCCCTAATTTTCTTGATTTGTTCCGTTGTTTCCCTCACAACATCAGGTCTGATTAGACTCGTTCCCGATTCGTACCAACATAAGGGCGATTGACATTTCCATCTATAAAGGGCCTCATACGGTGCCATACCGATACTCACATGATAACTGTTGTTATATGCAAATTTGATTAACGGCATGTACTTATCCCAACTTCCTCTTTGGTCCAAAACACACGCCCTTAACATATCCTCTAAGGTTTGGATATTTCTTTCGATTGACCGTCCGTTTGTGGGTAAGCCATGCATAGACAGCTTTATCCAAACGCCTTCTGAAAGGCTCCCCAAAACTGTGACGTGAATCACGGATCCGACCGAGATTATCATTGACGGGCTCTGTGCAACCTTATTATCTTCTGAATATACAACTGAGCTAACCTATCCAAGGAATAAGTCACCTTAATAGGTAAAAGTGGGCTGACTTAGTCAACCTATCCACTATGACCTATATGGCATCATGGTTTGCTTGGGTCCTTGGTAGTCCAGTTACAAAATCCATGGAGATACTCCCACTTCCATTCGGAATCGATAGATTGCAACATTCCAGAGGGTTTTTCGTGCTCAATCTTCACCTTTTGACAGACTAAGCACTTACTTACCTATGCACTTACGTCCCTTTTCATACCTGGCCACCAAAACATTTTCTTCAGATCTTGGTACATCTTAGTGGTACCAAGGTGAATGGTAAAATGGCTTTTATGGGCTTCCTCTAAGATCTCTCTTCAGAGGCCACCACAAGTTGGGATGTAGATCCTACCTTCAAACCTCCATACACCCTCGGCATCTTGTGAAAAAACCTTCAACTTTTCTCCCGCAGAGCTTCTAAAGTCTCTTGAAACTCTTTATCCTCCTCTTGGGCTTGAGTGATCCTTCTCCTAAAGTCACTCGTCACACTAAGATGGCATGCCCTTATGCTCTTAGTGGTCAAGGTCATTCCTAGGTTTAGATATCTAAACTTTTCGATCAACTCCACCTCCTTAACCATCATGTGGGATAGATGCAAGGTTTTCCTACTTAAGGCGTCGGCCACTACATTGGCCTTACCAGGGTGGTAGTTTAGCCCAAAATCATAATCCTTCAAGAACTCCATCTATTTCCTTTGCCTCATGTTTAGCTCCTTTTGATCAAAGAGGTACTTCAGACTCTTATGATCGGAGAACACCTTAAACTTTACTCCATACAAGTGGTGTCTCCATATCTTTAGAGCAAACACTATGGTGGCTAGCTCAAGGTCGTGGGTGGGGTAGTTTACCTCATATGGCTTGAGTTCTCTTGACGCATAGGCCACTACTTGCCTATTTTGCATCAGTACACAACCCAAACCTTTACCAGAAGCATCACAATATACCTCAAAAGATACATTGGGGTCGGAGAGAGGGTTGAGGTTAGCTTGAGTTTAAGCTCCTAAGCTCTTTTCACGCTCTGGGTCCATGAAAAAGGGGTGTCTTTCCTAGTCAGCTTGGTTAAGGGTAAGGAAATCTAGGAAAACTCTTTGATAAACCTACGGTAATAGCCAGCTAGACCTAAAAAGCTTCTAACCTCAGTTACCATTGTAGGTCTTTCCCATTTCATCACAGCCTCTACCTTACTAGGGTCTACAACAATACCTCCTTTGGATACTACATGCCCTAAAAACCTTACCTTATCCAATTAGAACTCACACTTAGATAGCTTGGCATATAGTTTCTTTTACTTCAAGATCTCCAACACTATGGTTAGGTGACATTCATGCTCTTCGTGGGTTCGTGAATAAATGAGTATATCATCTATAAAGACAACCACAAATCGATTCAAATAGGGTCTAAAGATCCTATTCATGTAATCCATAAACACGCTGGAGCATTGGTTAAACCAAAGGACATATCCAAACTCAAAATGGCCGTCTCGAGTGTGAAAGCCGTTTTTGGTATATCCTCATCTCTTACCCTAATCTGATGGTAACCGGACCTCAAATCGATATTAGAAAACACTAGCACACCTTTTAGTTGGTCCATCAAGTTATCGATCCTAGGCAAAGGGTACTTGTTTTTCACCGTTATTCTATTCAACTGCCTATAATCAATGCACATTCTCATACTTCCGTCCTTTTTCTTCACAAACAAAATCAGGGCTCCCCGGGGATGCACTAGGCCTAACAAACTTTTTCTCCAAGAGATCCTCCAACTGAGTTTTCAACTCGGCCAACTCCAAAGGGGACATTCTATATGGGGCTATGGATATGGGTCCAGCTCCAAAGTAGTTCTATAGAAAATTCTATTTCTCTCTTAGGGGAAACTCGAGTATCTCATTTGGAAACACTTCGGGATAATTTGTCACTATAGGTATCTCATCAATACTTTGCTCAAAGTCTACATCACTAGTGGCCAAAATAACATAACCTTTATTCTCACCCTTAGCACAGTTCATTTCTAGCATTTATGTACAAACTTATAGGTTTCCTAGGTTCATAAGGAATAGAAAGAAAGGTGATGGTTTTCTCATAACAGTTCAATAATACACGGTTGGCCTCAAGCCCATGCCAAAAATCACATCTAGGCCTTCCATAGGTAAGCAAATGAAATCTAGAACAAAGGATCTATTTTCAATATTAAAACTACAATCTAAGCAACATTTACAAGTCCTAACAGGTTTTCTAGTGGAGGTAAAAGTGAGATCAAAAGGAAGTTTTGTCATATGCAATTTAAGGGTCTCAACACAAGAGTAGGATATAAAAGAATGGGAGGCGCTAGAATCAAATAGTACATTTAAGTTTTTACCATACATTTCACACTTACCTTCCATGAGATTCCATGACTTCGTCGTTTCCTCGGCATTGAGGGTGAAGACCCTTCCTTGGCGTTGTGGTTTGGGATTGGGGGTTGATGGGTTCCTCTCGCATAATCTCGAGAGATTTGCCCAAGCCTTTTGCATCTGAACAGACATTCATCCCGACTCGGCATGGTAAGCTCCCATGGTTTTTGCCACACTTAGGACAGTCGGTGGATGGTAAGGATCTCGAGGGTGCAGCTGGGGCTCTTTGAGGTGCCTTCCCTTTGTTATTGTTATTGTTGTTGTTGTTGTCGTATGGCCCACCTTGATTAAAATTCTTCTAGGGTCCTTGCGGCTTCTATTGAGATTGGAACGGGGTCGGTTCTGTTCTTGAACTTCTGGCTTTGGGTGCCAGCTTCTTCCTGATGTTGTCAGGTTTTGTGGCATTCAACTTCCTCTACCCCTCCTCAATGATACGACATTTGTTAACTAGGGTAGAAAAGTCCCTAATTTCCAAATGGGCAACCACAACATTGAGTTCGGCCTTCAGCCTGGACTCATACTTGATACACTTCCAATACTTGTCTGGGTTGCCTTGGTACATCCTTGAGAACTTGATGAGATCTTCAAACTTGGCGGTGTATTGAGCAATAGTCATGCCCGCTTGAATGAGTTACATGAACTCAATGTCTTTGGCATTCCTGGATGGACTCGGGAAAATATTTCTCATAGAAATGAGCCTTGAACAACTCCCAATCAATGGCAGGACCCGTTGCCTCCAAGAGTCTTTGGGCTCCAATCCACCAAAAATCGACATCTCCCTCGAGCATGTAAGTTGCGAAGGTTACTTTCTGCTCCTCCGTGCATGGAACCATGGTAAAGATCTTCTCCATGCTCCTAATCCACTCATCAGCAAGATTTGGGTTTATGGTCCCTTTAAAGGTTGGCGGGTTAACCTTGTGAAACTTCCCAAAACGAGCGTGTTCGGGACCTCATGCCATTGGGACCATGACCCGCACCAACTCGGTGATCTTGATCCATTCTTTGCATCATCATCCTTATAGTTCTTGCCACGTCATGAAGTGCTTCAGCGATCTCATTGTTCTGATTACCCGAGGCTGAGTTCCTAGTCTATTGTCGACGTGCCATTGATTCCTATACACACAAAACAGCAACACTATGGTGATCAGGCTCAATACTCCATGTAAAGTGAGCAAGTTACCAGAGCACGTGCAACATACAGTCATGCATTTCTAATCCTCAAGCTTATCCTAATGATAAAACACCTACACATGACATTTCTAACGTATTATGCTTAAGAAGCATAGTTAGTTCAATCCTCAAGCTCCTAAAACCGAACTCTTTAATACCAAAATGTAACACCCTAATAATTAACTCAACATGCCTAGGACTTATTCCAGTTGATTATTAGATATTACTCTTTGTTTTAGTTTCTTAGATCATACTTGAAAATACTTAATAAAAATATGAGCCAATTTTTTTTTTTGAAAACATAAACAAAACGTAAGCCGCGCATAACATAAGCGATTGTCAACATAAAGCGTAACATGTAAAAGAATAACATAGACAGAAACATCAGATAGGCTCCATAAAAGATCATCCATTAGCACACCATAATTAAACATATCATAATCTACCCACCCATGGAAGGTGAGTTAAGTTTAGTACATCATAGCAAAGCAAATACATAGGAAAGGAAAATACAAAGGAAAACATGCCTACCTAGTGCACCTAAGATAGATAACCTCTAAAACAAAAGAAGGTTATCCTAAGCTAGTAGTGGTGTGTGCACTAAAAACCCTCCAAGAGACCTACACCTGGCCCTGAAGGGCAGAATATAACCGATCCATGAGCGAAACTCGTCGAGAGGGTACACGAGATGGCTGAACATGGGCTCCATGCCAGGGGTGCATGGATGGCCTCCGTGCCAACCTCAGCTGGGTGACCATCTCCTCACTACCCTCCCTCATCCGTGGGAGTAGGGGCGAGCTATCGGTATACGTGGGTAGGCGAGTCCTTCGATGGGTCAGTCTTCGAAAGCCTCGAGTGAAGAACATAATCCGGGAAATCGCAAATGGCAGACGCAGTGGTGTACGTGTGAAGGATCCTCTCGTTGTGTGTACGCACATGCTCAAACCATGTCATCACTGTATGGGGAGGTCGGAGAGAAACAATAGCTATGAACAGGGTGTGCAAATTGTCGTCCCATGAACATGAAGATTCAAAATGCAGTGTCCCTCAAAATGGTGAGACTAATGCTCGGGGTCAAAATGAACCTCCCAAGTGGGGGTGTCAATGAAAAGGACGAACATCGCTATCAGAATCTGAAGAGGGAGTGAGAATCTTGCTAAAGAATCTCAGTAGGGTATCCTCCTATCTAAGTGACATCATCATCATTTTCATGGATCTCGGGTTTATTATGAAATAGTGAGCATGCAAAGGTTCATTTACTAAGTTTTAAAATATCAATTATCGAGGCCCATTCATTGTAGTCATGCGTCTTGAAATGAATGCATCATACTTCATTATGATATGCATATCAATATCTTATGCAATACTCAACATTATGGCATACATTTAACATCATAGAAACATAATGTGCATAGAGCATGGTTTATGCATAATATTACTTGGTTCTTTAGGTGACTTAAAGTTAGTTTACTTTTTCATCTTGGGGCCACCCTATTACTCTTCCCATTTGAGAGTACTTCTAGGTTATGAGCTCATACCTCACTAGTCGTCACTAGCATATACTTATCCCTTTTGATAAGTTAAAGTCCCGACTTAAAAGTACGGGTTAGAGGTAAGAATCACCTTTTCATCACCTATAGTTTGATGAGTCCAAAGGATCATTTTCTTATATTTCTAAGTCACCTTAGGTCTTACCATGTTATATCAAGATGCAATGCATGATTCATAATTATCATAGCTTTTCATATATTTCTTGCATAGGTATAACCAATGTTTCCAAAAGAAACTATAACATGCAAATGATAGATCCTATCTCTAGAGATCAAGTACTCACATAGCATCAAATATCACATGAATTCATCATCTCAAAGCATCAAAAAATTCATCATCTCAATGAACACATAACTATTCCCTTAAATAGCCAAACCCCTAAATCGGGTAACTCTAATTGTCAAATTATTTTCTTATGCATCTAAGGGATTTATTATCATCATCACCACTAATTATTTAGCTCAAGAACATCATCAATCAAAGTTGGACAGCATAGGCAGTAAAAAGATTTTAATGATTTACGGCTGGAACTTGAGTTTTACACCCTTTCTCATTACGGGCTTTTCCTATAATACTAAAATCAATTCCTAAACCATTTATAAGTCTTATTACTTAAGTAAACATGGTACAACCTAATTTTTACAAAGTTTAAAGGTGCTGGAACAGAAAGCATAATTCTTTTTCATAGGAGTTCTAGAAATCTTGTTTTCAATTCTTTTTAGCTACTAGGTTTGCCCAAAGTGCCAAGAACAATAATCACATCAAAAGGCAAGGTATTCAACACATTTAAATCATCCAAAACAGAATTTAAAGGTGCTGGAAAATTAAAGACAAAATCGAAAAGTAACAAGTCCCATGAGCACAAAATAAGACATTTCTAGTAACTAAGCTTCATACTTAAAAACAACTTCTAAGTTAGGAGATATAATAAATATGCTAAGCAAGGAAATGTAAACATGAATGCAAGTTCAATTCTTTATTTTAGTGCTCTAGGCCTCTTAGAGTATTTACTCTAAATCACATCTCAACTTTAAGGTTGAGATAGGTAGGCATTGAGATTAATTCTCTAAGTGATGATGCATGCTTCTTCATACTTTGTAAAAGTAAAACTCAAGCTCTAGAGGTCTCATTGTGATGAACTCATAGTCATCATCTAGAAACTCTCATCATCAAGCTATCATGGGAAGCCAATAAGGCTTTGAAGGTTGAAATGCAAAAGGAAAGAAAAAGAGAAAACCAAAATGACATAGCATAGGTAATTCATCAAAACATCCTTTCAAACCAAGAACAAAGCTTAACAAAGCAAGGAAATAACTTTCAATACAACTCCCTACCAAAGGTTTGTTTTTCGTGGAGGTGAAAAAGACTTGATATTGAGGGAAGGATGAAAGAAAAATCTTCCTTGGAGCATGGAGATACTTTCGGCCAAGGAGAAAAAGAAAGGAGGAAAGTTGTGTTTCTTGAGTTTGATCTTTGGAAAGGTAAGGCTAAGTGTTTAGGAGGTAGTGTATGATTGAGGGATGGTGGTTCTTTGTGAGCAAGAAGAAGATGAAAAAGATGAAGAGAACTCTTGAACTTTGAGACAAAAAGAAAGAACTTAGGATTACTCTTTGAAGCTAAACTTAGCAAATAAACAAAATGTAACTAAGTTCATCTAAGCATGGTATTTATAGAAAACAAAATCAAGGATAAAATTATGAAGGAGGCCACGGCATTTGCAAGGCTTTGGGGGAAAATATCTCATTAATTTGGTCATTCAAAGGCATGGTTCAAGGCATGGTGGAGTATGGTTCAAAGCATGGTCCAAGGTATGGCTTAAGGCATGATTCTTTGTGTCTAAAATAAATCAACATGTGATGAATCATGGAGGAGTGGCTTCGGCCTTGTGCAACCTAGGGGAGGAAATTTTGTCATCTAATTGTGGTTTAGAGGTGTGTTTAGGTGTATCATTGATTAGGCTTTTGATTAGAAGTTTATAAGTAAGTGTTTAGGTAAGGTAATGGATAATTAAGGGAGTCAAAGCATGATTAAGGAGTTGGTCTTCCTTCATTAGTGAAATAAAATTCATTTTATATAAAAACCATTCACAAACACAATTCCTTAATTTAAGGAATTGGAGAGAGAAAATACTATTCAAGATTCCATGACATGGAATCTTGATTTTTAAGATAAAGATTAAAGTGTATCTAAGCAATCTTAGGTTCTAATTAATCTTAATAAATTATTTTGACTCTAGATTAGTAATTAGAATTTACTAATCTTTAATTAGAGCCTAAGATTGCTTAGGTTTCACTACAACATTTTAGGTCTAAAGCAACACTTTTTCAAGGCAACACTTCAAAATCGTTGCCTTTGGTTAGTATAGGCAACGCTTTCTAGACAGGGCTTTGGCAACGGGTTTTAAGGCAACCCTTAGGAAGCGTTGTTTTAAAATAAAAGGCAACATATTGAAATCATTGTTGTATCTTGCATAAATAGGTAACGATTTTTTAATCAATTGCTAACATTTTAGAAGCATTGCCTTTTAATTTGTAATAGGCATCACAATTAAACCGTTGCCTAAACTAATTGGCGTCACTCTCAGAGTGTGTTTTTTCACTAAAATTTCTTTTCCTATTAAAAGTTTATCAACTCAAAACCATATATCACTCCAATCAAATCCCTTGACTTTACTCGACCCATATCACTCCCACCCTAGCCCCTTCGCTCCTTCCGCTCGCGCTCAATGGAAACCTTCACACTCACCTTTTCTCTTTTCGGCCAGCTCGCGCAGACGCGAAAATGTAGCCTCATGCTCACGTTCTCTCGATCTCTTCCCACTCGCATAGACAGAACCCACACCCACCCTCATTCCTCAAACAAGAACCAGATTTGCCCTTCCCTCAGATGCGGAAACACCCACCCCACCTTCTCTAACGCGGCCCTTCCCTCACGCTCCCTTCCCTCTAACGTAGTGCCACTGGGGAAGTGTGCAAAATCTACCCAGCCTGCCGCCTCATTCCCGACGCTCTCGCAAAGACCCGTCACCGTCGTCCGCGCCTCAGCCAAGCCGCAACGCTACCTCTTCCTTCGAGCAGGAGCTTCCTCGGGTCCAAGCCGAAGGAGGAGGCTTCCACTGGTTCACTCCGGTCGCCGCCGCTGCCTCTCCACTCTAAATGTTTCTTCAATACCCGCGCAACTCTCCGGTCGCTCAAACCTGCTAGAGGTACCTAGAGTGTTTTTGTGAAAAAAAAATCATTTTTAGCGTGTTTGGTTTCTCTTTATAAAACCTCTAAAACATGGTTCTTGTCCAAACCATAATTTGAGTTCTAAAAAAGCAACAGAAATCCAAACACACTATAACTCATGTCAACTTCCAACAAACTGAAACCTCCATTGGTGTCAGATTCATTGGTTAATATCCAGCTAGATATCAATAACTTGGCAACTTACAACTTCAGCCTTCTCAAAACCCTTGCTAGCAACTACCTTCCAAACAACCGCTTTGAGGCAAAAAAACTCTATTGGGTGGATCAACATTATGTAAAAGCAAGTGTTTGATGAGTATAGGCTATCACTTATCTGATTCTAACGAAAAATTAAACTGATTGTTGGGGTAAATCTACGAATTGGGACACCAGGAAAATCTTTAGGATTTTGTTCATTGTGTTGTTGGGGTTAATCCTGAAGAATAAGTGCCAAAAAAATACTTTGAAGACTAAATTACTAAACTAAATTCTATAGAAGTATGATCAGTTTTTCATCACTCTTAAACTACAATTCATTTCTATGCGTCAACTTGACTCTTAACTTCTAGGAATTGCATATTTTTTGTTTTGTTTTGGTGTGAGAATAGTGTTATAATGGAGTATGTATTTTCAAATTTTTGGGTTATGATTTATACATTGTCTTGAAACTTTTGTCTTGTAGTTTATAGTAGTTATTGTGTATGTGTTTTTCTGTTGATCTTGTTTTTACACATGTCAGTTTTTTCTAGAGCCAAAACTCCGAATTTTGCATTTGTTCATGTAATTTAGGTTATGACCCATTACCTGCATCCTGTGTAACAACCTAATATTTAACCACAATACGCCTAGGACGTATCAAGATTAATTATTAGTTATTACTTCTCTTTAAATTCATTTACAAAATACTTAGCGGAAAATAGGTAAAATTTTTTTTTGAAATGATTCATATAAAACAAAGTGCGAGCCTTTACATGTAACATAAATGTAACGTGAAGCGGAAGAATACATAAAACATCCAGAACATAAGCATTAAAGAACACATCCATCATAAACATCATTCTTCATCACATTAGGTGACATAGTTTAGTACAATATCACTAGAATGTAAAAGAAACATAGAGTCTTACCCATACTAGTGGGCAGAGCTTGCAGTACAACAACATAAATTAAGAAACATAAAAACAAATACATGAAAACAACCCCAAAAGATACTCCCAAGCTATGACTCTCCCTCCCTCGAACTATGGATGACGCTCCTACTCATCCCTCGTGGCACATACCCAATGAACTGGGCAAGCTCCTCGGACGCGTGAAGGCGGAAGGATGGGCGAGCATGCCCGCCACGGTGTGGGCGCATCTCGAACGTCGTGCTAACCTCCACTGCATCACCGTCTCCTCACCCCATCCCGATATCCATGGGTAGGGGGCGGAACTCCGAGAAGGATGAGAAGGAGGATCCTCTGAGGGTCGGTCTCCGAACGTCTCGAGCGAGGTACGTACTCGGGGTAACCCGCACCGCTGAAGACGAACGGGCGCGACGTTCTGTCTCGGGTCGCGTCCTCTCGAAAATCATGTCGTCGCCAAAGGGGAGGTCGGAGTGAAGTGGAAGCTGGAACTGGAAAGGCAAATGGGCGTCCCACGTATGCAAAAATGCGTATAGCAAAACGACCCTCAAAGTGGTAGGACTGATGATCCGAATCGTAGTGCAGCTCCCACACGGGTGCGTCAACAAAAATCACGAACGACGCCATTGATGTCTGAAGACGTAACGGAAAGAAATAGAGAGAGGGTGAGAATCTTGCTAAAGAATCTCAGGAGGGAAATCCTCTATCCTAGTGTCATCGTTTACGTCCCAGAAACCTTGGGTTTATTATAAAAAGGGTTAAGCATGCATAGATTCATTATGAGGTTTTCACAAGATATTTAACCAAGGTCCATGTCTTTTATAATAAGTCTTAATGCATGTATGTAGCATAATAGTTCATGAATGCATGGCAGCACTCTAAGTAAACTAAACAATAATCAAACAACATTTAGGTGGCATGTAACTTCTCTTTGAACATTGTTCTTTCTTCTCATTCTTGTGACACCAACATCATAATAGTAACCGCACCCTTAAACTAGGCTATGAGCTCATACCTTAACTAGTCGTCACTAGTTCTTACTTATCCTCTTGATAAGCGAATCATAAACATAATCATATTCATCATAATCATCATCATAATCATCATGATTATCATAATCATCATAATCCCGACTCCAGAGTATGGGTAAGTGGCCTAAGGATCACCCATCATGGGACTTTTTCCTTCTTCGAAACGCATCTCCTGGTTAAGACCAACGACTTTGTCCGCTTTGGCAGGCTAATGTCTATGCCCTCACGGTTTTACCTTCTCCTCAGAGCAGGAGAAGTACGTCTTGGTGTGTCATCTTAAACATCATATTTCTCAAAAACTTTCTTATGTCTCTCAAATTTGACGGAAATTCGGCGGCATAACAGCTACACTGAATTTCCTCAAATTTGAGTCATGCCACATAATCTCAGTCACATGCATCATTTTCATGGAACTTTCTCAAATCAATAACTTTCTAGTTCACATGAGCATGTTCCTCAATTTCAATCATATTTTGAATCCTTATGCATCTTAAATATAACATTTCATCATATCATTATACCAATCATACACATAAAGTTTCATGCTCAAGGAACTAACATAATCACATCATCATAAATATGCTCGAGGCTCATCATCATAAGTATGCTCTCTCGGCCACCTATCTCATAGTATCTTATGCTTTGACCCTTGGGTCTTAAACTCGTATTTGCATCTTTATTACCCCCAAGGGGTTAATACTTAAAACTTATCTCTAAGATTTGTACTCACTAAAATTCCAAACAGCACTTCACATAAAAGGAGAAATATCACATGCTTACGAGACTCTAAAATCTTTGTTCATGACTCTTTTTTAATCCGTCTTCGCCTAAGGCTCCATAATCAATTCCTAAACCAATTATGAGGAATTCCTAGGCATATTCTCTAAGTTATAAAGCATTTTTCCTCAATCTAACTATACTGGAACAAAATTATGTTTTGCCATGTCTAAGAGCGCTAGAATTCCCATTTTAAGTTCTTATCATCACCTTAAACTTAGAAATCGACACCTAATCATTTATGAAGGGATTTTGTACATGTCTTACTAATTATGAGTCATTTATCCTCTAATCAATCATGCTAGAACATATTTGCATCTTTATGCATTAAGGTGTTCTAGAATTCTCATCTCTAATCCCTTTCAAGTCACTTATTCTTTTCTAACTTTTCTAAATCAATCCTTGCTTCACTCAAACATAATTTTACACATTTTAACACCTTAGAACATCATTTATACAGTAGCCAAACATAGAGGGCAGAACCGAAATTATAAGCCCATAAAATCACATAATCTCTTGAGTTGAAATGTATGTAAGTTGCTAGTTTTCTCTTGGGACATTTTTAGGAACAAAAAAGGTGTTCTGGTAATCGATTACATGTACTTAGTAATCGATTACCAGAGCTAAATTCATTCTGGGTTCAAAACAGGGTAATCGATTACTTAGGGTTGAGTCTGTTTCCAAAAAATGAAGAACATAGGGTAATCGATTACACAATCAGGTAATCAATTACAGGGTTTCAAGACAGGTTCTGGGTATGAAGACAGCCATGTAATCGATTACATTGCCTCTGGTAATCGATTAAGAACCAAAAGTCCTTCAAAAACTTCTGGTAATCGATTACATGGCTGGTAATCGATTACCAGAACCTAGAATTTGAGAAAACATGATTTTTGACACATTCCAAACTATTTAAACACCTTGAGACCACATAAAACGGTTTTCCAACATTTTCCTGAAATCATTCATGCATTTTACAAAATCAAACCATTATTGAATCATACTAAAACTCATCCATTTCTTTTTTACTAGAGTCCCCTTTTTAGGATACTTAGGGCAAGTCTTTGAGCTCTAGAATATTTAGGTGATAACATAATCTTAAACATGCTATGCACTTTATTTTACTCTTCATTAGAAAGTAAAGTGAGAGCATAAAATAAATATGAGATACAACTTCATTATTATCTTTAAGGATTAAGTGATGACTTGAAATATAAACATGAAATGCAAGCTTGGGAATTTAAATATGGTAATGCAAGTTCATTCATTTATTCTTGTGAAATTAGTGATGGCATCAAAATAAACATGAGATGCAAGACATAAATTTAAACATGAATGCAACTTATTTTTATCTTAACTAGAGCTCTTACAAGACTTTTAGAGGAACATAAACCTCAACCCATTATGTATCATAAGGCAAGCTTTAGAGTTCTTAGCACCTAGGCTTCAAAAGAAGTCTTAAGGTTTGAACTTCATCATCAAGCTTAAGGAAATGGACACAAAGTTCAACACTTTGTCTAAACAAAACTACAAGGACTAAGTCATATTCTTTATTTTATTGCTCATGGGCTTCAATCTAGAGTAAAACTCTTAGAACGGCCGACCAACTTTAAGGTTGGCAAGGGTAAGCTTAGAGCTCTTTGAAATCATGGGATTAATTTTCTTTAACAAAACTTTTGTGATCTACTTTACATTTTTAGCAAACTTTGTTCAAACCAAGGCAAAGGAAACAGAAATCATTGAGAAAGAAAAGGAAAGGAACTGAAAATGAAACTAAAGAAAAGAAAGAAATACAAGCATGTATGGTCCAAGACCAAGTTGTTTCAAGCTTTAGAGGTTTCTCACATGACAACAACAAGTCATTATCTTGAAACCTCATCATCAAGCTCATGTTTTCTTTATGAAAAGGCCTCTTGGCCGAAATGAAAAGGAAGAGGAAAAAGGATTTGAAACCAAGAGAAAACTAGAACTTTTCTTGAAGAACACAAGCAAAACATTAAAACATAACCCCTACCTAGAGAAGTCTTGAAGAGAGGAAGGAAAGCTTGAGTTCTTGATGAAATGGAGAAGGAAAATCCTCTTTAAACTTGAAGGAAGAAATCAACCAAAGTGAGGAAGTTTGAGAAGAAATGAGAGAGTTTTTGTAAGAAGTGTAAACTTAACAAATGAACCAAAGTGTGACAAGGTTCATCAAGGCTTGGTATTTATAGAAATTTTCAACAATGAGGCTTCCAAAGAGGGAAGGGAACCGGCCACATGAGGGAGGAAGGAGAGAAGAAATATCTCTTTGATTGGTATGGTAGAGAGCATGGGCAAGGCATGGTGAGGTATGGGTTTGGGTATGGCATAAGGCATGGGCTTAGAGTGCAACAAAAATCAACATGTGGCACCATTTTAGGGGGAGATTTTTGGCCAACACATCAGCCAAGGGGGAAGGAATTTTGTTCATGTAATTGTGGTTTAAGGATGTGTTTAAGTGTGTCTTTGATTAGGCTTTTGATTAGGAGTTTATAAGAAGGTGTTTAGGTGAGGTAATTGGGTAATTAGGAAGGTCAAGACTTGATTAGGAAGTGGTCATACTAGATTAACAATTTAAATTCATTTTCTTAGTCAAATGGGGTATGGCACAATTCCTTAATTTAAGGAATTGGAGAGACACTATTCAAGATTCCATGACTAGGAATCTTGAATTAAAGAATGCAATTAGAGTTTATCTAAGCAATCTTAGGCTCTAATTAACCTTAATAAATCATTTTGACTCTAGATTAATTATTGAAATAAATTAATCTTCGATTAGAGCATAATATTGCTTAGGTTTGCTTAATTGCGTCATTAGGCTTATGTACATGTTCTAGGGGCAAAATGGTAAATTTTGTGCTAAAATTGCCCAGGACCTTCCTGCGATTAAACATCAAACATTGCTCAAAAACATCATTCTAAACTTCTGGAAAATTTGGGCTCAAACGGCACCTTTTACCGTGTAGAACACAGGGGTATTTTGGTCATTTTGAGTCGAAAGTTTAGAAAACGATTTTACCTCGGATATTATTCATAACAACGTAATCCCCTTTAAACATCGAGTTGACCCATTCGAGGGTTGCCGGGCAACTATCCTTTAATTCGGTAAAAATGACCTAAGGGGCATTTCGGTCATTTGTACTCTAACGCAGAAATCGGGGCATTACATACTGCTTGTATTTCTTCTGGTTTGAGTGAATCAGGAGCAACAGCAAAACTGAAAGTATTCCTCTAATTAGCAGCTTGGTCACTATACTAGTTAATGTTGGAATAATACAAAACTTCTTTAAATCCCTAGAATAAAACTCTTTTCTTACCACCACATCTTGTTCAATAAAATCTACAAATTCCATCAATCATCTCA
Organism: Dalbergia oliveri; assembly: GCA_030441495.1. Taxonomy (NCBI): domain Eukaryota; kingdom Viridiplantae; phylum Streptophyta; class Magnoliopsida; order Fabales; family Fabaceae; genus Dalbergia; species Dalbergia oliveri. The sequence continues at coordinate 36,496,185 of JAMLFY010000004.1, read as the reverse complement.
TCCAAGACATGACTGGAATTCCATGATTAATCAACTATAAAAATCCCTGCAACACAAAAAGATTCTGTGTGATTTTTATTGGAACAATGCCTTCAATCAAAATTGGCCACTTTTATTTAATTGGACTAAGTTACTAAGTTACAGAGTTACTAAGTTAGCACTGCTTGTTAATTGGGGATCGATTGATTGCATTGGATTGGGTAAGTTTTAATTTCATTATGGAAAGAGAAATACTAAAGCATCAATCTTTTGTAAGCATGTGTTGTTTGCTTTTGAGTTTTTAGTTTTGAGATGTGATTCAATTAAGCTCTCTCTCCCCACCTATGCTGTGATTTTGGTCACATCCCTAAACAAGAATGGTTGTCAATGCTTTGCTAAGAATGGCAATAACTACATTGTAAAGAGGTCTGTAGATTAAGAAGATATTGCTGGTGTATCACTTGAAGAAATCTGAAATGAAATCTCCACCTTTATTTTTGCTATCTTCATTTTTTTAGTTATGTATAAACTATAAAGAAATCTGAAATGAAATCTCCACCTTTATTTTGCTCTAGGCCTAATGGGTATTTGACCTAGTAAATGTTTATTTTTGAGATAATAATACATATAGTGCTATTTGTGGAGATCTTTCCTCTGTGACTGAATGATTGGTACAAATGTAATCTTATTATGCAGGAATCAATCCCAGGCAAAACCAAAAAAAGAGAACAACTGCGTGGTTTTGTCTTCATATTCCTAAAGACTAAACCATTTGAATTTGGAGGTACTAATCTTAACATGACATTAACTAGATGCATGTATTATGCACATGTGAATCCGTGTTTTATGCAGAATAATCAACGAATTACATAGGAAACTCTTGTTTGCTTCATGAAGGTGTAGATCGTAAACACAAGTATAAATTTCAAGCAAAGGATAGTTTAGTTTAAAACATATTAGTATTATGTTTGTGTACTCAAAAGCAATTAATTAGTAGCAGTAAGATTCGATTGCTAACTTTAGTGAATTAATATCTAGACCCTATTTTAAGGATTCAAATGCTGGAGTTGTTATTCTGTTATGCTTGTGTTTTGGACCTTTATAGCATAGGTCAAATTTGTATTCTTATACATTTATATGTAGGTTATGATCAACTTTTGGTGGTAGTAGTGTTTAGACTAAGACAACCTTGTGAATGTGAACTAGAGTTTCTAAGGCTAGCAGAGAAAATGGCTAAAAATATATGACAAAAACATGGAATACATGCTCCGTGTAAAATGAGGAAAGTTGGAGTATTCTATAATTTATCCCCTTTAATTAGCCTGCAATCACATGCCTATAAACATAGAGCATTGGAAATAGCAAAACACAACACAAGACAATTTTTTAATATTGAAGCAACCCAAATTTGAATATTGAAGAAGCACTAGCTGTATTGCGAGTGAAGCAATCCTCTCCACCTAATGGGAATGGGTTTTCCTCTACATCAACTCATATTCCAAATCATGACTAGGTATTGTGAATAAAGTTGCAATAAAGAAATACAATAAATACTTGTCTTTCTTTGCTTTCCTTTTTTCCTTATCTTGGTTGCTCCGTTCTTAGAGTGTTGGTTTTTTTGGGCATGGACACAGGTCCATCTAACCTTAGCACCAAACGGCATAGAGGAAAGAGTGAAAATGAGTAGTGTTTTATTCATGTACACTACACAGAGCCAAAGCTATGTTAATGTCAATGTGTTTGATAAGTATTAGAATTTTTTGGTTGTTCCTTTGCTATGCTGATCTTTATATACGGGTTTGGTTACTTGGTATTCCATTTGAAGCCTAGATATTGAAAGAATTATTATGGTTCAGTCCATCTATCACCCAACCTTCAATTTTAGTTGTAAAGTTGTTTTGAGGTCTACAATTTTTAGAGATTAACATATCATTTTTAACAAATTCTTTGTTTGCTGGTTATTTTGTGAACTCTTGATAAACTTGTTGATGGATTGTAATTCTTTGTTTTGCTCCCTTCCTTCTTCAAGTGGTTGAGCATTTGCTAGTGTTGGATTATATAATCAAATTGATAATTCTATATATATTGCTTTTTAAAAGTCAAGATCTAGGTGACCATTATGATTTGTTGTTTTGTCTAAGTTGTTGTGTGTCAGTTCCATTATTTTTGTTGTAATAGGTGTAGGAACTTTAGGAGTTGGTGTATTGGCATTTGACATATTACAGTTTTATGTAAATATAGTTATTCAATAAATTAAGCTTGATAATATTTTGGCTTTTAATTGTTGGGTTTAAGCTAGATTGAGCATAATGCATGTGCAACTTAGACAGGCCGAGAGGAGGACTAATACAAAGGACATAAAACATGCAATGGATGTGATTATGATGGACTATAATATTATAGAGATTTTTTTTTTAAGTTCTTATAACTAATGTCCTTTAATTTTGTGAACTACATATAATCAGTTTGTCTATTTTGGTTTAAAGTTAGACTTGTTTCTATTTAGACCTATGTGTATCAACCAATATTATGGACTACCATATATGCATAAGATGACTTAGTTTACTTAGTTCTTTGCATAGCTAATTATTTAATAATGGTTTATTTATTTATGAATTTAAATAGATTAATTAATTTTTTGTTCAAAATTAATGTGGTTTCTAATTTATATAAAAAAAGGTTATATATATAGTTTAATTTGATATTAAAAAAAGGGTTGGTTTTAAGAATACCAAATTTGAGACCAAAAAAAAAGTTCTAAGAATACAATCAGAATTGAGAAGAACCAATGAGTTTTAATTGATGGTTAAAATATTAGAAAAAGCAACGCTTTCCCTCATTGCCTAAAATATTACAAAAGGCAACGTTTTTTATATGTTGCTTAAACAATAAGAAAAAACAACGAGAAAATGTTGCCTTTAACCAAAGAAAAGGCAACGTTTTATAAGCGTGGCCTTAAGTCAAAATAAAATGCAACGCATAAAGAGTGCAAAAATCGTTGCCTTTTCTATGCTAAAAAAACGTTGCCTTTGATACAATAAAGGCAACGCTTTTTTTCATAGATCGTTGCCTTTTCTCTAAATCGTTACCTTAGAGAAAAGGTAATGCAGGATAAGCAACCCCCTAGAAAACGTTGCCTTCGGTTGGAAAGTGTTGCCTTTGAGAAAAGGCAATGTTTTTTTTTTTGTGTTTTAGGCAACGCTTTTCAAACGTTGCCTTTGAGCTTATTTCTTGTAGTGTTTTTCTAATTGTATCATTAGGGCCAAAATACACATAGCTTGGATCAAAACGGTAATTTTTCACAAAAACCTCCGGGCTACCCGGCTTAACCAGTTGTTAAACATTGCTTAAAAACATCATTTAAAATCTTTTGATGGAGTTCGGGTTCAATTGGCACTTCGTTCAATGTAAAATAGCCGCAGGGCATTTTGGTCATTTTGCCCATCGAAACTCAAAAATGAGATTCTTCTGCTCTATTAACACACATAACACATATAATCCCCTAGTACCATCAAAACATCCCTTGAGGATGACGGGACTGCGATCCTCATTTTCGGGTAAAATGACCTCAGGGGCATTCCTGATTATTTGTACACGGGAAAATTCGGACGTTACAGATCCAGGAGTAGTTATAGCATCCTTGAGCACATCTATATCAGAGTGAGAGCCTAAGGAGTTGCTGGTGATTGGGGAAGGCCATTTCTGAGGCTCTGGAATGCCAATGGCTCACCGATAGCCTCCACGGATGGCTTCCATAATAACGGGACCCGCCCCCACATATACCTCATGGTACCCAACCCCTGAGAAGTTTGCATAGAATTCCTGAACAATGGAGAGGTTGGGCTCTACTAGCTCATCCAAAAGGAAACCCCACCTATTTTGATTGATGATCTCCATAATGGAATGGACACTGTCTTGGGAGAGGTCCACGGAATGCTCATAAGAATGGGGCACCCTTCTATTTTAGTCATAAACCCGCTCCGCTTGGAGATCAATAAAGCGGTGACGATCATTGGCCCGAAGGATATGGGGCCTCTGGAGTGGTGGAAGTGGCAGTGGTTCGGGAGTGGAAGTGGTAGCGTGGTTGGGCTTGAACTAAAGCTGCTTTGTCAGGGGGTAGAGTGGGCACGCTTGCTAGATCCCTCTATAGAAGAAGTAGAAGCCATTCCTGCAAAAGATAAACAAGTGCATGAAATAGGTTCTCAAAAAATAGGAGGACGATAGCAATTGGCAATCAGCAAAATAAGCACAGCAGGTGCAGGAATGGGGTGTAGGAATGTGAACAAAGGCAAACAAGGGGAAACGAAGGGCAAACCGTGTTTGAACTGTAACGCAAACCAAAACCCTTGTAGGCATTTCAACAAATAGTTAGTGGTTGTTCCTAGACCCTCACCATGAACAATGATATATAACACTAAAATCCCGAAAATAATTTGAAAAACCATAGAACCAGTAGGCAAAGGTAAAAATAAGGGAATAGAGGGATGAACCTAGAGTGATGAAGAGGTGAGGAGAAAGAGAACGCGAGGAGTGGTACAATGTGTACATGGAGTTCGTGCACGAAGAAGGGGCATAGGGGCGCATGAGTAGGCATCGCGGTGGTACTCAGAGACGCGACGGCAATGTGGTAGGTGTCACGTTGCTGCTTTATGGATTGACAACTCCCCACAAATCAACACGAGTCTTTTTAGCATGCTTTGTCCTCACTCATATGCTTCTTGGAAAAACTTCAGGAGGTTACCCATCCCAAAATTACCCTAAGTCAAGCACACTTAACTATGGAGTTCTTCGTGATGGGCTACCGAAAGAAAGATGCATCTTTGTGGCATAGGTAGTATCAATCAATTCATATAAGCCCTTCTTAACTATAGTCCCATACCTATACAGACTAGGATCTCTCTCATTCAGGTGTGTAATCAGTTCATTCATGTACCCCTCCGCTTGGAGGCAAGAGCCGCTCCTTGTCCATGTCTTCTTGCACTAGCGATCAGTCCTACCTCGTCCCAGGCATTACATCACGTGGTGATTGGAGAGGTTGTGCTACTAGGTGGAAAGAAAGTAGGGGAAGAAGGAGAAAAGCTATGTGTGCAGGCGTGAGGAGGAAAGAGAAGATAAATGGTGAGTGTGTGTATGCGCTGAAGCACTAAAAAAAGGCGGCCAAGCGCAGCACTAAAAGTGAAACGCAATGTTTCACTTAGGTGGGAATTTTTTTTTTAAAGAAAACATACCTGACCAAGCCTCTCTATGGACCACTGCAATGCTAATGTGAGTGCTGAGCACTTACCCGAGGGCTCAATTTTTTTTATAAGCTAGCACTCTCTCCAGTGCTAGTTTAGCGCTCAGCACTTGACAAAATACTTTCATCCTCAAATTTGCTCAGCTTACCTGCTTTCTTAAAACTGAGTTAACACCTATAATGACGAAAATGAAAAGAAAACTATATCAAATGACAAAAACTAAGAATAGTAAGCTGTCTCCCATCAGCACTTTGGTTCCTATCCCTAAGTTGGACATGCAATCCCTCAATAGGTACAAACAATAAAAATCAAGAACACCTCTGACTTTCAACAATAATAGGCCTTTCATGAAAGAGTTTCACTATATGGCCATTCACCTTTAACTGTATTGGTCTAAGGGTCCTCCAATTCAACAGCACCATAAGGGTATACATTTGTTACCAGGAAGGGACAATACCACCTAGAATGCAACTTCCCTGCCATGAGTTTAAGGCGAGAGTTGTACAGGAGGACTTGTTGACCTTCCTAGATTTTTTTTGGAGGATTTGCTTGTCATGGAATGCCTTTGTCTTTTCTTTGTAGATCTTAGAGCTCTCATATGCTTCTAAACGAAGTTCTTCCAACTCTTACAATTGCAATTTCCTCTCTTCACTGGCCTTTTCTAAATCTAAGTTGCATTACTTCACTGCCCAATAGGCCTGGTGTTCAAGCTCAATCGGTAGATGAGGACTTTCCAAATATTATCCTAAAGGGACTCATCCCAATAGGAGTCTTATAAGTCCTATATGCCCAGAGGGAATCATCCAACCTCTCACTCCAATCTTTTGTGTTGGATCTCACAATTTTTTCAACAATCCTCTTGATCTCTCTATTGGAGATTTCTTCCTGCCTATTGGTTTGGGGGTGATATGGTGTGGACACTTTGTGAAGTACCCCATACCTATGGAGCAAGGCTTCTATACTCTTATTGCAAAAGTGAGACCCTTGGTCACTTATGAGAGCTCTTGGAGTGCAAACCTACAGAAAATATTATGTTTAACAAAAGCACACACTACAGGAGAGTCATTAGTTCGAGTGGCTATAGCCTCCACCCACTTGGAAACATAATCAACTTGCAAGGAGTATGTAAACATAGCCATGAGAAACAGGGAAAGGGCCCATAAAGTCAATACCCCATACATTAAAAACTTCATAGAACAACAAGGGTTGCTGTGGCATTTCATTTTTCCAAGAGATTGTCCCTGCTCTTTTGCAATGCTTACATGCCTTGCAGTATTCAAAGGCATCCTTAAATAATGTGGGTCAATAGAATCCAGTCCAAAACCTTTCTAGTGGTACGTTGGGGCCCAAAATGGCATCCACTTGCCTCAGAGTGACAAAAGCATAGAATGGACTATGTTTAAGGATGATACACACATTGGCGAATTACTTGGTCACTGAAAATTTCCATAAATAAGGGTCATGCCACACATAGTATTTGCAATCACTTTTCAATTTGGCAACTTGTGCTTTAGAAAATTGTGTTGGAATGGCCTTTGCAACCAAGTAATTGACAATGTCCGCATACCATGGTACCACATAAACTCTTAATAATAACTTATCGAGAAAGGAGTCATTCAGAAAGTGTTGCTCAAATGGAAGGTGTCTAGTCTACTCAAATGGTCAGCCACTAGATTTTGAGCACCACTCCTATCTTTAATTTCCAGATCAAGTCCTTGCAGGAGTAACACCCACCTGATCAGTCATAGTTTAGCCTTAGATTATTTTAACAAGTACCGAAGACAGCATGGTCAAAATATACCACCACCTTGGAACCAAGCAAATATTACCTGAATTTTTCTAGAGAGAACAATTGCTAAAAGCTCTTTTTCTATAGTGATGTAATTCACTGTAGCATCTAAGGTTTGAGAAGCATAATAAATAACATGGGAGGTCTTACCTATAGTTTGTCCTAAGACTGACCTTACCTCATGGTTTGATGCATCACACATTAGCTCAAATGGTAGGGACCAATCTAGGGCTGGATGATTGGAGCTATGGTAGGTGCTCCTTCAGGCTATCAAATGCTTTTTTGCAATCCTCATCAAAGAGGAATTCCACTTCCTTCTATAGGAGCTTGGTCATAGGTTGTGCCAATTTGCTGAAATCCTTAATGAAGTGCCTATAAAACCCTACATGGCCAAGAAAAAAATACACCTCCCGCACGAATGTAGGGTAAGGCAAAGAGGTAATCACATCTATCTTAGCTTTATCTATAGCTATGTCCTCTCTAGAGATAACATGCCCCAAAACCACACCTTCCTTTACCATGAAATGACATTTTTCAAAATCAGAACTAGGTTGGTGGAAATGCATCTGCTCAAAACTTTTTCCAAACTACTAAGGCATGCATCAAAGGAGAGACCAAAACTGTAAAATCATCCATGAACACTTCCATTCAATCATCAATAAAATCAAAAAAGATACTCACGTACACCTTTGAAAGGTACCCACATTGCACAACCCAAAGGGCATGGATCTATAAGCATATATGCCAAAAGGGCATGTAAAAGTGGTCTTCTCTTGGTCTTCTGGAGTAATGGGAATTTGGAAGTACCCAGAGAATCCGTCTAGGAAGCAGTAGTGAAACTAACCTACAAGCCGTTCCAACATCTGATCAATGAAAGGCAATGGGAAGTAATCCTTCCTGGTGGCTTAGTTCAACCTGTGGTAGTCATTACATACCCTCCAACTATTTTGGACTATTGTGGGTACCAACTCATTTTGCTCATTGCGAATCACAGTGATCCTGGATTTCTTTGGGATAACCTGACTGGACCAACCCACTAGCTATTAGAAATCGGGTAGATGATTCCCAGCCAATAGCTTTACCACCTCCTTTTTAACAACATCCATGATCAAGGGGTTTAGTCTTCTTTGGGGATGCCTCACCGGTCATGCACCCTCATCCAAGAATATTCGATGCTCGCAAATAGAGAGGCTTATACCAGTGATGTCTCCATGTCCACCTAATTGCCTTTTGTGACCTTTCAAAACATGTAAAAGCTTGTTTTCCTCTTCGGAGAGAGGTCATTGGCAATAACAAGTAGTTCAGTACTCTCCCCTAAAATAACATATTTAAAATGAGGGGAAGGGGCTTCAATTCTTCCTTACCAGCCTCGGGTGAGTGCAACCCTGGTTAAGCGCTAATGGTAACTGGAATCATGATTTAATCCTTGTTTGACTTTGGGCGAGTGCCATAGCACGCTTGAGCACTGCAACGGTCAATAGTAGCTTCTAATCCTACAAATTCAGCTTTTCCTACAAGAGCAAGTGCATCATATCCAGTGGTAGGTGAAAATAGGGAAGGACGTAGGTGAAAATAGGGGAAGGGACGTAGGTGTAGGGGGTGTGTATGTGGATACAACTCCAAAAATCTCATTATTGATTAATAAAACATCCATCTCAACACATTCCTTGCACAAACTATCCTTCCACTCATAATTCGGGCACTTATACTCATGGTCCAAAGACTCATTTAACACACCACATGCTAAATCAAAATATTCATCAGATATCATCCAAAACATCAATGGCAAAGACAGAGTGGTTCTCAGGGTATTTAATGGCATCAGTGAGATTAAAAGCTACTTTCATATCACCACACTCCAATGTAAGTGTACCCACATACAAATTAATCTTGGTTTTGGCTGTTTTTAAGAAAGGTCTACCAAGAATGAGTGTATGTTGGTTCATTTGTGTGTCATTTGCCATTTCTAGAACATAAAAATCTGCTGGAAAAATTAAATCATTTACCTTAACAAACACATATTCTAGTAATCCTTCTAGCCTTTGGATGGTCCTATTGGCTAGCTGCACGATTAATCATGTGGGCTTGAGCTCACCTGTAACGCCCAATTTTTACTGTAATTTTTACTATCATTAGGAATTACCGAATTACCGTAGGTAAATATTATATAAAATTTGAGACCAAACAATCCTTAATAAAGGAATATAACGTTAGAAGAGAAGTTAGGAGCAATTCGTGCAAGTATTGCAAACCCCAATTTTCTGACGTGTAAAATGACCAAAATGCCCCTGAGGTTATTTTACTTAGAAAATGAGGATCGTGGGCCCCACCCATCCTCAAGGGGATGTTTTGATGTTAATAAGGGATTGTTTGTGTTATGTGTGTTAATAGAGGAGAAGAATCCTAATTTTGAGCTCGACGCGAAATGACCAAACGCGCCCTTTTTTAACTCCGATTTGCGTGCCGACTGAGCCCGAACCTCACTAAAATGTGTTAAAAGGTGTTTTTAAGCCATGATTAACCATTGGTTAAGCTCGGTGGTCTCAGGCAATTTTTAAGTAAAATGACCGTTTTGCCCCTCTTTGCCAAGTTTTACAAATTTTAAGATTTTTGATTTGTCTAACGAAACCTAAGCAATATTAGGCTCAAATTAAAGCTTATTAAATTCTAATTACTAATCTAGAGTCAAAATTATTTATTTAGATTGATTAGAACCTAAAATTGCTTAAAACACCCAAATTGCTTAGTAATTCACTTAAACCCTTAACCGTAAATTCTCTAAATTGCATGAATACCTTGCCTACACCTAAAAAATACATGGAACACACAAAATCCTCTTCCACAAGGCTGTAATGCACGAAATTATTGAGTAATAAGTCAGAAAATTATTACACAAAAATCCAAAGAATGAAAACAAAGAATCATGAAAACATGGAAACATGATTCCATGTTTTAAGCCACCAAACAAAATGATTTTTCTTCCTTATTTTTTTTCTCTAATTTTTGGTCAGATTTCTTTCCTTCCTTTGTCCATTTATGAGCTGCAAAATCTCTATAAATAGGCATGCTTGAAGATAGTTTAGATGCTTAGTTCATAACTTACACAAATTCTAGTCTTAGGAGCACCAAAAGCTTTCTTTCTTTCTTTCTCTTGGTTGAATTCTCCCTTCATCTTTTCAAGGATATTTTGCTTCATTTCACTCAAGGAAACCAAGTTCTCTTCCTTTCTTTCAAATCAAATTAGGTAGGGAGGTGTTTCTAAGTTCATTTTATGCTAAGACAAGTTATGTTTCTAGCTCAAAAATGATGTTTTCATGAGCTTTCTTTTAAGTTTTCATTTTCAGTTTCTTCTTCCTTTCTTTTTAAAGTATTTTGGCCATATGGCCTAGCTTATGATGAGACCATGGTTTGATGATGAGATTCTTGAGTGTTGGTTGCAAAGCTTTCACAAGTTAGATCTCTAAAACTTGAAGGTTTCACTAGTTTCCAAAGCTTCTAAAATTTCAGTTTTTCTTTCCTTATTTTCCTTTCATGGTTTCGGCCAAATGGCCTAGGAAGGAATGAAATGATGGCTTGATGATGAGGACCTTGAATATGGGTTGTAAATCCATCACAAGTTAGGCCTCTAAAGCTTGAACATTCCATTTAATGCAAAACTTTAAAGAATAATGTTTTTATCTTGAGGTTTGAATATGAAATATGTATTTTTACTTTGTCTTGCTAAGATACATATATTGGGTTGAAAACATAATTCTCTTAAAGTCTTGAAGGAGCTCTAGTAAAGAGATCAAGTGAACTTGCATCCACGTTTAAGTTTATGCCTTGCACAGCCATATTTATTTTATGTCATAACTAAATTCTCAAGAATAAATAAATGAACTTGCATATCTCATGTTTAAATTTCAAGCTTGCATTTCATGTTTAAATTTCAAGTTGTCACTTAATCTTTAAAGATAATAAAGAAGTTGCATCTCATGTTTATTTTATGCTCTCACTTTATTTTATAATGGCTAAAAGAGTCAATGCATGGCATGTTTATTTTATGTCATCACCTAAAAATCCTAGAGCTCAAAGACTTGCTTATGAATCATAAGCGAAGAAATGAGATAATTGGAGTTAAAGAATTTATTCTTTAAGAAGTCTTGAGAATTGGAGCTTAAAAAAAATGTAATTCTCATCCCCTCACCGGTCCTATGCGGACTACCGCCGCTCTTGCTTAAGATTCTCTTCTCCTCTACTGGTCCTGCGATTACCGCGCTCCAGTTTCTTGCATCATGTTTATATTACAAGTTCTTGCATCATGTTTAATTTTCAAGTTATCACCTTAAATCTTAAAGATAAAGAAATGGAATTGCATATCATGTTTATAATTCCAAGCTATCACCTTATAAAGATAAGATTAAAATAAGGTTGCATAGCATGGTAATAATTCAAAGATGTCACCTAAATCTCTAAAGCTCAAGACTTGCTCCTTTTATCTTAAGTGAAAGATTTAATTATGAACATTCTTTCAAGTTATAAATCGGTCCCATGGTTAATTTAGGCCTAAAGTCCTATGACTTCTTTCAAGTTTAACAAAAGGAATTAGTTCTAAAAGAGTTTTAAAACTTTGTAAGAATTTTATGGGAAGCTAGTAATTTATGTGTACTTAAAATGTGATTTGATGCTTATTAAGAATTTGGTGTCATTGATTGATTCCCTGGTTTGTATGTTATAGTTGTTGTTGCAAACGATGAAAACTTATGCATGAAATAAAGACATATTTTGTTCCTGGAAGAAAGTGTATTCCTGTAAGAGTGCAATTTGGAAAGATTCTGACTAAGGAAAGATTTGGTATTTAAGCGTGTCCATTGTGACCCACCTCTCTTTCCTGGGAATCTCCAGATGCATGATTCCAGTTGGTATATATTATTTCGGCATAAGACTATAAATGAGAAAATGTTATGATGATTATGAATGAAGAATTGTATTATGATATAACATGCAAAGACTTAAAGGTGACTCAAAATATATGAGAAAATGATCCTTTGGACCCATCAAACTATAGGCGGTGAAAAGGTTATTCTTGCCCCTAGTCTGTTCTCTCAAAAGGGTAGAGACGGAATTTTTACTTATCAAAAGGGATAAGTATGTGCTGGTGACGACTAGCAAGGTATGAGCTCATAACCTAGATTACTCCCAAAAGGGTGGAGTATAGGGTGGCCCAGGAAAATGATGATGAAAGTAACTTTAAGTCACCTAAGAAACTAAGTAAATGCATTATGTGAATATGATGTTCTGCTATGCATAGTATTTATGAGATGATGATGAGAAATATGATATTCTGCTATGCATAGTATTATGAAATGATGATGAGGAATATGATGTGATTTTATGCATAACTATGTTATTATATATGAAAGGAAAAGTTCATTATAAACATGACATGCTAAGTTTATGATGCATTATAAGACGCATGATTAAAACGACGAACCTCGGTAAAGTATATTTTCGAACTTAATAAATCAATCTTAGCATGCTCACTATTTCATAATAACCCGAGGTTCCTGGGGACGATGATGATGACACAATGCATCATGAGGTGAGTACCCTACTGAGATTCTTTATAAGTTTCTCACTCCCTCTATTTTTCTTTCCATCTCGTCTTCAGAAACGAAGGAAGCGTTCGTGAATCACATTGAGGTCAGGACTGAACTTGAATCCTGCTAGTTTCACTCGTATATTTCAGATATCTATCCTATCCCTGGAGTGTTATTACTAGGTGCCATTAATGGATGTCCTTCCATCCATATATTATTTATGTTTTATTAGATTGCCTACACTTAGTCTTATTCTGTTGGTAGGCAAAATATCTATATGATATGTAATTATGGATGCTGTATGATGGAGCCAATATATTATGATGTGATGTTTGTAAATTCCTATGTGTCTTTTAAATTTTGCTAAATCTTTCACGTTAAGCAGCTCACGTTTTCAATTATGTTTAAAAAAAAAATGGCTCGTAATTTCACTAAGTATTTTCAAAGCACGATTAAGGAACTGAAGCAAAGAGTAAAGTCTAGTAATTAATCAGACCTGCCTAGGTGTATTGGGTTAATTATTAGGGTGTTACATCACCAATATGGAGTGCCTTATAATGACTTGGGCATCACATTAATGACTGCACCCAAATCAGCTAGAGCATCTTTGAAGTTGGAGTTTCCAATAACACATGGGATGGTGAATGACCCGAGTCCTTGAACTTCTTAGGTAAATCGAGTATAAGGACTGAGGATACATTCACCCCTAAGTATACCCTCTCATTGCCCTTCAATTTGCGTTTGTTTATGCATAAATCCTTCAAAAAATTAGCATACCTTGGAATTTGCTTAATTGCACTAAAAGAGGTATATCCACCTCTACTTTTCTGAAGGTGTCTAGTAGTTCTGGATCAATTTCAGTTGTAGCTGCTTGCTTGGGCTTCATCCTTTGTGGGAAAGGTAATGGAGGGGTGGAATTATCGTCGCTGGTAGCTTCTTGAAAGCGCCGCAGTGCTGTTTGAGTGTTGCGGGGCTCACAGAATGATTCTCTTAAAGCTATTCTTTTTCTGGAATATCATTAGCCTCGAGAGCCTGGTAGCACTGTTTAGCATCCGCGATTCGCAGAATCTCTTTAGGGCTTCTTTTCTGTTTATTTTCATTCTCTTCAGGCCTAATCACCTTTGGAATTTTCATACCAGATCTAAGGGTGATTGCACTTACATTTCCCCTTGGATTACGTATAGTTTGAGAGGGAAGCTGGAAGTTGGAATTAGTTGACTCTGATTATTCTTTAATTAAGTCACCTCCTCTCTTAGCTGGGCATTTTCTTTTCTCATCTCTTGCATTTGTTCCATCATCATCTTCATCATTTCAGTCAGTGGAATCTGAGCTAGATGGTGCAGAAAGGGCCGGTTGCCTTTGATGAGGTGCCTGATATTTTTGCTGTGATGATTGACCCTCCTCTTGAGAGTTATTCCCCACTTCAAATTGGGGTGATTCTTTTAGCTTGTGTTATAAGTGTTCCCAAACGGGAAGTGCTCAATAGAGGTGCAAATGCCACAGACCTTGGGAGAAGCTGGTGTTGACACTTGGTTGACTACCAATTGTTTCATGAGTTCTTAAAGTTCTTGCAAAGTCTGGGTCAATACTAGATTTTCTGTTTGACTCACCTCATGGAGGCCCTTTATCCTGGCTATAGTTCTGGAACCAAATTGCTGAAAATTTGCAGCCATATTCCCAATTGAGCGTGAGCCTCCTCTAATGTCTTGTCTAAGAGTGCTCCTCAACTAGCATCAATCATGCATCTACAGCAGGTGCAAGGCCTTCATAAAAATATTGAAGGAAGAGCTCTCTGGATCTGATGGTTAGGACAACTTGTACAGAGGAGTTTGAAATGCTCCCAATACTCATAAAGGGTCTCATTGGACTGACGGATCCTAGATATGTCCTTTCTAATGGAGGCAACTTGAGAGGAAGGAAAGTACCTCTCAAGAAAAAGTTTCTTCATGCCGGTCCAATTGTTCACAACCCCATCAGGAAGGTTAAATAACCAATTTTCTGCAACACCCTTTAGGGAAGAAGGGAATGTTCTAAGCTTCACATCCTCCACCTCCACCGTTGGGCCTCGCGCAGAACATACCATGTGCAGCTTCTTTAAATGTTGGTGTACGTTCTCTCTAGACGGTCCATTAAATTTGGGTAAAGCATGGACCATATATCTTTTAAGCTCAAAATCATTGTCAAGCCTAGGATAAGTGATGGCCAAGGCGCTGGGTAAAGTCAGGAGCAGTGAGCTCTCTAAGGATCCTATTACGATCTCCCATCTTTTGTGTCACCTGAAACGGTAAATAACGGATTAGATCGCAGAAGTGTTCCGCTTGTTGACGTTTTGCCTGTGATCGCCTCAAAGTTCTCTCAATTTAGGATCAAAAGGAGTTAAATTTTTAGCAAATAGGGAACTCCTCATATAAGGGAACATCAATAATAAAAAAAATAAAAACTGAATAAATTTAAAATAAAATAAACCTGGAAATATAATAAAATAAACTTAAAAATTAAAATTAAAATTAAAATTAAAATTAAAATAAACAACTAAGTTCTATTGTCTCCCTGGAATGGCGCCAAAATTTGATGCGAGCTATCGTGACTCACAAACAAATTAAAATTTATAAAGTGCTAAGTTGCACAAAAAATGTAGTAAAGGGCATAACCTAGGTCGTTTCTCAATGAGGCTTCAACATTTAGTTGGGAAAATTGGGGGTTTTAAAGAATAAGATTTAAAGCAATTAAAATTAAGAATTAATAGCAATGAGATAATAATAATAGTGGAGAAAGCACTAGTGCAAGGTATTTCTAGGATTGGAATTAATTATCATTGACCGGAAAAATAATGAGTTGTTCATTAAAAAAAAATGAAACTTGCCTAGTTGACTCTCCCCATTTCCTAAAGTGAATGTGACAAATTATAACCCTAAAATTGGCTAAGTTTCTTAAGTGAATATGATGAATGTTATCATTATGGTTTCAAAGTAGATTTGGCATGTAATTGTTGTACGTTAAGACATTTGTTTGATCTTTATCAAGTGTCATTAAAGGAGAATGATAAAAAGTCATGGGTGATTTTTTTTCCAAGATACATTATGAAATCATTTCATGATTAATATGAGTCCATTTGGATGTATCTTTTTTATCTTTTATATAAATATTAATTATTTGATTTAATGGTGAAAATTTTTATTAGATGTATCACTTGATACTATTTTTAAGGAATATTTTATTTCAAAACTTTTAGTACTGATTGTTCTCAATATTGAATAAATAGCTATGCCATTTGTGGTATATTTTATAATTATTAATTATATATTTATGCGATATTGTTGAGATTTAACATATCATTTACTTTATCATTTTATGTTACAAGATAAATTCAATTATTGTAGTGATTAATATATCACGAAATAATAATATATGATATTGATATTTGTAACACCCTAATTTTATAACCTAATTTTCTTTAGAAATTAATAGAGGATTTGTTAATGCAAATGTTAAGATTCTGACGACGTAGCAATGATGAGAATGACTATATGTTCGAGCAAAAAAAAAAAACGTGAATAGTATTTTACGGGCCGCAGCCCGCAGGAAGCCGAAACCCTAGGTTCAACAGAGGTTCCCAAAATTAGGAAAACATGAGAAATAAGGTTAGAAATAAGTGGAAATGAAAGTCTGATGCTTAGAATTTATTTTCGGGTAATATTGAATTAATCGGGTACGACGTTACCCGTTCGGTGAAATTTTTGTGTGCGAATTCTAACATCGAAAGCTAGTTAATCCCTACAAATTAATGATGTTTATCCTTTTGATGGCCACATGAATGGCTAAGATTTCATCTTGAATGAAAGATCAAATCTTAGCCATTGATATCAATTTCTTTTAACAAGAATTAATTGCATTTTGTAACCAACCAATAAGAAGCCACCTTATAAGATTAACATGAACCACCTAACCCCATAATTCTCCATCATAATTCTCGGCCAAACAAGAGGAGATCAGAGGACTCCATTGTTCTCTTCACAAAAAGCTTCAAACCTTAGATTTCAACCCCAAAAACCTTGTTGAAACCAAAATTCCCCTTAACCAAACTTGTTCTACACTTCAACTTCTACAAATATAACCGATTAGAATCTCCAAACTTCACTCTATTACCTCACTCATCACTGATTAGAGGAGGGTTTGAGTGAGTTTTAAGAGCTTTGGAACAAAGAACTTCCATCTTGGAGCAAACTAGAAACTAGAACACATTAACTTCCAAGGGTAGGGTTTTTGTTGCCTTTTCTTGTTGAATTTTTCTGATTTGTTTTGGCTTGCCCTAAGTCCGAAAATTCTGGTTGTATTGATGGATATTATGTTGATATTGATGCATTAATTTTGGTAGTAGGTTTGGATGATGATAAGAATCACTTTACTCAAAAAGATGTTAAGTGATACTTGCTGGATTTTCGGTCTCTTGCAGGCAATGCATGGTCATGATTTTTCTGGGCATGTTGTGGTCATTTTCATGAGCTGAAAATTTTATATGTTCAATTTAACATCTTGGAATAGCTCCACGAATTTTCTTGGTTCTGATTTTGAGTCAACAGCCTTAGAAAAATCAGGTAACCGAAATTGTAGAGATGCTTCCTAACGTTGGAAGCTAAAGGCTGTGACTTTGTATAATTTTATTAACATACCAAATGATTGAATTATCCTTTGAAAGTTTTACAGGAGGTGGATAACACATGGAACTATTACTTTAAATTTTATTGTGAGTTAGTTCAATCAGTTTATAGGGTTAAAAATTGTGAGAACCCTGGCCTGACTGTGAATTGGTGGTCCTGGCCACTAGATTTGTACAATTTCCTGATGGGGTTTGAGAACTCCAGGAGTGTTGAAATTTTTACAGGGCATCATTGACACATTGAAGTGTCATGGAAAATTTTTGTGGCCCTTGAACCAACCATTAGACAGGTACATTAAATATTGGTACTGAAATGATAAATCTGCCCATGTGCTGAAAAGGTGAAAAAGCCTTAAATTAATGATGACATAGTATATAGTTCAAGTATCTAGTATATGAATGCATACTAATTGTTTTAAAGGTTTGTTTGCAAGGCATAAATGATACTCCAATGTAATTGAATGCCTACATGTATGGTAAGCATGCCTTTGAAAAAGAGAAAATACCATGATACAATTATATGAGAAAAGAGAATATATAAATTTCACTTGTGCATGTTTTAACATATGGGAAAAAAGAGACAAGGCTTATACAGGTTAATTAGGGAAGGCCAAAGTAAGGACTTTCCTAGGAATTTTATGAGTCGATGGATGTATCGGCTAGGGATAGAACTGTGTGTGATTCTGGAAAAAAATGAAGTCCAATGATCACGAGTAGGAATGAGCTCATGTCCTGTCTATTGTCCTTTTTGGAGTTGTCTAATGTAGACACCTCTTGATGTGATATTAAGCCTCCCTTATGTTAATAAAAAGAGAAAATGCACGAAATGGGATTCCATGGCTCCAAATAGCAATGCATAATTCATTATTGCGGTTGTATCTTGATTTCACATAATGTACATACTTTGGTAGTGGTGCTTATAATTCTTGCATGAGTATTCTTATGTGCAGTCAGTTGATGTTGATTTCTGTATCGTATATGAGGGATTACCCTCCTGAGAATTTTATAATATTCTCATCCATATGTACATATATGTTGTATTGCATTCAGATGCCATCGGTGATTCTCTTCCTTGACTCGCCCAATGGCAGTGACACTACGATCAACCTGGACTCCCTATACGTTGTGGCCTATTCCAGTTGCCTACGTATTCTTCAGCCGTTCGTCAGGACTTCTGTATTTACCCCAGAGTTCGACCCTGGTTTTTCGTATGATGGCATGCCTCTACACATGGCACATCCCGATGTTTTTGTAGCCCCACCAGCACCACCCTGCCTCCTCCAGACGACCCTTCGTCATCATCCTCCTCAGACTCGGACCAGTCGAGGGCCCAGATGCCCAGGTGGAAGCGAGGCCATCGTGCCGATGGCCAATGGCTTCCTGGAGGATACGGGATTCTCAAAGACTTTTGGCGTGTACATAGTAGTAGTATGGTGTTAGGACTTTGCTAGCCTGAGTTTGATGTACTATTAAATGTTTTAAGGTTCGTTTGTATCTATATGTTATTTTGTTGGCCGGATACTTAGCAGGCTAGGTCTTAGGCAAGGGCTAGTCCTGTTGTTACGAGGTTTCTTACTAGCTTGGGGTCGTCTCGTTTGCTTTACTGATGTAGTGTACACACTGGAACTGAAACCTAATGTTCATATATGTATAAATGAGTTTCGCAACCTGTGTATCTAAATCTCTTTAGTACTTTATATGTCGACTAGTATAGTTTCTAACGTAAGTAATACTCTGCTAATTTCTATGTCAATACTCGAGTAGCACATGGTAATTAGGAGGGTGTTACAATATTTTTGTGATAATTGTGATCCATGTATTTATATCACCATCATATCATGATTGTTAATTTTTTTTTTTTTTGGTGAAGTTATTAAACATGGCAAATTTCTTTTCACTTACATGATATGTTAACATTTTAATGACATATTTTGATATTGTTTTTATTATTCATCTTGTAATGAGATAATAAAATCTTGACACGATTATTAGTTGTGTGAATATGATTGAAGACTCTAAAAGTGCTACAATTATGTTTCTTGAAGAAACAAAATTAATTAGAAATATTAATATCGTTTTTGATAGCAAGATGAATGAAGGCTCTAAGAGAGCTAATTTTTGTTTCTTGAATAAACACAAATGATTCTCTACTAGCTACAAAACTAATAGAGAGACTTGATGAGTCTCAAAGATATTCACTAAAATGGATATCATATTGTGATAGCGAGTGAAGAAAATAGTGAATACTTCCATATTGCAATTTATGCTTTAGGTAAAAAAATTGCATTAGAAAATTTTGCCTGCACTTTCCTCTAGTCTATAGTACTAATATGAGTATAATTAAATCATCATATGCTATTGTAAACCAATGTTTACCAGCCCAACTAATTTTATCTTTTGCCATGACTGGTTGAGACATCCTGAAGCAATAATGATATAAAGAATTACTGAAAACTCATATGAGCATTTGAGGAATCAGAAGATTCTTCATTTTAATGAATTTTCATGTGCTGCGTGTTCTCAAAGTAAATCAATTATATGGCCGTCATCAACAAAGATTGGATTTAAATCTCTTAAATTAAGGTGATATATGTGGATAAATTCATCCACCATGTGGACTTTTCAAACATTTTATAATTTTAATAGATGCATCTATAAAATAGTCACATGTGTGCTCATTATAATTTCACAACTTGAAGCTTGCGATATTTATTGCGCAAATTATTAAGAGCACAATTTATTGATAATCCAATCAAAACAGTTTATCTTGATGATTCTGGTGAAATTATGTCTCAAAATTCTATTACTTGCAGGCCAATGTTATAAATGTTGAACATCTAATTATTCATATTCACATATAGAAAAAGTTGGCTAGCATAATTAACTCATAAAAGACCTTCAATTAATTGTTAGACCGCTTGCTCATGAGAACAAGTCTCCCAATTTATAGTTAGGAACATACTATTTTATATGTTGCAGCACTTATTTGTAATAGGCCAACCAGTTGTAGTTAATTTTCTCCCATACAATTATTTTGGCCTACAACCATATAGTCCCCATTTAAGAACTTTGGAGGTGCAATATAAGTCTCAATTGCCTATCTTATCACTTTAAATGGCATCCCAAAGAAAATTGGGGATATATGTTGGATATGATTCTCCCTTTATGGTAAAATATATTTAAATATAAATGGGAGACGCTTTAACACTCAATTTGTGTATTGCCAGTTTGATGAGAAATAATGTTTCCAACATTAGGTGGAAAGGAAAATAAATTGGAATGCATCAATATTATTCTATTTAGATCCTCATACAAGGCAATGTGAACTAGAAGTTCAAATGATTATACATTTGCAAAGAATAACAAATGAATTGTTAGATACATTTTTTATAATACAAAAGGATAACTAAATTCTATATACTAGCTAAAAATGCCTAGTGAGGGTAAAAATCACACGCCAAAAGCAAGGTTGACTAGTCAATTCTAAAAATTAAAATCCTCAATAAAAACGAGGTACAAAGAAGGCAAATGATGTTATGGAAGTCAATGATACTATTCCTGTTGAAGATAATAGAGACATAGTAAGAACATTTGTTGTAGTCCAAAATTTTGATATATTTAAAACACCAAAAGATACTCAAGTACCTGAAAATAGTCATTGAAAATGATGAGATCTCAATAGACTATATCTCTACAGGAAAAGGATGGAATCGATGAGTAATTAATGTCAACAATATATTTACAAATAATATAGTGCTACACATTATGCATGACGAGGATCTTGAACCAAAAATCATGACGACTATCAACGTATAGATGATTGGTCAAAATTGAAAGAAGCCCTAGGCTGAAATTGACTCACTTGTAAAATGTGAAGTCTTTGGACCTATAATCCAAACTCCTGGAAAGTGTAAACCACGTGAGACACAAATGAGTATCTATACGGGAAAAGGAAGTTATGGATTGATGGTATAACCATGACATTATATATGTTTTGGTTTTCAGCTTTCATGTATATATCATGTTTCTGATTTGATCCATTGTGCTATTTTATATTGTGTTTATGAGAAAGTTTAGAACTATATTTATTATAGTTGATGTTAAACTCCTAAAGAAGTTTACATAGCAATAAAAGATCTAAAGAAAGAGTTTGAGATGAAAAATCTCAAAAGGATAAAGTTTTGTCTTGGCCTATAAATCGAGCATTTAACAAACAAAATATTTATTTGTCAATCACTTTATAAGGAGAAAACTCATAAATTTTTATATGGATAAATCATATTTATTTCCTGTAAGTGTATTAGCATGTAAGATATTTATCAAATATGCATAAAAGGAAGATATCAAAGCAGGTTTCTTTTTATATATGGATAGATGATCATATACTGAAGATACACAAGATAGACTCTATATTGTTACTTCTTCAAATCAAGGAGAAATTAGTGCAATACACGAAACTCATGAATCTTTCTGGCCATGGGAAATGGATCAACATGATCAAACTATCATGTGGATTATCTTAGAAGAAAATTGCACAACTTTACATGAGGACAACATGGATTAGATAGCTCAACTAAAGAGAAAAATTGATGTCCAATTTGTTCAAGTGATCAAGTTACTGCCTATTTCTTCTTTGTAGAAGTGGCGCATAAAATTAGAATACACTAATTATAAGATTTTAACCGATACTTCAAAGAGGGGGAGGGGAGAAATAATGTACTACTTTTTCCTTTATTAAGATTTTTATCCACTGGGTCTTTCCTTGATAAGGTTTTTAATGAGGTGATTCCATATTCCCACTATGAGGATATTGTACTCTTTTCTTTCACTAAGATGTTTTCTTAGTGGGTTTTTATAATAAGGTTTTTTAGGTATATCCCTGATGGACATCCAAGGGGAAGTGATATGAAATATTATTCATTTATGAATGTCCATATCTTTAGTTGCTTCAGTTATGGTTTGATTAGATCTATGAAGTACATGTCCTGACATGGACACAGAACATGACATGGACACGGAGACACACAAAACTCAAAAATTTATATATATATATATATATATATATATATATATAATTTTTTTTATTTTGTTGCATGATTTTTTTGTCCTTTTTTGGTCTAAATTTTTGTTGTTGTGTTTGTATAATTATTTTATCTAATTGATTCTTCTTTTTTCTTTTTTGTGATCAACTGAAGAATTTTCAAAATGACCCAACTAGTTTTTTTTGTGTCCGGTGTGTGTCTGAGCTCAAAAAATATTTTTTAATTGGACGCGTATGAATGCATGTCCAACACTTGTTGTGTAGATGTCGGTTCGACACACAGACACACCACCAAGTTAGTATGTCCGTGCTTCTTAGGATTAGATTATATAGAATCTATTATGATTTTATATGATATGATATTATATCTCTCATTATTTGACTATAAATAGCCCTTTGGATGCTCTATATATGTACCTCTAAGATATCAATAAGACAATTCTCTCTTCTTTTCCATTATTCATTCTCTCTATTCTTATTTTCACAACAATTTCCACTTGTTGTAGGGTTAACAAAATGCCATTGCTAGCCGTGTTCTTCCTTATTAGGGAATGCTTGTTTTACACAAATTTATCTTGTAATTGAAGAGAGTGGTTGTTGCCACTCCAATTTATCTATTACCACTCATTCTTAATGAGTTTATTTACTTATATTACTAAAATACCCTTTTTCCTTTTTCGTGGTCATTTCATGTCTTTTTATTCTTCATTGTTAGATTAACAAATCAAAATGTTCAACTTCACCATTTTTAACATAATACTTTAAATTTGCATTTTAAATAAAAATAAATAAAATAAAGTATTTTAGATGTAACATGTATGAATTGTTATCATGATAATAAAATAATTTGAAGACTAACTTTAATTCTTACTTCACATATTTTTTAAGATATAATATTTTTTGAACTTTATGAAAGCATGTTATCATACAATTTATAAAAATATTGCAATTTTGTTTCTTAATCAGAGTAATTGTTTAAAATTATTCATATTAAACAATTTTTGGTGGATTTGTATGCACAGAGAAATACTACATTTTAAAGAAGCGTGTGACTCTTGCCATATGGTCAGATTGGCATTTGGAAACATACCAATAGAAAAAAATATTTTTAAGCAGTTTTTTTTCAAAAAAAATATTATAATATAATAATAAATAAATAAATTATATTAAAGTAAGACATTTAATATAAATGATTTAATTTTGAAAAAATTATATTAGAAAACAATCAATATGATAAATATTTTCGCTGTGAAATTATTAAAGAGTATTTTTTATACAACATTAATGCTTTAGTATGACTCTCAATGCTTTGTGTTTTCCAATTAAATACCACGTGAAGTAATATCTTAAAAAATTTATGAGGTAAGAATTGAATTTATTCTTCAAATTATTATTATTATTATTATTATTATTATTATCATGATAACAATTAATACATGTTACATTGAAGATTTTTTCTTTAGTTAAAATGTGAATTTAAAGTATTATGTGAAAAATTGTGAAGTTGAACATTTTGTTAATATATCAATAAAAACCACGAAAAGGGAAGAAGGGTATTTTAGAGACATTAGAAAATAAATTCATTAAATGAGTGTCAATGGTAAAAAAGGGAGTGGCAATAACATTCTCGTAATTGAGTCTATAAATAAGTTGAACGCTCATGCACCGTGAATGAATCAAGATATGAGTGAATGAAAAAATCATTTTCCTGTACTTGTGCTGCGTTTATGCTCACATGTGAGAACAAGCGAGAAAATCATTTGAGAGTTATTTGTTTAAAAGTGTAACAAACAATTCATAGCATAAACGATCACATCCAACACTAAAAATTAGGGGTGCTTAAAGATAGTTCAAACTGAAATAACTGAATCGATTAAAAACATTAAAGCCAGCGCAAAATCTATACGTTTGGATTGGATTGGTTGTTAGTATTTGTTAATGTTAAAAATAGATTGCATTCTATTTCAGTTTTAATTTTCAAAGCGATTCAATCCAGTACCAATCGATCAATCTTTTCTGATGCATTTTTTTATCATAAAATTTATATTTTTACATTAAATAATTTTTTGGTGAAAAGGTCTGATACATAAATTCTTTTACGAGTCATTCTCAGTTAAAGTTTATTTTACACACAGGTTTTTTGCTTCAATACCTAAATGTATCAATATCTTTTGTGTAATCAATGGTTATGATTTGATCTTTAATTTGATAGATTTTAAACATTTATGTTAGTAGAACAAGTGGCTCATTCTTAGTCATCAATAACTAAGATACCATAGGGGTACCACAGAAACCCCCATTGGTGCATATTTTTACACATATATATTAATTAGGAGATTAATTTCTATACATTATATATAAATGTAAAATTTATTTTTTATTATTATTTTTCATTGACATTCAATCAAATTTGTCATATAAGCAAAAGTAGTTGACCAAATATTAAACCCATTGGTGGCTATTAGTAATAAATTCCTGGCAATTCTACTAGTGATCAATCGACCTCTAGAATTTGATCAATGCAAATAACTAATAAACAAGATTTCAATTTATTTAGAAATCACTTTAATTTAATGAACCAATCGCTATAGCCTGATCGCCAATTGGAAAGTTAATTCTAATGTTCTCCCTCAAACATAAATCAATAGATCTATCAATTTATGCCCAAAGGGTTTCCCTAAATGATGATCGCCAATTTAGTTATTCCAATAAAGATTATAGCAATCATCATAATAATTAAAGGAATAGAAACTGTAGAACATTAAGAAAACCAATGCATTCAATATATACAAAGGGTGTCAAATGTCATCCCAATCCATCCAGAAATCCGTACACTAGTAAACAATCTACTTCTCCATCTATGGAGAATTACAATAATGAAGATAAAAGAACCTGAAAATAATAGCAATAATCATTGCCACTATCTCCAAGACAGAGCACATTCACTAATGGAATTCCTAAGAGAGAGAAGAGAGAAGGAGAAGAGAAAGATGTAGAGAGAATAATAACAACTAAAGTGGCAGCCTAAAAGTAAGTCAAAAGCTGGGATAAAAGTTTGTAACAATCCTATATATACTACTCTCTAAAAATGGGCTAAAGTGGAACCCATTATAGACTAATGGATTGTTTATGTTCCATCACACTACCGCTCAGTGCTCATCAGCAGCTGCGGTCACAGAGGGAGTTATCCAAAATATCCACAAATGCCTCTCTGAGCGCCAGCACTCAATGAGTGATAGCGCTCGCCAAAATAGTGAGCTTTTGCATTTTTCTTCCTTTTCAGCTTCCAACTTCTTCTTTCCAGCCTTTTTCTTGAGAATTGCACACAATCCAATGCTCTGTACATAAAAACCACACTCAAAGAGATAGATTAAATGCAACTAGCTTTAATTTCCAAAAGCCAGTGCAATAATCAATGATTTCATAAAATTGCACAATGAGGAACAAGTTAGCAATCACTATTAATTTCATCAATAAGTTATCAAAAACTCATTCAAAAAGCTAGAGTTTAGAAGTAAAATAAGTGGCATGAAGCCCTTTATCAGCTTTAATAGACAACTTAGGTGGTTGTACATTGTGGCACAAGTATATACATATTCGGATATCTTGCAAGCTATTGAGGCTCTTATGCTAAATATATATATATATATATATGAGGTATTTCATGTGATGACCTTGAGATTGTCTAGGTGCTTAGATGATAATATTATATTGTATGCACACTTATATTTATATGGTTTGCTGTCGAATACTATTTACGTGCGAAAGCTTCTATTTTTTTGAAAGTAATGTCTCTTTAAAGGAACAAAAAAAAATAGCCCGTATTTTCCACTAAGTTTTTCCAAAAAGTTCAAGGTTAATCTAAGGTCCCAAGGAGTGATCCTTTAATGTTAAAACCAAGTACGACTCGAGCATACTTCGTTATACGTTAAGGGTTACATTAACTACCAACAGTTGAACTAGGTGACAATCAAGAATAAGTACCCCTTTCCTAGGAGTTACAAACCATAAACCATGCATTACGACCTAGTTTTATGACACGTGTAAAAACTCAACAACTTGGAATCCTATTCTATACGTTACTCAACTTTTTGCATGTAAAAGGTCATTCATTTCATTGCTTCTTTTTGTCTGCAATTAGACTAATTTAAGACCTATCATTACACATAAAGTCATGCATCATTTTTCCATTAAATCTACTTTTAATTTATTCATAAAAATAAAATAAATAATGCATGCAGGTGGACATATGGGCCGTGTAGTGTATCTTGGGTTTGGGCCTATTTTGGTTCAACTTAAAATGAAGTTTGGGCTTAAAGTGCAAAAATGAGGCTTTTATAGTTTTCCAAAGCAAATCAGTTTGTTCTCTCCATATCTAGAATTTGGTAATACTCAAAATATTGCTCAAAACTAAATATCTATTCCAAAGCATTTGACCCATCAAATGGAGGTAATTCGACATTTAATTTACGCACCTAATGTGTGCCCTGAGTGACTGGATGAAGAGGTGACACATTCTGATTTTATGGGTTTGAATTTGAATTTTGCCCTTGATTGAGGTTTTGGTCTTGATTCGAGCTATGAATGTGAAAATATTGATGTAAGTTCAAATCAAAATATGAAAATATTGATGCTTTACAATCTTAATGAATACTTACATCAATATTTTCACATTAATGGCAGGAGAATGAAGGGCAAAATTGAATCAAGACCTATAGGCTTTACCAACATGTGGTTGCTCAAGATGTTCGGTGCCTTGATCCCTTAACCATAGTTCCTGACTTTGAGCCCTAAGAATGGAAAAGTCCTTGTTTTGAGACCACTACCCTCTTCAAGGACTTCCATGGAGTTGAGTTGGATTAGTTGGGTCCTGGTAATAGGTTTCAGATATCATGGCAGTGGTTCATCGAGAACCAAAAAAAAAAAAAAGATAAGGTTTTTGCATAAATAATTTTCATAAATATTTGTAAAAATATAAGAGAATAAAAATATTTATCAATAAAATTAACAAATTTTCTTAAGTAAAAAATAAAATTCATTGTTTTTGAAAACATTTTATGATTTTAATAAATAATTGAAAAATGGAAACAAGTTTTGTTGAAGGTTTTCAAATAGAAAATTCTTCTTTTATTTTTAAATTTATCTTATTTAATTTTTTATATAATCATTTACTAAAATTTTCCATGATAATTTTTAGATTTATTATAACTTCTATTGAAAATTTAAATATTTTTTCAAGTACTAATTATATCTCACCAAAAAATTTTGTTATGGTTAAATATTAACGTAAGAGCAAAAAAACTTGCAATGGTACTAACCATTTACTCTTCAAAATAAATGTTGACTATTTAATAAAAAATAAAATATATTTAAACGCAATAAATTATGGATAAAAGTGAAAAAAATAATTTGAATTCGATATTGAATATATTTTTGAATTTGATAGTTTAATTATTTAATTATACAAACAAGGGCAATTAAGCAATCAAGGATTATCCTGTTGGATGAAAATAAAAGAAATAGTCAATTGTTTTGAAAAAAATTATATTTTACACTCACCGTCCTAAGATTTATTGTAATTACATTTGTCACTCTTTTATTTTATAAAATTACAATAACCCCCTATATACATATTAATTCATTCACACTACAAAAAAAGCGTGGGACAATGATGGCATTATCGATGGATTTTTCCAACGAGTCCCATTATACCGACGGGTTTACCTATATAAATATTAATTCATTAACACTACAAGAAAAGTGTGGGATATCGATGACATTACCGATAACTGTTTCCAATTGTATTTTATACGACGGGTTTCCTGATGGGTATGGGCCATTGGTTTTTTGGCCATGGATGGACTATTGCAGACTGTTAATTGGACAAGTCGGTAATTTTTGATGGGTTTACTAACAGGTAATAAGAAGAAGACCAAACGTATAATTAGATCAAAGGCATCACCAAAGTTGTCAAATAAATAATATTATTGGCGGCTTATTTTAATTTTACCGATGGGTGTTTAAAAAATAAGAACAATTTTATATTATTTGTTAGACTGGTTTACCGAAGGTTTTTGTATTTTTTTAAATTATTTAATTCGAAAATATAATTAATTCCTGACAAGTTGACCTGTTGGTAATGATTTAATAATTTTTTTTATATGATTTAAAACTATGGATTGATTGATATTTTATTTTTTATTTATTTATATAATAATTTTATTATCAATTAAAGTGATATTAAGTAAGAAAATAATGAAATAATAATAAAATACACAAACTGATACAATAAAATACCAAAGTATCATAATATAATATGTACAAATTACAATAAATGTAAAAAAAAATCCAAAATGAAATTAAGCTAGACAAAGACTAGTTGAACTCTTAGTTGTCTGCATTGTCAGCGGTGGAGGCATCACATCATCTGACCTATTAGAGTCGTCTGCGTCGATGGTGAAGAGCCCTCAAAATGGAGGGGGTGGCATCTGGAGGAGCTTCTTGCCGGAGCTAAAGGATCTTGAAGCCTGCATGTCCCTAAAGAAGGTCATCACATCAAAGTGATCTTTCTGCATCTTCCTAAACTTAATCTTCTCTTTCTTTGCCTTCTCCTGCTACCATTGCTCCAAGGACGGCTTAAGCTCTAGAACCTCCCTCTCCTCCTCTCCTGAAGCCTCGAAGGAGCTATGCCTCCTGCTCCTGCTCCTGTTCAACCGTACCTCCTGTTGCAACTCTTGGTTGGGGGCATGCACACGCTTCCTCAAGGCATCATCCCCAGTAGCAAACCTAGTGGAGAGGATGAGGATCTACTATCGGGTAGTACCCCATCCTATACTTGTGACCTTTGTAAGGGCCACCAACCACCTGGGCCCAGACATCCTCCTTATTTGAAGGTGGAGGAATGTCAGCATCAAGGTTCAAATTCAGTCACCTAGGTCTGGTATTGGGTCTATGCCTTCCAGATATCTATAAACTCACGCAACAAAGGAAAAAAAAACATAAAACACATTGTAAGTAATAATTATGACATAAATGAAAATAATAATAAAAATTAAGTAAAAAGATGTCTGAATTGAAACTTAGATAAGTGACCTCGGAGCGAAGATCTACCTAGACCCCTCCAAACTCCCCCGCTATTGACCTTTTTAGGCATGAGTCTCAGAAGAGCTCTTCCTGTGTTAGAGGGTAGTTTAACTCCCTCAACTGTACAAATATGCACAATAAAGTCATAGAAACATAGTATTTATCACAATTCAAATGCAGTAAACTAACATGTAATAAATATATTAAATGTAAAAAGGTTAAAGATTTACCAAACGCTTACGAGTGCCCTCCTAGGTGCTCGACTCTCCTTATGCAGTGACCCACCTTTCTATGAAGCTCAGTTTGTCTTCCCCTTGTCCCACCTATCTTTGAAGGTCAAGTCACTGGCCTAGTGGCGTCACAGTTCACTAAGGGTGGCATCATTCAGCCACGAGCTGTTCATGTGTCCCTTGCAAACATCATGGAACATATCTTGTAGTCTCTTGGAGGACCTAATCCTCCAAGCCCTTTTTATAGCAGGCTCATGCTCAGGTAGAATGTAGATGGTCCTTTGCATACACAAAACTCACAACACATAACTAATCATAAGCATATAAATCATATAAAAATATATAATTTAACAAAAGCGAATAAAATCATAGAATTACCTTTCACTCATGCCCCTACATCTCCTTGACATCTCGGGATGCTAGTCTATATGGGCCATGGATGGTTATACCTACTCTGTATAACCTCCATGATCCGATGATAAGTCTAGCAAATGGATCAAAGATGTTACATGGATATATGGAATTAAAAATAATGAAAATATATTATATATCATATGCAATCTAAAATGAGAATGGAGTAGAAAACATGTTTAAAACTTACATATCCTTACCATCTAGCCTAATATGGCAAAGTGGTCTACCATTAGGCCTAAGTGGCCTACCATCTGGGTCAAGGGGCCTCCCATCTGGGTCACATGTCTATGACCCACTCGATGACGTAGGAGTCTGATGAGATATAGGGCTAGGAGTCAGGGTAGTGGTAGGGTTGGGGAGGGGTCACTCCAGGTGGGCTATGAGTGGGAATATGGGAGAGGTAGGGGAGGCATACCCAGGGTGGGCATCATCCTAAAGGGAGGGGTGGTGGTGGCAAAGATGAAGGTGGAGGTGGAGGTGGTGGGAGGGGCGATAGCAGAGGTGGTGGAAAAGGTAGTGGCAAGGTGGTGGGAGGGGCCAAGGCTAAGGTGGCGGGGAGGGCGTAGTGGCTAAGATGGTGGTGGATAAACCGACCTTCAGAGGTCGGCCTCTATCTCTACCAGTCTTCCTGAAACAATTAAAAAGTACCAAAGAAAACATATAATACTCCATTTTATCTTGTGTTACACTATTTTATATGACGTGTTTGAATTATTTAAATAATTTAAAATGAAGATCTTAGATGCATGCATTGAGGATCACACTATTTTGGTGTATGGCAAATGTACGTTTCAATTTAACCACAAAATTATGCAATGCTTGTTAAAGACGCAGGAAGCAATGATTTTAGGCTCTAGAAAAGTTTATCATCCTACATCAATTGTATGGATAAAATAAAAATAAAAATAAATAAAGTGGCTAGAGGCCCTGAGGAATTGTTAGCTAATAAAGGGCAATTTAGGCAGCGCTGAACATGTCCTGATTTGTGGTTTCCATAGGAGCTTTCTTGCATCGGTTAGAGTCATTACATATGTTTGCTAGGAATTCTAATTATAGTGATACACTGATTTAGTAAGGTTGTGATACCAAGCTATTTGGTTTGGGGCAATGTAAGCAAAGTTGTGTAACATCCTCCCAAGTACAACCTCATCCTTAAGTCATGGTATCGTACTTGGGAGTTGTTACTTGTAAATTTGCAGACCTTTCTTAATTATTTATAGCAAGAATCGGTCAAATCATGTAGTAACTAACTCATGCTTCTATCAAAATATATAGCAAGGAAACAAAGTATTTATTTAGTACAAGTCAAGTATAGAATGAAGCTCTTCTATGAACTTTAGTATACATATGTTCTTTACTATATTTATAGACACATGTATATAACTAAGTACAATAGATACGAGTCTCCACTACCAAAATCCAGAAATTCCAATTCAGTCTTTCTTGTAGGGGGCTTCACTGTCTCTTGGAATCAACCTGAAGGCGACACGGAAACAAACACTTAGGGATGAGAATTCTAAAATTCTCATTAGGGCATTCCCAAAACATATAATGAAACTCATGTCATCGTTATCATCCAACCACTTTGGTTTATTAGTAAAATTGTGAGCATGCAACATATA
The DNA here is from genome assembly GCA_030441495.1 of Dalbergia oliveri. Taxonomy (NCBI): domain Eukaryota; kingdom Viridiplantae; phylum Streptophyta; class Magnoliopsida; order Fabales; family Fabaceae; genus Dalbergia; species Dalbergia oliveri. Next base: position 36,464,554 of record JAMLFY010000004.1, on the reverse strand, counting down.
TCAAAGGTTCATTTTAAAGTTCAAAAATATCCTTCTAAAGTGGGTTTATTTTACTTACTCAATCACTCAATATACATATGTCATACGACTCAACATCATAATAATTCCTTCTTAACTTTACGTGCCTTGGTACATCAAAGGGGACCTTCCCGTGCCCTTTACATATTACAGGGGACCTTCCCGTACCCTTTACACATTCAGGGACCTTTTCCTTTTACAACTAAAGGGGACATTTTCCCCCTTTAAACTAAAGGGGACCTTTTATCTACTTAGCATATGCATCATCATCATGTTTATATAAGCATCTATTCACAATATAATTTTCAATCAGGTTTCATAAACTAATCTTTTAAGTTGCTAGCATGCATTCACATACATTATACTTGAACCAAATGTCATTACATTAGTAATTCAAGGTTTGGGTTCATTTCCAGCAATTTGATAGATTTCACACTATTGTAACACAAATTTATTTGCATACCAAAAAATCAATTCAGAGGCTATCAAAATTCTCTAAGAAACTTTAATGTGTGCATAAGTTTTCATAAAAATTTCAGAGCAAAAAGAGTTCTCTAACTATGTTAACAAAATTAGACAAATTCAGAGGTCAGAAACCCACTATTTATAGTCAATAGTCATAGTTCTCAATTTTATTACCACACCAAATGAATATATCACATCATACAAAAATTCATGATTGGACTTCAATATGTGACCAACACCCTGTAAAAATTTCAAGTGATAATTCAATAATTTGATGTGGTAATAAAATTAGCAAAGTTTATAACTTTAGTTCCAATAATCCATACAGCATGGATACTATTTCGGTTCTTGATTTTTTTAAAGATTATGAGTCAAAATAAGAGCTCAAGAAAATTTTTGGAACTAGCTTAGGATGTTAGATTCGACATATATTTTTTCTATCTCATGAAAATACCCACAATTTCCTCAAAAAATTTGTGATCAGTGACTATCTCTACAAAAATCGAAAATCTAGCAGCATGATTGAAAATCTCTTTTCACAAAAATGATTGTTAACATCATCCAAACATACCATAAAAATTAATACATCAATATCAACATATTATCAACCAATATAACTAGAAATTTTTTACCAAGATCACTCAAAAATGTTCAGAATAAATTTGGAAAGAAAAAGCCAAAGAAAACCCTACTTTGGTGGCTTTAGGGATCTTGGCTCCAAGGATGATCCAAGAATGGTTTCCTTCACTTCAAAGCATTCAAACCCACACCAAACCCTTCCTTAGGCAGCAGATTGTGAGCTCTCAAAGTATAAAAATGTTGTGGATTTAAATTCTAATCAGTTGGTTTGGTAGATTATGGAGAGTAGAACAAGTTTTGTGAAGCAATCTTGGTGTTTTAGTGACTTTGAACTTAGGTTTTGGGAATTTGAAAGCAATAATGAAGGTTGGAGAGAAAAAACAATGGAGGGTTGTATTTCAATGCCTCTTGGCCGAAAATGATAATGGTGGGGTGATAAGGTTGGTGGCTTTGTATTTATCTTGAGTTAGATGTCATAATTATATAGTCAAAGTATGTATTTCTTTCTTTTAAAAGAAAATAATGAGATGGATGGCTAGGATTTGTTTTCTTGGTCAAAGAATGAATCTTGGCCATCCACTTGGCTCAAGATAAGTGGCTCGCTTTAACTTAGGAGTAAATAGCTTTACCTGTTAAAATCGTACACGAAATTTACCGAACGGTTGAGATATTGGCTCCTAAGTAAAATATAATAAATGAAAGGCCGTGATTGAAAATTACTTTTCAAATTTCAATCCTTGCCATCCACTTGGCATAAAGTGGTTGGCAAAGGTTACTTGCTCACCAAGTAACTTGTACGGTGTTAAAAATCGTATATCAAAACTCTACCAACAGGTAAAACACCATACCAGGGCAATCAACATTACCCGAAAATTAATTCTAGGTATAACTTCTCATTCCTAACCATTTCTAACCTTAGCCTTCTCTTTTCTTAGTCTTGGGCATTTCCTAGTCCTAGATCTGGGGTTTAGCTCCGACGGGCAGGCAAGGTTACTATTCAAGCTCGGCCCGAAAATTTTTTTTTTTATAACACATCCATTGGGTCATCCTCATCATTGCTGAACTATCAAATTTTTGAAATTATAACTAATAAAGCTCAAATTAATTTTTAAATAATTTTCAGGGTGTTACAAGTTGAACATACTTAAATGGGAATGTTCTAAATCTTCAGGTTTATATAGGGGGTTTGATTCAATTGGTTGAAGTCTTTTGGTATAGGATTACTAACTTTTGAGCTGGATATGGGCCCTTTAATTCAAATGCAGGACCATCACCAATGGGGTCTCTAAATCAAATGGTCCTCTCTTATATCTCTATTTACTTTTAACAATGCACTGAAACTTGAAGGAAGAGGATGTCATGCCCCTACCATGCCAAGACATTTAAGGTTGAGATTAGCTATGCTTCAAATATTCTGATGAAGGCTATACCCAATGCCCTACATGGGCAAGAAACAAAGAATTTCCAAGATGCCATCAAAGTGCTTGATATCATACTGAGGCAACATGCGCTAAGCAATGCGTAAATTATGCTAATTATGATTTTATTTTTTCTTTGATTTTCTTGACAACTATCTTTCTTTTGGTCTATATGGTGCTCAATCATGCCACTAACTGTACTTTGAATAATCTAATGCAGAGGCTGCTACAAGTTTGCCAATCATACTTTCACAATAATCCCAAGAATTTTGCAAATGTAGGTGGTGGTGTATTAGGTTCCAAGGTTTCCATTCAAGTTTTAGAACTACATTGAGTGGCGTATCCTAAATATAGGTTTGTTCTGCACACTTTGCTTCATCTTGTTGTTTAAGCATATATATATATATATATATATATATATATATATATCTTTTTCTTCTAAATTTCTCCTTTCTCCAATTTGGGTAGATGTCTCAACTACAATGATAATTCAACCTAGGCTTGTGGTCGTTAAGGCTTTTATGTGATAATATGAATGCATTTTAATTATGTGCATACACCATAATAATCAAAGCTCCTTAAGTTTTTTTAATACAATTACTTTTAATCTTTTTTCCTTACAAAAAAATTAACAAAATTTCAACGTATCTCCCATTAAATTAGGAACTTCCGTCATTAGATATTTCAGTCAATTCAACAATAATAGATATTATTAAAGATCAACAACAAAGTAGACATAATTAAACAGTTACATCTTAATAATTATATACAATTCACATAATCCTAAAAATTGTTCTATTGGGCATCCCCTTATAACTCCACAACATGCATCTTGCAATCTCTACAAACACAAAGAATCCAAGCAAACAATGCAAGGAAGGACCTTTACGCCTTCTCCCTAGTCATACAATCCCTATTTCCTACAACTTTATCCTAGAAAATAGTAGTCTCTATCCTACATACATATTAAATATAACACCCTGAAAATTATTTAAAAATTAATTTGAGCTTTATTAGTCGTAATTTCAAAAATCTGACAGTTTAACAACGATGAGGGTAGTGCAACGACCTGGCAAAAAAAAAAAATTTGGGCCGGGGTGAATAGTAACCTTACGGGCTTTAAGCCTCAATAGTCGAAACCCTGGTCGAAAAGAAATGCCAAGACTTAGAAAAGAGAGGGTTGAGGTTAGAAATAGTTAGGAATGAGAATTTATATCTAGATTTAATTTTCGGGTAATGTTTGATTACCCAGGTACAATGTTTTACCCGTTCGATAGAGTTTCGATGTATGGTTTTTGACAACGTACAAGTTACTTGGTGTCCAAGTAACCTTTACCATCCACTTTATGCCAAGTGGATGGCAAGAATTAAAACTTTAAAAGCAATTTTTAATCTTAACCTTTTATTTATTATATTTTACTCGGAAACCAATATCTCGTCCGTTCGGTGGAATTTCGCGTTTTAACATTGAAAAAGCTACTTGCTCCCCAAGTTAAAGTGAGCCACTCATCTTGAGCCAAATGGATGGCCAAGATTCATTCTTTGACTAACAAACCAAATCTTAGCCATCCATTTCATTATTTCTTTTTGGAAAAGGAAGAAATACCCATTTTGACTACGTTTAATACCAAATAAAATAAAAGCACCAAACCTTATCACCACCACTCCATCATTTTCAACCAAGAGGCTGAAAACACAGCCCTTCCATTATTCTTCATCTCAAACCTCCATTAACAAGCTTCAAGCTTGCAAAACCTTAGCTCAAAGTGACTAAAACACCAAGATCCTTTCACAAAACTTGTTCTACTCCTCATAATCTATCGAACTAACCGATTGGAATTTCATTTCCTCACCATTTCTCACCTTGATATCTCACTTCCTCACTGCCTAAGGGAGGGTTTGATGTTGATTTGGTGGCCTTGAAGTGAGCAAGATCAATCTTGGAACATCCTTGAAGCCAAGATCTCTAAAAGCCACCAAAGTAGGATTTTCTTTGGTCTCTTCTTTCCAAATTTATGCTGAACATTTCTGACTGGTATTGGTCCAAAATTTCTGATTATATTGGTTGATAATAGGTTGATATTGATGTATTAATTTTGGTGGTGTGGTTGGATGAAGTTAGAAATCACTTTTGTGAAAAGAGATTTTGAATCTTATTGCTGGATTTTCGGTTTTTGTACTGGCAGCTACAGATCACGAATTTTCTGAAGAAATTGTGGGTAGTTTAATGAGCTATAAAAGATATATGTTGAAGCCAACATTCTAAGCTAGTTCCACAAATTTTCTTGAGCTCTGATTGTGACTCCTAATACTTGAAAAAAATCAATAACCGAAATGGTATAGATGCTGCCTGAAATTTTGGAACAGAAGCTGTAAATTTGTCTAATTTTATTAACATAGAAAATGATTGAATTATACTTTGAAATTTTTACAGGATATTTTCAACATCTCGAAGTATAGCCATGATTTTTATTTTGAACTGATTCAATTATTTGCTAGGGTTAAAAATTGTGAGAATCTGGTTCTAAACTGAGTAGGAGGGGTCTCTGACCACTAAAATTGTTGAATTTTGTTATCATATTTAGAGAACTCTTTTTACTCTGAAATTTTTACAGGACCTTATGGACATATTGAGGTGTCATTGAGAAATTTTATAGCCTCTGATTTGATGGTTTGATATGCAAATAAATTGTGCTATAAACATGTGAAATCTGCCATTATGCTGGAAAAGAACCAAAGACTTGAATTGATAATATAATGGCATTTTGGTTCTAGTATGACATGAATACTTGATATTAAATATTGGCCATGTGACTTGTGACACATAAATGCATGCTAGAGGAATTGAAAAGTGGTTTATGAGGCTTTATTGAAATTATACTGTGAATGAATGCCTACATATGGCTTATGCATGCATTTGGGAAAAAGAAAAGTGAATAATACATTGAATTAATTTCTATAGCCACCAGAAATCAAGGTCAAATAAAGACACATGAGATCCTTTTTGACTTGTTAAGGACAAATTATGAAATATAAGATCCTTTCATTTGTCGAAGGCAAATAGGGAGAGGTGAGATCTTTCGAATTGTTGAAGGTAAATAGGCAAATAGAAAGGGATAAGATCCTTTCGACTTGTTGAAGGCAAATAGAGAGGGATGAGATAAGTTTACTACATGTATTATATGCATACTCAAGTTACTCTGAATTGTCTGCCTGAGATGAATTACTATTAATTGGGACATTATGATATATGTGTATTAAGTGAGTGAAGGATAAAAGGAATCCACTTCAGAAAATTAGTTTTCTTTTTAACTTTAAAATGAATCTTTGATATATGTTGCATGATCACATTTTCCTAATAAACCGAAGTGGCTGGGGCGATGACGATGACATTTATGATTGTGTAACTGGGAGTTGCCCTCCTGAGAATTTTGTAATTCTCACCCCTACGTGTTTGTGTTTCCGTGTCGCCTCCAGGTTAATCCAGGAAGACTCGAGGCCGCTACACTAAAGGAATCGAATCACAGTAGTTAGTGTTTTTAATAATTGTACTTAGTGGTGTGTATATGTTTGTAAATGAAGTAGAGAACATGTATGTATTTAAGCTCATAGAAGAGCTTCATTTTGTACTTACTTATGAAATAAATAAATGTTTTGTTTATTTGTTGTATATATTTAATAGAACCACGAATTAGTTACTACTCGACTTGATCAATCTTGCTATAGATATTTAAGAAAGGTCCACAAATTAATAAGTAACAACTCTCGAGTATGATGTCATGACTTAAGGATGGAATTGTACTTGGGGGATGTTACATTAAACAATACAAATAACAAGGACTTTGTTACTAACCTTTACTATAGTGAAAATAAACAAAGAATCCAAAAGCTAACTCCCGTGGAACCAAATCCAATCCTAAAATTCCAACATGAATAAATATTTAATTTCACACAATTGTAAAGATTTATATATAAAAATTATAAAATAAAATAAGAAAAAAAGATGAAAAACTACTCTTAGTGTCCATTGTCAACATCAATAACTCAGTGCCAAGGGTCAACACAACATCTACATTAACAAAATGATAACAATAATTACTCTCCAATGCATTAAAAAACAACACTAGAGGCACCCACAACGAACGAAAACACTAAGTCAAATCAAAAAACTAAACTGATTAAAATACTCACCCATTTACCTAGATTGCAATGGTAGTCTTTGTTTCACAAACAGAGCTCCGACGTGGCGAACGACGACCAAGAAGCGGCGGCAGCATGGAAGGAGAGAGAGTGAAGAGAGAAATAAGGAAGAAGAACTGGGGGAGCAACATATTCGTCGGTAAAGCTTAAGTAAAACATAAATAAAACAGTGCATTTCACATTTCACTTGTTACCAACAAGTACGTGGAATTTCAAGAGTTGTGCACCAACGTACAAAATTTTCAAAAACTCGTCGATAATATATAGAAAAAAATAAATAAAAATAAAATAAAACAACACGTTTGTACAATCGTCGGTAATATAAAGAAAAAATAAATAAAAAATAAATTATTAACTATTCGTAGGTAATATAAAGAAAAAATAAATAAAAAAATAAATTATTAATTGTCTATTGATAAAGTTCTCATGCCACGTGGCGCAGGTGGAATTACCGACGGGCTTATAATCACTATTGAACCAATTGGTAAACCCGTAGGAAATTGTGCGCACCATTTGGTGCACAATGGCACCGTTATTTGCCAGGTTTTCAGACAAATTGATTCTGACAAATTGAATAAAGCAAAAGGGTGACAATCCGTCGGAAATGAACCAATTGGTATTTTCCGTTGGTATACGGCAAAATTCTATTAGTGTAATTTAAGTGACAAAAAAGATAACATATAACATATATATTATTATTAATGATAAAATTATAATATTTTGACACTATTTGACATATATTAACTAAAATATGGCTTTTTAATCATAAGTCATATCCATAAATTTTATTTTAATGTGATAAAAATAGCATTTTATTCAATTAATGTGTCAAATATTTGTTAAAATATTATAATTTCATCATTAATAATTACGTATATGTCTCATGTTATCATTTTTTATTACTTGTATTAATGAACTAGTATCTACAAGGAATGTCAGTGTAATTTTGCAAAATAAAAAGTGTCGAATATAATTTTTTCAAAGATAATATATTCAAATAATACTCAAATACAAGTTTATTTGCATAATTTTAAATTCCTAAAAAAATTATGCAAAGACTCCCATCCTATTCCTTTCAAATTTTCTCTCTGAACTTTAGAAAGATAAAAAGTTTGAGAGAAAAATTCCCGATATTTAAACGTTATCCCCATTCTTATGATATTCACAAAAGCAAATTTTATAAAATATTGAATCCTCCAAAATTTGAGTGACAAACATAAAACATTACATTATTTTATACATTAAATTTTAGAACAACATGTAATTTATACATTATTTTATACGTTGCTCTGTATATAAGGGGAACCGCTTCCCTTTGAAACGCACGATAAGGCATTCCAAAATTGTCCTGGACTTCATATAACATACCCTCTACCTCTTTGCGCTTCTCTCTCTCTCCCTGCTAAATATTCTGTTCTTTTCTCTAAAAAGAACCCAAGACATGGGTGTTATTGATTATCTTTCAAACTTCTTCTCTGTTTCCATCACCTCTGGAAAGAAACGAAAGCCAATGCAGGTTTCATTAGTTCCTAGTCTTCGCTACCCTACTTCAATTCCCTCTATGTATGTTATGGTGCGCTAGACCAATAAGCAGACGGTTGAAATCAAGGTCAAAATGGACTGTGATGGCTGTGAAAGAAGGGTTAGGAATTCGGTTACTCACATGAAAGGTTTATATCTGTCTCTTTCTTAATTACTCTCATGTCTGTCTCCAGGAACTCCTGGTTGAGTTATCGAGGACAGCCACAATCTTCAAAACTATGTTAAGCAACAACTATTCCATACGCCAATGCTTAATGTTTTTCCAAGCCAGAAATGGAAGAAACAAAGCTGTTTTCGACTTTCAATCAGTATTATTACCGGAGAAAATTAACGAGTAAACTACCTTGCTTAGGAAGAAGAATAGATTTGAATCGCTTCGTCACCTCAGAGCTATTCATAGCAATAACTCTGGCATGACATTTCCTTTTCATCTCTCATTTAAAGTTTGGTTTTGCTTCCATCTGCATTTCTTTCCTTTTTTTTTTTTTTTACCAATACCATAATTTTGTATGTGGTAGGGAGTCATTTAATGCAGGTCCAGAAAAGTAGTACGAGAGAAATCAAGAGAAGTCAAAGAAGTAGACTAGTTTTCTATCGAACGAATCAAGACTGTGGAAAGTTTTTTAGTAAGAATTTAAGTTCTAACGCATGAAATGTATTAACTTCAACAATTTTTTACTCTTAATTCTTCAATCAATGTCTTAAGACATTATTGGAAAATCTGATACAGATATGAATTGTTCAGTTTCTAATACACTCAGATACTCCCTATTAAATGCAGGAAATGACATACTACATTTTTGTTGGCCTAATCAACCCCTAAACAAAATTACAGAGCAAGAGCTATTGCCTTATACATAAATTTTAAGATTTACCGTAAGGAAAGGGCAATAAAACTGAACCCTTTTTCAAGTTTTTGTTCTTTCCCACCTATCAAGGCGATGGTGCCATAATAAATGCAATGTTTAGGTAAACCTAACTGTGCTTGCCCTGCAGGAGACATAAAGTCTTGACGCAAAGAATAGATATTCCTATGAATGCTATTGTGGTAACATACATCAATTTTTTTAATGTATCAAATTAATTTGATTTTTTATCACAATTATTATTAAATAATAAAGGGAGTAATACATTATAATTGAATTAAAATTTTTTATTTGGATAACTTTTCTACTAGTGAGTGTGAAAGTTAAATACAATGACTTATATGATAATATATAATTAGATAACTATGTAAAAAAAATTTATATTAACCGTACATAGAAAATAAATATTATTCTTGTATACCTTTGGAGAGGACCAGAAAGAATTATTATTATGAATAATTTATTGTTCAATACTTTTAAGTTTTTTGGATCTTCGTAATTTCTTCCTTGCACTATTTTTAATTAAATAATTGAGGCATTAAATTACTGGCGGTACAAAGCAACATTTTTTTTCCTTATTACGAGAACACCAAACAATTTTTCCACTGGATTGATCTACAATATTTTTCTATTAACCTCTGCAAGCTATTTCTAAACTGACGGGTTTCACTTTTTTTTTTATATAAATTGCATTTTAAGACGAAAAAAATTATTAAATTGCGTTTCTTTTCGGTTGATTTTAGTAATATGTTTTTTTTTTGGTTCTTGAATAAAAAAATAAGGAGAGTTTACTGAACTTGAGCTGAATCAGTTTAGAACACATTTAATGCAGGTGTGAAGCAAGTAGAGGTGAATAGAAAGCAAAGCAGGGTTACTGTCACTGGTTACGTTGACCGAAACAGGGTCTTAAAGAAAGTCAAGAGCACAGGAAAGAGAGCAGAGTTTTGGCCTTACATTCCATACAACTTGGTGGCCTATCCTTACGTAGCACAGGCGTATGACAAGAAGGCACCAGCAGGCTACGTGAAAAACTCTCTGCAAGCACTCCCTAGTCCAAATGCACTGGATGAGAAGCTCACCTCCTTCTTCAGCGATGAAAACCCAAATGCATGCTCAATCATGTAAGGATTTCAGCAATATCCAACAACCGCTTGCAAGTTTATACATCCGGATCAATTTTGGGTTCTACAGCTTCTTTTGTAATAGCTAGATTTTGAGGATATTTCATAATTCTTAGAAGATGTGTTCAAACGACTAGGAAGGAACCAAGTTTTGTTGTTGGTCTAGGAAATATAAGAGGAATGCTCTGTTTAGTCACCCTTATTTTTTATCATGATCTTCCTGTATGTTTTGAAGTAAAATAGAAGAAGAATATTTTCACCTAGGCACTTTAAGCAATTTCAAGTGGATCTTATCAAATAACCGCCTAACAATAAAGACGTGTCATTAAAGCCTCTTAAAAATTGGTCAGTTATCTAACTTAACATTATTTAATAGATAAAAATATTATTACCTGATATATAAAAGCATCACATACAATGTGACAAGAAAAAACAATAAACGAGGAGAAGCAGTCTCTCCACCCCCACTTGCTTCTGCTATATTTTTTATATATAAATCATAGAGAAAAGGGAAAGGTTATCAATCTTGATCCTTCTTCCTCATTTTTTTGTCCTTTGATAATGAGCTGTCTTGCCTTGTAGTGAAATACAAAACCTCGTACCAAAACACTGTACAAACAGCCTTGTCTTATTTCAGTGTTCATAACATCTTAATTATGCACTATATGTGGTCTTTCCACAAACATATATTTTACATCAATATCATCTTGTACAGACAAAGTTGTCTATTTTCTGTACGTGTGTTCAACGTCGGCCTTAATTTTAACTATGTATGGTATATTCAGACATACTAAGTTGCAGCTTGGGTGTAGTAATTGATATTTCACACTACTCTTAAAAGAAAAATGACATTTTTGCATATGAAATTATTGAATTATGCCCAAATACACTTTTATAACATTTTTCTTTTGTGATTCTGTCATATCCTCTTGCCAATCTACAAAGATTAAAGAGTACATGTTGGGAAAATTTTCTTCCACCATGAAACCATCTTGTTGAACATCGCCTCACATCCACCCCACTTCAAGAGTCATTGCCAGCAGGACTACGACAAATCTATGATAACCCTCTCAGAAGTCAGAACTTCCTAAAAGCATCGACACCTGTAGAATAAAGGATATAAAAGGAGAGCCCAATGCTTCCACCAAGCATCCTGTTTCCTCCTCGCCTATATCTATACATCTGAGAACGTAGTCCGATAAAAGTTACGGTAAATTATATTTATTTTTCTTGAGATTTTTTAATATTACATTTGCACCCTTCTAACTTTTAAGTAGACAGTTGATTCCTTTAACTTATTTTAAAACATTACTAATTGAGTGTTGGCACCAAAATTAATCCAAAATTAAGTTTTGGAGTTAAGATCCACTTGTGTAAATGATTTGGCCGAGGAATGGAATAATTGTTGCCGATGAGAGCTTGACCTATAAAATAGCATTCTTTGCCGATGGTACTACAGCCGAGACTACAACGCTAGCCGAAGTAAGCAAGAGTTAAAAGCTATATGGTGCACGTGTCCAACATAAGCGGTGTGGATGGTCATAGAGGATTCACTGGGGAAGCTCTATAAATACCCGAATACCCACCAATTGCAAGGGATCCTTGAGACATCATATTACCCATTTTACACATATTTTAGCCTTTTAGCTTTTTTGCTTTTGCCTTTTTCTTTCTTCTACTTTTAGCCGTAACCATAGTATTAGTCATCCAGAGGATATTTTCTCATGTTATCATTTGTAATTGGCAAATCGTTACACTTCTTTAAGTATTAAATAGACTTTTACCGATCGCATTTCTTCTCATCTCATCTTATCCATGGTCTTCTTTTACCTTGTTATTGAGTGTTACCTTGATTAAAGACTTACCATTAAGTACTTTCGAAACCTGCATTTAAAGTATCAATTCCCTCATTGAGGTAGTGATTTGATCTTGCATGCTTAGCACCCAATTTTAACTTTAAGCCGAAAATTAGCCAGAAGATGGAGGTCACGAAGCCAGGAGTTCGAATCATGTGGCTACGATGCGAGGATTGAATGAACAAGCATTCTCAAAGCATTGCATTGAGGTGATCGAGTTCACTTGTAGCCTAGATGGTAGTACTCTGAATTCAATTGAGGGACTGGGCAAATATGGAGCGGTTTTCTTTATTTGGGTTTACTTAATACTCATTAGTTTTGTATTTTATTATTATTATTATTACTAGTTTTAGGCCTTTTATTACTAATTGTAATTTTGGACGCAAGTAGGGTTAGTAACTAGAGTTTCCTTGAGGATTATGTCATAGTAGCCATGACAATTAGTTTTCATTTTTATTAGTTACTCATTTTACTGTTATCTTGTTTTATGTTTAAATAGGTAAATTTGCCTCCAGACAATTTAGTTTACACATTAATACAATTGAGAAGTTTATTTCTTTTTCGCTCATATATATTTTATAAGTTCTTGTCTCGGTTTCTTGATCATCTTTATTACTAACTATAATTTTGTACACAAGTAGGATTAGCAATTACGGTTTCCTTTAGGGAGTGTTTGGATAATTCATTTAATAATTTCAAAGAATTTAAACTACATGAAATTGAATTGATTCAATTAAGTTCCTGTAGGATTTAGAATGTATTTTTTGGATAGTTATCAATAAAATTGAAATTTCAAGATGAGTACAAAATTAAAAAATTGCATACATAGAAGTATTTAACTGGTTTGGATCCAGGTCACATAGTTGTCCTACATTGTCTCAATGTGAATTGATGACTTGAGGGAACGGTGCCATTATTGATAATTAATTGTAACATGTCATCCATGTTGTATCGAGTTGTACCACTAATAATGAGGAATATTTTTGTTGAAATCAATGACTAGATAATGGGTGTCGATGAATTAATTGAAGGTTATTCAACAATTCACAGTGTTGTTGGTGCAGGACGTTAGGTCGACTACAAAGAAACTGCTATCTATTGAGAAGCATTATTTTGCTTCACTTCTGCAAGATACAACTTCTAGTTTCTCTTCCAATAATGAACATCTTTCCTATAATGGAAACAAGAGCCTTTGTCTGATGAGACTACCTCTTTCTTGTTGATTTACATATTTAGTTTCAGAAATTTATTCATCGCCTTCTTCTTTGAGACACCTCCTGTAACATCCGATTTTTCATTCATTATAATTACCAAAATATCCCTAAGGCAATTGTGTGTGTGAAAAAGTGATGATTAGCTTAATCATCATTAATTAACTTAAGCAAAGTTAATTTTGTGTGATTGTATGCTATGTGAATGTTTCTTGAGTGTAAATTAGCTTTAGGAGGGTTAATTTATTTTAATTAACATTGATTAAGCCTAATTAAGACTATTTGAGATTAATTAAGGTTAATTAAGATGGTTGTGGATCTAATTATCTTAATTAAGTTCATTTTATGCTAATTACTACTCTATAATCTTAATCATGAAAGACTATTTATATTTCAAATTAAATTATGGAACAAGTGGACCGATTAGAGTGTGCCACCTAGAAGAGAAAATATGCTATTTTGCCCTTTCGTAGTAGTGGAGGCATTTTATGTTTGGACAATATTTTTCCTAAAACACAAAAATCCCCTCACCCTATGCCCTTTAAAACTGTGCCCACCCTCCATTCACATTCTCACATTTATTTTATTTTTTTCTCACAAGATTTTAAGAAGCTCTCATTCTCTTATTCAAAAAAAAAATTGTCTTCTTTTCTTCTTCTTCTACCTATTTCTTCTTCTTCTACCATTCCAAATCCCTCAAACCTCACTAGCCCTATAACACCCTAATATTTAGCCTAACACGCCTAGGACGCAGTTAAGTTAATTGTTAGAGATTACTCTTTTGCTTTAGTTCTTGACTTTGAAAATTTTGAAAATACTTAGTGAAAATATGAGTAATTATTTTTTGAACTTTAAAAACAAAACATGAGTCACACATAATAGATAAAAACACTTTACTCGTCTCGTACAAATGGAGCACTAGTCGTTATTCAAACATATACATAATTCATATCACAATAGTATCATGAAGATAAACACAACATCATACATACATACATACATATGTACCAATCGTTCCATCTCATGCACCAACAAAATGCTAAAATAAGTATCATGCCCACTAACAGAGGTTGGGCTAAATACAGTGATCCAACAAATAAATATGAACAAAACATAAGGAAGAATATATACCTACTAAAATCCCTCGAACAGTTGAAATGTGCCTAAAGGTAGATAACCCTGCACATACTAACAAAACAAGGATTATCCTTTCTACGGAATTTTACAAGCACTCCAAGGGTACACTATTGGCTCCTAGGTGTAACACCCTAATATTTAACCCAACACGTCTAGGACGTATTAAGATTAATTATTAGTTATTACTTCCCTTTGAAACTCATTTGGAAAAATTACTTAGCGGAAAATATGGGTAAATTTTTTTTTTGAAATGGAATACGTAAAACAAAGTGCGAGCCATTGCGTACATCGTAAACGAAACGTAGAAGTAGAAGAGCAAATAAACCATGTAATAATAAGCAAGTAAGAACACCTCAATCATGAAAACATCCATCATAATATTAATCACCATAGTTTAATACATAACTGAAATAATAACATAAAGTCATACCCACATAAGAATGGGCAGAGCTTGCAGTACATGACACATAAAGTACAAGAAAGAAAACAGGAAACATAAACTGCTAATACATGGAAAAGCCCCTCAAAAGATCAATCTCAAACCATGACTACTCCCTTCCTCAATATGGGCGCATCTGGGCATTGAACTAGCTTCTGCGCCACCGTATCCTCATTGCCCCTCCCAATATCTATGGGAACTAGGGCAGATCCCTCTGAAAAGGATGAGAAGGGGGATCCTCCGAAGGCTCCAAGTGCCTCTGGCGAGGAACGTACTCGGGTAGCGCGCACTACTGAAGACGATGGTCGACATGGCGGTTCTGCTATCACGGGTCATGTCTCTCAAAGATCAAATCATCGCCGTAAGGGAGGTTGGGGTGAAGCGAAGCTGGAGACTGAAAAGGCAAATGGGAGTCCCATGTATGCAAAAATGCGCATGACACAACGACCCTCAAAATGGTAGGACTAATGGATCGTAGTGCAACTCCTACACGGGTGCATCAACAAAAATCACGAACGACGCCATCGCGGTCTGAAGATGTAAAGAGAAAAGAGAGAGAGGGGTGAGAATCTTGCTAAAGAATCTCTAGGGAAATCCTCTATCCTAGTGTTATCGTTTATGTCCCCAGGAACCTTGGGTTTATTATAAAAATATTAAACATGCAAAGGTTCATTATGAGGTTTTCATAAAGGTAATTATCCAAGGTCCATGTCTTTTATAATGAATCTTAATGCATGTATGCAGCATAGCAGAACATGAATGCATAGCAATACTTAGCAACAATAAAACATATCAACAACAATTAAATCACATATATGTGGCATGTAACTTCTCATGATCAACTTTTTGCTTTCATAAGCAAGATACTTCTCATCTTTTCTCATTTCTCAAACTTGTGACATCATGATCTTTAAAAACAATAGTAATCGACCCCGATACTAGGCTATGAGCTCATACCTTAACTAGTCGTCACTAGTTCTTACTTATCCTCTTGATAAGCGAATCATAATCATAAAAATAACGATCCCGACTCCCAGAGTACGAGCAAGGGACCTAAGGAATCACCCATCATGGGACTTTCTTCCTTCTCTGAAACACATCAGCTGGTTAAGAAGTGACTTTGTCCGCTTTGGCAGGCTAATGTCGATACCCTCACGGTTTTACCTTCTCCTCACCGTAGCCGGAGAAGTATATCTCACGAAACGCATCATCTGGTTATGACTAGTGACATTGTCGCTTTTATGGCTCCTACGACCATACCCTCCACGGTTTCCTTTCTCCTCAAAGGAGAAATGCATCTCTGCATGTTACATATAAAATCTTTCTTTTCAAAACTTTCTCAAGTCTCTCAAATTTGAGAAATTCAGCATAACGACTACACTTCGAATTTCCTCAAATTTGAGTCATGCCACATAACTCAATCACACATATTATTCTCATGAAACTTCCCAATCAAATAAATCTTTAATTCACAGGAGCATACTCTTTAACTCATTCACATTCTGTATTCTCATGCATCTCAAACATAGCACACCACATCATCACAACAACATGCCACAAATACACATATAGTCTCATATTCAAGGTAATGGCATATTCATATCATCATGATATACCCACTCGGTCTCATGCTCACATCACACCTCCTATCTCATGGTGTCTTATGCTTTGGCCCTTACGGGTCTTAAACTTGTATTCCAATTATCCTAACATTCATTATGGATTTTTATAACACTTAAGGGATCATTACCTATAATTTTCTCTAATGTTTATGCTCCATAATATAACCAAACAGCTCTAGTTATTTTGGGCAGAATTTTGTCTTATGATTACGGGGTCCTAGAATCTCCTTTTGACCATTTCTAAGTTCCATCTTCGCCTAAGGCTCTATAATTAACTCCTAAACCAATTATAAGGGATTCCTACACATATCCACTAATTATAAACCATTTTCCTTAAATCCAATTATGCTGAAACAGAATTACAAATTTTGTGTATCTAAGTGTTCTAGAATTCACATTTTAAATCCTTTTTAATTACTTGTTCTTTTCTAACTTCCCTAAATCGTTCCTTGCTTCACTCAAACATAATTTTACACATTTTAACACCATAAAACAGAATTTATATAGTGGCCAATTGCACAAGGCAGAACCAAAAATACATGCACCATATAATCACATAATCTCATGATTTAAAAGCATATGAGTTGCTAGTTTCTCTTGGAATCATTTTAGGAACTCAAAACTCTTTTAGAAACCAATTAATCTCATTGAAATCATATAAATATGTGCTAGGTCAGTAGCTAAATTATTTAGCTCAAGGAATAGATTTAAAACATAAAACCTTGTTCATAAAGTTCCTTGAGTACACCTAAGCTTAGAAAAATTCCAAGACTTAGACTATGGGCACTTATGATTAGATGAACTCATCCAAGCCATCATCATCATCACAAGGCCGAAATGGCATCCTTGAAATGCCTCCATTTTCTAAAACTTTATGCAAGATACTTGGGCAAGTCTTTGAGCTCTAGGATATTTAAGTGATGGCATAAACTTAAACATGCTATGCACTTATTTTACTCTTTATTAGAAAATAAAGTGAGTGCATAAAATAAATATGAGATGCAACCTCATTATTATCTTTAAGGATTAAGTGATGACTTGAAATATAAACATGAAATGCAAGCTTGAAAACTTAAACATGATAATGCAAGTTCATTTAGTTATTCTTGAGAGTTTAGTGATGACATCAAAATAAACATGATATGCAAGGCATAAACTTAAACATGAGTGCAAGTTCATTTTATCTTAATTAGAGCTCTTACAATACCTTAAAGGAACATCACAACCTTAACCCAATATGTATCTTAACAACATAAAGTGAGCTTTAGAGTTTTAGCACCAAGTCTTCAAAGAAGCCTTTGGTTTTGAACTTCAACATCAAGCTCAAGAAAATGAACACAAAGCTCAACACTTTGTCTAAGCAAACATACAAAGAACTAAGTCATATTCTTTATTTTATTGCTCATGGGCTTCAATCTAGAGTAAAACTCTTAGAATGGCCAACCAACTTTAAGGTTGGCAAGGGTAAACTTATAGCTCTTTGAAAACATAGGATAATTTTCTTTAACAAAACTTTTATGATCTACTTAACATTTTTAGCAAACTTTGTTCTAACAAAGGAAAAGGAAACCGAAATCATGAGGGAAAGGAAGAGGAAACCGAAAACATGTGAAGGAAAAGGAAGGAAAAATTGAAACCATGAGCAAGAAAAAGAGAAAGAAACCACAAGCATATATGGTCCAAGACTAAGTTTTTCAAGCTTTAGAGGTTTCTCACAAGACATCAACAAGTCATTGTCTTAAAAACCTCATCATCAAGCCAAATTTCTTCTCATGAAAAGGCCTCTTGGCCTAAAAGAAGAAAAAGAAAAAGGAAAGCTTAGAAAACCAAGAGAAAACTAGAACTTTTCTTAAAGAAAATAAAGGAAACTTTGAAAACAAACCCCTACTTAAGGAAGTCTTGAAGAGAGGAAGGAAAGCTTTGTTTCTTGAAGGTTTGAGAAGACAAAATCTTCTCTTGGAGGTGTAACATCCTCCCAAGTACAACCCCATTCTTAAGCCATGGCGCCATACTTGAGAGTTGTTACTTCCTAATCAGCGACCTTTCTTAAATATCTATAGCAAACTCGATCGCCTTGTAAAGTAACTAAGCATAATGATAATAACACATATTATAAGGAAAATACAACATTTATTAAATACATATTCAAATACAAAAGGAAGCTCAGAGGAGCTTTAGTACATATATGTTCTCTAATACATTTACATAGACATCTATTCTACTAAGTAGAACATATCAAAAGCATTAACTACTACATATTGCTTCCGAGTTCCTTTGCGTAGCGGCATTTCAGTCCCCTAGCTTAACCTGAAGCGACACCTAACACAGAAACACATAGGGGTGAGAATTACACAATTCTAGGAGGGCAATTCCCCAATCACATACTTATAATGTCATCGTCATCACCCCAGCCACTTCGGTTTATTAAGAAAGTGTGAATCATGCAACATATATCACGGTTCATTTTAAAGTTCTAAAATCATCCTTCCGAAGTGGATTCTTTTTAGTACTCAATCACTTGATACAAATACATCATCATATAGAATATATACTATCAAGTTTTAACTTAAATACATTGGTCTCAACATAGATGTTAAAATCATTCTCATCTTCACGTGCCCTCAATATGTCGAAGGGGATCTCATATATATAATTCTTATCCTTACGCACCCTTGGTACATCGAAGGGGATCTCATATTGTTTCTTACTTTCCATGCCCTTGACCTACCGAAGGGATCTTTTCATGCCCTTGACATATTTAAGGGATCTCATCTTTACTTAGCACACACATCATTATCAAGCTCACATATACAAGTATCACAATCATATGTGTAACATCATCATTAAATTCACATAGTATGGATAAGATCAAGTCAGTGCATTTTCTCTTTTCATCGACATAGGAAAGACTTAGTTATACCCAACGGGTATCTCCGTGGACAATTCCACAATAAGTAATTTATACCAAATGGTATTTGTAGTGGATTACACCACACAAGGGAAATAGTCTGCTATCAGGACGAGCTTAGCCCTATACGTGGTCATCGAACTTCATTTTTTTCCATTTCCGAATCCCACACAGATTATTCCTAGCCGCTACCGACTCAAGATAAATTTTTGGGAAGTTACTACTTTCGCCTTCCCTCATTCAATCTAAGTCTTGTTTCTGTTTTGTCCATATGTCAGAACATGTACGACTGAAATCCATATATATTCTCTTTCATATCAGTGCATCAAGTACTTTTCTCCTTTTCCAAATACATACATAATGCATATACAGACATTCACTCACAATATAATCTCAATCATGCCTCTACCATGCTTTTACATGTCACAAGTCAAAAAGGGACTTCATCCCTCTCTATTTGCCCCACAATTCTAGGGATCTCAATTCACTTTACTTGCCTTCGACAAATCGAAGGGATCTCAATTCACTCTACTTGCCTTTGACAAGTCAAAGGGATCTCATGTTTCTTTTGGCCATAGAATTTAATTCAACATACCATTATTGCCTACATAAAACACATACAGACATTCATTCACAAGGAATTCTCATTTGTGTCCAAAACATCAATCTTTAAACTATCCAATATGCAATCACACGTCACCATCACATGTAGACCTTTCAATTATATAAGATGTTCATCCATGTCATTATGAATAAGCATTCAAACAATTGGCATGCATTCCTAAGTCATACATTTGGACTAGATATCATATTACCACAAACTTTCAGCCATTTTTACTTTCCAGCACTTTGGCAGAGTTATTGTCCTAGGTGCAACATTTTATTACCATACTAAACGACCATTCCAACCTTAAGGAAAATTTCACATGACACTTCAATGTGTCTAAAACAACCTGTAAAAATTTCAGGGCAATCAGAGTTATATAACTACTTCAATAAAATAGGCAATTCTGGTGGTCAGAAGCCACAAATTCATAGTCCAGACTTGTGTTCTCAGAATTTTTAGCCCTAGAATTCGATGGAATCATGGTACAAGAAAATTCACAGAGGTATTTCAACATGTTATTAGTCTTGTGTAAAAATTTCAGGAGCTAAATCAATCAATTTCTATGGTGAAAAATTCGGTAAGTTTATCACTTTAGTTCCAACAACACAGACAGCAGCAGTACAATTCGGTTTCAATTTTTTTGAGGTATCAAACCTTAGAATTAACTCCTAAGAAAATTCGTGTGTATAGTTTAAGAGGTTAACTACAACATATAATTTTCATGGCTCATGAAACCACCCAAAAAATTTCCAGAAAATTCGTGACAAATTCTGATCACAGAACAGAAACCAGTCCAGCAACCTAGTTCCAACTTCACTTGAGAGAAAACCATTTTTAAAACCATCCAAACCCAACACAAAAATTCATACATCAATATCAATATGTTAATCATCAATATCATCAAAAATTTCGGAATTAGGGTAAGCCAAAACAGAATTGAAAAATTGCACAAGAAAAGCAGCAGAAAACCCTACTTTGAGAGCTCTTGAGCTCTATGCTCCAAATGATGCTCTAGAGTGTTTTTGCTTCACTTCAAAGCTTCCCCACCAACATCAAACCCTTCCTTTAACCTCTGATTGTGTGCCCTCAAGGTTGGAAAAAGTGATGGATTCAAATTCTAATCGGTTAGATTTGTAAAGAATTAAGTGTAGAACAAGTTTGGTGAAGAAGTTTTGATGTTTTAACAACTCTAGCTTAGGGTTTTTGATGTTAGAACTCAAGATTAAGCTCAAGGGAACAAAAATGGTGGCTGTTCTCTTCTCCCCTTGCTGGCCACGAAATGGAGGTGTTTTCTTTAAGAAGAATGGGTGACTAGGCTTGTTATTAATGGCAAGTCAAGATATTTGTCAAGGAAATGATTAACTTGATGACAAGGCAAGGATGGATGGCTAGGATTTGATCTTGGATTCCAAGATGAAATCTTGGCCTTCCACATGTCTTGATTAGGTGGGTAGCATCCATTTGTGGTAATGAAAGTGTCTTTCGGTGTTAAAAACCATATCAAAATTTCACCGAACGGTAAATGCCGTACCCATTAAACCGATATTACCCGAAAATTAATTTCAGGTATAAAATCATCATTCCTACCTATTTCTAACCTTGTTCCCATGTTTTCCTAATTTTGGGCACCTCCATGGCCCAAATCTAGGGTTTCAGCTATCAGGGCCGTGGGGCCCACAAGGTTACTATTCACCCGGCCGAAATTTTTTTTTTTTTTTAAATTTTTTTTTTTTATACGTCCGTTGGCCGCCCTCATCATCGCTACATAGTTATATTTTTGAAATTACAAATAACAAAGCTCAAATTAATTTTTGAATGATTTTCGGATGTTACAATGAGAGGAGGATTTGCCAATAAAGGAAGCTCAAGGAAGATGATTTTTCCTTGAGTTTGTAAGCTTAATGGAAAGTTTGAGTGTTTAAGAGATGGTTTGAGGTGAGGGAGTGGTGGTTTATGGTTGTTTGTGGTGGTGGAAGGATTCTTTGAGAGGAAGAAGAAGATGAGCAAGATGAAGAGTTCTTGAGAGAAAATGCAAGAAAAAGCAAGAGAACTAAACTTGGCAAAGCTTCTAAAGTGTAACCAAGTTCTTCCAAGCTTGGTATTTATAGAAAAATGAAACCTTGTGGCTGATTTGAAGAGGAAGAAGCTGACGGTTCTCTTGGCCAAAGGGAGGAAAAATATCTTCAAAAACTTGTCATTCAAAGGCATGATTGAAAGCATGGCTAGGTATGGTTCAAAGCATGGCTTGAGGTATGGTCTTTGAGTGAAACAAAATCAACATGTGAAACAAATGCAAGGGTATGCATTCGGCCAGCTTTCAGCCTAGGGAGGAGGATGATTTGTTCATGTAATTGTGGCTTAATGATGTGTTTAAGTGTTTCTTTGATTAAGGTTTTGGTTAGGAGTTTGTAAGAAAGTGTTTAGATGAGGTAATTGGCTAATTAAGGTTGTCAAGATTTGATTAGGAGGGTAATTTTGCTAGATTAACAATTTAAAATCATTCTTTTAGTCAAATGAGGTATGGGCACAATTCCTTAATTTAAGGAATTGGAGAGAGAATACTATTCAAGATTCCATGACTAGGAATCTTAAATTAAAGAATGTGATTAGAGTTTAACTAAGCAATCTTAGATTCTAATTAACCTTAATAAATTATTTTGACTCTAGATTAATTATCAAAATAAATTATTCTTCAATTAGAGCCTAATATTGTTTAGGTTTGCTTAATTACGTCATTAGGCTCACTGGACACTGTTCTAGGGACAAAATGGTAATTTTGCACTAAACTGCAGGACCTCCTGCTCAACTAAACATCAAATACCACTCAAAAACATCATTCCAAACTTTCTGGAAAAGTTCAAGGCTCAAACGGCACCTTTACCGTAAAACATTAGGGTATTTTGGTCATTTTGAGCCGAAAGTTCAGAAAACGAGATTTTCACCTCAGATATCAAACATAACAGATATGATCCCTTTCAAATATTGAGTTGACCCATTTGAGGACCTGTTAATCCCTCAAATTTCGAGTAAAAATGACCTTAGGGGCATTTTGGTCATTTGTACTCAAAAGAAAATCGGGGCATTACACTAGGCATGTCGCTCCTGAGAGGGAGGAAGGTACCAAGCATAAAGGTGAGATCAACAGGTGCAGCAAGATGATTGACAAGGTGGACGTGAGAACCTTTATGCGGGTGAGTCCTCAAAGGTTGTGTCACCGTGGCTTCACCATCACTGCACTCTCCACCTCCATAGGAGCCATGGGCACAAAATCACCAGATGAATGCTGAGAGGTGACTCCTGGATAGGTCCGACCATGGTATGGAGGGGCGAGGCCTTATCGAGGCACGTACACACGGAAATCTCTCAAATCTGATGCGCAGGACAAGTGTAGGGGAAATCCTCCGTGCTAGGCACGCATGCTCAAAAGCGAAGTCGTCATCGAAAGGAGTATTCATAGAAAAGCATAAACAAGTAACAAGGTGGGCGAAGGGACGATCCAGGAACACGAACCAGCAAACTACACAATGACCAACGAAATGGTATGACTGGTGCTCTGTTTAAATATAGCTCCCACATATGCCTTAATGCACAAGATGAAGGTCACTATTGACCTCTGAAGACAAGATGGAAAAAAAAAGAGAGGGAATAAGAAACTTATACAAGAATCTCAGGAGGCTTTCGCCTCCAAACATATGTCATCATCTTCATCCCTAGGAACCTCGAGTTTCATTATAAAAATAGTGAACATAGCAAAGTTCATTTATTAAGGTTTAAAAGCCATTAGTCGAGGTTTGTGTCTTTTAGCATGAGTTTTAATGTTAGGAATGCATCAAACCACGTTATGAATACATGTCAATGCCTTATGCAACATACCATACATATTATAGCAGACTATCATAGCATAAGAAACATAAATACCTTATCATATTCTTTCCTCTTGACTTTCTTAGGTGACTTAACTTTCTTATTCTCTTATAAGGGGCCACCTTAATACTTTTTCCCTCTTAAGAGTTCTAAAGTTATGAGTTCATACCTAATTAGTCGTCACTAGCCTACATTTATCCTCTTGATAAGATATTTCCCACTCCCAGAGTGTGATATAGGGCATTGGATCACTTTCCACGAAGCCGACCCATTACAAAAAGGTCATTTTTGAGTGTTTTATGTCACATTTATCATTAACATGTCATTTAGAGATACAAGCATGATCATTTATTCACAATCATCGTTATTGAACATAGAAAATAACATAAGAAAAGGGGTTGAATTGTGCTCCAAACGTTTTAAACTTTCTGAAATGTAAACAAAGTCTATCAAGTTTTTCACTTGAAGGTAGTAGAAATAGTTATCTAGCTTCATAAATAGACTTTCTAAATGAATTGAAAAACTTTGAAGCTTCAGAAGTAGTTTTGAAATTGTTTTATGGAAATGCACAATATTAACTAACACAATTGCTGAATAATAAAAAGATTAAGAGAAAAGAGAGAGATATTACTCAGAGATTTTTATACTAGTTTGGCCAAACACTAGCTACATCCAAATCTTGACAACCTATTAAGTTACACAAAATCCCTTTTCTCAACCCTAAGAAAGTAAGATAGTCTTTGTATAGTCTTCTTAAACTATTTCTAGTTGACAGTAGTTCCAGTTACTTTCACTCCAAATAGTCTTTTTACCAGCCTCTTCAAGCTAACCTCATAATGATCATTATTGGATCAGGATACAATGTTTTTGTTTTGGTTGGTTCTCTCCAACAAACAACACTCAAGTTTTTTAGTAAATGAAACAGTGTATGCACTCAAACTTAAGAGACTTCTTTCCAAGTTCTTCCTTAGAAGAAAATATTATCTAATAAGTATAGGAAAGAGGATTTCTAAAGTAGAAACAGAATTACAAAAAGTAATGAACTTTCAAAAAGAATATTGAAGAGCTTTAGTGTTCATGTGCACAAAAAGTCTTCTTCACGTATGAAGGTCTCTTCCTTTTATACTTGAATTTCAAATATAGTTGTTTCTTCTTGCTTTTGCTTCCTATTGGCACATGTTGATCTTCTTTTTATGTCCTAGGTACTGTCCTCTAGAAGAGTAGCCGAGTTGTGTTAGCGTTGTCTTTTGCAGGTGTAGAACCATTGTCAAATGTGGTTTCTTGATGAACCTTCAAAAAAAACTTTTGCTTTGTAAACGTGGTTTTTGAACTTCTTTTAGAAGTAAGGATATTGACCAAGTACAAAAGTAATATGTCACTGTCAATACTTTTTGGAGAGTTGACTTTAATTGGAAATTCAAATTTCCCTCCATTTCTATTGACTTAGCACGATTTCTGAATAGAGCGTGCTTTCTGAAGTAGCTTTATAGCCTTTGATCTTCTTTGATTGACTCTGAACTTGATGAGGATATTTTCATCATTAATATAGTCTTTGATATGATTCAGTTTATTGGAGTTGAATAGCTTGATTCAACAACTAGAATAGACCAAGATCACCTTACACTTTCAGGTTGAAGTTTAGAGATGTGTTTGAGTTTGTTTGTGTTTCAAAAGATATAGACGCCATACTCAAGAGAAGTGGTAAAAAAAAGGTATACTCTGCTACACTCATAGGTCCTTGTTTAAGAGCCATAAACTCTAATTCTTTCGCATTCCTTATAGAAGCAGGGAAGTATGTATGGTAGAAAGCCTTTTTGAAAATATCCCAAGTAACTTTAGTCTAGGAAGCCTCAAATAATCCCTTAGTGCCAACCCACTAGAATTCTGTATCTACTTCTAGAATGTAGGTGGCAAAAGCCACCTTTTGGATTTCCTGCAAGGAAGAACTAAGAAAATCTTCTCCATAGCCTTAATTCATTCTCCTGCTTTATAGAAATTGAAGGCTCCTCAAAATGGTGGGGGTTTACTTTCCTAAACTCAGGAAATTTTTGATATTACCCATCCACTTCATTTACTCCCTGTTACCAGGGTTTTGCTCTCGTTATGGTTTAGTCTTTCCATCATTCGGTTAGCAACTATAGTTTGTTCTCTCATCGCGTAGCCATCTTGCGAAAAGTATCCATCATATCAGCTTCATTTCCAGCCCACTCCTAGTACGTCGATATGAAGTCATTGATTCCTATCACACTAAACAAAATATTAAGTTAATCAAGCTCAATACGAAGTTAAGTGTAGCAGAAACCACAACATTCTTAACCAGGACCACATGTGCACATGTATATATATAGAATCATAATGCATGACAATTACTATGGAAACATAGTCGGTCCAATCCTCAGGCTCTATAGGATAGTCCCTTACCATAATATAACTCCCTCCTAATTACCATATTCTACTCGAGTATTAACATAGTAATTAGTAGAGTATTACCTACATTCATAGTCTATACTAGTCAAAATACAATACAATAAAGTAATTTAGACGTATATGTTGCAAAGCTCATATCTACATATATGAACATCATTTCTAAGTTTACAATATGTATATCATACTAACAAACAAACTAGTTAACCCCTAAGCTAGTTAAGAACTGATTACAAAAAACACACCTAGCTTCTAGTCTATCCTACTCAAAGTTCGAAGCCCAACAAAATTTTATACAAACAGAAATGGACCTCGACAACATCTAATAGGATTTGTCTGGAGGCTGACGGGTTGTACTACTAAACTACTACTATATACACATCAAGAGTTCCCATATCTCATGCTCTCCTAAAGAAAACCATTTGCCATTAGGACAATGGCATTTCCCTCTGGAAGGGCATCTGAACCAGATAGGAGAGGAAGGGTCATCTCAGTATAGGGCACAGGTGGTGCAAGTAGGGCTACAAACATACCTAGGTGTGCCATGTATAGAGCACACCATTATATGGGAAACCTGGATCAAACTGAGGGGTAAAAATAGAAGTGTGAAACGAATGGCTGAAAACACGTAAGCTCAAATCTGAGAATATGCTACAACGTAAAGCGAATCCAATCTGGGTCATAGTGCCACTGCCATTGGGGTGAATCAAGGAAGAAGATCACCAATGGCATCTGGAGAATCTGAGTACAATACAACGTATATACACATAGAGATTAGAATATTATATAATTCTCAGGAAAGTACTCCTTCAAGTATAAACACGCATAATTAGCAATCTCATTTATATAAATAATATCATGCAAGGTCATATGCATAAAGAATTATAGAGTTCATAATGACAATCATACATTTTCTCTTATAGACAATGAACTCAGTTAGTGCCATTATCTCTTTCTTTAATATAGGGAAGGCTTAGTTTCACACCAAGAGGTGTCTATAGTGGATAATTTCACAAAGGACAATGGACTGCTAGGACATGAGCTTATTTCTATCGTGATCATCAGAACTTCATTTTTTTCTATTTTCGAATCACACACAGTTTATTCCTACCCGATACGTTACCTGACTCATAAAATTTCCAGAGAAGTCCTTATTCTTGCCTTCCTTCTTTATCCCACATAAGTCTTGTCTCGTTTTCCCCATATATTTAAAATTTCATAACTAAGATTCACATATTCTCTTTTGTCACAATACACGCATCATGTACTTCTTTTCTTAAAGGCATGCTTACATCACATGTAGGCATTCAATTTCATTAGAGTCTCATCCATGCCTCATAAGCAATTATTTGAAACAACTAGCATGCATTCATATGCCATATACTTGGACTAAATGTCATTCTATCATTAATTTAAGTCATTCTTAACATTCAGGACTTGGCATTTACCGTTCAGGAACAACATTTAATTTCCACATCAAACGTCTAATTCAAGGGCCACACATGACACTTCAATATGTCTAAGAGGCCCTGAAAAATTTCACAGCCAATGGAGTTCTCTAACTATGTTAACTAAGTTGTACAAGTTTAGTGGTCGAGACCACTTATTCATAGCTCTACCAGGATTCTCGTAATTTTTAACCCTAGGAAATGATTGAATCAACTCAAAATAAAGTTCACGTGATACTCCAATATATTATCAACTTCCTGTAAAAATTGCAAAGTGTGGATCAATCATTTGCTATGGTAATAAAATTAGATAATTTTATTGCTTTAGTTTCAACAATTTAGAGCATTAGAACTATTTCAATCTTCGATTTTTTTAAGGCAGTATACCTTAAAACCAATGCTTAAGAAAATTTATTGAGTTATTTTAAGAAGCTAGCTTCCATATATAATTTTTTTAGCTCATAAATATGGCACAAATATGTCTAAAAATTCATGAAATTTTCTTGTTTGTAGCCAAACCGAAAATCCAGCAATCTATTCAAAAATTCTTTTGACAAAAATGATTTTCTAACATTATCCAAACACCCCACCAAAATTAACACATCAATGTCAAAATATTAGCAACCAAGACAACTAGAAATTTCAGACCAAAACCCATCAAAAATTTTGAAAATAATTTTGAAAGAGAAAGGCCAAAGAAAACCCTACTCTTGAAAGCTAGTGTGTCCTTGTCTCTATTTTGCTCCAAGATGGAAGTCCTTTACTTCAAAGCTCCTAGAACACACCCAAACCCTTCTCTAATCAGTGAGTTGTAAGGTAATAAGATGAGGTTTGGAGATTTTAATTGGTTATACTTGTAGAGGTTGAAGTGTAGAACAAGTTTAATGAAGGAAGTTTATAGTTTTAACAAGCCTATTAAGCTAAGGTTTGTAAGTTTGCAAGCTTGGAACTCTTAAGGAATGAAAATGGAGGCTGGTACTTCTCCTTGGATGATGGCCAAATTTAAGAAGATGAATTTAATGAAGTTAGGTGACTTATGTTTATCTTATAGTAAGTTTAGATATTATCTAATATAAGCACATAATTCTTAAGAATAGAAGTAAAATGGATGGCTAGGATTTAATCTTGGATTACAAGATTAAATCTTGGCCTTCCACATGTCTTAAATGGATATACATTATCCATTGGTGGTGATTAAAACATCTTTCGGTGTTAAAAATCGCATATTGAAATTTTACCGAATGGGTAAACATCGTACCCAATTAAACAGATATTACCCAAAATTCAATTCTAGGTATAAAATTTTTATTTCTAACTATTTCTAACCTTATCTCTATGTTTTCTCAATTTTGGACATTTAGGTCCCAAATCCAGGATTTCAGCGTTTTTACGGCCTGGGCCCATAAAATACTATTCATTTTTTTTTTGGTTCCGTTGAATTGTTCTCATCATTTCTACGCCTGAATCTTAATATTCTCATTAACAAAGCCTCAATTAATTTCTAAAGAAAATTAGGGTGTTACAATTATTTTACTGTAATGTAAATAAAGTAGTGTCAATATTACCTCATTTAAACCTATTATTAAGTAAGAAAGTACTTAGTCTTTCGTACCAAGCTCTAGGAGTCTATTGTAGGCCATAGAGTGCCTTTGTTAACTTAAAGACATGGTTAGGAAGGGTTTCTGTAACACCCCAAAAATTATTTAAAAATTAATTTGAGCTTTATTAGTCATAATTTCAAAAATCTAGTTTTAGCAACAATGAGGATGACCCAACAGGTGTGGTAAAACAAACATGAATAGTGATTTGCACGCACGCGAGCCCGTTGGAAAGCTAAACCCTAGAATTGGGGCCAGAGAAGCCCGAAACCGAGAAATTATAGGATTAAGATTACAAATGGGTAGGAATAAAGATTTTACACCTAGAATTAATTTTGGCCAATATTTGATTATCCAGGCACTGTGTTACCCATTCAGGAAATTTCGATATACGATTTCTAACACGAAAGATAGTTTATTCTTTGCAAAAGGATAATGTCTATCCTTTAGAGCCAAGTGTAAGTCTAAGATTTAATCTTGAATTACAAGATTAAATCCTAGCCATTTATCTTGCTTTCTTGTAGGTAAAAGTTTTGATTTATATTAGATTATAATCATTTAAAGCCACCAAACTTTGTCATTTTCATTCTTCATTCTTGGCCAAGCAAGAGCACACACCCACGTCCATTTTTGCTTCTTCAAAAACTATGAAAACTTGATCCAAATCCTTGCCTAGACTTGATAAAATCACAAACTCTCTTTACAAAACCCTGTTTTACTTATCACCACCTACAAAACTAACCGATTAAAATCTCAATTACTCACCATTTCTCACTTTGATATTTCATTCTTCACAGTTTAAGGGAGGGATTAGGTGCTGTTTGGAAGGTTTAAAGTGAGAAAGATCATTGTTGGAGCATCCTTTGGAGCCAAGTTTTTTAAAGCTCTAAAAAGTAGGGCTTTTGAACCTCTTTTACTCCAAATACGTTTTTATGCTTTGCTTATTGATTTCGCTAATGTTTTTAGTTGTATTGGTTGATAATATATGTATATGGATGTATTAATTTTGGTGGAGTGTTTGGATGATGTTAGTAAATCCATTTTGGCAAAAAACATTTTGAATCATGTTGCTGGAATTCTCAATTTGTACTGAGGTTATGGTTCATGATTTTTCTCATGTATTTGTAGATGGATTCATGGGTTGAAAATTTTATATGTTAAAGCTAACATGTTAGGTTGTTTTGAGTATTTTTCTTGGATCTAAAAATTACTTTTACTATTTTCTAAAAATAAAAAACCAAGACAGTTAGGGTTTTGCATGTACAGCAAATTTGAAGCTATACATTTGTCTAATTTTGTTACAATAGCAAATGATGAAATTATCACTTTAAATTTTTACAGGGTGTTGAGGACATATTGAAGTCCAACCCTGAATTTTTGCAAGACTTTATATGATCATTTGGTAGGGTAATAAAATTGAGACATTTGGCTGTGACTGAAAACAAGCATATTCTAACCTTCGAATTTGTCTAATTTTGTTAATATAGTTAGAGAATGATTCTTGCCTAAAATTTTTACAGGACATTGGGAACACATTAAAGTGTCTTGGATAATTTTTGTAGCCTTGGAATTGGTTGTTTGTTGTGTGATCAAATTTTTGCTAAATAAGTGTAAAATCTGCCATTGTGTTGGAAATGAACCAAAGCCTTGAGTTAATGAAATAATGGCATTTCGTACTAGTATAACATGAATACATGAATATAAATAATTGAGCATGTGAACTTATTGATGATGTTAGACATAGATAGACATGAATACTTATTTCAATTGCTTATATGAGAAAGTAAAGCATAAGATTATGTTTTTTGGGTCAAGAAAGTAAATTCCGTTGGGGAAAGTAAACTTACCATCCTTGAATTGAGTCGGGGAAAGTAAACCTGGCTAGGAATAGGTCTGTGTGAGAATTGGAGAAAGTAAATCCAATATCATGCATAAGAATGAGCTCAGTCTGAAAGCAATTATTACCCATTATTGCCATGCTTGGGACGGCGATACATAACGTCAGACGTGACAAAGTTAGTCAAGGGCCAAGACAAGTCGAAGTAGCAATTATTCTAAGTAGTCCCTTATCTTATGTGCTAAGTAAAGAATTTTAGCATCGATATTGAGGCCAATATGTTTAAGTTGTAATTTAATAGTATATGCGTTATGTAATGAGTATGAAATCCCTTCTGTGTACCAAGGGCATGTAAAGTTGAGAATAAATTACCTCATGTTGAGTAGTATGACATATGTATAATAGTTGATTGAATGCTAAAATAAACCCACTTCGGAAGATGATTTTGAACTGTTATTATGTAATGCATGATCACCTTTTTCCTAATAAAACAAAGTGGCTGGGACGATGATGATGACATGAATTTCAGGATATGTTTTGGGGATGCCTTACTTAATTTTAGAATTCTAACCCCTATGTGTTTGTTTTTTGTAACACCTCGAAAATTACTTAAAAATTAATTTGAGCTTTTTTAATCGTAATTTTAAAAATATAACAGTTTAGCAACGATGAGGGTGGCCCACAACATATAAAAAAAAAATTTGGACCGAGGTAAATAGTAATCTTGCGAGCCCCACTGTCTGCCCGGACACTTAAATGGGACCAGAAGTGCCCGAAGTTAGGAAAATATGAGAATAAGGTTAGAAATGTGTGGGAATGACAATTTTATTCTTAGAATTAATTTTCTGGGCATCGGTTTAATGGATATTGCTTACCGTTCGTGAGATTTCGGTGTGTGGTTTCTAACATTGAAGATATTTCCATCATAACCAATGGATAATATCCACCTCTTTAGAGTATGTGGAAGGCCAAGATTTAATCTTGGAATCCAAGGTTAAATCTTAGCCATCCATTTTGCTTTACCACAAAATATCTTCAAGCATTCAATACAAAATTTATCAAGTCATCAACTTCTCCTCCAAGCCACCTAACCTTATCACTTTCTTCTTCAAAATTTCATGCAACCTTCAAGGAAAGAAGAACCAGCCACCATTTTCATCTTCTTGAGCTTGATCTTGAATTCTAAGCCAAAAAACCCTAGCCTAGAGTTGTGGAAACCTCAAAGTTCCTTCATTAAACTTGTTCTACAAATCTAACCGATTAAAATCTCTAATCCCCATCAATCCTCACCTTGATAGCTCACTCCCTCACTGATTTAAGGAGGGTTTGAAGTTGGTTTGGGAGCTTTGGAGTGGAAGGAATCAAGCTTGAATCATCTTGGAGCCAAGGATCCACTAAGTTGCTACAAGTAGGGTTTTTGCTGCCTTTTCTTGTCAAATTTTTCTGATCTGTTTTGGGTTGATCTCTGTCCAAAAATTTTAGTGGTATTGACTGATATGATGTTGATATTGATGTATAAATTTTGGTTGTGTGTTTGGATATTGTTAAAAAATGGTTTTTATCAAAAGAAGTTTGAGCTAGGCTGTTGAAATTTCGGTTTTCTAGGCCGTACTTGTTCACGAATTTTCTGGTATGTTTGTGGGTATTTTGATGAGTTACAAAAATTATATATTGGATTTAACATCTTAAACTAATTACATGAATTTTCTTGGGTGTTGATTTTAATGTTTACTACCTCAAAAAAATCAGAAGCCGAAATGAGACTGATGCTGCCTGAAATGTTGAAACTGAAGCAATAAAGTGGTCTGATTTTATTACCATAGAAAATGATTGAACTAGCCCTTTAAATTTTTACACGAAGTTAATAACATGTTGAACTATATCTGTAAATTTTATTGTGCATTGGTTCAATCATTTTCTAGGGTTAAAAATTTTGGGAACTCGGGTTGGACTGTGAATTGGTGGCCCCTGACCACTAAATTTGTACATTTTACTAAAGTAGCTATAGAGCTCTATTTGTCCTGAAATTTTTACAGGTTATTCTAGACACATTGAAGTGTCATGTAGAATTTTTGTGGCTCTTGAAATGGCTGTTTGTTATAATAATTAAATGTTGTGCCTAGGACAGTAAATCTACCAAAGTGCTGGAATGTGAGAGTGGCTGAAAATTTGTGGTAAAATGATATCTAGTCGAAGTGTATGGCATATGAATGCATGCTAATTATTTCAATTACTTATCCATGAGGCACGAATGGGCCTCTAATACGATTGAATACCTACATGTGGCTCATGCGTGTATTTGAGAAAAGAGAATATATATGAACTTAAATTGTGCATGTTCTGACATATGGACAAAACAGAAACAAGACTTAGGTTAAATGAGGGAAGGAAATTGAAAAGAGAAACCCCAATTTATAGTCAGGTATGTATCGGCTAGGAATAGATTTATGTGTGATTCAGAAAAAAATGAAGTCTGATGATCACGTATAGGAATGAGCTTAGTCCTGATTCTGTTTCCCTTGTGTGGTATGATCCACCATAAATACCCGTTGGGTATAAACAAATCTATTGTGGAGTTGTCCACTGAAAATACCCGTTGGGTATAACTAAGTCTTTCCTATGTCAATGAAAAGAGAAAAATGCACTAATTGTCTTTCTATGGCCATGATGGAAACTAGGTCACTTTGAGCTAACTTTATTGTATTTGACACATGCATTATCCATATCATATGAAATCCTTTAAGTAGATTTACTTACTATGGGTTTGAACTTCTAGATATATGTACATGTACTGATTGATTATTAAAAGCTACCCACTTCGGAAGAATGATTTTGGAACTTTAAAATGAACCTTTAGAGTATATTGCATTATCAACTTGAATAAACCGAAGTGGCTTGGGCGATGACGATGACATTATGATTATGATTGGGGAGTTGCCCTACGAGAATCATAAAATTCTCACCCCTATGGTTTGTGTTTCCGTGTTGCCTCCAGGTTAAGCCAGGACGATGATGCTACTACGCAAAGGAATGTGGGATCGCAATAGTATAGTAGTTACTGTTTTATACGTTGTACTTAGGGGGACGGAAAATGTATGTAAATGTATTAGAGGACAAACATGCACTAAAGCTCATAGAGGAGCTTCCTTTTGTATTTTAGCTGTGCATTCAATGAATATGGTGTTTACTTGTAATATGTTTTAATAGAATTTCACTTAGTTATTTCACACACGTTAAACGAGCTTGCTATAGATATCTAAGAAAGGTCCGCTAATTAACAAGTGACAACTCTTGAGTACGATGTTATACTTGGGAGGATGTTACATTTTTCCGTGTCATCTCCAGGTCTAGAGAACAATGAAGCCACTACAAGAAAGACTTAATTGGAATTTCAGTTGTTTAGAAGTGTAGACTCGTATCTTGTGTACTTAGTTATATATATATATATATATATATATATATATGTGTGTGTGTGTGTAAGTGTGTGTATGTAAATATAGTAGAGAACATATGTGTAGTAAAACTCATAAAGAGCTTCCTTTTGTACTTGGCTTGCAATCAGGAAATGTTTTGTTTCTTTGTTATATATTTTACTAGAATCACGAGCTAATTACTACACAATTTGACCGATTCTTGCTATAGAAATTTAAGAAAGGTCCGCTAATTTATAAGTAACAATTCTCAAGTCCGATGTCATGACTTAAGGACGAGGTTATACTTGGGAGGATGTTACAGTTCACTCTCAAATTCTGGAAATTGCCTTACATAAACTTCTTTAGAAAGAAATCCACTTAAGAAGGCAGACTTCACATCCATTTGATATAGAGTGAATCCCTTGTAAGCACCAAACAAGCAGCATTATGATGGCTTCTAGCATTACTATTGGTGCAAAAGTTTCATCATAATCAATTTCTTCTTGTTGATTATAACCTTATGCAACCAATCTAACCTTGTTTCTTACCACATTTCCAGCTTCATCGATCTTGTTTCTGAATACCCACTTGGTTCCAATGATAGTTTTTTCTCTTGGTTTCTTCATAAGTGTCCAGACTTTGCTCTTGTCAAATTGATCCAACTCTTCTTGCATAGGATCCACCCAACTTTGGTCACTTAAAGCATCTTCAATACATTCTGGTTCTATGGTGGATATGAGAGCATAGTTGGTTTCATTTCTAAAGGATGACTTATCTTACATCCTTTAAAATGTCCCCAAGAACTTGGTTTTGAAAGACGCTTTTCAATGTAACATGACAAATCTCAATAGGTCCACTGATAGGTAAATCTTCACCAAATACATCTCATGTAACATTCATTTAATTTTTCCTCTAAGATTATTATAGTCTTGTGTGAGAGAACAAACTATAAAATATTAGTTGAGTAAAACTCAACACTCATATACAACATTCGAAAATAAAATACCCTTGAGTGTACCTCAACAAGGTAAACAACATTCATGAAGTATAAATATATCACATATATATTTAATTAGAGGCATCATATCGATAAGCACAACGAACTTGTTCAACTCATTAACACACTTTACAATGAACTCGGTTTTCATTTTCCTAGTTTTGACCAGCTTGACCAGGAACCGACCACTGAACTTGGTTAAGCTCCAAAAATCGAGGGAAGTCAAAATCGGTCAAGAATGGTAAAAACCGGGAAAATCAAGAAAATCGGCGAACTGGTCGTTGGACCGGTTTGATTTTTTTTTTGTAAAGATTTTTTTTCAAAGCTTAAATACTAATATCTTATGGCAGCTACATAGTCAAAAAAAAAAAAAGAACCAAAGAAGGGCACTAACAAAAATTATTGGGTTATTATTCTTTCTCTTCATTTGGGCAGCTCACCATAGACTTTGTTGGTCACTAACAAATATTATTTTGAAATGCTTTGTGACCGTGTTATGAGGCTTAGACTAGAGAAATTTTATATGGATTATGTTTATTTTTATAGATCTATAAATGTTTTTTGTTAATTATGTTAATATTAATGATTTAATATATTTATTTATATTCTAATTAATCATATGTATATATTTATATATATTTTTTATTATATTCCGTTTAACCCTGTTGAACTGTTGAACATTTAAACCTTTAACCATGCCTTACCGTTCAATGTCCGTTTAATTTTCTTTCCTTGCACTTTACATCTTAGTATTCTTAATAATGCCACCATTGCTATTTGTTCATTTATTTGGTGGTAACCATTACTACAAGCCCGCTTGCCATGCTTGATATGATAATGACTAATAGTACTAGATCTAATAGAATAATATTCTAATGATATAAGTCTAATAAATTTTTAATACTATATAGTATTTGGTATAACACTTATAAGATATTATATTTATATTGTGAAATATCATCATTTATTTACAAATATCTCTAGTATTATAAGTAAGTATTAAATAAAATAAAATAGGAATTTTATTAATTATTTACATACAATTTTCAAATATTATATTTATATAAATATTTATTAATTAAAATTTAATTTAGATTAAATGTTATTATTTATTTCAATATTTTATAATTATTTATTTTTTTAATAAAATATATAAAATAAAACTATATTATATATTTTAAGATTTTATATTTTTAATTATTTATATATTTTATTAGTTAATAATTTTTAAATTTTATATTCTATATTATTTATTATTTATTTAAAATATTTATTTTTAATTAAAACTTTTTCATTTTATTTTATTTATTATTTGTCAATTATATTTATTTATATTTTTATTATATATAACTAAATTGATATCATATATTATTTGTATTTATTTATTATAAAATTATTTTTTAAAGTTATTTTTTTAAATTTATTTTGTTATTATTTATTTAAGAATTATTTTCTTTTAATAAATTATTAAAAAAATAGTAACCTTATACATTTAAAGCTAATCAAGCTTAATCATGTTGTATTAAGTTATAAAGCATTTTGATGTATGTGGGAGTTATAATGTATATGCTTATACAATACATTGTTTATACAAAATAATGAATAATGGCATAATATATTATATTATCTTATATTATCAAACATAATACATCATACCAAACACACATGGGCATAACTGAAATAAATACAATCTTTACTATTTCAATTATGATATGTCTAAAAGCAAGATCTTAACAATATTATGATTTATGAAACTAAGCTTTAATTTTGGAAACACCATATAATAATTAAAAAATTCAATTAAAATATCAAAACTAATGACATTTGAGGAATGGAGGTGAGTAACGTGGATGGTGTACAGACGGCGGAGAAAGATGACCTGGTGGCTAGAAGCACCAAGAAGGTCAAAACTAGGGAGGAAGGGGATGAGATAGTTGGTATGGATGTTGGATTGGCAGCAGATCGTGAGAATGATGAGGAGGAGATGGAGGAAGATAATGGCGGTAATGCTTTGGCCTTAGCTTCTCCCGAGGGAGGAAGGAAGTCGTACAAGGACTCAGTGCTTTCTGAGGGACCTATGGCGCCTGAAGAAATTGCCATAGTTGTGGCAGAAGAATATGTCGATAAGGAATCCACTAGTGCGATGGAGGATGATGGAGCTCTCTTCATCCTAAGCCATCAGTGATGGTTACTTTAGAAGAATACGACGAATGGTGTAAACCTTGGTCCAAGTCATTGATCATCAAATTACTGGGAAACGTCTCAGCTTTCGAGTGATGGAATCTTGGTGCCAAAGAAGATGGGCAAGGAAAGGGGCTATTAGTGTGCTTGACTTGAAGGATGATTTCTTTATTGTCCAGTTTGGGGATGATGGTGATTATAACCATGCTCTTTTTGAGGGACCATGGATGATTGCTGATCATTATCTTCTTGTCCAACGCTGGCGTCCTTTGTTTAAACTTATGAACAAGGAGA
Organism: Dalbergia oliveri; assembly: GCA_030441495.1. NCBI lineage: Eukaryota > Viridiplantae > Streptophyta > Magnoliopsida > Fabales > Fabaceae > Dalbergia > Dalbergia oliveri. The sequence continues at coordinate 36,426,509 of JAMLFY010000004.1, read as the reverse complement.
TTCAAAAAATTGCAATCTGGGTTCGTATTCCAGAGTTACCCATGGAACTCTATAATCATAAGTTTTTGTGGAGAACGGGAGCAAAGTTGGGGACTATGCTAAAGATTGATGAATTAACATCAATCCATTCCCGGGGAAAATTTGCTAGAATATGTGTGGAAGTTGACCTTCGTAAACAACTAGTCCCTGGCTTTTCTGCTCTTGGCCAGGATTTCTATGTGGAAAATGAGGGATTGCATTTAATTTTTTTTCAATGTGGTCGGTATGGTCATCAAGTGGATGGTTACAGTAGCTTTGGTACAGAAACAGGGAGGAAGGAAAACCAGCTGCCGGCGGTGAAACCAGACAAGGCAAAGGAAGTTGCTGATGAGTCTGTGAAAATCATTGTTAATGCGCAGAATCTAGGAAATCCAGAAAATCCTGCAGCAGAGGGTCATATCCAAAACGATTTTTCAAATATTTCCCAAAATAATGAGATCCTTGAGACCGCGCCTCATTTTGGGCATGGATGCTTACTAGGAAACCAAAACGTGGTTATACTGGATCAATGGCTAAAATATCGAGTGCAAAAACTATGCAATCAGAGGGAGAGGGCTTTTCGAAGTCACGCTTTGATGTGCTGGCATGTGAAGAGAATATGGAAGACGCTACTTATGCTGAAGACTTTGTGGGCCCAACTCCTAATCATGTTCAAATGTCTCAAACCATGAAGGCGGTCAACTTTGAACCAAAGCAAGGCAAAACAGGCCCAAAGCCACATTATAAGCCTACTAAGAAGCCCACTCAGAAATCCAATTCTAATTCTGGAGATGTGAAGTCTAGGCACATTCCACATGACGATAAAGGGAAGTCCATCACGACTAATACCACTGCGCCTACTCTTGACTCCATCCAGCGAATAAAAAATCCAGTTAATAGTGACCATGAGAAGTATTGGGAGCAATATTGGAGAATACAAGGTGAGTTGTGGAAGCGGCATCAACAAGGAGAGTATGTCGATCTTGTTCAATTACCGATCCCCCCATCTGGCCAAATTCCTTTTATGCAGCGAAATGGAGATCTGCAAGGAGAGAGGGTTGATACTGGTCCTGGAATGTCTGAACCACCTGACCCCGGTGACGGGACGAATAAAGATGGAGCATTCAATATTGTGGGTCCAGTTCATCAAGATGCTGAAGATATTATGGCGATGGAGGGAGATAACCCTCCTCAGCCTACAACTATTTGAGCAACTTGCTCGTTGGTATGTCTCCCCTTTTTTGGATTATTCTGATGAATGTGATCATTTGGTATTGTAGGGGTGCTTCTGGTAAGGGCTTCTCATCTCTGGTTAGAGACTTGATGATTCGCTATAATGCTTATTTCATTTGCCTTCTCGAAACTCATGTTAGTGGAGAGAAAGCAAGAAAAGTGATTCAGCGATTTGGGTTTGATGGATTTTTTATTGTTGATGGAGAAGGGTATTCGGGAGGTATTTGGTGTATGTGGATGACAAATCGTTGGAAGGTGCAAGTACTATCTTCTCACAGACAGTTTGCTCATATGTCTGTTTCTCATGAAAATTCCACTCCTTGGTCATTCACTGTAGAATATGGTAGTCCGCAAATGGGTAGACGTTGTGAACTATGGGAGGGATTAAGGGTGTTGGCCCATTCTATCTCTGATGCCTGGTATGTTGGAGGAGACTTCAATTCTATCTTTTCATTGACTGACGCTAGTAATAATTCTGCACTGGCGTCTGACTCTAGACTTTTCTCTAAATGTCTCTTTGATTGTGGGTTGCAAGATATTGGGTATTCAGGACAACCTTTTACTTGGCAGCGAAATAGTATTCGTCGGAGGCTTGATCGCCTTATTGCAAATAATGAATGGTCGTCTCGATTTGGTGATGCAACCTGTCAATATCTGCCAAAATTGAAGTCAGACCATGTGCCCATCCTAATTAATTATGGTCATAACCATAATTCTAGCATTGAACAACGACCGTTCCGGTTCTTGGCTCATTGGCTGGAACATGATAATTTTAAGGATCTGTTAGAGTCTTCCTGGAATAAGAATGGCTGTTTGGTGGAAAATATTGCTTCATTTGTCTTAGCTGCTAAAGTGTGGAATAAGGAAGTATTTGGTCATATTATGAGGAGGAAAAACAGAATAATGCTAAGATTGGAAAGTATTGCTAAGAAGTTAACTTTTGAGGTGAATCCCTTCCTAGACGATTTGCAACAAAAAGTTTGGAAGGATTATGAGAGTTGCGTTATTCAAGAGGAGATTTATTGGAAACAACAGTTTAGATGTAAGTGGATAAACTTTGGAGATAAAAACATTGCTTATTTTCATGGTACTGCCACAACAAGGAGACGTAGAAATCGTGTTCTAGGACTTTATGATTCTAATGGTATATGGGTGGAAGACCAAGATTGTCTTAAATCCTTGGGGGTGAACTTCTATTCGCAGCTCTACCAGCAAGATGAGAACTATGTTTTAGGTTGCTATCCTAGATTACTTGATGCAGAAATTTTGCAGCTTAATAGGAGAGTATCAATGGAGGAGGTTACTCAGGCTCTCTTTGATATGGGTGGTTGGAAGGCCCCCAGCCCGGATGGCCTTCCGGCTATGTTCTTCCAAAGTAACTGGGAGCATGTTAAAAATTCAGTGGTGGACCGGGTTGCTGCAATTTTCTAGGATCCGAGCAAAATTATTAAGGTGAACAGCACGTTCCTTTCCCTCATCTCCAAAGTAGAAAAACCAGAGAATATTGCCCAATTTCATCCTATTGGTCTCTGTAATGTTATATATAAATTGGTGCCCAAGATCATAGCTGCTAGGCTGAAGGGTCTTATGCCAAAGATCATCGGCCAGAACCAATGTAGTTTTGTTTCGGGACGTCAGAGTGCTGATAATATTATAATTGCTCAAGAGGTCATTCACAGCATGAGGAACAAGAAGGGAAATATGGGTTATATGGCCATAAAAGTTGACTTAGAAAAAGCTTATGATAAACTCTCTTGGGATTTTGTGAAAGACATCCTGTTAGATATTGGATTTCCAAATGATTTGATAAATGTCATTTGGTGGTACTTCTTTTCAGTTGAAATGCAACTTCTTTGGAATGGCAGCCCGACATCTTCTTTCACTCCTTCCAGAGGTATAAGACAAAGGGATCCACTATCTCCATACCTCTTTGTAATGTGTGTAGAGTGACTCTCTCAATTGATCTCTATGGCTATTTCTAATCATATATGGGAACCTATTACCCTCTCCTGCAATGGCCCACCACTTTCCCATCTTTGTTTTACTGATGACATTGTCCTTTTTGCTGAAGCCTCAGTTGAACAGGCAGTGGTTGTTAAAGGTATTCTAGATTTATTTTGTACTAGTTCTGGTCAGAGGGTGAGTTTGGAAAAATCTAGTGTTTTCTTCTCCAGTAATGTTGAAATGAATAAGAGAGTAAAAATCGGCCAGTCTCTGGGTATGAGATTAACTGCAGACTTGGGAAGATACCTTGGTGTTCCTTTATTTCATGAAAGATGCTCCAAAAGATATTTTCAATACATTATTGACAGAATGACTAGTCGATTGAGTTCATGGAAGTACAATACCCTTTCTATGGCAGGAAGAATTACATTGGCACAATCTGCTCTTGCATCGATTCCCCTTTATGTCATGCAGACAACTAAGTTGCCTATTCGTGTTTGTGATGACATTGACAGGATTTGCAGAAATTTTATTTAGAGCAGCTATGAAGACAGGAAGAAAACTCACTTGGTTAGCTGGGATGTTATATGTAAACCTGAGAAGGAAGGTGGCCTTGGCTTTCGAAAGGCCAGGGACGTAAATAATGCCCAACTCATGAAGTTAGCTTGGAAAATGGTTCAAAATCGGTCTGCTTTGTGGGTTTGAGTCATTCGGGCTAAGTATAATTGTGGAGATGATACTCTTCCGAATATTCATCCTCATCGTTTGGCTTCCAATACTTGGCGGGGCATCTTCCAAGTTTGGCCAATGATGGAAAAAAACTTCATTTGGAGACTGGGAAATGGTAATGGTGTCAGATTTTGGGTGGATCACTGGATTCCTGGCATCCACTCTCTTAAAGATTTTGCTATTGTGGATTTGAATGATGATCATTTGAAGGATACGGTTGCTGATTTTGTAAACGAAGTAGGTTCTTGGAATTGGGATAAGCTCTACCATGTGTTAGATCACGATTTCCTAGATCTTTTTCATTCTTTAAAACCGCCTAATGATTTGTTGGGAGAGGATAATGTTGCGTGGCTACACTCCCAGTCAGGGGTATTCTCTTGCAAATCAGCATATGCTATTCTTACAAGCAACAATGGAGCTATTGAGAACAAGACTTTTGAGTTGATTTGGAAAACTCAAGCTCCTCAACGGTTGAGAGCTTTCCTTTGGTTGGTAGCGCAAAATGCTCTACTTACAAATCAAGCTCGATTTAGAAGAAATATGGCTGAGTCGTCAAATTGTGTTCTTTGTGGTAGTAATGAGGAATCAGTACTCCATTCGCTTCGTGATTGTCAAATTATGAGGACAGTTTGGACTAGCATTGATGTTAGTTTGGTCTCGGGTGCATTCTTCGATGTCCCCATCCAGCCTTGGATTGATATGAATCTTAGGAACCAAACTCGATCTATTAATGGGGTGGCTTGGCCTCTCCTTTTTGCAACATGTTGCTATGAAATTTGGCATCACAAAAATCTCTTTATCTTTGAAGGTTTGGTGCTGAGCTCTAATGATCTTCATATGAAATGTGTAGCTGTGGCTAAAGATTATCAGATGGCCATTAGGACGGTTTCAAATGCTAGGAATCATATTGGAGACTTTGCTATCAAAGAAGTTTGCTAGTCAACCCCTCACCAATAGTGGGTTAAACTAAATACAGATGGATCTTTAATTAATGGAAGTGCAGCAGCAGGTGGAATCCTTAGGAATGATAATGGTGGTTTTATTTGTGGCTTCGGTATGAAGTTGGGTAACTGTACTATCACACAAGCAGAGTGATGGGGTCTCTATACAAGTTTATGCATGGCTTATGACAGGGGCTTTAGACACGTTGCTGCTAAAGTGGACTCCAAATGTGTGGTGTCCTTATGTCAAGATCGTGACAATACTTTCCACTCCTAATCAACATTGCTGCACTCAATTAGGCATATTTTATCTAGAGACTGGCGCGTCACTATTATGCATATATACTGCGAAGAAAATTCCTGCGCTGATAGCTTTGCCAAGCATGGTCATAGCTTAGACAATAATCTAGTAATTTTTAATTCTCTTCCTAGTTTTGCTTCTACTTTGTTTTATGCTGACTTGATGGGAATTTGTTTCCCTAGAAGAATTGTTTTTTAGTCTTTTGTTGGACTTTTCAGCCCCGTTGTCTATAAAAAAAAAAAAATTCAAATAAAAAAATTATTCATCAAATGAACTCAATTGAGGTTTCAGTTTCTCTTCTTGTGCCCAAACATTGGAATAAACCTGAGAACTAATATAGAGACCAATTCTGTATATATAAACCATGTTAATAGAGATCACGCGGTACGGTGACACAAATAGGAAAAAGTTATTTTAACACCTTTAAAGATGGAATTCAACACCTAAAAAAAATTAATCCGAACCGAAGATGTGAAGTGAGAATAAGAAAAGATATGGATATCATGTTTTTTGGGGATGTTAGAATGATGAAATAACACTTCTCAAAGTTGTAGATATGCCAAAAATGTGTTGACTGTGACCACCTTAATTCTTTTAATTATATTAGTATGATAACATCATCTATAGATAATCTGGTTTCTGACAAAAATAAATGAGTCTCAAGATCACTTAAAATTATAATAAATGGATATATTAGCACCTATTCATTTGTGATGGTAAATTAATCGATAAATGATCATCCCCGTTTCCCCTAGCTACTCTTACTTCACTCAACTCTTTGACTTTCACTCTCAATCTTATAGAATTATATTCTTCTTTGTTTAAATTCAATTTCCTATTTTATCTCAACAACCTACAAGATTAGATTTAGTTTTATCTTTTATCTCATAAAAGGTATATTTTTTTCATTTAAAAGAATTTTGAAAACTAATTTTCATTTGACTGAAAAATCTTTTCTATCTCATTTATTCTTGTCACAACAAAATAAAGATAACTAACTTATCCAATTACACATGTGATTGAGTCTTGGGAAAATTATTATAACACTAAAACATCCAAGCAAAACACTTATACACAACATCACAAAATCATCAAGATTAACAATACCAAAATAATTAAAGCCTGTACTTCAATCCAAAAATTAGTGATCACTATTATTATTAAGCATTCCTCATTATTGAATATCGTATAAGTCCTTGTGTATGAGATTTGCTGGACTGGATAGGTTTAGCTCATCATGTTCCAAACACAAGAGAAAGTGGGCCTAAATAAAGTATGGGCAGTGATCAAGCTAGACCTTTCCATATTCCACGATCATCAGAATAAGCTCAGGGTTTTAACATGGGTGGTATGCCATTACATGAAAGTGGCTTTTTGAAAAATAGGATTCGAACGATCATACTTTTTTCTATAGGCGTAGCATCTTCTCTATTTGTCTTTGGCAAAATCGCCATATCATTGATTGTAATCATTGTTGACCCTTGCAAGGTGCTAAAGGCGCAGGTATTTTAACAACAATAAGTGTAGGATCCACTTCACTATGTATGCTCTTCATTTCTCACTTCACAATATCTGATTAAGATTCATATGCTTATTGGTTTAGAATTTTATTTTCAGGCTCTTTCATTTCTCTCCAAGGTGAAGCTATAACCTGCACAATTTCTTACAAATGAAATTAAGATTATATACTTGGAGAACAATCCGATGGCAACAAGTAATGGGTGTTACTTAATTGGCTTGGTTTTTTGCGTATTTTTCTTTTCTTTTGTTAAGGGACGGGAAGGAAAGGGGTCCATTATATTCTACAAGCTGATGTTACGAAAGATGTCCCCAGGAATAACAGGTAAAAAAAATTCTCGTTCTTTCGGCATTGCATCGCTTCATCTGTCTTAGCAATTAAGAAAAAGGACATTGGATGATTGTGGGCGCAGTACAGTTTTGGTTTGCGATTTCTTTCATCTAGGTGGTAGAATAACAATGACGATAAACGAAACAAAAATCATATGTAAAGTAATTCCAAAAAGAGTGATGAACTTGTTGAATGACACAACTATAGAAATGAATTTCTCATTTTATTCCCTGTCAAATGCAATTTTGAATTCGCTCAATTTTGCCAAAAAAGTTTACATGTTACAACAATTAATTCCTATTGCTTTGTATCTCAAGAACAAGCCACCAATAGGACCACCATATGTTGTGTGGAAATGAGTGTTCCAGAATATGTTAGCATGTATAAAGAAACTAAAGCAACCAGCCGAATGTTAAAAGGTCGCCGACTTAGTAGCAGAGGACTGAGTTTTTGGCTTTGGTATTTTTCACCTTTAGAGTTGAATGGAAATCATTCGATGATTTGATTCCAAGTGTTAGAACTTCGTGATTGGTATCCGCGCAAAAGTAAGCTCTTGTTATAAGAAATAACTTTGTTATTCCAACACCCAAACACTCTACTTATAAAATATATAGTCTCACTATTTACTTTTTCTCCCAATTTATTCTCTCTCATCACTCCCCTCATATCCACATGGACCCACATGCGTGTCTATATCCATGTTAGCGTTGAAATATAATTACCCTCTAGAACTGCCACATCATCATCACATCAATTGCATAAATTTGAATTCAAAAACGATATGACAATTTCTTGTATTCTTATAGTTTGAGAGTGTAAAACTATTTTACCCTACCATTGCATGGAAATTAACTCTTAAGGAAAACACTTAATTTCTACGAATGATGTAAAATAATTTTTTACACGTCATACCACTCTAGAAGAAATGTGCGGGAAACCGATGCATTTGTCGACGGGTATTTCGATGGGTTAGATTTATACTGACGAGTGTACTGAGATATGTGGGCATCGGTTTCCAACCATCGATGAATATTATCGACGATATAAATAAACCCGTTGGTTATTTTTGAGGCGTATACCAACGGGCAATAAAATATTTAGCCATTGGTATAATAATATAAAAGGCGCCATCATGGGCGTCAGAATCATATTTATACGACCGGTTTATTTAATTTTACCGATGGGCATTTAAATAAATAAAATAATTTTCTTAATATATTACCGATGGATTTACCGACGGTATATTGATTTATGGAAAACAATTTATCTTAAAAATATTTCGTATTACCCTCGTCAGGAAATTTTTTTTTTTTGCCTCTTTAATTATGAGGTGATCGATAATTTATTATTTATTTATTTATATAATTACATAATTATCAATTAAATTGATATTAAATAAGAAAATAATAAAATGAATAAATTACACTGATTAAATAAAATAGCCAGTTATGACAATAAAATATATACAAATTACAATAAATGTAAAAAATATCTAGAATGGAAAAAAGAATAATGTAAAAAAAATCCAGAATAGAAAAAAAAGAAGCTAGATAAAAACTAGCTAAACTCCTGGGCATTGGGCTCGCGAGGGCGTCAGCGCATCATTTGAATCATCGTCGTCATTTGCGCCATCCAACCTGAGTGGCCCTTAGAGATAGAAGGGAGTGGGATACGGGGGAATTGGATTTGGGAGAGTGTCTTGCCAGCGGAAGGATCCTGAAGCTTGCATGTCAGGAAGAAGGTCATTACATCTGCGACCTTCTACTACATCTTCCAGAACTGAGCTTTCTCCTTCTTTGCTTTCTGTTGTTGTTGCCTTAATGAAAGCTTAAGCTCTCAGATCTCTCCTCCTCTTCCATACCTACTCGGTGTAACACTCTAATAATTAACCTAATACGCATAGGTCGTATCTGATTAATTACTAGACTTTACTCTTTGCTTCAGTTATTTAACCATACTTTGAAAATACTTAATGAAATTACGAGCCATTTTTTTTTTAAACATGATTGAAATCGTGAGCCTCGTGTAGCGTGAACGATAATCAAGATAAAGCGGAAAACCAATAGGCATATTATGAAAAACACATCATATTGGCTCCATCATATAACATCCATAATTACATAACACATAGATATTTTGCCTACCAACAGAGTTAAGCTAGATGTAGGCAATCAAACAAAACATAAATAGTATATGGATGGAAAAATATCTATTAACGGCACCTACTAATAACACTTCAGAGATAGGAATAGATATCCAAGTTCACGCGCAAAGTTTAGCGAATACGTTCCTCAAGGATAATAAGCTAGTTCACCAGATCAAGTACATCTACCAGGTGAGAGCATCAACGGAATCACGAACATCACCATCGCTTTCTGAAGACGAGATGGAAAGAAAAGAAGAGGGAGTGAGAAACTTATAAAAGAATCTCAGGAGGTACTCACCTCATTGCATCGTGTCATCATCATCGTCCCCAGGAACCTCGGGTTATTATGAAATATTGAGCATGCTAAGATTGATTTATTAAGTTTGAAAATATACTTTACCGAGGTTCGTTTTAATCATGCGTCTTATAATGCATCATAAACTTAGCATGTCATGTTTATAATGAACTTTTCCTTTCATATATAATAACATAGTTATGCATAAAATCACATCATATTCCTCATCATCATTTTATAATACTATACATAGAAGAACATCATATTTCTCATCATCATCTCATAAATACTATGCATAGCAGAACATCATATTCACATAATGCATTTACTTAGTTTCTTAGGTGACTTAAAGTTACTTTCATCATCATTTTCCTGGGCCACCCTATACTCCACCCTTTTGGGAGTAATCTAGGTTATGAGCTCATACCTTACTAGTCGTCACTAGCATATACTTATCCCTTTTGATAAGTTAAAATCCCAACTCTACCCTTTTGAGAGAACGGTTTAGGGGCCAAGAATCACATTTTCACCACCTATAGTCTGATGGGTCCAAAGGATCATTTCCTCATAAATTTAAGTCACCATTAAGTCTTTGCATGTTATATCATAATACAATTCTCAATTCATAATCATTCATAACATTTTCTCGTTTATAGTCTTATTCTGAATAATATATATACCAACTAATCATGCATCTGGAGATTCCCAAGAAAGAGAGGTGGGTCATAAATGGACACGCTTAAATACCAAGTCTTTCCTAGCCAGAACCTTTCCAAATTACACTTTTACAATAATATACTTTCTTCCAACAACAAGGGTAAATTTTTAAATAACAAAGAATATTTCATTATTTCATGCATAAGCATTCTCATTGTTTGCAACAGCAACTATAACATGCAAGCCGGAAATCATTCAATGATATCAAATACTTAATAAGCATCAAATCACTACATAGACTTATCATTTAAAACATCAAAGAGGCATCATCATAAATCCTTATCGAAAAGCTGTCTTAAACAACCGAAACTCTAGAATCGGCAACCTTAATTATTGAACTAATTAATTATGCATCTAAGGGACTTATTACCATCAATTATAAGTCCTAAAAACGTTATTAGACTATATGGGGTAGCATAGACAGGAGTTGTTCTTAAGGTTTTACGTGTGTAAAAGTTGCATTTTTAACCCTTTCTTTACCGGCTTTCCCTATGATGCTAAAATTAATTACTAAACCAATTATGAATCATTCTCCCTTATCTAAACATAATAAAATCTGGTTCTTAGGGTCACTAAAGGCTCTAGACAAAATGCATAAATTTCATTCTTTAAAGTTCTAGAAATCTTGCTTTTACGATTTTCTAGGAAGCTAGTTTTATTTCTAACATGCATAGAATCATTCCTTTAGCAATAAACCATAATTATCACAACTTCAAACATATTAAACCATCATCATACAGTAGTACTAAACTCAGATTAGTGGCTGAATCATGAACCTCACATAATTGCTTAAAATCACATTTTAAGTACATGTAAGATACTAGTTTCCCATAAAATCTTTGCAAAGCCTTAAAACTCTTTTAGAAACTAATTCTTTTTGTTAATCTTGAAAGAAATTATAGAACTAAATCAGTAGCTATTTAAAATCACTTTAGGCCTACCTTAATTATGAGGTCAATTTATATATTGAAAGAATCTTCATGATTAAAATTCTCACTTAAGATAAAAGGAGCAAGTCTTGAGCTTTAGAGATTTAGGTGATAACTAGAATCATAAACATGCTATGCAACCTCATTTTAATCTTGTCTTTATAAGGTGATAACTTGGAATTATAAACATGATATGCAAGAAACTGGAGCGCGGTAGTCCGCACTGGACCAGTGGAGGGAGGAGAGAATCTTAAGGGAGCGCGGAGTCCGGACCGGTGAAGGGAGAAGAGAATTCTTATTACATCTTATTAAGCTCCAAACTCAAGACTTTTTAAAGAATGAATTCTTTGACTCCCATAATCTTAAGGAAGCTTTAGAGTTTTTATTACCATGGTTCCAACTTTGCTTGTGATACTTGGGCAAGTCTTTGAACTCTAGGATCTTTAAGTGATGACATAAAATAAACATGCCATGCATTGATTCTTTTAGCCATTATAAAATAAAGTGAGAGCATAAAATAAATATGAGATGCAACCTCTTTATTATCTTTGAAGATTAAGTGACAACTTGAAACATAAACATGAAATGCAAGCTTGGAAATTTAAACATGAATATGCAAGTTCATTTATTCATTCTTGAGAATTTAGTGATGACATAGAAAGTAAACATGGTTATGCAAGGCATAAACTTAAACATGGATGCAAGTTCATTTTATTTCTTTACTAGAGCTCCTCCAAGACTTTAGAGAAATATAAATTCAACCCAATATATCTTAGCAAGACAAAGTGAAAAATACATCTTTCAAGTTCTAAACTCAAGATCTTTATTTTTACATCATAAAAACATCATTCTTTAAAGTTTTGCATCAAGTGGAATTTTCAAGCTTTAGAGGCCTAACTTGTGATGGATTTACAACCAACACTCAAGGTCCTCATCATCAAGCTATCATCATATTCCCATATAGGCCTTATGGCTGAAATGTTCAAAGGAAAAGAAAGAAGAAAACCGAATGGAAAAGCTAGAGAAAATCCATGAAATCATCATTTTGAACCAAGAACAACACTTAGCAAAGCATAGAAATAAGCTTAAAGACAACTCCCTACCTAATTTGATTTGAAGGAAAGGAAAGAACTTGGTTTCCTTGAGTGAAATGAAAGAAAATCTCTTTGAGAAATGGGAGAAGAAGTTTCAGCCAAGAGGAGGAAGAAAGAAAGCTTTTGGTGCTTCTAAAAACTAGAATTGTGTAAGTTATGAACTAAGGCCTCTAACACTCCTTCAAGCATGCCTATTTATAGAGATTTTGAGGCTCATAAATGGACAAAGGGAGGAGGAAAGTCTGACCAAATTTGAGGAGGAAACAAGGAAGAAAAATCATCTTGTTTGGTGGCTTAAAACATGGAATCATGTTTTCATGGTTCCTTATTTTCATACCTTGGTTTTTGTGCATTCTTTGACAAATTTTCTGATGCATTATGGACCAAAATTTCGTGCATTACAGCCCAAGGAGGATAAAATTTGTGTGTTCCATGTATTATGTAGGTGTAGGTAGGTATCTTTGCAAATTAGAGAATTTACAATTAAGGGCTTAGGTGAATTAGTAAGCAATTTGAGTGTTTTTAAGCAATTTTAAGTTCTAATCAATCTAAATAAATAATTTTGACTCTAGATTAATAATTAGAATCTAATAACCTTTAATTTGAGCCTAATATTGCTTATGTTTTGCTATACGAATCAAAAATCTCAAAATTCAAAACTACACAAAAACGGGACAAAATGGTAATTTTACTTAAAAATTGCCCGAGACCACCCGAGCTTAACTAATGGTTAATCATAGCTTAAAAACATGTTTTAAAACATTTTAGTGAGGTTTGGGCTCAGTCGGCACGCAAATCGAGTTAAAATAGCCGCATGGACGTTTTGGTCATTTCGCGTCGAGCTCAAAATTAGGATTCTTCTCCTCTATTAACACACATAACACAAACAATCCCTTATTATCATCAAAATATCCCCTTGAGGATGGGTAGGGCCCACGATCCTCATTTTCTAGTAAAATAACCTCAGGGCATTTTGGTCATTTTACACGTACAGAAATTCGGGGTTTGCAACTTTCGCATGAATTGCTCCTAACCTTTCTTCTAATGTTATATTCCTTTATTGAGGATTGTTCGGTCTCAAATTTTATGTAAGAATTACCTAGAGTAATTCGGTAATTTCTAACGATAGTAAAAATCGGGCATTACATTCGGCCTACCTGTTGGTCCTGAGTTGCAGAAGGAGCTGTGCCTACCCCTCTTGCTGTAGATCAACTGGGCCTCCTGGACTCCTGGTTGAGGGCATGGACACGTTCCCTCAGGCATCATCCCTAGTAGCTAACCCAATGCGGAGGATGGAGATATAATTTCAGGGTAGTACCCATCCCATATATGCGACCCTTGTTTGGAGGAGGAGGAATGTCATTTGACCTAGCCTCAGCCATCTGGGTCTGGCACGGGTCTCTGCCTCCCAGGTCTGGAACGCGTTGCAAAGGAAAATGATAAAAACACATTGTAAGTAATAATTATGACATAAATGAAAATAATAATAAAAATTAAGTAAAGATATGTCTAAATTTAAACTTACATAGGTTGCCTCTGAGTGATACCTAGACTTCTCCAATGCCCCTTGCTCACCCTTTCAGTTGTAGTCTCGAATAGGTTGCCCTATGTCGGAGGGTGGCTCAACTCCCTTGTATGCACAAATAAGCACAATAAAGTCATAAAAATATAGTATTTCCCATAATTCAAATATAGTAAATGTTATTATAAAATGTAGAAAGCTTAAAGAATTACCAAACGCTTCCTTGGTCCCCTCTGGTGCTCGACCACCAATGTGTAGCGACCGTCTTTCTATGAGGCTCAGTTTGTCTTTCCTTCACCGACCTATCCTTGAAGGTCAGGGTCAGTGCTGGCCTAGTGGCGCTAGCTAGCTAAGGTGGCATCATTCAGCCACAAGTTGTTCATGTGTCCCTTGTGGATATCATGAAATATATCCCGAATTCACTTGGAGGACCTAATTCTCCAAGCCCTCTTCACTAGGCTCATACTTGGGCTCAATGTGGAATGTTTTCTGTATATACAAATTCACAGCACATAAGTGATTGTATATAAGTATATAATTAAATATTATAAACATATATTTTAATAAAAGCGAAGCAATCATAGAATTACCTTCCACTTTTTCCACTATGACTCCTTGACATTAGGAGGGATGTTGTCCATGTGGGCCAAGGATGGTTATACCGACTCTAATCACCTCCGTGACCTTTGGTGAGCCGCCACAAGTGGATGAAAACTATTACATAAAAGAAATATATCAAAAAACAATTAAAATTACTCAAATATCATAAGCAATGGAAAATTAAAATGTAATAAAAAAAAATCTAACTTACCTGTCTTTACCGTCCGGCACAATCAGCCGGAGTGGTCTACCATCAAGCCCAAGTGGCTTGCCATCTGGGCCAAGAGGCCTCCCATCACGATTTGGACTTGTGACCCAGTTGAGGAGGAAGGAGTCTGATCAAATATGAGGCTAGGAGTCGGGGCAGTGGTAGGGCTAGAGGTAGTGGTAGGGCTAGGGGCAGTGGTAGGTCTAGGGAGGGGTCGTTAATGCAAGTGGACTGTGAGTTGAATACGGGGAGGTGGGGCCGGCATACCCAGGAGTGGGCATCATCCTAAAGCCTGAGGGGTTGATGGTAGGGACTAAGATGGCGGTGGTGGAAGGGAGGTGGCGGAGGTGGTGGGAGGGGCGGGGAGAGGTGGTGGGAAGGGCGGAGCTAAGTAGTGGGAAGGGTGGTGGTGGTAAACTGACCTTCGAGGTCGGCCTCTGCCTACCAGCTATACTGAAACAATTAAAAAATAATCCATAACAAAACATTAATTAAATTAGGAAATTTTAAATAATTTCATAATAATATTGCATATAATATTGAACACTTTAGTTAATCTGAAAGTGAGGACGTTTTCATCATCACTCGTTGTTGATCACTAGGTGAATCATTAGCATTACTATCATTTATTTCATCTTCGTGATTTCTGATTGGGTGGTTACTTGTTCATTCAATTATGTCAACTTCCCCAATAGTCAACGGAAGAGGTTTTCAGGATTGTTTGCATTGAGTACTACCTTTGAAGGGGGTGGATCATCCACTTGATAAGCACCTTCAACAATATCTTCCTCTATTTTAATCTTACGTCTTGAATTTATCTTATTCACAACCCTCCATTGTAACCTATTTTTCCTAAAATAAGACATATAATATACTTGTCTGGCATTTTAGGCTATAATAAATAGATTATAATTTCTATATCTTCTAGTGTGATTGATTTCTATGATTTTGTAATTGTCGTGTTGTCGTGTCCAAGTTAGTCGGGTAGGATCATACCATTCACATTTGAATATGACACATTTATTTGTGAGCTCACCCACGTACTCAAACTCAAGGATTTCCTTAACGACACCATACCAATCACATTCTCCATCCCAGGATCATCTTTAACACACCAGTATTGTTGATTTTTTTCCCGTACCTTAATCAGCTGTGTTAAACTTGTACCATTAACATAGTATATGGGCCAACTTACAACTGTATTTTTGGGTCCCAAGCCAAATTAAACAAATGGGGACATGTTACACCATTATTTTTGTTATAAACCTATGTACATGAAGTTTGAAATGTCAAACTTACTTGTATCAAACAAAATTAATAGATAAGAATATTTTGGGTTACATAATCTTAAACAAGCGGACTTACATGCAATCTAAACCAATCCGGAAATTATTGAAGAGAATCTTGACTGTAGTTGCACAAAGTATCTATTGTTGAAAATATATTTTACATTGTTTTAAAGATGCATAACATCACACTTTCACCTGCAAAAAAAAAGGGATTATTGACTTACAATTGAATGGTTGCACCTCATCATAATTTATCAAAATATGTAAGTGTATAGAATTCTCCTCAAAAGTTAGCCATCGAGACATGCTCTTTCCATGCTTTACCAGGTTAATTGAATATAGACAAAGTAGGTGGAATAGAACACTCCCCTCCATCATCATTACGACCAACCCAGTTCTCCTAGATTGAACATGTGGCTAAAAGTAAAATGAGCAAAAATTTGAAGTCTCTTTTGCTAGATAAGCTTGGCATATTGATCCTTCCACTTGAGACCTAATCTTCATAGTTCTTTTAAACCCTCCTATTTCCCTTTCAAATGGATACATCCACCTATTTAATTGGCCCACACATTTGTGCTTCATATGCCAAATGTATAGGCAAGTGTTCCATTGAGTCAAAGAACCTGGGAGGAAAATTTCTATCTAATTTGCAGAGAATTTTGGAAATAGTTTTTTCCATGACAAGCAAATCATCACACTGAAGAGAAAAAGAGCATAAATCCTTGAAATACTAACTTAGCTCAATTAGGGGCTTCCAGACAACATTATGTAGCTCTCTGAATATAATTGGAAGCAAACACTCCATGAACACGTGATAATCATGGCTTTTCATGCCAACAAGCTTACCCTATGTAACATTGATGCACCTACTTAAGTTAGAAGCATAATCATCGGGCATTCTTAACTCTTTAAGCCACTAACAAACAGTTTGTTGCTTATTGGAACTCAGGGCATATTTAGCCTTTGGTTTATAAAAATGATCATCTCTTAGTTCTTGTTGTTGTCTTTGGTTCGTATCCAATGTAGTATTCATAATGTTGTCAAACACATTTTTCTCAATATGCATGACATCAAAACAATGACACACCAAATTATCTTTCCAATAAGCAACTCCAGAAATACTTTGTTTGGTCTAATTATGGTATACCCCATAATTGGCTACCGCACTACCTTTTCGATTTTCGTTATTTTTGGGATATCCTTAACTCGATCCCACATTTCATGGCCACTTAGTCTAATTGGAGGCTCATCATGTTCAACACAATTTCTTTTAAAGCCGTATCTACTTCGTCTATATGGATGATCAGAATCTAAAAACCTTCTATGACAATCAAACCAAGAGTTTTTTCCTCCATGTTTCAAGGTGAATGCTTTAGTATTGTCGATGCAAATTGGACATGCTAATTTGCCTTAGGACATCCATCCAGGCAGCATTCCATAAGTTGGGAAATCATTGATGGTCCACATTAATGCAACTCTCATCATGAAGTTTTGCTTAGTTGAAATGTCGCAAGTAAGAACACCCTGGTGCCACACTCATTCAATTCATCAATTAGGGATTGAAAATACACATCAATATTAGCTTTTGGATTATTAGGGCCAGGGATTATATATGTTAAGAACAAGTAAGGATCTTTCATGCACATGTCAAGAGGGAGATTATAGGGTTTAACAATTATGGGGCCAACAGGAATATGGTTTGCTAAATTGGTTATTTGAAGTAAATCCATTTAAACAGAGTCCCATTCTAACATTTTGTGGGTCAAAATAAAAATCAGGATGTTGTTGATCGAACTTTTCCATGCTTCACCATGTGATGGATGCGCCATCACACTGTCATCCTTCTAATTTTCATTATGCCACCTCATATGAGAAGCCGAGCTCATTAACGCATAGAGTCTTGTAAGTCTAGGGATTAAGGCAGATATTGCATTCTTTTTGAGGGACATCCTTATACCTCCCACTTCCAGGTCTTTTAGGTTTAAACCTAGGCTCTTGGCAGAACTTACACTCAGTCAATGAAATATCATCTTTATAATAAAGCATGCAACCTTTCAAGTAGGAATCAATCTTTATTTCCTTCAACCTAAGTTTAGAAACTAATTTTTTTGCTTGATAAAAATCTTTTAGAATTATATCGGGGTTCAACTTAGCTACTAGCTGCAACCCACTGATCAAAAGAACTTTGGCTTTGATTTCCTTCAGACTTAGTGCTCAATATTCGAGTTGCTAATTACAATTTAAAGTGCACACAATCCTCCCATAAAGTTTGATTGGTAGCTTCTAGGAGACTATAAAATCAAGCGGCATCTTGGTTGGACTCCTTCTGAAGGCTTGAATAACGAGCAGCAAATTCAAGACCAAGAACATCAACCACCATCTCATGATGCCTAGCCAGGTTATCCTCCAGGAGCACATTACCCATGTCGTGCTGAGTTATATGGATCCCACTAGAACTACTTCTAGTTTGAAACATACCTATTTGATTCCATGCATTAACTACCTACCCATGCTCGTCCAAACCCAATAGTCAGACATGAATCCCTACTTGTATAAATGAATCCTTATTGTATCATCATCCAAATACTTCCTATATTTGCACCTATTACATGGACACCTAACTTTTGCTTTATTAACAAACTATTGTGTTTTACATGCCATACTCATAAATTCTTCAACACCACTATATAATTCTGGTTTAATCCCCCTTCTATGAGGATGCAATCTATCATACACCATGATCGATTTGAAGGTAACATTGCGCTTGTGATTAACCTTAGACCCTACAAATTTTTAAAAATTGAAATTATTACTTTCAAATACAAATTCAATTGCTATTTAAATTTTAATTACAACTACTTTTAATCTTATTCTCTCAACAAATATTCTAAAATTTTTAAGCATATCCCTTAAATTAAGAGTTTCGTTGTTAGATATTTCTTTTAATTGATCATTAAAACACATTCAATTGGTCTTTAAATTTTATTTTAATTATTATTTTTAAACCAATTTAATTGGATTTTAAGTTTTTTTTAACATATTACTTTTATTTAATCTATTATTCCTAAAAATAGGTTAACAAAATTTTGACAGCATCTCAACTTAAATTAGGAGCTTCCGTCATTGGATATTTATTTTACATGGTTTTTAAAACACAATCAATTGGTCTTAAGTTTTATTTAAATTATTATTTTTAACACATTCAACTGGCTTTTAAGTTTTTTCAAATACAGCTACTTTTATTAATCTATTATTCTTACAAAAAATTTTAACAAAATTTTGACAACATATCCCCTTAAATTAGGAGCTTCTATCGTTACATATTGTAGTCAATCCAACAATTATAGATATTATTATAAAGGTCAACAACAGAATATATATAGGGAAACAGTAACATTTTAATAATTACATACAATTCACATAATCCTAAAAACCGTTTATTGCGCATCCCCTTATAACTCCACAACATACATCCTCCAATCTCCACAAACACAAAGAATCCCATAGCAAACAATGCAAACAAGTCGGGGAAGGACCTCTACGCCTTTCCTCCCAGTCATGCAATCCCCATTCCTACAACTCTATTATAGAAAACATAAGTCTCTATATATCCTACGTACATATTAAACCATTAAATGATACAAATAACAAAGATTTAGTAACCTCTATAATAGTTAAAAAATACAAAATGTGCAAAAGCTCTCGGCATCCAACCAAATCCAATCCTAAAAATCAACTATTAAAAAAATTTAAATTAACAATCGCTACTAGCCTCAAACATAAAATAAGATAAGGAAAAAGAATGCCAAACCAATCGTAAAATCAACAATCGCTACCACCCTCAAATAAAACCCCTACATTAACAAAATAATTACCATAATTATTCTTCAATGCAACAAAATATAACACTATAGGCACCCATAAAAAAACTAAACCAGTTAAAATGCTCACCAAGGCCCCTAGATCGCAATGGTGGTCTTAGAATCTCGAACGAAGCTCCGGTGGAGGCCCACGGTGGCAAAATAGGCGGCGCAGCGGTGGTGGTGTTTAGAGAGAGAGATAAGGAGAGTGAAGAAAGAGAGAAGGGTTAACAGAATGGGAAGAATGAGGCTCATAGTTTCTAAAATACGTAGATTATGACGAGTATACCGATGGATACATGTTTAATGAAATGGTGTGTTTCATGTGCTAGTAATTACCGATGAGTTTACCGATAGACATACCAAAATACCAAAGGTTGTGCGATAACTATTGAAATTTCAAATACCCATCGGTAAAATAGTTGGTACAATTTATAAAATTTTATTAACCATCCATCGGTAAGCTTGTCAGTAATATTTACTAAAAATAACTTATAAATTATTAAACACCCATTGGTAAAGTTGGTTATGTATTAACCAAATAAAGAAAGTTAAATATCCCTTCGGTGAACCCATCGGTAATATATAATAAAAATAATTTAGAAATTTTTATGTTAACCAAAAATAAAAGAAAAACATGATATTAAACTTACCATCGATTACCCTATTAGTAATATTTGATAAAAATAATTTGTAAAACACTATTAAATACTCGTTGGTAAACCTAGGTACACCGTTGGATAATATGAGTGCCAATTGGCGCCAACATTTACCGATGATATTACCAACGGTTGAGTGAAACAACAATAATTATTTCCAAAGACGCTTCAACCTGAAATTTTCATCGATAATTGCTGGATTCATGACCATTGGTAAGTTTGTCAGTATCCCACGTGTTTGGTAGTGCCATAAAAATGTAAAAAATTACTATCATATATAGTTAATTGCATAAATTTAAATTTAAACATATGATATCACGGCTATTTAAAATTGCTTTAATTGTTTTACACAATCGATGCATATAATTAGACTCGTTTGGGCAATTTCAGCTAAGGAGGGAATTATTGGTTCTAGATAAGTTTGCAAAGTATTCAATGATAGGTGTATCCCTAACTTGGGTAGGTGGGTAATTGTTAGGGACTAATTTGGAGTGTCACTTTCCACCTTTGTCAAATTTAATTTTAGGGATCAACAAGTGTCTAAAGTTTGATATTGTCATGGACCAACTAGGTAATTTCTTTTTATTAAGGGCCAAATTGCCAATGACGAAATTGTCAAGGACCTGAATATTCCATTTTTCATAAAATAATCTGTTGATAATAATTTTAGTTTCTATATCTAAATCAAATATTTTATTTTTTTCATACTTGATTTTTTTAATCAATAGCTATTTTAAAAAATAGATCAAAAAGTTAAAATAGAGGTATTAACTATTTAAAATAAGACTATAAATTAGTAGGTATAAGCTCAAAATATGTTATATTAATTTAGAAATAATATTGATTAGGATAATAAGAAATACTAGGTTCAATGTGAATAATTAGGTGTGCAATTTTATACAAAAAGAATAACAAAAAAAGTTACAAAAAATTAAAATTAAAAACAAATAAAAAAAAGTAAGTGGTTGAGCATTGCATTAATGCATCTCTATTTGCCTATTAGTCGTAAGTGCAAACGATATTAGAAAATGGCCATATGTTGGTAAAAGTTGGGATGCATTGCCTTTCACAATCTATATGAAAGGGAAGGGAAATATGAATGTGATAGAAGTGCAAAGTGTAGTAATGGTTATGTTTATGTTGTTGCAAAGAGAAGTAGAGCTAGCAAAAAACATAAAAAGTAAAAGTAAGAGACAGAGAAGGAGAAAAAAAATATAAGAGAAAGAGAGCGGGGTACATAGTCAACAAAGGAACAAAAAAGTGAAGATGACTTTAGTAATGCACTATCTCTTCATAGATTCACAAGTAGAAAATTGATAAAGGGTATTTATGCAACTTATCTTACTACTAAACCTTAGCTTTTTGCATGAGTTGTATTATGTTATTGATATAATTAATTAGGATTTTATTTATTTCTCATTGTGTAATTTTGGAAGAATTATTAGCTTTTGCACTAATTTTGGAATAATTTATAATTACACCCTATTACATTTAACTTATCTCTTTGAGTATGGTTTTATACACAAAAACTTTGAATCAAATGCAAAGTATGAAGAATAAGGCTGGAGGAGCTCTAGAAGGAGTCGGGAACAAAAAGGAATAAAATTCATAGACACTCGCTCTCGGGTGTAGCGCTCATTTAGTGCTGAGCGCTCAATAGAGTGATAGCCATTAATTTTTGGGCCTCATTGTTTTGGTGAGCGTTCAGCGCTTGTGCAATCGCTGATAGCTCATTAATTTGTTTTTAGGCCCATTTTAGAGAGTAGTATTTAAGGGATTGTTACTAACTTTTATCTTAGCTTTTGACTCACTTTTAGGTTGCCACTTTTAGTTGCTATTATTCTCTCTCTACATTTCTCTCTTTTTCTCTTTTCTCTCTTAGGGATTTTATTGGTGAATGTGCCTTATCTTGGAAATTATGGCAAGGATTGTTGCTATTATTTTCAGGTTCTCTTTTTTCATTGTTGTAATCCTCTAGAGATGGAGGAGTAGATTTTTTTACTAGTGTAAGGCTTTAGGATGGATTGGGATGATGTTTGAGACCTCTTTGATATTAAATGCATTGGTTTTCTTAATGTTCTCCAGTTTCTATTCCTATATTTATTGTGGTGATTGCTATAATCTTTATTGGGATAACTAAATTGGCGATCATCATTTGGGAAACCCTTTGGGTATAAATTGATGGATGGTTTATGTTTGAGGGAGTATATTAGAATTAACTTTTCGATTGGCGGTTAGACTAGAATTAACTTTCTGATTGGCGGTTAGGTTATAGCAATTAGTTCATTAAATCAATGTGATTTCTAAATAAATTGAGATCTCGTTTATTAGTTATTTACATTAGTCAAATTCTAGAGGTCAATCAACCAATAGTAGTATTGCTAAAAATTTATTACTAATAGCCACCAATGGGTTTAATATTTGGTCAATGATAATTAATTTACAATCCTAGGAATACCTTGCACTAGTGTCTTCTTAACTGTTGCTATTATCTTTTAATCAATTGTTTTAAATCTTAATTCTCCAAACCCCAAATTTTCCTAACTAAGTATTGAAACCTCCTTGAAAGACGACCTAGGTTGTGCCATTTACTACATTTTTTATGCAACTTAGCATTAAAATAAATTTCTAATTTGAGGAGATAGGCGACCTCCGTTCAAATTTTGGCAGCCTAGGGAGGCATTAAAACTTAGTTATTTGTTTTTTTTTCTATTTTTATTTTATTTTATTTTATTTACTATTTTTATTTTCTCTATCTATTTTATTCTAAAAAATGATAAAAAAAATTATGTTCCCTTGTATGAGGTGTTCCCTCTCTGCTGGAAATTTGATATCTCTTAATTCTTGAGATTGAGAAAACTTTGAGAAAAATTAGACAGACAAAGTGTCAATAAGCGGAACCATTTGAGCATTATGATTCTCTATTTAGTGTTTCAAAAATACAGGTAACATGGGAGATTGGAATAGGACACTTAAGGAGCTCACTGCTCCTAATTTCACCTGCAGTCCTTGGCCATTACTTACCCTAGGCTAGACAATGATTTTGAGCTAAAAGGGTATATGGTTCATGCTTTGCCCAAGTTCCATAGGCTATCTGAGAAGACCCACATCAACACCTGAACAAGCTAAACATGGTGTGTTCTGGCATGAGATCCAATAGAGCGGAGGTGGATGATGTTAAGCTCAGAGCATTCCCCTTCTCCTTAGAGGGTGCTAGAAAATTAGTTCTTTAATCTGTCATATGGGATTGTAAATAGCAAGACGGGATGAAGAGACTTTTCTTGGAGAGGTATTTTCCCGCTTCTAGAGTGGCTTCTATTAGAAAAGAAATCTCTGAAATTTACAAATCTAATGAGACTCTACATGAGTATTGGAAGCGTTTTAGGCTCCTATGTGCTAGCTGCCCCAACCATCAGATTCCAGCAGTTCCTCCTACAAGACTTTTACGAAGGTCTTGTACCTGCTGATAGGTGCATGATTGATGTTGCAAGTGGAGAGGCACTCTTGGATAAGACACTAGAAGAAGCCTGTGCTTTAATTGAGAACGTGGCTACAAATTTTCAACAATTTGGATCTAGGGTAGCCACAAATACCAAGGGCCTTCATAAAGTGAGCAAGACAGAGAATCCAATATTGAGCTAACTTTAGCAACTTTCTAGGCTTATGCAATAGTTAATGGCTAGCCAGGAAGCAACTCCAATAGTTCGATCTGTAGCATATGTACTTCAATTGATCATCATACTAATATGTGCCCAGCCTTACAATAAGACTCAACCACTAGGGTAGTAGCAACAAACCTTTTCCAGAATCCACCTTAGAATCAGGAAGCCAGCTCCATTCGGGAACACTTATAATTCCAGCTTGAAGAATTACCCTAATTTGAAGTGAGGTAATAATTCTCAACAACAGGGACAACCTTCATAGTAGAAATACTTGGCACCTCATTAGAGGCAACTGGCCCTTCCTGTACCTCTTTCCTCAGATCCTATTATAAGTGAGATGATGAAGATGATGATGAAGCAGATAGGAAATAAGAAAGAAAAATGCCCAGCTAGAGGGAGGTGACTCAAATGAAGCAAAATTAGAGCCAGCAAGCCCCAAGTTACCTAGTTACCTTTCCAAACTATGCCTAATCCAAGGGGAAATGTCTATGCAGTTACCTTAAGGTTTGGAATGAAAATTTTGGAAGTGATTCGGCCTATGCAGGAAAAGAAGCAAGCTAAAGACGAGCCTGAAGAGCATTCTGGAGAGCACTACAGTGCTTCCAGAACCATCAAGATGGAAGATTGGCACAAGAGCACCTCTCGGGTGAGCGCCGCAATGCTCAAATAGTGTTGCATGCTCTCCAGAGGCCTATAGAGATCCACTTTCACTTCCCCACTACCATTCTGATAGAGAATACAACCTAGGACTCCAGGAGATTTGGATCCAGGCACACTGGAAACATTTAGGAAAGTGCATGTGAATATATCCCTATTAGATGAAACCAAATAGATTCCAAAGTATGAAAATTTTTTAAAGGATCTTTGCACTAATAAGAGAAGACAAAAGGGCAGTGGGAAGGACAAGATAACTATGGGGGTGAATACTTCCTTTATTATCAAACCAAGTAACCTGCCAACCAAGTACAAGGACCTGGGCATATTCTATGTTCCTTGCACCATTGGCAACTTGCAGATCACGAGAGCCCTAGTTGACCTTGGAGTTGGCATTAATGTTATGCCTAAATCACTCTATTAGTCCTTGCACTTTGGAGAGCTAAAGCCCACTCGTTTGCAAATTCACTGGCCAACCACAACATCACGAGACCAGAGGAGTATTGGAAGATGTTATAGTATAGGTAAATCATTTAATATTCCCTACTAATTTTTATGTGCTTGAGATGAACAATAACACCAATGCCAACTAGCATACATTAATCTTAGGTAGACTATTTTTTAAACTCTAGAACCATGATTGATGTTTATGCTGGCACATTATCCATTGAGTATAGGGACATGAAAGTCCAATTTAACTTATTTGATGCTATGAAACATCCCCATAAGGAACACTTTGTGTTTGGCATTGATGTCATTGATTCTTTAGTTGATGATGCTTGTGGCAATTTGCTTGGTAAGGATCCAGATCCCCTTTTCTATACTTTTTCTTCTTCCATGGATATGATGCACCTATTGTTTTAGAATGTCCTAAGTTTTCAGATACAAGTACACCACCCAAGCAACAGTCATCAGTTTGCTAGGTGCTCCAAGACCAGCCCAAGTTGGGAAGGATGCCTTGTGAAGGGTAGAGAATTTTGCTACATGAGCCTCAGACAACACTGATGACTGGAAAATCAAGATCTAGATGGAAATGACCATTCTTTGTCACTTGTGTATACCCTGGAGGTGCAATTGAGTTGGAGAACCCCAGGACCAAGATCAGATGTGACATTGATGGGCATCGACTGATGCACCTACATGAAGTCCCTAAGGATTTAGGGGCTCAGATGGCTTATTTATGGGTTGAAGCTGCATACCCTCTATGAGGGTCTTGACGCTCAACTTAAGGATATTAAAGCAAAGTGCTAGGTGGGAGACAACCCACCGTGAGGTTTTTCTTTACCTTTTCTCTTTTATTTTTCTGCACTTTATTTATTTTTAATCTTAATTTTGAGTATTGCGTCATATTTATTTTTGTTGCATTTTGCACCATATCTTTGGCACCTTAGAGGTCACATGTATAGGCTCACACCACATGCACTTTATTGACTTGCTTGGCATTGACTTTATTTTGTGTTACATGCTTGGTGGATTCATATTGTTGTTTGGAATAAGTACATGCACTTTTACCTGTGAGATTTTGAGACTTTTTGATTAGACCATATGCCACATCCTTATTTATTCATGTGTGTTTCCTCTTTGGATTTGCATTCTAGAACTTGCTTAAGGTCTTGTTTGAATTTTTTTTTCATATGCATGCTTGAATATGATTGAGGCATTTTTCTCATTTTTAGCCACTTGCCTATATAGCCAACCTTTACTTGTTATCATTGTTTAACCCTTTTGAGTCTTATTGCCTAATCTTTTGTTTGATCACATCCTTAGCCAAAAGTGCAAAATCATGAAAATTCCAATCTTTTAGGCTTAGGAGAGCATTTGTACAATCATACATGTGCTTGAGCATAAGTATAAGGGAAAACATGAGAACATGCCCCAATTTAAGTGTAAGGGAGGAACAATGTATGGCACACCCAAGAAAATAAAACAATAAATAAAAAGGAAGCAAGGTGGATTAAAAAAAAAATTCTGAAAAAGTTTGGTTGAAGGTGTACCACATTGAAATTAAAAGGCCTAAAATTGTGATTAAATTGGACAAAGTGTACCCTTAGGCACTTGTGCTGTTAGTGTATGCATTTGCTCTCCTTTGACTAGAGGTTTACCTCACTGGCCTATGTAATTACCCACCTTCACCTACACCCCATTACAACCAAAGGTAAATCCTCTTGATTTGGTATGCATGTGTGTATGACAAAATAGAGAATGAGACCTGTAGCAAGCCTATGGTAATGCATTTTCATTTGAGGTGATTGAGTGTGCATCATAACCCCAAACACTTGAGTGAATGAGTGGCAAACACTAACCTTGGGAGGATTTTTGTACTTGGTCCATGCATCATATTTGGATTCTACCATGTGTGCTATGTTCTTGTTCATGCCTTGCTTGTTATAATTTTCTTAATTGTTGGTGTAAAAGTTTATTGTTATGCCTATAGGTTTATTGGATTGATGTATTGTCATTTCTTTTCATGCATCATGCATCTTTAGTGTTAGGAGTCTAATGTAGTCATTGCATACTATTTCTCATCCATGCCTTGATTTGATCTTAGTATTCACATGACGACATGTGAAAGCTTAAGTGTAGGGGAGTTTGACAAGGGGCATTTATGCGACTTATCTTACTACCAAACCTTAGCTTTTTGCATGAGTTTTATTGTGTTATTGATGTAATTAATTAGGATTTTGATTTATTCCTCATTGTGTAATTTTTGAAGAATTATTGGCTTTTGCACTAATTTTGGAAAAATTTGTAATTACACCCTGTTGCATTTGACTTGTCTCTTTGAGTATGGTTTTGTGTACAAGAGCTTTGGATCAAGTGCAAAGTGTTAAGAACAAGGTTCAAGACTCTCTGAAGGAGCTGGGAACAAAAAGGCAAAAAAGCTATAGAAGCTCACTCTTGGGTGAGCGCCAGTGCTCATTTAGCATTGCAGCACTTGGCAAAGTGACAACCATTAATTTTTGGGCCTCATTATTCTAGTGAGCATGCAGCGCTAGTGCGATAGCGGATTGACAACTCATTAGTTTGTTTTTGGGCCCACTTTGGCCTATTTTTAGAGAGCATATTTAAGGGATTGTTATAGACTTTTACCTTAGTTTTTGACTTACTTTTAGGTTGCCACTTTTAGTGATTATTATTCTCTCTCTACATCTCTCTCCTCTTAGGGATTCCATTGGTGAAGGTGCCTTATCTTGAAGATTATGACAAGGATTATTGCTATTATTTTTAGGTTCTCTTTTATCTTCATTGTTGTAATCCTCCAAGATGGAGGAGTCGATTTCTTTACTAGTGTACGGGTTTTCAGATGGATTGGGATGATGTTTGAGACCCCTTTTGATATTAAATGCATTGGTTTTCTTAATGTTCTGTAGTTTTTATTGCTATATTTATTGTGGCGTGATTGCTATAATATTTATTGGGATAACTAAATTGGCAATCATCCTTTTGGGAAACCTTTTGGGCATAAATTGATAGATCTATTGGTTTATGTTTGAGGGAGAACATTAGAATTAACTTTCTGATTGATTGTTAGACTATAGCAATTGGTTCATTAAATCAATGTGATTTCTAAATAAATTGAGATCTCGTTTATTAGTTATTTGCATTGGTCAAATTCTAGAGGTCGATCGATCAATAGTATAATTGCCAATAATTTATTACTAATAGCTACCAATGGGTTTAATATTTGGTTAATGATAATTAATTTCAATCATAAGAATACCTTATACTAGTGCCTTCTTCACTGTTGCTATTATCTCATTGCTATTATCTTTTAATTTCAATTGCTTTAAATCTTAAATCTCCAAACCCCAAATTTTACTAAGTATTAATGCCTCCTTGAGAGACGACCTAGGTTTTGCCCTTTACTACATTTTATATGCAACTTAGCATTAAAATAAATTTCTAATTTGAGGAGGTAGGCGCCTTTATTCAAATTTTGGCGTCATTACTGGGAGGCATTAAAACTTAGTTGTTTATTTTTTCTATTTTTATTTTATTTTATTTTTATTTTTATTTTTATTTATTTATTTATTTATTTTCTGCTATTTATTTTATTCTGAAAAAACAAAAAAAAAATTATGTTCCTTTGTATGAGGCATTCCCGTCTATTGGAAATTTGATACCTCTTGATTTTGAGATTGAGAAAACTTTGAGAAAAATTAGACAAACAAAGCATCAAGAAGCAGAACCATCTAAGCATTATGATTCTCTATTTAGTGTTTTAGGAAATAGAAGTAACATGGGAGATTAGAAGAGGACACTTAGGGAGCTCACTGCTCTTGATTTCACCTAACAACCCTTGGCCATTACTTATCCCAGGCTAGACAATGATTTTGAGCTAAAAGGGTATATGGTTCATGCTCTGCCCAAGTTCCATGGGCCGGAGAAGACCCACATCAATACTTGAAGAAGCTGCACATGGTGTGTTATGGCATAAAACCCAATGGGGTGGAGGTGAATGATGTTAAACTCAGAGCATTCCCTTCTCCCTAGAAAATGCTGTAGAAAATTGATTCTTTCATCTAAAAATGTGATTGTAAATAGTTGGATAGGGATGAAGAGGCTTTTCTTGGAGAGGTATTTCCCGCTTCTAGAGTGGCTTCTACTAGAAAAGAAATCTTCGAATCTGCCAATCTAATAAGACTCTACATGAGTATTGGGAGAGTTTTAAGCTCCTATGTTCTAGATGCCCCAACCATCAGATTCAGAGTAGCTCCTCCTCCAAGATTTTTATGAAGTTCTTGTACTTCCTGATAGGTGCATGATTAATGCTGAAGTGGAGGGCATTCTTGGATAAGACACTAGAAGAAGCCTATGCTTTAATTGAGATCATGGCTACAAATTTTCAGCAATTTAGATCTAGGGCACCCACAAATGCCAGGGACCTTCATGAAGTGAGCCAGCAGAGAATTCAATATTGACCGAAACTTTACAGTAACTTTCTGGGCTTATGCATGTTCGGCTAGCCAAGCAGGTAACTCCAATGGTTCCTAAGATCTTTGGCATATGTACTTCAATTGATCATTATCCTGATATGTGCCCAGCCTTATAAGAAGACTCAAGCATGGGGTAACAACAATAAACCCCTTCCAGAATCCACCTCAGAATTTAGGCAAGCTATTTCTCATTCGGGAACACCTATAATTCTAGCTGGAAGAATCACCCTAATTTGAAGTTGAGTAATAATTCTCAGGAGATAAATGAAAAGGCTTTCGACTATGTGTGAGAACAACAGACAAATGAAAGTAAAAACTAAGGTGAAAAAAAAAATCATAATTTTAGTAAGATTTGCATGATGTAACACCCTAATAATTAACCCAATACGCCTAGGTCGTAGCTAATTAATTACTAGACTTTACTCTTTGCTTCAATTATTTAACCATACTTTGAAAATACTTAATGAAATTACGAGCCATTTTAAAAAAAAAACATGATTGAAAACGTGAGCCTCGTGTAGCGTGAACGATAATCGAGATAAAGTGGAAAACCAACGGGCATATCATGAAAAACACATCATATTGGCTCCATCATATGACATCCAT
Organism: Dalbergia oliveri; assembly: GCA_030441495.1. Taxonomy (NCBI): domain Eukaryota; kingdom Viridiplantae; phylum Streptophyta; class Magnoliopsida; order Fabales; family Fabaceae; genus Dalbergia; species Dalbergia oliveri. Next base: position 36,396,316 of record JAMLFY010000004.1, on the reverse strand, counting down.
AATTACATAACACATAGATATTTTGTCTAAAGAGAGTTAGGCTAGGTGTAGTCAATCAAACAAAGCATAAATAGAATATGGATGGAAGAACATCCATTAACGACACCTAATAATAATAATACCCTAAAAATAGGGATAGATATCCGAGCTCACGTGAAAGGTTTAACGATATATTTCTTCAAGGATGATAAGCTGGTTCACAAGCTCAACTGTATCTACCAGGTGAGAGCATCAACGGAAATCACGAACATCACCTTTACTTTCTGAAGACGAGATGGAAAGAAAAAGAAAGAGGGAGTGAGAAACTTATAAAAAAATCTCAGGAGGGCACTCACCTCATATGCATCGTGTCATCATCATCATCCTCAGGAACCTCGGGGTTATTATGAAATAGTGAGCATGCTAAAATTCATTTATTAAGTTCGGAAATATACTTTACCGAGGTCCGTTAGTTTTAATCATGCGTCTTGTAATGCATCATAAACTTAGCATGTCATATTTATAATGAACTTTTCCTATCATATATCTCATCATATCATAGCTATGCATAAGACCACATCATATTCCTCATCATCATATTATAAATACTATGCATAGAAGAACATCATATTTCTCATCATCATCTCATAAATGCTATGCATAGAAGAACATCATAATCACATAATACGTTACTTAGTTCCTTAGGTGACTTAAAGTTATTTTCATCATCATTTTCCTGGGCCACCCCATACTCCACCCTTTTGGGAGTAATCTAGGTTATGAGCTCATACCTTACTAGTCGTCACTAGCATATACTTATCCCTTTTGATAAGTTAAAGTCCCAACTCTACCCTTTTGAGAGAACGGGTTATGGGGCAATAATCACATTTTCACCACCTATAGTCTGATGGGTCCAAAGGATTATTTTCTTAGGATCACCTTTTCACCACCTATAGTCTGATGGGTCCAAAGGATCATTTTCTCATAATTTTAAGTCACCATTAAGTCTTTGCATGTTATATCATAATGCAACTCATCATTCATAATTATCATGACATATTCTCATATTTCATGCATAAGCATTCTCATTGTTTGCAACAGCAACTATAACATGCACGCCATGAAATCATTCAATAATATCAAATTCTCAATAGGCATTACATCATCATATAAACTGACATTCCAAAGCATCAAAAGATGTCATCTAAAATTCTCACAATAAAGCTCCCTTAAACAACCGAACTCTAAAATCGGTAACCTTAATTATCAAACTACTTTCTTATGTATCTAAGGGACTCATTACTATTATTACAATTAATTATAAGCCTTAAGAACATTATTAAACTATATGAGGCAGCATAGGCAGTAAATCTTTCTCAAGGTTTTACGTGTGCTAGAAGTTGCGTTTTTAACCCTTTTTCTTTACCGGCTTTCCCTATGAAGCTAAAATTAATTACTAAACCAATTATGAATCATTCTCACTTATCTAAACATAATAAAACCAGATTCTTATAACTTCTAAGGGTTCTGGACAAAATGTATAAATTCCATTCTTTAGAGTTCTAGAAATCTTGCTTTTATAGTTTTCTAGTTGCTAGGTTCATTTATTTAGTGTTCAGGATCAATCCTATACTAATTGTTACCAAATTTTTTGTGGCTAACCAATCTTAGACAGAATTATAACATACTAAAATAGATTTGGCAGTGACTAAATTTAAAAGGATCAAAACTGGCTAAATTCTAGCTTTACGATTGTTTTATGTAGCTAGTTTCTCTTCTAACATGCATAGAATTGTTCCTCAACAATAAACATATCAAATCATCATCATACAGTAGTACTAAACTCAAATCAGTGGCTGAATCATGAACCTCATATAATTGCTTAAAATCACATTTTTAAGTACAAGTAAGATACTAGTATCCCGTAAAATCTTTGCAAAGCCTTAAAACTTTTTTAAAAACTAATTCTTTTTGTTACTCTTGAAAGAAATTTTAGAACTAAATCAGTAGCTTATTTAAAATCACTTTAGGCCTACCTTAATCATGAGGCCGATTTATACATTGAAAGAATCTTCACAATTAAAATTTTCACTTAAAATAAAAGGAGCAAGTCTTGAGCTTTAGAGATTTAGATGATAACTAGAATCATAAACATGCTATGCAACCTCATTTTAATCTTGTCTTTATAAGGTGATAACTTGGAAATATAAACATGATATACAAGACTTGAAATTTAAACATAATGTGCATGTCCATATTATTATATTCAAGAATTAAGGTGATTTGCTTGAAATATAAATATCATTATGTAGACTTGAAAATTTAAACATGATGCAAGAGCTTGAAATAAATAAGAAACTGGAGCGGTAGTCCGCATCTGACCAATGAAGAGAGAATAGAATCCTTATTACATCTTATTAAGCTCCAAAACTCAAGACTTCTTAAAGAATGAATTCTTTGACTCCAGTATTCTTAAGGAAATTGAAAGTGAGCTTTAGAGTTCTTATTACCATGGTTCCAAGAACCTTATTTCTTTGCTTAAGAAAAATCTTGAAACATAACTTGTTGGTCTTTGTGACTGGATGAGGCTTAGGCAAACCTATCATCATCACTTGACCGAAATACGGATGCTACCATTTTCCAACTTTGCTTGTGATACTTGGTCAAGTCTTTGAGCTCTAGGATTCTTAGGTGATGACATAATAATAAACATGCCATGCGTTGATTCTTTTAGCCATTATAAAATAAAGTGAGAGCATAAAATAAATATGAAATGCATCCTCTTTATTATCTTTGGAGATTAAGTGACAACTTAAAACATAAACATGAAATGCAAGCTTGGAATTTAAACATGAGAAATGCAAGTTCATTTATTTATTCTTGAGAATTTAGTGATGACATTAAAAGTAAACATGATGTGCAAGGCATAAACTTAAACATGGATGCAAGTTCATTTTATTTCTTTACTAGAGCTCCACCAAGACTTTAGAGAAATATAAATTTAACCCAATATATATTTTAGCAAGACAAAGTGAGCTTTAGAGTTCTTTGTGCCAAGGTTTCAAAGAGAACCTTATGGCTTGAATCTCATCATCAAGCTCAAGGAAATGGATTAAAAGATGAACATGAACACTTTTTGAAATCAATTATAATGAAAACTAATTTAACATAGAGTTCTAAGTTCAAGGTTAGCATAACAACATCATTCCTTAAAGTTTTGCTTCAAGTGGAACTTTCAAGCTTTAGAGGCCTAACTTGTGATGGATTTACAACCCACCCTCAAGGTCCTCATCATCAAGCTATCATCCTAGTCCCATTTAGGCCATTTAGCCAAATACCAAGAGGAAAAAGAAAAGGAAGAACCGAAATGAAAAAGCATGTGGAGGTTCATTATTTCAACATTTTGAGCTAAGAACACAATTCCTCAAAGCATAGAAATAAGTTTAGAAACTACACCCTACCTAATTTGGTTTGAAGGAAAGGAAGAGAACTTGGTTTCTTTGAGTGAAATGAAAGAAAATCTCCGTGAAAAGTTGAAGAGAGAATTCGGCCAAGGGGGGGAAGAAGAAAGAAAGTTTTTGAGCTTTGGAAAAACTTTGAAGTGTACAATTATGAGCAAGGCTTCTAAGACTCCTTAAGCATGCCTATTTATAGAGATTTTGAAGCTCAAGAATGGACACATGGAGGAGGCATAGGTGGCTGATTTTAGGGAGGACAAAGGGAGGAAGAACATGTTCTTGTTTCATGGCTTAAAACATGGAATTATGTTTCATGATTCCTTGTTTTCATACCTTAAGTTTTGTGCCAAATTTGACAAATATTCTGATGGATGGAGGCACCAATAATTCGGCCATTACAGCCCAAGAAGGAGAAAATTTGTGTGTTTCATGTATTATGTAGGTGTAGGTAGGTATCTTTGCAATTTAGAGAATTTGCAATTAAGGGCTTAGGTGAATTAGTAAGCAATTTGGGTGTTTTCAAGCAATTTTGGGTTCTAATCATTCTAAATAAATAATTTTGACTCTAGATTAGTAATTAGAATTTAATAACCTTTAATTAGAGCCTAATATTGCTTAGATTTCGCTAGATAAATCGAAAATCTCAAAATTCGCAAAATGCACAAAGACAGGGCAAAACGATAATTTTACTCAAAAATTGCCGAGGCCATCCGAGCTTAACCATTGACCAATCATAGCTTAAAAACATCTTTTAAAACATTTTAGTGAGGTTCGGGCTCAGTCTGGCACGCAATTGGGTTAAAACGCCACATGGGCCTTTTGGTCATTTCGCGCGTCAGAGCTCAAAATTAAGATTCTTCTCCTCTATTAACACACATAACACAAACAATCCCTTATTATTATCAAAACATCCCCTTGAGGACGGCCGAGCCCACGATCCTCATTTTAGGGCAAAATGACCTCAGGGTATTTTGGTCATTTTACACGTATAGAAAATTGGGGTTTGCGATTCTAGTACGAACTACTCCTAACCTCTCTTCTAATGTCTTATTCCTTTGTTGAGGATTGTTCGTTTTAATTATATGTAAAAATTACCTAGGGTAATTTGGTAATTTCTAAACGGAAATATAAATTGGGGCGTTACACATGACATGCTCTGCATGCTATTTTATTTATGATATGATATTTGATGTATTGTAACCCTATATATTTTTTGTGTAGACATGGTTGAAACCAACCATAGTGCAAATGTTTTAAAACCATTCATTTTCTACTAAGAATTTTTCAATTATCATTTCTTTTTATTTATTTCCTGTGGTTTCAGATTAGCTAAGTAATGCCCAGCGGAAGGTAGCCGCTAGGAACTTATGGATTCATGTTTAACTAATGTATGATTTTTTACCATGGATTTTAGATATATTCAGTTTGTAATGAATAGCATTAAGTACTCATGCCAGAACTTTGCTTGTATTATTTTAAATTAATTTTAACTATTGTACTTCATGTGTAAATTCATATTATCAGCTTTAGTATAAATGGGGGTTTTACTTTTGGTATTACACCCCATTCTAGGCTAATATAAAATTTATATATAGGTTGAGTCCTATTATTTGCATGTCATAGCCTTAGTTTCTCTCTACATGCCTTATGGTATTCATAATGCACTAAAGTAGCATTTGGTAATTGTCTCTGGACAATGAAGACAAAGACAATAGAGACAATGTAGATTGAGATATAAAAAACACCATCCTGTATTGTGCATGGTTGTGGAGTACAAGACATGATAACTGTCTCTATATTTTGTTTGGAAACATGGGAACAAGACAACAAATACATGTTAAAAGAAATTCTTACCCCTGACCTGATCGCCAACCGTCCACCCATGGGTTAAAGGACACATTAGGAAATAATAAATATCTATAAGGATATTATTAGAAGAAAAAAATATTAAATCTTTGTCCATATCATGTCACCACTGCCCCTTTTTTGGAGGTACAGAAATTTTCTATATTTCTATCCTGGGGATAGAATTTTCTATCCTAGTTCTTGTCTCCACCACCAAATAGGTTTGTGTCTTTAGTGTCTCCATATTTCTATCCCAGAGATAGTTACCAAATGGTACCTAAGTATACAATACTGAGCATGATCAACTCAATATTAGGTTGTTTATTCATTTGTAGGACTTACAACATTAGAAAATCAAGGAATCCCAAAGGAACAAAGTGCATCAAATGCCACTCTGTCAGGGGTGATGGGGACCATGATGGGTCTAGTTAAAGCTATCAAGCCTCAAACATAGTCAAACATAATTATTTTTCAGCAAATGCAAGAGACTTAACATAGGAACAACAACCATAATAATGTAATTAATCACAATTACCAAAGGCTTTTAGTGTTTAGGAAAGCCTCACCACCTTCATTCCATAAGGACTAAAAGCCTTTTTATCTATTAGTTTCTACTCTACAAGGGAAAAAGTTTATATTTCTCATGCCTATTTTGAACTGCCCATTTTAGTTAAAGAAAAACTTTTTCTTATTGATCTTATTTTTTTCTTACCTTTCTGTGCTAATATCATAATTGGAATTGACTAGATGTCATCTAATGGCATAATTCTATATTGTCCTAATAAAATAAGGTCGCTTATTTTCCCATTGACCAAACCAAGAAACAAAAAATCCCCTGACACAATTTTCCTTGATGCTACTCAAGTAGAAAAGTGTCTCTTCGAAGAAATTCAAGGGGTTTTCCTTTATTCTTTAAATATGAGATTGAATAAGGTGTAAATAACATATCATTAGTGAGAGAATTTCTAGAAATAATGTTTACCAAGGATATAGTGAACCTACCACCCAAAAGAGAGGTTGAGTTCTCCATTGATCTAATACCAAGCATAGAACCTCTAACCTTTGCACCCTATAGAATGTCCCTCAGAGCTTAATGAACTTAAGAAACAAATTGAGGATTTATTGTCCAAAGGATTCATTAAGCCTAGTGTATCACCATGGGGTGTACTAGTTTTACTAGTTAAGAAAAAGGATGGAAGCATGAGATTGTGTATTGACTATAGGTAGTTGAATAATGTCACAATTAAAAATAAGTATCCATTCCCTAGAATAGATGACTTGCTGGATCAATTACTGGGAGCATCAATTTTCTCAAAAATTGAATTAAGGTCAGGTTACCATTAAATAAGAGTGAAACAGGAAAATATACCTAAGACAACGTTTAGGACTAGGTGTGACCATTACGAATATCTTATGATGCCTTTTGGACTATTAATCCTCCTATAGTATTCATGGATTACATGAATAAGACTTTTAGGCCTTACCTTGAAAATTTTGTGGTAGCCTTTATAGATAATATCCTTATCTATTCAAAAACTAAGGAGGAGCATGAACAACATTTTAGAATAGTGTTGTGGACTTTGAAAGAGAAGCAATTGTATGCTAAACTAGAAAAATATGAGTTTTTGTTGAGAAAACGAGATTTTCAAGTCAAGTGAACAATCAAAGAGGGGTGGCTGTAAATCTAAGCAAAGTTGAAACTATAGTTCATTGGGAAAGGCCAAAGATAGTCACTGAGATTAGGAGTTTTCTTGGATAAGCAAATTATTATAGGAGGTTCATTAAAGGATTTTCCCAACTAGTTCTACCGCTGACCAAGTTGACTAGGAAGAACTAGCCTTTTGAATGAAACTTAACTTGTGAAGCTAGCTTTCAACAGTTAAAGAATAGGCTTAACACTACCCTAATATTAATTATTACTGATCTTTTAAGAACTTTGCAATGTATTGTGATGTGTCCAACAAGGGCCAGGGTTATGTTTTGATGTAAAAAGGAAGATTTGTGGTATGCATCTAGACAACTTAGGTCTCCTGAAGAAAATTATCCAACCCATGACCTAATGCTAGTAGTTGTAGTATTTGCTTGGAAAATTTGGAGACATTATTTGTATGTGGTGAAATTTGAGGTATATTGTAATAATGAAAGTTTGAAATATCTCTTTTATCAGAAAGAATTAAACATGAGACAAAGGAGATGGATGGAGTTTTTAAAGGATTATGATTTTTAATTAAAATATCATGTTGGCAAAGTTAATGTAGTGGATGATGTAACACCGATTTTCCTTCTGTGCAAATGACCAACTGCTTGAGGTTGCTTTTGCACGATAATCAAGTACGGCCAATCCAGGCCATCCTCAATAAGGTAATTTAATATTAGAATGAGACTATATGTGGTTTAGATAACAATTTATGCGAAAATTGCAATCCTTAATTTTTTCCGTGTATAAAATGACCAAAATGCCCTAAGGTCATTTTTGTTCTGAAATCAGACGACGGTCTTGACTATCCTCAAGGAGTTAGTTTGACTTTTGAAGGGAGACTAATGTGTTTGGATGGCAATAGATGTGAAAATTCCACATTCCTAATTTTTTTCCGTGTGCAAAATTATCAAAATGCCCCTAAGGTAATTTAATGCGAATTAAGTGACGACGAACTCGATCATCACTGGGAGTTGGATATATTAATTAGAGGGGATATATGATATCTAGATGAGTCTTGGGGAGTTTTTGTGTAAAATTATAATTTTGCCCCGTTTAGTGCTAATTAAGCCTAATTAAAAGTAATTAAAGGCATATACGTAATATTAGCCTCTAATTAAAGTTTAGTTATTTTTTTAATTAATTTTGAGTCCAAATAATTATTTTTAGTTAATTAAGCCCAAGAATGGTTAGAGAAACTAAATCTTACTCTTAGTGCAAGATTAGTAAGAAAGGGAAAAAAAGTTCTTTATGAGATCAAAAAGCAAAAGTAGGGAACAAATAGTACATTATCTCTTTCTTTTCCTTAGGATTAAGGACATATTGGGGTTTGCATTTTGAATTAATTGGGTTTAGCCTTATTAATCATGCAAGACAACTCTCTAATCTTGTCTTGAAAGGCTTAAACACCTAATTACCAATTCCTAACCCTTCCCTTAATTAAACTTACCTTACTCCTAACCCTAATATTCATGAAACACAAAAAAATCCCACCTAACCCCATGAACATTTCAGCCAACTCTCCCTCTCTCTCACTCTCACATTTGGTTTTTCAAACACTCACTCACTCACACTCTCTTATTTCTTACCATCCACTTTTTTTGCCAAACTTGTTAACTAAGTTGTGTAAAAAAAAAGGCTCTCATTCTCTCCATCTTGAGCTCTTCTTCTTCTTCCTTTTCACCTTTAAGAACCACCATTTTTACTCCATATCCAAGCTTCCAACCTCAAACAAACACACTACCTCCATAGATCAAACCTCAAACACCTAATCTTTCCATCCCCACACATAAGAATACAACAAAAATCTTTCCCCTAGTTTATCTCCACTTGGCCAAAACATACCCTTGCCCCATGAGAGGATTTTTCTTTTTTTCTTTACGAAAGATCAAGCATTTTCATTTTCAACCAAGAAGCACACTTGGTAGGGATTTTATTCTTAAGTTTTCTTTTCTTTTCTACTCTTTTCGTTTGGTTTGGTTGTGATTAAGGCCATAGCTTGATGCTGGTTATGAGACCATCATCTATTTGACCTCTAGAGCTCAAGGCTTGATATTTGGTTTCAAAAAAAAAAAAAGATAGAAAGAATGCTTATTTGTTATCAGTGGTTTTTTTTTTTAGGTTGATGGTGAGTCCAAGAGAATGAGTTCTTAGAACCATAAGACTAAGGACTCTAAAGCTCACTTTTATTTTGTTAAGATTAATGGGGTTGAAAGTTTCACTCTTTAAAATCTTGAGTTTTTGAGCTCTAATGATATATAAACATGGACTTGCATTCATGTTTATGTTTTATGCCTTACATATAATGTTTATCTTCCAAGTTTTCACCTTATATTCTTAAAGGCTTAAAAATGGACTTGCATTTTCATGTTTATATTTCAAGTTTTGCATTTCATGTTTACATTTCAAGTTGTCACCTTATAATCTTAATGGCTTAAAAATGGACTTGCATTTCATGTTTATATTTCAAGTCTTGCACCTCATGTTTAGATTTCCAAGTTGTCACCTTATATTATTAAAGATTTAAAATAAGCTTGCATGACATATTTATGATTCTAGCCATCATCTATATCTCTAAAGCTCAAGACTTACCTCTTTTGTCTTAAATGAAAATTTTGATCATGCACACACACACACACACACACACACACACACACATATATATATATATTCCGACCAAGTGGGAATATTAGGTTTGAAGTTAGTTTTATTTTATTTTGAAACTTGAATCTTGTGTCTAGGGTGTATAAAGAAATTTTGAAAGATTTGAAAACTCAAAAAGAACGAAAAATGTGATTTTTAAGTAAATAAAACCTTATTAATGAAATTTTGAGTTTTCCCATTGTTTTAATGTTAATATTTATTTTCTCAAAGGGATAAAATGATTTCATGTGTTTTAAATGTCTTAGAATAGCTTTTAGGAAAAACTATTAACTAGAATAGATTAAAAATATGATTTCCAAAACTTTTTTAAATTTCAATTTTGCCACTGTTGGTCACCGTTCATCACTATTTGGCACTATTCATGTGATTAAAAATTATTAATAATTATTGTAAAATTTATTTTTAGTATTTTAGGAAAAACTAATAACTAGAAAGGAATAAAAATGTAATTTCGTAAGCTTTTTGTAATTTCAATTTTGTCACTTGTTACTCATTGTTTACATGATTCAAAATTATTAATAATTGTTGAAAAAATTATTTTTTGCATCTTAGGAAAAATTAGTAACTAGAAAAGGATAAAAATGTAATTTCCAAAGCTTTGGGCATTTTCAGTTTTGCCACTATTGGTACCAGTACTTTGGTATTATTTTTGTGATTAAAAATTATTAATAATTGTTATACAAAAAATTTTGGCATCTTAGGTGCCTAAAAGAATAGTTACAAGTTTTAGATTAGGTAGTTTTGCGAAATGCAGAAGTTGTACCTTGAAATTCTCAAAATGAGAATTTTGGCCAAATGAGTTTAACTAGAGCTAATAATGATTTGGAATGTGTCAATGCATTTAAAATACCATTTATAATGTTAAGAATGATTTTTAGAAGCATTGACACTTACTAAGTGTCAAAAGTGAAACTTTGCACTTTGACCCCAAAAATTTAACAAAATTTGGCCAATGGTTGAAAATGATTTTTATGATGAATCTAATGATTTTTAAGTGGTATGGGTCTCATAAAAGTGTAAATTAATTTTGAGAATCATTAGTTTGAGAAAGTGTGTTGAATAGAAAACTTATAATTTGACCCACAAACTTTTAGAAATTGCATGTTGACCCCTTCTAGGGATAAAGTGTAATCACCAATAACTTGATGATATTAATGAGAATAATATGTTATGAGAGCTATGTTCATATGAATTGTTTGCAAATTATATGACTTGAAGTGATTATGAAAAATTAGAATTGATGATTATGCATGCTTGATTCTTTAATTATTCAAGTGATGATTATTGATTATATTATATACATATATCCTATTAAGCACAATATATGCATTAGCCAAGCCGGTCCTTATTTCCGATATACTGGGTAGGAGAATGTTTACTTTTCAATGAGATGTTGATGATAACATGCTTATGGATATATGCGAAATTGAGATTTATGCTCATGTGATTAATGATATGATAATTTGTGGCATGTTATGATTATGAGTGATTGATTGAGATGTAAGATTGATATGTTATATGATAGGAAGCAAATTTGGGGAAACTCTGTCCCAACCATTATGCTATCAAATTTCTATCAAATATGTGGACTTAGAAAAATTATAAAATTGTGAGCATGAAATGTTGAATGATAAGTTATGATGATAGCTAACATTCCTTACTACTTTATGGATTGCACCGTCCCCACAAACCAACACTGGTCTTTTTAGCATGCTTTGTCCTCACTCACACGCTTCATAGGAAAACTTCCCAGAAGGTCACCTACCCTCCAAGCCAAGCACACTTAACTGTGCTATTCTTTAGTGATGGGCTATCGAAAAGAAGATGCATATTTGTTGGCATAGGTAGTACTAATCAATTCATATAAATCATCCTCAATTGTATAGTCCCATACCTATATAGCCTCAGGATCCCTCTCATTTTGGTGTGTAAATGGTTCATTTGTGTACCCCTCCGCTTAGAGGCCTTGCTAGGAGCCGCTCCTTGTCCTTGTCTTCTTGCACGGTGATCACCCTTGCCTCGTTATTGGCCATTACAATGGCCATGATTACATGCTCATGTTTGCATCTCTAAATGACATGCGAAGATTAAAGGTGACATAAAACACATGGAAATGATCATTTAGACTCTAAGAATTAATGGTTATGGAAGGTGATCCAAGGAGGTGATCATATAGACTCTAGGAATTAATAGTTATGAAAAATGATCTTGTGCCCCCTATCCTGCACTTTGGGAGTCAGGAACCAGCTTATCGAGAGGATAAGTGTAGACTAGTGACGACTAGTTAGGTATGAGTTCATAACCTAGAACTCTCAAGAGGAAAGAGTATTAGGATGTCCTCTTAGAAGAAAACAAGAAAGTTAAGTCACCTAAGAAAGTAAAGAGGAAAGATGATGTTATGATGATTTATGTTCCTTTTGCTATGTTAATTTATTCGAGTCTTGTGATATGTTGCATAGGCATTGATAGGCATTCATAATGTGGTATGATGCATTCATGAAATTAAGATTCATGCTAAAAGATAGTGCCTTGACTAATGGCATTTGGAACTTAATAAATGAACCTTATTTGTGTCCACTATTTTTATAATGAAACTCGGTTCTTGAGGGTGAGGATGACGACATGTGTGTGAAGGTCGAAGCCCTACTGAGATTTTTATATAAGTTTCTTATTCCATTTTCTCTTTCTTTCCATCTTGTCTTCAGAGGTCGATGGCCACGTTCGTGGTCTACGCTGACGCCGCTACATGGGAGATGCACTACGACCTGGCAACCAGCCATCGTTCGTCGTTTGTCTTCTTGGATTGTCCTTTTGCACACCCCATGAGTTTTGGTTTTCCACGACCACCCCTTTCACCGATAACTTTGCTATTGAGCGTGCACGCCTACGCATGGAAGAGTTTCCTCGTACTTGCCTTGCTATATCTCTTGTGAGAGACTTTCCATTGTATGTGCCCTGGTCTTTGCCTTGCCCCTATGCCTTGTTTAGACCTAAGGATTCACTTATCCAACACTCTTCTAGCAATTCTGCACCTATGGCTCCTATGGAGGCAAGGAATGGTAGCAATGGGGAGGCTATGGCCTCTCATCCACTGAGAGGAGTTCAGCACATTTATAGGGGAGCTACACGTCCTCATCAAGGTGCCCACATCCTACTTGCTGGCCACCTTGCTATGCCTAAAAACCTTGCTCGGGTGATCAGTTACCTTCCTCCTTCCGGAGTGACGTTCGTAGGAGCTAACTGTGGATCTTGTGGAGCGCATGTGCATATCTTGTGAGAGGATAGCCTTCTATTGTTATTATATCATGGGTTATCTACTCTATGCGCATCTTAGTAGAAGTAGTGAAAAAGGATGTTTTCAGTGGGATGTCTATATTGGATATTTATATTCTGCTTATATTTCCCTATCGAATTACTATACTTATCTCAACCTTTGTTGGTGGGCATGATACTATTTTTAGTAGTTTTATTTTTTATTTTTTATTTTTTATTTTTTGTGTGTGATGAGGAAATGTTAGTACCTATGGTTACCTATATATATGATGATGTTATGCTTGGATTTCATGTATGACCGTGAAATGTTTTATTTTCCCTATTGTATGAGACGAATGACGTGTTTTACTTAGTACTTGTGGCTTACATTTTGTTTTTAAAGTTCAAAAAAAAATTTGCCCGTAGTTTTACTAAAGTATTTCCAAGAGTTTAAGGTACGAACTAGAACAAAAGAGTAATATCTAATAATTAACTTGAATGTATCCTAGGCGTGTTGGATTAGATATTAGGGTGTTACATTTTGGTATCAGAGAGTTCGATTCTCATAGAGCTTGAGGATTGGACCGACTATGTTTTTTAAGCATGATGCGATAGTTATGTCATGTGTAGTGCTTTACTGATAGGATAAGCTATGGGATAGAAATACATGACCACTATATGTGTATGTGTGCCACGGTAACTAGCCCACTTTGCATGAAGTATTGAGATTGATCACCTCAATGTTTGTTGTTTTGTGTGCTTAGAAACTGATAGCATGACTACGATAAGATAAGAGGACTCCAAGTGGAAGCGATTAGAGTAATGAGACCGCTGAGCTATCAGGGACATGGTGAGAGCCATGCAAATAATGTTTGAATGGAGGACTGCCAAGGCAATGCTGCTCATGGCCCCAACGCTACTAATGGCCAAGTGCATGCCCGATTTGGAGTGTTTCATAAAGCGAACCCGTTATCATTCAAAGGAGCTTTGAATCCCAACTAGGTTGACGAATGGATCAAGAGAATGGAGAAGATCTTTTTGGTAATCACCTCACCGAAGAACAAAAGGTGACTTTTGCTGGTACATGCTTAAGGCGGATGCTAAGTTCTGGTGGGTGGGCACCTTGAGATTGTTGCAAGCATCTGGCACCATGATCAACTTGGAAATGTTCAAGACTTGTTTCTATGAGAAGTACTTTTTGGCATCAGTGAGGAATGCCAAGGATGTGGAGTTCATGTAGTTGACCTGAGGAGGGATAAGCATCACATAGTACACTGTGAAGTTTGAGGAGCTGATTAAGTTGTCAAGGATCTTTCAAGGAAACCCCAATGAGTTTTGGAAGTGTGTTAAGTGTAAAGCTTGGGCTTAGCGGAGATTAATGTCTCCATTGCACATTTGGAGATTAAGGACTTTCCTACAACAAGAAGCTAAACGTGTCGAGGTGAGAATTCACTAAGAAGCTGGCACTACAAGCCTTGAGATTCAAGCTGCAATTCAAGTTGCAAGGCCCTAAGAAGACTTTTCATCATAGGGGATCGAGTGGTCTTAAGGGTAAGGCACCCAATAGGCCCGTTGCCTTCCTAGGCCCGCACCCAGAACAAAATGCCCTAAGTGTGGGAAATCACATGGAGATCGACCTTGCTTGATAGTCCAAGGGGTTTGTTTCAAGTGCAGAAAGCTAGGCCATTATTCTAGAAAATGCCTTGACAAGAACCCGATGGTCCCTACCACCAGGCCACAACGTTAAGGGAAGGTCTTTCACCCTCAATGAAGAAGACTCAAGCAAAGTCCAGTGATCTCATAGAAGGTATGTGGGAAATGAACGGTAGGACTTTCATTGTACTATATGACTCTGGTGCAACTCATTCATTCATATCGCATGACAATGTCAAGTCCTTGCATTTGCATGATTCAGAACTTCCTTTTGATCTTTGTAATGCCCGGTTTTTGTTGAGTACAAATAACCAAAACGCCCCTAAGGTCATTTTTACCCAGAATTCGAGGGTAGCCAACTCGCAGTCCTCAAATGGGTTAACTCAATGTTTGAAGGGGATTATAACTGTTATGTTTGGTATCGAGGTGAAAATCTCGTTTTGAATTTTCGGCTCAAAATGACCAAAATACCCTAGATTTTACGCGGTAAAGGCCTGTTTGAGCCCGAAACTTTTCTAGGAAGTTCGAGATGATGTTTATGAGTGATTTTTGATGTTTAGTCGGCCTGGAAGGTCCAAGGTTTTAGTGCAAAATTACCATTTTACCCCTAGAAAGTGTAAGTGAGCCTAATGACGTAATTAAACAAACCTAAGCAATATTAGGCTCTAATCGAAGATTAATTTATTTCGATAATTAATCTAGAGTCAAAATAATTTATTAAGGTTAATTAGAACCTAAGATTGCTTGGTTAAACTCTAATTACATCTTTGATTCAAGATTCCTAGTCATGAAATCTTGAATAGTATTTTTCTCTCCAATTCCTTAAATTAAGGAATTGTGCCCATACCTTCATTTGACTAAAGAATGGTTTTAAATTGTTAATCTAGTAAGATCACCCCTAAATCAAGTCTTGACAACCTTAATTAACCATTACCTCACCTAAACACTTTCTTACAAACTCCTAATCAAAACCTTAATCAAAGAAACACCTAAACACATCATTAAACCACAATTACATGAGCAATTTCTTTTCCTCCCCTTGGTTGGAAATCTGGCCAAATTCATACCCCAAGAAATGTGTCACATGTTGATTTTATTTCACTCTAAGGGCCATACCTCAAGCCATGCCTTGACCATACCTAGCCATGCTTTCAACCATGCCTTTGAATGACTGAAGTTTGAAGATATTTTCCTCCCCAAATCCAAAGGAAGTCAGTCTCCTCCTCCTCAAATCAGCCTCCATGTTTCAATTTTCTATAAATACCAAGCCTTGAAGAACTTGGTTACACTTTAGAAACTTTGCCAAGTTTAGCTTTCTTGCATTTTCTCTCATTTTCTCTCAAAGTTCTCTTCATCTTGTTCTTCTTCCTCCACCACTAAAGAAACCTTTCCACCACCACAAACCACCACAAAAAACCTTGAACCACCACTCCCCCACCTCAAACCACCTCTCAAACACTAAACCTTTCCATTTCCAAGCTTGCTTTCTCAAGGAAAAATCATCTTCCTTGAGTTCTTTCTTTGGCCGAACCTTCATTGCCATTCAAGAGAGATTTTGTCTTCTCATCTCTTCAAGAACACAAGCTTCTTTCATTTCTTTCAAGACTTCTTTAGGTAGGGGTTTTATTTCAAAGTTTTCTTTACTTTCCTTGAGAAAAGTTCTAGATTTCTCTTGGTTTTTCAAAGCTCTTTCCTTCTCTTTTTCCTTTTTGGCCTTGGAGCCTTTTATGAGAAAAACTTTAGCTTGATGATGAGGTTTCAAGATAATGGTCTTGTGATGCCATGTGAGAAACTTTAAAGCTTGAAAAATTTGGTCTTGAACCATATATGCTTTTGGTTTCTTTCCTTTTTCCTTGCCAAAGTTTTCGGTTCTCTTTTCCTTTTTCCTTAATGGTTTCGGTTTCACTTCCTTTATTTGAACAAAGTTTGATAAAAATGTTAAGTAGATCACTAAAAGTTTTGTTAAGAAAATTAATCATATGTTTTCAAAGAGCTCTACCCTTGCCAACCTTAAAGTTGGTGGCCGTTCTAAGAGTTTACTCTAGATTGAAGCCCATGAGCAATAAAATAAAGAATATGAGTAGTTCTTTCATGTTTGCTTTGATAAAGTGTTGAAGTTTATGTCTTAGTCCATTTTCTTGAGCTTGATGATGAAGTTCAAACCAAAGACTTCTTTGAAGACTTGGTGCTAAGAACTCTAAAGCTCACTTTATATTGTTAAGATACATATTGGGTTAAGGTTGTGATGTTCCTCTAAAGTCTTGCAAGAGCTCTAGTTAAGATAAAATGAACTTGCACTCATGTTTAAGTTTATGCCTTGCATACCATGTTTATTTTGATGCCATCACTAAGCTCTCAAGAATAAATAAATGAACTTGCATTATCATGTTTAAATTTCCAAGCTTGCATTTCATGTTTATATTTCAAGTCATCACTTAATCTTTAAAGATAATAATGAGGTTGCATCTCATATTTATTTTATGCTCTCACTTTACTTTATAATGAAGAGTAAAATAAGTGCATAGCATGTTTATGTTTATGTCATCACCTAAATACTCTAGAGCTCAAAGACTTGTCCAAGTATCCTATATAAAGTTTTAGAAAATGGAGGCATTTCAAGAATGCCATTTCGGCCTTGTGATGATGATGATGGACTTAATATGAGTTCATTAATCATAAGTGCCCATAGCCTATGTCTTGGAATTTTTCTAAGCTTAGGTAAACTTAAAGAATGTTATGAACAAGATTTTACATTTTAAATCTATTCCTTGTACAAAATAATTTAGCTACTGACCTAGCACACCTTTATATGATTTTAATGATAGGGATTGGTTTCTAAAAGAGTTTTGAGTTTCTAAAATTATTCCAAGAGAAAACTAGCAACTTATATGCATTTAAATCATGAAATTATGTGATTTAGGTGAGCTATATTTTCGGTTCTGCCTTGGTTGTTTGGCCACTGTATAAATTCTGTTTTATGGTGTTAAAATGTGTAAAATTATGTTTGAGTGAAGCAAGGAACAATTTAGGGAAGTTAGGAAAGAACAAGTAACTAGAAAGGACTTAAAATGAGAATTCTAGAACACTTAGAAACAAAAATTACAAATTCTATTCCAGCATAATTGAACTTAAGAAAAATAGTTTATAATTAGTGGATATGTGTAGGAATCCCTCATAATTGGTTTAGGAGTTGAATATAGAGCCTTAGGCAATGATAGAACTTAGAAAGGGTCAAAGATGTAGAATCTAGAACCCTAATCGAACTATAGTCATCCCGCTCAATTTATGGAATGCTGTTTGGAAGAGTTAGAGAACATAAAAATTAGAGAGAATTACAAGTAGTAATCTTTTAGGTGTATAAAGGTTCATAATGGGTGTTAGGATAATCGGAACACAAGATTAAGACCCATAAAGGTCAAAGCATAAGACATTGCAAGATAGAAGTTATAGCGTGAGTAAGTGACCGAGTGAACGAGTGTGTTTATGTTATGTTGAAAGTATTAATGTTATGTGCATAAGATTGTGTGAGCTTGTGACGTAATTGATGTGATAATACAATATACCATGATTGAGATGCATATGGTTATAAGATGATGATGAAATGAATGGACATGCTTATATGGCTTTTAAAGATTTGGTTGGTTGAAATATTGAATGAGATGGCATGAGTTGAATAAGTTATGTGGCATGACTCAAATTTGAGGAAATTCGGTGTACAGCTTATCCTGCAGTTTTCGTCAAATTTGAGGGACTTAAGAAAGTTTTGAAAAGATAGATTTTATATGTGACATGTCGAGACGCATTTCTCCTGTACGATGAGGAGAAAGTAAACTCGTAGGGAGTATGGTCGTGGAGCCATATCGAAGTAGACAATGTCATTGGTCTTAACAGTTGATGCGTTTCGCAGAGACGTACTTCTCCTGACGGTGAGGGAAGGTAAAACCGTGAGGGCATCGACATTAGCCCCCCAAAGTGGACAAAGTCACTGGCTTAACCAGTTGATGCATTTCGGAGAAGGAGAAAGTCCATGATGGGTGATCCTTAGGTCCCCTGCCACTCTGGAGTCGGGATTATTTTTATGATTATGATTATGATATGCTTATCAAGAGGATAAGTAAGAACTAGTGACGACTAGTTGAAGTATGAGCTCATAGCCTAGTATCAAGGGTCAGTTGCTATTTTTAATACCATGATGTTATAAGTTTGAGAAATGAGAAAAGATGTGAAGTATCTTGCTTATGAAAGAGAAAGGTTGATTATGAGAAATTACATGCCACTTATATGAGAATTAATTATTGATGATATGTTTTATTAGTTTGTTTGCATAACGTATTGCCATGCATTCATGTTTTGCTATGCTGCATACATGCATTAAGATTCATCTTAAAAGACACGGACCTTGGATAATTACCTTTTATAAAACCTCATAATAAACCTTTGCATGTTTAACCTTTTCATAATAAACCCAAGGTTCCTGGGACGTAACGATGACACTAGGATAGGAGGATTCCTGAGATTCTTTAGCAAGATTTTCACTCCCTCTTTCTTCATTTCCCGTTACGTCTTCAGATTCCGATGGCGTCGTTCATGATCTTCGTTGACACACCGATATGGGAGGTGCACTATGATCCAGATCATCAGTCATATCACTTTGAGGGTCATTGTGCCATGCGTATTTTTGCATACATGGGCCACTCATTTGTATTTCCGGTCTCCAGCTTCGTTTTACCACGACCTCTCCCTACGGTGATGATTTGATCTTCGAGAGGACGCCCCGTGACGAGAGACCTCCATGCTCAACCTTCATCTTCGGTGCCGACTATCCGAGTACGTTCCCCTCATACTTCGCTATGGGAGGGCCTGCGAGGATTCTCCAGCCTCCCTAGTGCCTATAGATGTCGATAGGGTAGCGAGGACCCGGTCTCTCAAGGCTTATGAAGCGTGTATGTTAGCCTAAGAGGCGCCCTCGCCAGGAGGCCAGGTCGCTTCACCGATCCGCATGCCTACGCCCCACTTCGTTGGGCCACATCGAGGAGGTCGGCAGTTGCGAGTTACATCTCCCTACTCGAGGATTAGCGTCATCCGTAGGCTTTAGAAGGGAGGGTTTGCTTTTAGTCGGTTGTATCTTTTGGGGTACTCATGTATTTGCTGTTTATTTTTCCTACTTCTTTTCCTGTATTTTATGTTTCTTGTACTACAAGCTCTCCCATTACATAGGTATGACTTTATGCCTTTTCATATTTCAGTTGATGTATCAAACTACGTTATTTAATATTATGATGGTTGTTCCTATGATTGAGGTGTTCCTATTTGCTTTTGTATTGCATGATTTATTTTTCTGTTGTCTTACGTTTCGCTCGCAATAGTATTCGATGACTCGCATTTTGTTTTATAAGTTTAAAAAAAAAAATTTACCTATATTTTCCGCTAAGTAATTTTACAAATAAGCTTTTAAGAGGAAGTAATAACTAATCATTAATCTTAATACGTCCTACGCATGTTAGGTTAAATATCAGGGTGTTACAATCTTACTGTTTCTACACCCCACTACTAGACCTGCTAGGACATGTAGATGTTTCCCAAATTATCATTTCATCGTTGAAAGTAGATCTTTTGTCCTAGATTTGATTTGTTTACCCATGCACTATTTACACATGATTCTTGGCATGGATTAGCTTTCTACTAACCATGTATTGTTGGATTGTTACACAAAGTTTGTCATCTTTTTCCCATATCTAGTGTACCTAGTAAACCCTTATGTCTTTACTTAAATGCCGTAGAAGTCAATTGTTATGAGAGAGAGAGAGAGTAAGGGATATGATCTCCTATTTGCTAACAATGTAGACCTTGAGCAAAACATTGATTATGTACCCATAGTGAGAGACTATCTTGAAGTACTTTCTGATAGAATCTGAGCTCCCTTTGGTGAGAGAGATAGAGTTCTCTATAGAGTTGGTCCCAGGGATGGGGCCTATCTCCATAGCACCTTATAGGATGTCGCCCTTGGAGTTGATCGAGTTGAAAACCCAATTGGAGGAGCTTTTAGAGAAGAAGTTGAAGGGAGCGGTGGTGTTCTCAAGGATCGATTTGAGGTTGGGATATCATCATATTAGAGTAAGGGATGAGGACATACCCAAGACTGCCTTTAGGACCCAGGACCACTTTGAGTTTACAGTTATGTCGTTTGGATTGACCAATGATTCTGCTGTTTATGGATTACATGAATAGGATCTTTAGACCCTATTTACATCAGTTCGTAGTTGTTTTCATAGATGATATACTCATCTATTTGAAAACCTGAGGAGCATGAGCATTATTTAAAGACGTTTTAGAGATTTTGAAGGAAATGTGAATTTTGGCTGGAGGAAGTGAAATTTTTAGGTCATGTAGTGTCAAAAGGAAGTATCGCAGTAAATCCTAGTAAGATAGAGGTTATGATGACCTGGGATAGACCTACCACGTGATAGAGATATGGAGCTTTTTAGGATTAATTGGCTATTACCATAGGTTTATTAAGGGATTTTCTCATATTTCCTTAGCCTTGACCAAGCTTACTAGGAAGAATACCCCTTTTATTTAGATTCCGGAGTGTGAGAAGAGCTTGCAAGAGCTAAAGATGAGGTTAACCACAACCCCAGTGTTAATATTACCGAACCCCAATATGCCTTTCAAGTTGTATTGTGATGCTTCGGAAAAGGTTTGGACTGTGTGTTGATTCCAAATAGGCAAGCGATAGCCTATGAATCTAGACAACTCAAGCTTCACGAAGGAAACAACCCTACCCATGACCTAGAGTTACTAGCAATAGTATTCGCATTGAAGGTATAGAGATACCATCTATATGGAGTAAATTTTAAGATGTTCTCTGATCACAAGAGTCTCAAGTACCTCTTTGATAAGAAGGAGTTGAATATAAGACAGAGGAGATGGATGGAATTCTTAAAGGACTGTGACTTTGGATTGAACTATCATCCCAAGGCTAATGTAGTGGCTGATGCCTTGAGTTGGAAGTCATTGCACATGTCTAGAATGATGGTTAAAGAAGTGGAGTTAATTGAGAAGTTTAGAGACTTAAATCTAGGGGTAATGTTGACCACTGAGGGCATAGGATGTGTCAACTCAGTGTGACAAGTAACTTCAGAGAGAAAATTACTCGAGCTCAATAGGAGGATGAGAAGTTTAAGGAGACTTTAGAGGCGATAGGAACAGGATAGTTAAAGGGTTTCACTCTCTGAACCAATAAGTTATGGAGATTTGAGGGTAGGATTTGTGTACCAACTAGTGGTGGTGACCTCGGAAAGAGATTTTGGAGGAGGATCGTATGAGCCATTTCACTATTCACCTTGGTACTACTAAGATGTATCAGAATTTGAAGAAGATGTTTTGGTGGTCCGGTTTGAAGCAGGACATGGTCACATAGGTTAGTAAGTGCTTAGTCTGTCAAAAAGTGAAAATTGAGCAGCAAAAATCTTCTGGAATGTTGCAACCCCTATCGATTACCGAATGGAAATGGGATAATATCTCGATGGATTTCGGGATTCTACCCAAGACTCAAGCTAGCCATGACACCATATGGGTGATTGTGGGTCAAATGAAGTCAGCTCACTTTTTACCCATTAAGGTGACTTATTCCTTGGATAAGTTAGCTCAGTTATATATCCAACAGATTGTGAAGTTGCATGGAATGTTGTCAACTATAATCTCATATCGTGATCCATGATTTACGTAAAGTTTTTAGGGAGCCTTCCAGAAGGCATTTGGTTTAAAGTTGTGCTTGAGCACTTACTACCCTAAAAGGGATGGTCAATCAGAGAGGACCATACAAACCTTAAAAGATATGTTGAGGGCATGTGTATTGGACCAAAGGGGAAGTTGGGACAAATACTTGCCATTAATCGAATTCGCGGATAACAATAGTTATCATGCGAGCATCGGTATGGCACCGTATAAGGCCCTCTATGGAAAGAAGTGTCAATCCCTTTTTTGTTGGTACGAGCCCTGAGCAAAGTATGTTAGGGCCCAAAGTTGTAAGGGAAACAAACCAAGAGGATTAGGGATATGATCCTTACTACTCAAAGTTGATAGAAAAGCTTTGTGGATAAATGGCAAAAAATTTTGAAATTCTAAGAAGGAGAGCATGTATTCCTTAGGATCATTCCCACAAAAGGCATAGGACGAGCCATGAGAATCAAGAATTTGAGCCCAAGATTTCTTCGTCCCTTTGAAATCCTTGATAGAGTCAAGTCAATAGCATGTCCGATAGCTTTACCACTCAATTTGTCTAACCTTCATAATGTCTTCCATGTCTCTCAATTAAGAAAATACCAATCTGACCTTAGTCATGTGTTAGAGCTAGAACAAGTGCAATTAAGGGAGGACCTAACCTTTAGCCTACTGCCGAGAATCACGGATAGAGGAATCAAGTAATTGAGGAATAAAACCGTACCTCTGGTCGAAGTGGCTTAGGGATATGGAAAGGCAAAGGAATTTACGTGAGAATTGGAGTCTGAGATGAAGTCAAAATGCCCTGAGCTATTCACAGGTAATAAATTTCGATGACAAAATTCTTTTTAAGGAGGTAGAAATGTAACGCCTCGATTTTCTATGCTGTGCAAAATGAGTAAATTGCCCATGAGATCATTTTTGCACGAGAATCGAGGACGACCAGTGCAAGCCATCCTCAATAGGGTAATTTAATATTAGAATGAGACTATATGTGGTTTAGATAGCAATTTGTATGACAATTGCAATCCCCAATTTTTTTTGTGTACAAAATGATCAAAATGTCCCTAAGGTCATTTTTATCCAAAAATCAAGGACGGCTAGTCTCGGCTATCCTCGAGGGATTAGTTTAAATTTTGAAGGGGGACTAATGTGTTTAGATGGCAATACATGTGAAAATATCAATTCCTAGTTTTTCAAGCTCAAAATTACCAAAATGCCCTTGAGGTAAGTTAACACGGGATTAAGTGACGACTTATTCCTTATCATCCTTGGAGTTGGATATGTTAATTATAAGGGATATATGATATCTAGATGAGTTCTAGGGAGTTTCTATGTAAAATTACTATTTTTCCTTAGTTAGTGCTAATTAAGCCTAATAAAAAAATTAAGGGCATAAAGGCATTATCAGACACTAATTAAAGATTAATTATTTTTATTAATTAATTTTGAGTCTAAATAATTATTTTGAGTTAATTAAGGCCCAAGAATGGTTAGAGAAACTTAATCTTACTCTTAATGCAAGATTAGTAAGAAACGGACAAAAAATGCTTTATGAGACCAAAAAGTAAAAGTAAGGGATAAATGTTACATTTTATCTCTTTCTTTCCTTAGATTAGGGACATGTTGGGTTTAAATTTTGAATTAATTGGTTTAGCCTCATTAATCATGCAAGACAACTCTCTAACCTCATCTTGAAAGCCTTAAACACCTAATTACCAATCCTTAACATTTTCCCTAATTAAACCTACCCTTAATCCTAACCCTAATACTCATGAAACACAAACAAATATCCTACCTAACCCCATGAACATTTTGGCCAACCCTCCTTTCTCTCACTCTCATATTTGATTTTTCAAACACACACACTCACACTCTCTCACTCTTTACCATCCACTTTTTGGGCAAATTTGTTCACTAAGTTATGTAAAAAAAATTGCTCTCATTCTCTCCATTTTGAGTTCTTCTCATATTCTTCCTTTTCACCTTTAAGAACCACCATTGATGGTCCATATCTAAGCTTCCAACCTTAAACAAACACACTACTCCATAGATCAAACCTCAAACACTTAAGCTTTCCATCCCCATATACAAAAACACAACAAAAATCCTTCCCCTATTTGATCTCCACTTGGTCAAAACACCTCGTTGCCCAAAGAGAATATCTTTCTTCTCTTTTCTTTACAAAATATCAAGCATTTGATTTTCAACGAAGACTTGGTAGGGATTTTGTTCTTAAGTTTTCCTTTCCTTTTTACTCTTTTATTTTTGGTTTGGCTGTGATCAAGGCTATAGCATGATGATGAGTGTTCTTGATGATGGTTATGAGACCATCATGTGTTTAACCTCTAGAGCTCAAGGCTTGATCTTTGGTTTCAAGAGAGAAGAGAGAGAGAGAAAGAATGCTTATTTGTTATCAATGTTTTTTTTTTTTTTTGGAGCTTGGAGGTGAGTCCAAGAGAATGAGATTCTTAGAACCATAAGGTTGAAGGACTCTAAAGCTCACTTTTATTTTGTTAAAATTAATGGGGTTGAAAGTTTTACTATTTAAAGTCTTGAGCTTTTGAGCTCTAATGATAATAAAAATTGACTTGCATTCATGTTTATGTTTTATGCCTTGCATATCATGTTTATATTCAAAGTTGTCACATTGTATTCTTAAAGGCTTAAAAATGGACTTGCATTTTCATGTTTATATTTCAAGTCTTGCATTTCATGTTTATATGTCAAGTTATCACCTTATAATCTAAGGGCTTAAAAATGGATTTGCATTTCATGTTTATATTTCAAGCCTTGCACCTCATGTTTACATTTCCAAGTTGTCACTTTATATTATTAAAGACTTAAATTAAGCTTGCATGACATATTTATGATTCTAGCCATTACTTATATCTCTAAAGCTCAAAACTTATCCCTTTTTTCTTAAATGGAAATGTTGATCATGGACACACACACACACATATTTCGGCCAAGTGGAAATTTTGGGTTTCAAGTTGGTTTTATTTTATTTTGAAACTTGAATCTTGTGTCTAGATTGTACAAAGAAATTTTGAAAGAGTTAGAAATTCAAAAGGAGCAAAAATGTGATTTCTAAGTAAATAAAACCTTATTAATCAATTTTTGAGTTTTGCCACTATTTTAATGTTAATATTTATTTTCTCAAAGGAAAAAATGATTTCATGTATTTTAAATGTCTTAGAATAGCTTTTAGGAAAAACTAGTAACTAGAAAAAGTTAAAAATATAATTTTCAAAGCTTTTTGAAATTTCAATTTTGCCATTGTTGGCCACTGTTCACATGAGTAAAAATTTTTAATAATTGCTGTAAAAATTGTTAGCGTCTTAGGAAAAATTAGTACCTAGAATGGAATAAAAATTTAATTTCCTAAGCTTTTTGTAATTTCAATTTTGCCACTTTGGCACTATTTAGCACTATTCACGTGATTAAAAATTATTTTTGGCATCTTAGGAAAACCTAGTAATTAGAAAGGGATAAAAATGTAATTTCCAAAGCTTGTTGCATTTTCAATTTTGCCATTGTCTAGTACTATTTAGTACTGTTTGGTACTATTTATATGATTAAAAAATATTAATAATTATTGTAAAAATTATTTTTGACATCCTATATGCCTAAAAGAATAGTTACATGTGTTAGATTTAGTAGTTTTGCAAAATATGAAATGTTATACCTTGAAATTCTCAAAATGAAAATCTTGGCCAAATGAGTTTACGTAGAGTTAATAATGATTTAGAATGTATCCATGTATTAAAAATACTATTTATGATGTTAAAAATGATTTTTAGAAGTGTTGGCACTTACTAAGTGTCAAAAAGTGAAACTTTGCACTTTGACCCCTAAAATCTAATAAAATTTGGCCAATGGCTGAAAATGGTTTTTATGATGAATCTAAATGATTTCTAAGTGGTATGGGTCTCTTAAAAGTGTAAATTAATTTTGAGAATCATTAGTTTGAGAAATGTGTTGAATGATAAATTTACACTTTGACCCACAAACTTTTAGAAATTGTAGTGTTGACCCTTCTAGGGCTAAAGTATAATTATCAATAACTTGATGATAATAATGAGAATAATATGTTATGAGAGCTATGTTCATATGAATTGTTTGCAAATTATATGACTTGAAGCGATTATACAAAATTAGGAATTGATGACTATGTATGCTTGATTCTTTAATTATGCAAGTGATGATTATTGATTATATTATATATATATATATATATATCCTATTAAGCATAGTATATGCATTAGCTTGAGTCCTTCATTTCTGACATACTAGGTAAGAACATGTTTACTTTTCAATGAGATGTTGATGATAATATGCTTATGGATATATACAAAATTGAGATGCAAGCTTATGCGATTAATGATATGATAATTTGTGGCATGTTGTGATTATGAATAATTGGTTGAGATGCATGCTTGATATGTTATATGACAAGAAAATTTTTTTGGGAAAACTCCATTGCCAACCGTTATGTTGCCACTTTCTGCCAATTTTGTAGACTTAGAAAAATTATGAAATTGTGAGCATGAAATGTTGAATGATAAGTTATGATAATGGCCATGTGATAAAAATTGCTTTCTCTCTTAGGTCCAGTCCCAAACAACCGTCACTTGGTTTCTTCTTTTTATTTTACCTTTTCTTTATATTTATGTTATCCACTATTTAATTTGATTTAATTCAATGTTCCTTTCTATTTATATATGTTGTTATTTGTTGCACATTATTTATATAATATTATTTTAATTTGAGTTATCAATATTTATAGTAATTTCTGAACGAACCTAAATTAAAGGTAAAATATAATTAAATTCTAATAATAAAAATAAATAAAGGTTACTTTCCATGGATTTTGAATATTAAGCTAATTATGACTTTATGGTAACAAAGACCACCTCGATGAAAAGCCAAAATAAAATTTAATAAAAATTATCTTAATTTTAATCCCTTTAGAAATTAATATTTGGATTTACAACACACAATATCCCAAGAGGGCATCGCGACAAAAATGACAGAAGAAAATTTATTTCTAAAGGAAATAAATTTAAATATGGAATCGTCACCAAATTTAAATATGGAATTTAATTATGACTAAATTTGAAAAACCTTTTGATTGAATAAAAACTGGTCTTTTGAAAATGTTTGAGTCCGAAAGTCTAATTATGATTAAGGAAGGGTAGAAACTTAATCCCACTTGCACCTAATATATCCATAAAAATATGGTTACCCTAAAACTCATTATGCAAATTAATTTATAACTTGATGATATTTATTTTTTCCCTTTAAAAGTCACAATTATATACAAAAATAAAATTCAATTAAAGAAAAGAAATTTAAATAGAAAAAGGGAACAAAATTTTTAAAAAAATTAATTTTGGCTTGATAGTTATTGGTTATGCCGACGTATCCTCTAGCGCAATGAAGAATTCACTCTATACTTTGATATCTATGTGAAGAGTTTCCTAAACTCTTTATATATGCTCATTATTTTGGGCTCATGCTCTGACTCAATTGGGAGTAATTCCTATTGAGCTTCTGAAACCTAAAACAGGATATACTATTTCTTTTTAAGATTTTTTTGAGTATCAAAAACTGCATAAGATCATTGTAACACCCTAAAAATTATTTAAAAATTAATTTGAGCTTTACTAGACATAATTTCAAAAATCTAACAGTTTCAATAATGATGAGGATGATCCAATGGATTGGTAAAAAAAAAAGTGAATAGTAATCTTGTGGGCCCCATGGTCCTATCAAAACTAAACCTAGAATTAGGGCCCAGATGCCCAAAACTGAGAAAGTATATAATTAACATTAGAAAATGTTAGAAATAAGAATTTTAGACCTAGAATTTAATTTCACGAAATATCTATTTTAAGGTATGGTATTTTACTTGTTTGGTTAAATTATGATGTGTAGTTTCTTACACGTATGAAATTTATAGTGCAAATTAGACACATAATATGACAAGTGTGTGGCTTAGAATAGGCCACACCATTGCCCTTTTCTATGAACCAATGAGAATATTACAAAATGCACATAATTATCTTCAAGAAACACATTTGCATAATTCATTAATGTGTGCATTATCTTCAAATGAAAAAGAAAATAAATTCAAATTCATCTCCCTCAAGTTCTCAGCCAGAACCTCCATTCAACCACTTTCCATCTTTTCTTCTTCAAAAACACCATAAACATACTAAGAACATCAAGCTACAACACCAAGCATCCATAGACTTTAGCATAAACAACATACTATCTCTTAACATCCCCAAATTAACTCTTTATGACAAATCCTCACCTTATCATATCAACAAAGATAGCTGCTATTCCAACTTTTGTTTCAAGAGGATTTGAGAGATTTAGATCAAGAATTGGGTAGAGAACTCTTGAAGGAAGCCAAGAACAAGAACAAGAGCTTTCAAAGGTCAAGTAGGGTTTTCTTTGCCTTTTCTTTTCAAATTTATTCTGATAATTTGTGATTGAGTGAGGTCTGAAATTTTTGATGGTATTGGTTGATTATACATGGATATTGATGTATGAATTTTGGTGGTGTGTTTGGATGATGTTAAAAACCATTTTTGTGAAAAGAGATTTTGAGTCATGCTGATGGATTTTCAATTTTCCTACATGCAGTATTTGTTCACGAATTTTCTGGTATAGTTGTGGATATTTTCATGAGTTATAAAAATTATATGTTCAAGGTAACATCCTAAGGCAACTCTGAGAATTTTCATAGAGGATGATAAAGAGTCTAACTGCCTGAAAAAAATCATGAACCAAGACTATATATGTGTTGTTTGAATTTCTAGTCTTGAAGCTATGAATTTTGCTAATTTTTTTAACATAGAAAATGATTGATTTTTCCTTTGAAATTTTTATAAAGTGTTGATAACATCTTTAAGTATAACTATAATTTTTTTTTTGAATTTATTCAATCATTTGCTAGGGCTAAAATTTATGCATTTTGGGTTCTAAGCTGAAGTTGAGGGGTTCTTGAGCACTGAAATTGTCTAATTTGGTTACATATTTAGAGAAATTTTTTTACTCTGAAACTTTTATGGAACCTTGTGGACACATTGAAGTATTCTTGAGAATTTTTATAGCCTCTGAATTAATTGTTTGAGGAGCAAATAAATTGTTCTATGAACATGTGAAATTTGCCCAATTGCTGAAAATGAACCCAAGGCTTGAATTGATAATGCAATGGCATTTTGGTTCTAATATGACATGAATACTTGATGTTAACTATTTGGCCATGTGACTTATGACATATGAATGCATGCTAGACAATTTAAAGATTGATTTATGAGACACAAATAAGAATTGCATTGTGAATAAACGCTTGTATGTGTTTTATGCATGCATTGGAAAAAGAAAATTGAATGATATATTAAATTAAGTTCTATAGCCACAAGAAATATGAGATCATCTTTGACTTGTCAAGGGCAAATAATGAAACCTAAGATCCTTTCGACTTGTCGAAGGCAAATAGGGAGGGATGAGATCATTTCGACTTGTCGAGGGCAAATAGAGAGGGATGAGATTCTGTCAACTTGTAGATGAAAAATAGAGATAGATAAGGTCCTCTTCAATTTATCAAGGGCAATTAAAGATAATTTCCCTATATTTGGTATATACATATTTGTATCATATCGAATCATTTTAATTGACATTATTTACTATGATTATGAGCTTATGATAAATGTGTACAAAGTGATTGATTCTTAAAAACAACCCACTTCGAAAGTATGATTTGGAACTTTAAAAATGAACCGTTATTATAAATTGCATGACAACCTTTTTTCTTAATAAATCGAAGTGGTTGGGACGATGACAATGATGTTACGATTGGATATTGGGGAAATGCCCTACTGAGAATTGTATAATTCTCATCCCTTTGTGTTTTTGTATTTTCATGTCGTCTCCAGGTTGATCAGAGAACTATGGGGCTGCTACACAAGGAATTGGACGCAGGAGTTTAGTAGTTAGTATTTTTATTATGTTGTACTTAATTGTATTTATATGTCTTGTAAACGTAGTGAAGAACAGATATGTACTAAAGCTCATAGAAGAGCTTTCTTTTATACTTGACTTGTATTAAATAAATGTGTTGTTTTGTGCTACATATTTTGATAGAACCACGAGTTAGTTAATACACAATTTGACCGATTTTTTTTTTACTATAGATAATTAAGAAAGGTCAAATTTATGAGTAACAACTCTTAAGCATGATACAATGACTTAAGGATGAGGTTGTACTTGGGAGGATGTTACAATCATCTTTTGCTTTGTTTGCTCAAAATGCTTTATTACACCTCTCACATAAACATGAGCATTCGTTTTCTAAAATAAGTTTGGATAGAGAAATGTTGAATAAGGAAATAAATCAAGAGAAACTATCACAAGGATTACTTGTTATCTATTCAAGCATGTGACTCTTAAAAAAATTGTTTTATGACTAAAAATCAAGCTGTTGTGAAAAAAAGGACTTAAACGATGAAATCCATTTCAATATCACTCTATACATCTAGACATAATTCTAAGTAAGTTCAGAAGATTCCTTTGCAACCAAAACAGCTCTAATTTAAGTCACTTAAGGCTAAAATGTTTTTGAACCTATCCATATCATTCCTTAAAAAATGAACTTCCTGAAAGTTATAGCCTATGATGTTCTGAAAGAATACCCATTATCATGTATTTTTCAAATCTATTTCTTTCAACATCTCTTCAAAATAATTTCCTCAAAATTTTTTGTCATCATCAAAAAAGGAGAGATTGTTAGCTCTAAAACCTTTCAGAAAGCTTTAAGGCAATATGTTTTGAATGATAACAAAACCGATCTAAAGAAAATACTTTGAAGAATGACTAATGTTTATCTTGAATTTCTTAAAGTAACGCAGGCTTTATCATTGCATTCTAAGGCTTATTTAAGCAAGAATAATTTCACTTTACATGAGCAAGCATATTTTTATCTCATTTTAAGATATATGAACAAAATGAAAGTGATAATTATGTCCAAATGCGAGCTTAAAATGCATAACGATTTGAAGAAAAGCAATTAGTACAAGAAACCAAGATCTGGACTTTAAAAAGTAGGACGAGACTTTAGAAAGCACACCTGAAATGAAGATATCCATCAAACAATGAAGCCAAAGTGTTCTACTATTCAATCATTACACTCGCAATGTTTTGTTCATCAACAAGCCATGATTGAAGACAAGAAGACCCAAGAATTATCAAAGAAATGATACTGCATATCAGAAAGCTCACTTACAACGATATTGTGTGCTCTACAAGAAATGGAGGGAATTTTTTAAAAATTCAAATTTGAATTTGAAAAGTCAAAACCTAGTGACAGAACTAGCATGTCATCTCTTTTGCCACCGTAGTCAACTACCTCAACTTCTAGAAGAAAAATTTCAGAAACCACATTCAAAAAGTAAGAGTAATTTCTGAAGTAACATCACAAACCTCAATCTTATAATGACTTCTGCAAAGATCTAACAAACAGACAAGCTACTCTTCTAGACTGCTTTTACAAGACAGAAACGGATGATCAACACGTATCACTTGGAGATCTGATCAAGGACAATGGTCACAAAGAAGACCATCTATAAATAGAGATGATGTGCTTTTAAAGATATAAGATTAATGTTGCACAAAGAGCAAAAATTCTGTGAAAATTTCTCATCTTCTTGTAAAGTTCATTACATCTAGTAATAATTTTGTTGGGTTGTACAAATCTTCTTTCTACGTTCCTTTAGTGTTCATATGTTCTTCCAAGGAAGAATACTTAAAAAGAAGTCATTCAAGTGTTTCTCAGATCCTTCTTTGTAAATTTTAAAGAAACTTGAGTGTAGGTTAGTTTGAGTTGCAAACCTAAACACAAACCTTTGTATTCTCGATCCAATAGTGATTGGTGTGAGCTTAGCTTGGAGAGGCTAGTCAAAGACTACTTGCAACGTGACAGGAAAGGTGTTTTACTAGTTCTGTTTAGCTTGAAGAGGCCAGTCAAAGACTACTTGGTTCAGCTTGAAGAGGATGGTGAATAACTACTTGGTTCAGCTTGAAGAGACTGGTGAATAACTACTTAGTTTATGACAGTAGGGGTTGTTGACTGGCCACCGGTGAGAGCTTGGGAAGGCTATTGTAAAGACTATCCTTGTTCATTTTTTGGTTGAGAAAGGTTTAGCAAAACTCAACGTTGTTGAGAAGTAAATGTAGGCAAGTTGGTCGAACCAGGATAAATTTTCATGTAGGATCTTTCTCTTCTCCTTCGTCTTTTATTCATTTATTGTGTTTAGCATTTTTACTATGTTTCTCTTGGAAAACTTTCTTTTACGTGTTTAATTAACTTTATTAGTTCAGAAAGCTCACTTTCTGACATCTTTAATGCTGCTTCTGCACTTTAAGTTCACAACTTGATAGTACTCTGATTAATTTATTCAGGATCTAAGAAGAGAAATAAAGGAGAGACACATGATTCAACCCCTCCTTTTCGTGTGCATTTTTACCTACATGTAACGCCCTCCTAAGTATAACATCATCCTTAAGTCATGACATTAGACTTAAGGGTTGTTACTTATAACTTAGTGAATCTTACTTGAGTATTTATAGCAATTTCGATTGATTTGCATAGTAACTAATTCATAATTCTACAGAAGCAAGTCAAAAAGGAAGCAAAGTATTCATTAAATATAAATCCAAGTACAAAAAGGGCTCTTATGAGCTTGAATATACATCTCTATTTATGTAATTACAAACAAATGTGTATAACAAAATAAAGTTGAAAAGAAAGTTCACTATCAGGCTGCTTCATATCAGATTCTTCAATGGCAGGAGCTTCATATCTCCCTGAGCAATTGGAGACGATAGGAACACAAAACATAGGGGTGAGAATCCTAAAATTCTAGGAGTTATCCCTAAAATATATATATACTAAAATCTATGTCATCGTCATCGTCCAGCTACTTTGGTTTATTATGTTATCATACATCATATATCAGGGCTCATTTTAAAATCTTAAAATCATCCTTCTGAGGTGGATTCCTTTTATTATTCAATCTCATAATATACATACATCATCGTATAAAGCCTGTACTATTCAGTTTTCAACTTAAATATATTGGTCTCAATATCAATGCTAAAATCATTCACTTAGCACATAAGAGATTTAGGACAATTGCCACTTCGACTTGTCTTAGCCCTCGACTATTGTGGCTTAGACCACTCTAGGGTAATAGACTACTTTTTAGGAATGAGTTCATTTTTATACGTGATATTTTTTTTTTCCAATTCACACAATATCTATTCTTAGCCAAGTTTGCTCCTCGACTCAATTCAAGGGTAGTCAGTTTACTTCCGACTAACTAGATTTATTCTCTGGCCCAATAAGACATAATCTCATGCTTTTCTCACACATCTATGAGATTGTCAAAAGTATTCACATATATATGTGGCTAACATCATCAATAAGTTCACATAACATAAATGAGATCAAATCACAAATATTTTATCATCTTTTTCAGCTAATTCAGCATGCTGGAATTTTCAGTCATCAAGAAAATTATGGTTAAATTATTAAATATGATCAAAACAGAGCAAAATTATTTTTCAGAGTTGATTCAATATGTCGATGAGGCCCCGTAAAAATTTTAAGGCATAATAAGATCTCTAGCTATATTAATAAAATCCACAATTTTAGAGGTCAGAAACTACTCAGTTTCAGTCAATAGTCAGAAGTCTCAATTTTTCTATCCTATCAGATAACATATAAATTCATACAAAACTTCGGTTGAACCTCAAGTTGTCCTCAATACCTTGTAAAAATTTCAGCTCAAAATTCGATCATTTGGTATGGTAACAAAATTAGACAAATTCGGACTACAAACTGGACTGGCTAGGTAGAAACCCTGACCCTGTTTGGTCTTCAATTTTTTTAAAAAGTAAAAGTACTTAAGATGAGCTAAGAAAATTTCTAGAAACATTTCCATATGTTGGCTTCATCATATAAAAATTTCAACTCAAGATCATGTCTCTAAATTAGTTAGAAAAATCAAATATTTTCACCTACTTGCATAAAACTGGATTTCTAGCAACGTAGTTCATAACATGTTTTGACAAAAATGATTCTCCAACATCATCCAAACACTCCACCAAATTAAACACAACAATATCCATGTCTAAACATTCAATAAAACTGAAATCCTCAAGCCAAATCATTCAAATAAATTTCAGAATCAATTTGTGGGAAAAGAGATTAAAGAAATCCCTACTTGGCTCTTGCAAACTCTAACTCTTGTTCTTGCTTCTTTCAAGAGTTCCTACACCCAATTTTCACTTTAAATCAGCCAAACCTTCCTCTAAGATGGTAGTATAACAGTTGCCTCTTGATGGTGTGATGGAAAAAGAAGCCTTGGAAGAAAGTTGATTAAAAGATTTCAAGTGGTAGTCTTATGTGTATGAGAAATCTATGGATACGCGATGTTATAGCTAAAGGTTTTAGGTAAGTTTATGATGGTTTTGATGAAGAAAAGAATGGAGAGATGGCTATAGGAGTTGATGGCCAAGAACTTGAGGAAGGAAAATGATGAATTTTGATTTCATTTCATTTGAAGATAATGTACACATTAATTATTATGAAAATGTTTTATTTGAAGATAAATGATGGATTTTTGTAATGTTCTCATTGGTTAGTCATAAAGGTGCAATGGTCTAGCATATCTCAAGCCATACACTTGTCACCTTAGGTGTCCCACTTACACGGTAAGCTTCATACGGTGTAAGAAACTACACACCATAATTTAACCAAACGGTAAAATACCATACCCGTAAAACATATATTATCCAAAATTAAATTTCGGGTCTAAAATTCTCATTTCTAACCTTTTCTATATTTAATCCTATATTTTCTCAGTTTCAGACATCTCAGTTTCCGATTCAAGGGTTTTGGTGGGCCTAATAGGCCTATGGGGCCTAAGCTTCACTTTTTTTTTTTTTTTTGTTTCATCATCACCAAACCGTTCTTCTGGATTAGCCCTATCCAAATCATAAAATTATGATTAATAAAATCTAAATAAAATTTTTGAAATAAATTTCGGGGTGTTACAAAGTGCTTATTTATTTGTGAATTTATTTAATATAGGCAAATATAGATGAGTTGAAGCTACCTCCATAACTCAATAAAATTCTAGGTTCTTCTCATATTTTGAAGAGAAAATGAGCACTAATTTGTTAAATGAGCACTTATTTTCTAGAGTCGTGGGAGGTTTCATTGTAAATAAAATTTTGAAGCCAAAACTAAAGGTAAAATTTAATTTTTAAATAAAAATTGATAATATGATTTCAAAAGTTTTAAATTGAACTTTTTTTTTGTATGTAGCTAAAGAAGGAAAAGAAGGCAGAAAATTAAAGTATTCCAACAACAAAGCCAAAAGCGAAAGTAAAATTTAACAAAATAAAAATTGATAATATAATTTTAAAAGTCTTGAATTAAACTTTTTTGTTGTTAATTTAGCTCGAGAAAGAAGAGAAGGTGAAA
Organism: Dalbergia oliveri; assembly: GCA_030441495.1. Taxonomy (NCBI): domain Eukaryota; kingdom Viridiplantae; phylum Streptophyta; class Magnoliopsida; order Fabales; family Fabaceae; genus Dalbergia; species Dalbergia oliveri. The sequence continues at coordinate 36,360,483 of JAMLFY010000004.1, read as the reverse complement.
AATTCAAGTATTCCAACGATAGAAAACACCTTACAAATAACCAACTCATCAAATGAATCTTCAAAGTTTACAAAAAAGAAGAGAAGATTAAGGTATGGCACATATTATTTTATAAATGAGTTTTGAGAAATATGTTAAATCTTATGAAAATTTATATATTATAACTTTTTAGGCTACAATATGATGATAAACTATAGCATCCCAATGAAGAAGAGCCTTTATACGATTTAGATGATTGAAGAATATAATTGTGCCGGTGTTTTTTAGATTATTTTGTAAATCTATTGTAATAATGAACATTTTGAAGTTTGTGAAAACATAGCCAAAAGTGAAGATAAAATTTAACTAAATAAAAGTTGATAATATAATTTTAAAAATCTTAAATTGAACTTTTTTTATGTTAATGCAGCTAGAGAAGGAAGAGAAGATAGAAAATTTAAGTATTCCAATAATAGAAAACACCTTGCAAATAACTAACTCCTTTAATGAATCTTCAAAGTAAACAAAAAAGAAGAAAAGATTAAGGTATGACACATTTATTTATCAATAAGTTTTGAGAAATAATGTTAAATCTTATAAAATTGTATATATCATAACTTTTAGGCTACAATATGATGATGAACCATGGCATTCCAATGAAGAAGAGCCCTTACAAGATTTAGATTATTGAATAATAAAATTGTAGCAGTGTTTTCAAGATTATTTAGTAAATCTATTGTAATGGACATTTTGACTGGAAACACTGACCATATCTCTTTTAAATTAGTATTAATTTCTCATGTTATGCATTTTTTTATGGTCTAAGATTCTCCTACACAATCAATTTAGATCATAAGACCTTTATAAAAATTATCTAATAATATACACACATCACTAAATATTTACTAAACACAATAGTGTTATTATTAAAAAAATATATAAAAATAATTATCACTGTAACACTAATCATTAAAATCTAATGTTCATAATGATTAAATCTTATTTTTATTAATATATTTAGTTCTACATCATATCCATAAAATTCTGAATTTTATTAATACAATTTTATTAGAACAGTATTTAAAATTTTATTTATTTTCCTTTAATATCTATTTTTTAAATGTTTTAATTCAGATTATGTTTTTAAGTTTAAACGTTGTATATGTATTCCATTTGTTAGCTAAATGATTTTTTAAAACATTTAATGTATAATAAAATATAATTTATGACCAAATTAAAATTAAGCACCGCATTATTTAAATCCTTGAATTTGGTGCGTAATTAATAAAAGGTAGATCAAATGCCTTTTGAATATAGGCACAAGTCTGGGAATGGTTTAGGTTTTTATTGAAAAAAAATAAAAATTGAGATTTGATTATGTGGTGTAATTAAAACAAAGATCAATGAATTTATTTTGAATGGCAATAATCTTAATCAGTTATAATATTTATAACTTATTGATTAAAATATATTAATATAAATAAAATTAAGTGCAATAAATTAAAGAAAAATGCTATTCTTCCATAAATTGTGCCGGAATAGCTTGAACCCGAAACACATGGCTCATACGTCTAACTCAAAAGTTACTAACCCATCACACTTCGACTTCCTTCCTTTTCTTTTTTCCGCCTTTCAAGTCCTTTATGTAATTATCAGTATGTGTGTCTCTATATTATCCATCAATCACAATTAACCAATCACCGTGGAGTGTCTTCACCCCCAACCCCAACCTGGCTCACGTATTTAGTTATCCGCACTCCGTCTTTCATCAAAGCATTGCCCATCAGTCAGCTTCCCTTCCTCAAAATCAGCTTGATGAAATAATAGAATTAAAATCGATGAGAAGCAACATGACTAAATTGTGTCGATGCCTGATTTACGAATAAGCTTCCTCTGTTTTTCGATGTTACAGTTTCCACAACTTGCTAGCAGCAAAGGGCTATTAGAGCAACACAATAAAACTGTATCTTTTAATTCGGCTTACGCTCAATTTAACCCTTATTTGTTTTAATTTAGGACATATATAAGAAGCGTATCGTATGTGAGGAATGGTTTATTGTGAGAGTAAGATGAGTGAATTTTGATCATTAGTTCTTCATGAATGGTTAAGATTAAAATATGAATCATGTGACTTTTTTAAAATGAGCATATTTTAATTCTTACCATTCATGTATGTTTTAATTCAGATTTACTTTCTTACTCTCATAACAAAAGCATCTCTCATTGATACGCCCTGTATATATATATATACACGCACACACAATGATATGGACTTGCCTCATTTATTATTATGCCACTTCATTTGCCAACTAATTCCGGCAACGAGAAGTCGGGAAATTTGTATGGCATAGAAGCCCCTACCCTTTGATGGAAGGACAAGAACAAGATTCCCGAGGTTGCTAGACATTTCTAGCTCAAGATCTTCTTGCAAGATTGAGAATGATTAGTTTTAGAACTAGCCTCACCAAAGTATTTCTCTCAATTTTTAGTGTTCCTCCTTGTGGGTGGAACCCGAATCCAGTGATAGTACTGCGAGCTGTGTAACATATAATTAGTAGTTGATGTTGGATGTCCTAGAAGGTGGGATATTGAAGCCAACAAGTTTATACATTAGCTTTACGTAATTAAACTACCAAAAAGGAAGAAAACAAACTTATGATTGGCTCAACAACATAAAATACAATGGCTCGAGGAAGTTTCCCAGCACAAGAGTTAGGCAAATTGTTCTAATTGGAATGAAAATTGTTTAGTTCACAACAACATTCTACAACAAATCTACACTACACATTTTGTCACCATTAGATGTAATGAATAGACCCACTCATTTCACTTACTTATCACATCTGATAGTAGTAATGTATAGTGTAAATTTGTTATAGGATTTTATTGTGAACTAAGCACTTCTCAATTGGAATAGCTGACCAAGATGCGCTAACGAGATAAAGCATCATCAGGACTCTTTCTCATCAAAGGTTGTTGTGGGCTGTTTTGTTTATTGAGTTCCTTCAGTTGATTATACTTTGCATTGACGAAAGCTTTTGTTTCTTTTGTTGGTTCCTCTATTGCTTCTTTGAGCTTGCTCAGCGCCATGGAATATGATTCCTGTCCAATCCAAATAAAATGTATATTTTAAAATTTTTATAGGTAATAAGCTATATATCCATATAACTGTGAGCAAGCATAGTTAAAAAAGAGCGTATAATTTTTGTACGGATCAGGGGTTTGTTTGGTCCGTGCTTCTGATCATTATGGGTACGTAAATTGATGGTTTAATGGTTTTGATCTTTAATACCATGAAGTGATCAAGTTCAGAAGAGTTCGAACTTGTAGTTGCTTTGAACTTTGAGTTGACCAACTTCTTGCATGCGTCATTAGTTATATCAAACTCTCCTCCTAATCCAACCTGGATTGAAGTAATGTAGTGAGGCGCACACATACTGAAACTCCGAAGCGTGGGCACAATAAATAGCATGTATATATACATAGAGTATGTTATTTTAATACCCCATGTTTTCACTAATATATATATATATATATAGATGCAACAAAAATGAACTCGACAACATACAGCGAAAGAAAGAGAGAAGCAAACAAGATGAAAATACCTTCAGGCAGCTAATGTGAGATGCAACCAATACTTCATACAAAGGATGGCTTGCAATAATCTGCTTCAGAACGTCCTCATTTTCTGTTTGTGCATCACTTACCTCATCAGCCCCCTTTCTCCCTTCATTATTTTGGCCAATTTCGCTAGCCTCCATCTCCCTTTAGTTACCCCTCTTTCTGCCTCAGCGCACCGACCAAGTCACAGAGACATTGACACAGACAAACAAACACTATATATATAGAAATGCGTCCCAGATAAAAGGGATTTCTATTATTGATTTCTGGTTATTGACCAATTGGTACAAGTGATGAAACGTAGCTATCAAGAAGTACGTACGTGGGGTTACCTGCCTTTTGGATTCTCCTGTTCTTCTTGTTAACCTTTGGAGGTAAATCAGCGTAAGTGTATGTATTGAAAAAGGATAAAAGGTTAATGCTTAGGGTTCCCTGTTTCCGCTTTTTTGCCACGAAAGGTACATTTCAAGGTTGCATGCTTCGATTAAAGCAGCTTTCAGGTACTTGCAACCTGTACCCGCTTTTTGGCCTTTTCCCATATTTCCCCAACTTAGGCAATTTTCATTTCATTTGACTATTTCTTCCTACTGTTCACCAGTTGAATTCCCCTCCTTTTTACATCATTTTATGAACAAGAACAAAGAACCGCTAGTTACACAAGCAAGAACAACGGAAAGAGAGAGAAAAACTTGATCACAGCTTTGTCTTGGGCATCGGGGTCCACTTCATTGCTGTAATAACTTGTACATTGGAAATGCCCGTGTATTTCGATCTCATTATTATCCCAAACCAATTCACGTTTTTGCGAAGAAAACCAATATGGTAAAGGGCTACTCATATTATCCACTCAATTAGCACGGGATTAAATTTGTTCCACACTTAGAGAGTAATCTAAAATCCTCCTTAATCTTAAGGGTGTAATCGGATCAAGATGGTTAAGATTTGGGAAAAATGAATGAATGACCAATTTTTATTGGTTTGGTTCTGAATCATAGATTTTTTTTCTTCGAAACCCTAAGAGAAATGATCCAATTAATACAAGGTTGGTTTGCTTTAAGTGATTGGGTTACCCAATTATTGTTATTAATTAATTTATGTTTAATTCAACTAAAGTGGAAAAAAATCACAAAAAATTTTATAAAAAGATCACAAATTTTAAATCTCTAAAGTTTTATTAATTTCAAATACATATATAGCTTAATAACATCAATAGACATAACTGAAATATGATTTACTAACTAAATTATTTATATAAATAAAAAATTATATATAATATATGATGAGGTTGAGTCATCGAGTCATCCAATTGTAATATATGAAATCCAATACCTGAACTAACTGATTATTATTGAGTTCAATTGGTTTTCACTTAGTGTAACCCAATAACCCTAACCAACTTAAACTAATTTAATTGGTTTGGTTCAAGTTGATCAGGTTCAGTGGGTTGGGTTTATTTGCTTACATTCTTGCTTTACCAATGGAGATTGGTCTAGCGGAAAAGAATAGTCTACCCATATGTAATGTAATTCATCAAGTTTCAAATCTCAGTTCAAAGATATGCTCATACTTTAATGTCCAACTATGTCTCTAACTGAACTGTTTCTACTGGAAGAGACATGCAAGAATTTAAAAAAAAAAAAAGAATAGTCACGTCGTGTTGGATCAATTTTAATTGGCTCAGTTTTGTTCCATTTTACAGATTATTTGTGACAAACTCTAACCAAATCAAATCAGTTGAAAGAGTTGGTTCAGTTTGGGTGATGGACTAATTACCTGATTTTTATCATTTAAAAAAAATCACAAACTTAAAAATTGATTTAGAGTTTTATTAGTTTCATATAAATATATATGCTCAATAATATTAATATACATGACTAAAGTATGACTTATTAATCACATATGTAGCCAAAAGAATAATATATATATATATATATATATATATATATGTATGTGTGTGTGCGCATGCGCACGCGCAATATGATCAGTGTTTATATTCATGAAATTCGATAATATAATCAATTACTAATGGTTTTATTTGATTTTTAGTGATGACCATGATCAATTTAATTGATTTAGTTTAGGTTAGTCGGGTTGACATAATCTACTCACACCTCTATCACATAATTAGTATTTTTCTTAAAAATTGTTAACACATAAGTAAATAGTTCCATAAAATTGATTTACTCTAAAAACATGTATTCACAAAATTAAACTAAACCATTCAAGTTTGTTCCATTGTAAAACATAAATACAAAAAATTGGTTTAATGCATAAGCTAAATAATGCTTGATTGGAATTCTGTCTATACAAATCCTGGCTCTCTAAATTTAGTATTCCTAACTAAGCTTAACTTTGAAGGAAGGCTCACATGGATAGTTAATGTATTCCTGAAGAAGAGGTATCTAGGAGGTTATCGAATCAACATTTGTATTTACAAGAAGGAAGGAGAGAGATGGGTATATCATCAAACTCAATACGCAGATAACCACCCACAGCTAATAATTTTATAAATTGAGCAACTAAATAACATCAACTCTACTCAAGCTAATCTCAAACATACATAATTCAATTAAATAGACAATAAATTCAAATAATACTAAATCTTATTCTTAATATCTTGTTTGATGTTTATGTGATAACAAATTAAATATTAAATATTATGCCGTCTATAATCATTTAATAATAATAATAATAATAATAACTGGAACACTCTGGTATTTAATCCAACATGCCTAGGACGCATCTAAGTTAATTTTTAGAGATTACTCTTTTACTTCATTTGTTAACTTTAGCAACTTTGAAAATACTTAGCAAAAATATAGATAAATGTTTTTTGAACTTTGAAAACAAAACGTGGGCCGTGCATACTAATTATAATATTTCGCTTGCCTCATGCAAGAGGAAAAAATAGTCATCATACACATAATCCATATCACAACAACATCATGAACATAAACACATCGTCACACACACACACACATGTATAAATATATAATCATAAGTACCAATCGTTCTATCACACGCACCAACATAATACTAAATAAGTGTTATGCCCACCAACAAAAGTTGGGCTAAATACAGTGATTTAGTAGAGAAATATAAACAAAATGTAAACAGAAATATAAACATTCTAATAAAAACCCTCCAACACCACTCTACTGAAATACACCTAAAAGTATTATCTCTACGGGCTAACAAAATAAGGGCTATCATCTCTACGGAATTTGCACAAGTGCTCCAAAAGTCTGCGCTTAAGCACATCACTCCCAAGAGGGAGGAAGGTAACCAAGCACACGGTGAGATCAATAAGTGTAGCAAGACGATCAACAGGGTGAATGTGAGCACCTCTATGTGTGCGGGTGGCTCTGGGCGTGCGGGTGACTCACCTCAAAGGCTTGTCATTGGTGGAGTATTTGGATGAGGTTAGAAAATCATTTTTGTCAAAAGATGTTTTGACTAGGTTGCTGGAATTTCATTTTGTCCTAGGCAACAACTAATCACAATTTTTCTAATGTATTTGTAGGTATTTTTATGAGCTATAAAAATTATACGTTGAAACTAACATCCTATGATAATCCCATGAATTTTCTTGAGCTTTGTTTTTGACTTTTACTGCTTTAAAAAAATAAAAACTGAAACTATGTCTGTGTTGCTGAATTGTTGGACTTGAAGCTGTAAATTTTACTAATTTTGTTACCATAGCAAATGATTGATTTTTCTTTTGAAATTTTTATGGGGTGTTGGAAACATTTTAAGGTTTAACCATGAATTTTGTTATAATTTTCTGGATTCATTTACTATGGTAGAAAAATCAAGAATTCTGGTTTTGAGCTAAGATTAGGTGGTCTCTGACCACCAAATTTGTCTAAATTTGTTAACATAGTTAGAGAACTCTTTTTGCCTGAAATTTTTACAGGATCTTAGGGACACATTTAAGTGTCTTGCAGAATTTTTGTAGCTTTTGAAATGGTGATTTGGTATGAAAAATAAATTTTGCTACTTGAGTGAAAAATCTACCAATGTGCTGGAATTATGATAATACCTTGAATTAATGATACAATGACTTTGATTCAAGTATAAGGTGTATGAATGCATGCTATGGACTTTAAAGATTGTTTTATGAGGAATGAATGAATGATATATACATGTTTGAAGCATTATGAAATCAGAGATTTATGCTAATGCATATAGGAATGTGATGCCTATATATGTGAGCTTGAGGATGACGTATGTGTTGAGTGAAGAATGAAATCCCTTTTAATATGTTAAGGGCCCATACATCCCCTATAGTATGTTAAGGGCACAGAAAGATCCTTTATAGAATGTTAAAGGCACGAAAAGATCCCCTTTATTATGTCAAGGGCACGGAAGATATGAATGATGTATATGTAATCCCCTTTTATATACCGAGGGCATTTATAGTTGAGAATGGAGTACTATGATGTTGAATAGTATGACGTGTGTATATTAAGTGATTGAATAATAACAAGAAGCCCATTTCGAGAGAATGGTTTTTAAACTTTAAAATGAACCTTTGATTAGTTGATATACGTTGCATGCTCACATTTTTTCCTAATAAACCGAAGTGGTTGGGACGAATGGCGATGACATGAATTTTAGTATATGTCTTTGGCATGCCTAGAGAATTTTAGAATTCTCACCCCTATGTGTTTGTGTTCCCATGTCGTCTCCAGGTTGATCCAATGGACAACGAAGTAGTTATAGGAAGAGTCAAATTGGAATTGCAGGAGTTTAGTAGGAGGCTTGTATATGTTGTACTTAGTTATATGTATAGGTCTATAAATATAAGAGATAATAGATGTGTATTAAAACTCATAGAAAAGCTTCCTTTTGTACTTGACGTTGTATTAAATAAATACATTTTTTTTTGCTATATATTTTGATAGAACCATGAATTATTTATTACACGATTCAATTTATTCTGCATAGATAATTAAGAAAGGTCCGCTACTTTATAAGTAACAAGTCCTAAGTATAATGTCATGATTTAAGGATGATGTTGTACTTGGGAGGATGTTACATTATGGTATGAAAGCAGTCATCCTTGTAGGACCTTGAGGAATGCACTAGCTATGCTTCCAAAGAGTACGAATGTCATGCATTATAATTTTATATATATGTGTAACTCCTGGGTTAGGAATATTGTGGGTTGCTGCCACATTCAGCTTGGTATTGAGCCTAATCAACTCAATATTTCTTGTTTGGTATAATAGGAATCAATGACTTTAAGTCAACATACTAGGAACGATGCTGGAGAAGAAGCTGGCATGATAGACACCTTCCCATGAGATGGCTGCTGCCATGAGAGAACAAGTTGCAATAGCCAATAGAATGATGGAAAAGGTTGGACCGATATGCTAAAGGAAATCCAATTGGGAATCCTAGAGGAGAGAAGTGGACATAGAATACCAAAAGTTCACAGAGTTTAGGAAAGCAAACCTTCCACCTTTTTGAGGAGCTTTCAATCCAAGTAAGAGAAGAATGGATTAAAACCATGGAGAAGATTTTCTAGTTCTTCCTTGTACCGAGATCCAAAAGATGGCTTTTGCTACTTACATGCTAAAAGGGATGCAATTCTAGTGGGTTGGCACCAAGGGGTTATTCGAATCTTCTTGGAGGGAAGTTTTTAAGGAGGCTTTTTATCACAAGTATTTCCTGTTTCCTGGAATGCAAAGGAGTTGGAGTTTATGGCACTCAAGCAAGGGTTCATGAGTGTAGCAGAGTATACAACAAAGTTCGAAGAGCTCTGCAAATTTTCCACTATCTATCAACAAAATCCTGATGAATCTTGGAAGTGCATGAAGTATGAAGGAGGGTTATGTGATGATATTGAGGAGCTGTAGTTTTTAGAGATAAGGGATTATGCGACTTTGGTAAACAAGTGCAGGCATAGAGGACTCCAACAAAATGCTAGCAATCATCCAATCTTCTAAGGACACTTCTAATAAGAGACTAGCACTTGAAGATTGAGATTATGAGGAGGCCCTGCCCAAAGAAGGCTTCAGCCTGACCCATGAAGATAAACAACAACAATGATTAACCATGAGACAAGATTGCCCAAAATGTGGGAAGAACCATGGGGGTAGACCTTGCTTAGCTAGGCAGAATGTATGCTATCGCTATGGAAAGCCAGGACATATAATAAGGGAGTGTCTAAAGAGATATCCAAAACCTGCTAGGAAACTACCACACAAGAGTACTAAGAGCTGAGGGACCTCACCACCTAGATTCTAATCTGAGGTAGAAACGTTTAGGATCTAATTGAATTGCTTAAACTATGTGTGAATTGCTTTTTTGATTTATGAAAAATGTCTTTTGAAATCTTTTTCAAATGAATTTTGAAAGCAAAATTCTTTTTAAGGTGGGTGGTAATGTAACACCCATAAAATTATTTAAAAATTACTTTAAACCTTATTATTGTGAATTTAAAAAATTTGACAATTTTAGTGATGATAATGAAATCCAACGGATTTGTGAAAAAAAAATGTGAATAGTAACCTTGCAGGCCTTGAGGGCCCGTCAACAACGAAACTCTAGAATTGGAATCAGGAAATTCCAAGACTAAGAAAAGAGAGGGTTAAGGTTAGAAATAGATAGAAATGAAGATTTTATAGCTAGAATTAATTTTCAGGCAATGATTGATTAATCGGGTACAATGTTTTACCTATTCGATAAAATTGCGATGTGCAATTGCTAACACCAAAAGATAGTTTAATCTTTACAATATGATAATGCTTATCTTTTAAAGCCAAGTGGATGGTGAAGATTTAATCTTGAATAACAAGATTAAATCCTAGCCATCCATTCCATTGTTTCTTTTTAAAAAGGAAACGAAATACACTTGACTACATAAATGCTATTTTATCCTAAGATATATTAAAAGTACCAAACCTTATCACCTTGAAGCAAGATTCTCAGCCAAGTTTCTTCATTCTTTAGCCTTCGTGTTTCTTTCACAAACCCAAAAATCTTGCTTCCATGGTCTCATAATCTAAAGCTCAAGTCAATAAAAATTACAAGCTTCTTTCACAAAACTTCATCTACTCCTCATAATTATCAAAACTAACCGATTGGAATTTTGATTCATCACTAACCTCCACCTTGAGATATCATATACCTTTGTTATAAAAGGATTAAGGGCTGTTTGAGAAGGTCTTGAAAGAAGAAAATCACTTAGAAGAACTAAGAGAAGTGGAAAGATCTTCTAGTAACAAGTAGGGCTTTATTTGTTCTCTTTTCTTTCAAAATTTGTTTTTAATTTTTCTGATTGGTTTGGTTGGAAACTATGGTTATATTGTTGATGATAAATATATATTGATGCGTTTAAATTGGTGGAGTGCTTGGATGAGGTTAGAAAATCATTTTTATCAAAAGATGTTTTGACTAGGTTGTTGGAATTTCAGTTTGTCCTAGGCTGCAACTAATCATGATTTTTCTAATGTATTTGTAGATATTTTTATAAGCTATAAAAACTATACATTGAAGCTAACATCCTATGCTAGTCCCACAAATTTTCTTGAGCCTTGTTTTGGACTTTTACTACTTTAAAAAAATAAAGAACCAAAACTATGCCTGTGCTACCTGAATTGTTAGACTTGAAGCTGCTAATTTTACTAATTTTGTTACCATAGCAAATGATTGATTTTTCCTTTAAAATTTATATGAGGTATTGTAACATCTTAAGGTCTAACCATGAATTTTGTTATAATTTTCTGGATTCATTTACTATGGTAGAAAAATCAAGAATTCTGGCTTTAAGCTAAGATTAGGTGGTCTCTGACCACCAAATTTGTCTAATTTCATTAACATGTTTAGAGAATTCTTTTTCCCTGAAATTTTTACAGGACATTGGGGACACCTTTAAGTGTTTTGCATATTTTTTTATAGCTTTTGAAATGGTGATTTGATGTGAAAAATAAATTTTGCTACTTGAGTGAAAAATCTGCCAATGTGCTGGAATTGTGATAATACCTTGAATTAATGATACAATGACTTTGATTCTAGTATGAGGTGTATGAATGCATGCTATGGAATTTAAAGATTGTTTTATGAGGAATGAATGAATGCTATATACATGTTTGAAGCATTATGAAATCAGAGATTTATGCTAATGCATATAGGAATGTGATGCCTATATATGTGAGCTTGAGGATGATGTATGTGTTGAGTGAAGAATGAAATCCCCTTTAATATGTTAAGGGCATGGTACATCCCCTATAGTATGTTAAGGGCATGGACAAATCCCCTATAGAATGTTAAGGGCACGAAAAGATCCCCTTTATTATGTCAAGGGTATGGGAAATAGGAATGATGTATATGATATCCCCTTCGATATACCGAGGGCATGTACATTTGAGAATTGAGACCTGTGTGAATAATAGGACATATGTATATTAAGTGATTGAATAATAAAAATAAACTCACTTCAAAAGAATGATTTTAAAACTTTAAAATAAACCTTTGATATACATTGCATGCTCACTTTTTTCTAATAAACCAAAAACTAGGACGATGACAATGACATGGATTTTAGTATATGTTTTGGGATGTTCTACTCAGAATTTTAGAATTCTCACCTCTATGTATTTGTGGTTCCGTGTCATCTTCATTGAGCGGATAACGAGGCAGTTACAGGAAGGATTAAATTGGAATTGTAGTTTAGTAGTAGAGGCTTGTATATGTTGTACTTAGTTATATGTATAGGTCTGTAAATATAAGAGATAACAGAATGTGTATTAAAGCTTATAGAAGAGCTTCCTTTTATACTTGACGTTGTATTAAATAAATTTTTTATTTCTTTGCTATATATTTTGATAGAACCACAAATTATTTACTACGATTTATTCGATTCTGCTATAAATAATTAAGAAAATTCTGCTACTTTATATGTAACAACTCCTAAGTATAATGTCATGACTTAAGGATGATGTTGTAATAGCTGTGGTACGAGGGAGTGAGGAAAATATTTTTTAAGCTTCAATGGTTGATGACTTAGTGTATGAAATAGTGTTTGGGATTGTTGATTTAGTGTTTGGGATTGTTGATTTAGCATTTGGGTTGATAAAGGTTTAGGGTGGTGAGGATTGATGAAGATGAAGAGAGGAATAAATGGTTTTAGAGAGGTTTTTATTTTTGAACTAGGTGTGTAAATTTCTTTAGGATTATACGACCCAAAAAATAAATGAGTTGTGTATAGGGTAGTGTTGGTGCCAATAGGTAGGAGTAGGGCTAGGAATTTTTGAAAATGTTATTTAGGGTTTCTAGAAGAGTTCATGAATTAGAATAATTCTAAAATAATTTGAAATTTAGAATACCTTACTTTATGTACTAGGTTAATTAAATTTAATTAAAAAAGATAAGATATTTTTTCAATACTTGAATAAGACAAAACAAAAATATGGTAGTAGTCTAGGGATTGTTTGGACGTGATTTTGTTCTTAAATTTTTTAAAACTATTTAGAAAACAAGTTTCAGGTTCAATTTTTAAAACAAAAAATAGAAAAACTTGTTTGGCAATGTAACTTTAAAAATAGTTTTATAATGATAAAGAACAGAAAAACTTGTTTGGATAATTTTTTTAAAAAACAACTTTTAAAACTAATAAAATAAAAAACTATTTGGCAAATTGCATTACTATAAATGACAAATTTTAACTATTATGTTTTATAGATAATATTTTCCATACATACTTAATAAATAAAGTCTTAATATAAATTCCTATTCTAAAAATAGTCTTAACACAACTTGATGTCAATTTACATTTATAAATCCATTTATAAGCTATGCTTGATTTTCTTGTAGCCACATCCAATTGTAATTTGGTCACGATATCGTGCCATTTCCCTTGTAGCTTTATCAGTTAATCTTGTTGTGTTGTCCCTATTGGAATTTACATCTACATTTACATTATCATTCATAGCTTTAACGTTAGACGATTCTTATCCTCTCATTCTCTAAAAGTCTGTCCCGTATTTCCCACTTATGCATATAGTTATGAATTACACAACATACTTGCAATATAATGCCGTCAATAAGGCGTTGTTTCCTATAAGGCTTATATCGTGGCATTCGCCTCAAAATAGGAAATCTTGCTTTCAAGATTTCAAAACATCTCTCAATTGTCATTCTTAAAGAAGAGTGTCTAAGATTAAATAATTCCTTAGTAGTTCTAGCTTGTCGACCTTGTCCATGAAACTCTTGTGCATGATATCTTTCACCTTTGTAGGGGGAGAAAGCCTCTAGTACACGGATACCTAAATCCACAAGATAATATGAACATAAAGCAATGAACAAGTATTAATACGAATACGACAACATCATTAGATAACAATTAATAAAGACCAATTTAACACATAATGAAAATTATGGTATTAAATATAAAATATATCACCTTCAGGGCCAAGGAAAATTTGCATTTTGATTAGTAAGTGCATCCATAAAAACTTTTGAATCATGAGCACTACCTTCCCAACCAAAATATAAATATGTGAATAGCATATTGAAGTCACATATACACATAACATTTTGTCTGATGACTACCTTTCTACTTCTACATGATGTTTGCTTATTGGCTTGGAGCCCATGCACTTATGTGTGTTCCATCAATCGCGCTAATACAATTCTAATGCAAACATATGACACAAACATATAAATTTAGCATAATATCTTAATGTGATAAAAGAAAATAGCACCAAACATCATATGTGACAAAAGAAAAAGGACTAACCTTGAACCATGGATAATATTTTGAATTATTTTGGATATACTCAGGCAATTATGTGGATTCTTGCTTTATGATTTCTTTACCTAAGTGACAAATTGCTCTCAAAACATTCTTGAAATGATGAGAAACTATTTGGGTAAAATGTTGAAATCGATCCTTATTACTTTATGACGACATTATGTCCTATAATGAACAAAAACATTGTTACTTGCTCTTCTAAAAACACACCTCTTGAGTCTTCTAAATAATTTTTGCTTCTCAATTCTTCACACAAAGCAACATAACATGCTTTTTCCATACGCAATAATTCAAAGCAAACTTGTCAGATTCCTTCAAAAGCTCACTAACAAATTCTTGACCACTTAATGCCAATATTCTAACAAGAATTTTATTATTAAGTTGCTACTCATAATTAGCAATCAAATTTAGCAATAGTAATTTAGCAAATTCATATTCATCATTGCTAGAGTCAGAATAAGGATAAAGATCTTTCAAAAGTATCTGTTGAGATACTTTCACCCTAAAGGATGACTACCTATTTCCATCACAATTGAATCTAACATTAAACATAACATACATTTTAATAAGTACTAATATTATCCATTACATATTGTTCTAAACAACACAATATATATGTCAAAACAAACCAGCCACATAAATTTAAAAAACACATACATAATAAGTATCATCAACACAAATATTTATACATATAAAAGTAGTCACTCAAGTCTAGCCAACCATGCTTTTCTCCTATGCCCAGCCATATTTAAAAATGCTTCTCTATAATCAGCATCTTTGAATTTTTCCACCTTCATATAAGAGTCATTTGAGACATCATCAATCTTTTCAAGCTCTCTACACATCTAGCCATAATGTACTAGCTGATGCAATAGTAGAACTAGTGGCTTTTACACTCTTTGCCCTATAACTCTCAGCTTTAGCCATTGAAGCTTCGACTTTCTTCTTAAACGCCTCAACCATAGCTTCTACTTTCAACTTAGATGACTCAAAGAATGCTTGAAGTGCATCTTCCAATTGGATGCTCCTACTCTCTATCTTTGACTTGCGGTTATGAACTTTAATTGTTCTTTTACCACTACAGGTAACTAACACCTAATAATTAACCCATACGCCTAGGTCGTATTGAATTAATTACTAGACTTTAATCTTTGCTTTAGTTATTTAACCATACTTTGAAAATACTTAATGAAATTACGAGCCATTTTTTTAAAAAAACATGATTGAAAACGTGAGTCGCATAGCGTAACGATAATTGATAAAGCGGAAAACCAACGGGCATATCATGAAAAACACATCATATTGACTCCATCATATGACATCCATAATTACATAACACATAGATATTTGTCTGAAGAGAGTTAGGCTAGGTGTAGTCAATCAAACAAAACATAAATAGAATATGGATGGAAGAACATCCATTAACGGCACCTAATAATAATAATACCCCAAAATAGGGATAGATATCTGAGCTCACGTGCAAGGTTTAGTGATACGTTTCTTCAAGGATGATAAGCTAGTTCACAAGCTCAAGTGTATCTACCAGGTGAGAATATCAACAAAAATCACGAACATCACCTTTACTTTCTAAGACGAGATGGAAAGAAAGAAGAAAAGAGAATGAGAAACTTATAAAAGAATCTCAGGAGGTACTCACCTCATATGCATCGTGTCATCATCATCGCCCTCAAGAACCTCTGGGTTATTATGAAATAGTGAGCATGCTAAGATTCATTTATTAAGTTCGGAAATATATTTTACCAAGGTTGTTTTAATCATGCGTTTTGTAATGCATCATAAACTTAGCATGCCATATTTATAATGAACTTTTCCTATCATATTTCTCATCAACATATCATAATAACATAGCTATGCATAAGACCACATCATATTCCTCATCATCATATCATAAATACTATGCATAGAAGAACATCATATTTCTCATCATCATCTCATATAATGTATGAAGAACATCATAATCACATAATACGTTACTTAGTTCCTTAGGTGACTTAAAGTTACTTTCATCATCATTTTCCTGGGCCATGTAACATCCTCCCAAATACAACACCATTCTTAAGCCATGATATCATACTCGAGAGTTGTTACTTGTTAATTAGTGGACCTTTCTTAATTATCTATAGCAAGCTGATTCACATGCGAGATAACTAAGCGTAATTCTATTAAAACATATTACAAATAAACACCATATTCATTGAATACACAGCTAAAATACAAAGGAAGCTCCTCTATGAGCTTTACTACATGTTTATCCTCTAATACATTTACATATATTTTCCATCCCACTAAGTACAACAAGAATAAAACAATAACTACTATACTATTGCGGTCCCACATTCCTCTGTGTGCAGCATCAAACCTGGAAACGGAAACACAAATCATAGGGGTGAGAATTTTATAATTCTCAGGGCAACTCCCCAATCACAATCATAATGTCATCGTCATCGCCCCAGCCACTTCGGTTTTATCAAAACTGATCATGCAGTATATTAAAGGTTCATTTTAAGGTTCCAAAATCATCCTTCCGAAGTGGGTAGCTTTTAACAATCAATTAGTACATGTACATATATCCAGAAGCTCAAACACATAGTAAGTAAATCTACTTAAAGGATTTCATATGATATAGGTGATACATATGTCAAATACATAAAGTAATCTCAAAGTGACTTGGTTTCCATCATGGCGACAGTAAAACCAATTAGTGCATTTTCTCTTTTCATTGACATAGAAAAGACTTAGTTTATACCCAACGGGTATTTTTAGTGGACAACTCCACAATAGATCCGTTATACCCAACGGGTATTTATGGTGGATCACACCACACAAGGGAAATAGACCGCTACAGGACTAAGCTTATTCTACGTGGTCATCAAACTTCATTTTTTTCCATTTCCGAATCCCACAGATCTATTCCTAGCCGATACGTCTGACCGACTCAAAATAAATTTTGGGAAGTTACTACTTTTGCCTTCCCCTCATTCAATCTAAGTCTTGTTTATATTTTGTCCATATGTCAGAACATGCACAATTTAAATTTATACATCCTTATAATGGCAACATATACTTTTCTCTTTTCTCAAATGCATACATAGGCCACATATAGGCAATCATTCACAATGAAATTCTCATTCTTTTCTCATACTTCAATCTTTAAAATCCATAGCATGCATTTACATGTCATAAGTCACATGGCCAAACACTTAATATCAAATACTCATGTCATACTAGAAGCCAAAGTGCCATTACATTCTCAATTCAAAGCATTGTTCCATTCCCACACAATGGGCAGAGTTACTGTCCTAGGCACAACATTTCATTATCATATCAAACAGCCATTTCAAGAGTCACAAAAATTCTGTATGACACT
>JAMLFY010000004.1:35926771-36342233 GCA_030441495.1 Dalbergia oliveri | reverse complement strand
GGTAACACCCTAATAATTAACCCAATACACCTAAGGAGGATTTGATTAATTACTAGACTTTACTCTTTGCTTCAGTTCCTTAATCATGCTTTGAAAATACTTAGTGAAATTACGAGCCATTTTTTTTTAAACATAATTGAAGTTCGTGAGCCGCGCTTAACGTGGAATGATTTAGCAAAATTTAAAAGACACATAGGAATTTACAAACATCACATCATAATATATTGGCTCCATCTATATGTTCCATAATTACATATCATATAGATATTTTGCCTACCAAAATAGAAAGACTAAGTGTAGGCAATTCTAATAAAACATAAATAATATATGGATGGAAGGACATCCATTAATGGCACCTAGTAATAACACTTCAGGGATAGGGATAGATATCTTAAATATACTAGTGAAACTAGCAATGATTCAAGTTCAGGAACTCTTGACAGCCTCAATGTGATTCACGTAACGCTTTCCTTCTATTTCTAAGACGAGATGGAAAGAAAAATAGAGGGAGTGAGAAACTTATAAAAGAATCTCAGTAGGGTACTCACCTCATGATGCATTGTGTCATCATCATCGTCCCCAGGAACCTCGGGTTATTATGAAATAGTGAGCATGCTAAGATTGATTTATTAAGTTCGAAAATATACTTTACCGAGGTTCGTCCCTTTAATCATGCGTCTTATAATGCATCATAAACTTAGCATGTCATGTTTATAATGAACTTTTCCTTTCATATATAATAACATAGTTATGCATAAATCACATCATATTCCTCATCATCATTTCATAATCTTAAAATGCATAGTAGAATATCATATTTCTCATCATCATCTCATAAATACTATGCATACCAGAACATCATATTCACATAATGCATTTACTTAGTTTCTTAGGTGACTTAAAGTTACTTTCATCATCATTTTCCTGGGCCACCCTATGCTCCACCCTTTTGGGAGTAATCTAGGTTATGAGCTCATACCTTACTAGTCGTCACTAGCATAATACTTATCCCTTTTGATAATGAAATCCCGTCTCTACCCTTTCCAGAGAACGGACTAGGGGGCAAGAATCACCTTTTCACCGCCTATAGTTTGACGGGTCCAAAGGATCATTTTCTCCATCACCTTTTCACCACCTATAGTCTGATGGGTCCAAAGGATCATTTCCTCATATATTTTAAGTCACCTTTAAGTCTTTGCATGTTATATCATAATACAATTCTCAATTCATAATCATTTATAACATTTCTCATTTATAGCTCAATTGGAATAATATATATACCAACTAGAATCATGCATCCGTAAATTCCCAGGAAGAGAGGTGGGTCACAAATGGACACGCTTAAATACCAAGTCTTTCCTAAGCCAGAACCTTTCCAAATTACACTTTTACTATACTTTCTTCCAGGATAGGTAAATTTTTAAGAACAAGAATATTTCATTAATTTCATGCATAAGCATTCTCATTGTTTGCAACAGCAACTATAACATGCAAGCCATGAAATCATTCAATGAAATCAAATACTTAATAAGCATCATGATAAATCCTTATATGAAAAGCGTCCTTAAGACAATTGAAAACTCTAAATCAGGAACCTCAATTATCAAACTAATTAATTATGCATCTAAGGGATTAATTACCATCATTACCATTAATCATAAGCCTTAAGAACATTATTAAACCATATGAGGCGGCATAGGCAGAATTAATTTAAAAGTTTTACTCTTGCTTTATGTAGCTAATTTCACTTCTAACATGCATAGAATTATTCCTTATCAATAAACATAATTATCACAACTTCAAACATATCAAATCATCATCATTTATTGGTACTAATCTCATATCAGAAGCCGAATCATGAACCTCATATAATTGTATAAAATCACATTTTAAGTGAACATAAAATGTTAGTTTCCCGTAGAATCCTTGCAAAGCTTTAAAACTCTTTTAGAAACTAATTCTTTTTGCTAAACTTGAAAGAATCTTCATAATTAAAATTCTCACTTAAGATAAAAGGAGCAAGTCTTGAGCTTAAGAGATTTATGTGATATCTTAGAATCATAAACATGCTATGCAACCTCATTTTAATCTTGTCATTATAAGGTGATAACTTGGAATTATAAACATGATATGCAAATCCATTTCTTTATCTTTAAGATTTAAGGTGATGACTTGAAAATTAAACATGATGCAAGAACTTGAAATATAAACATGATGCAAGAAACTGAGCGCGTAGTCCCATAGGACGAGTGGAGGGAGAAAGAATCTTAGAAGGAGCGCGTAATCCGCTGGACCGGTGAAGGGAGAAGAGAATTATTATTACATCTTTTTAAGCTCCAATCTCAAGACTTCTTAAAGAATAAATTCTTTAACTCCAATAATCTTATTTCTTTGCTTGTGATACTTGGGCAAGTCTTTGAGCTCTAGGATCTTTAGGTGATGACATAAAAATAAACATGTCATGCGTTGATTCTTTTAGCCATTATAAAATAAAGTGAGAGCATAAAATAAATATGAGATGCAACTTCTTTATTATCTTTAAGATTAAGTGACAACTTGAAATATAAACATGAAATGCAAGCTTGGAAATTTAAACATGAATATGCAAGTTCATTTATTCATTCTTGAGAATTTAGTGATGACATAGAAAGTAAACATGGTTATGCAAGGCATAAACTTAAACATGGATGCAAGTTCATTTTATTTCTTTACTAGAGCTCCTCCAAGACTTTAGAGAAATATAAATTCAACCCAATATATCTTAGCAAGACAAAGTGAAAAATACATCTTTCAAGTTCTAAACTCAAGATCATAAAAACATCATAAAAATATTATTCTTTAAAGTTTTGCATCAAGTGGAACTTTCAAGCTTTAGAGGCCTAACTTGTGATGGATTCACAACCCACCCTCAAGGTCCTCATCATCAAGCCATCATCTTAGTCCCACCTAGGCCATATGGCTGAATTGTTAAAGAAAAAGGAAGAAGAAAACCAAATGGAAAAACTAGAGAAAATCCATGAAATCATCATTTTGAACCAAGAACAACACTTAGCAAAGCATAGAAATAAACTTAAAAACAACTCCCTACCTAATCTGATTTGAAGGAAAGGAAGAGAACTTGGTTTCCTTGAGTGAAATGAAAGAAAATATTCTTGAAAACTTGAAGAAAGAATTCAGCCAAGAGGAGGAGGAAATGAGAGCTTTTGGTGCTCCTAAAACTAGAATTTGTGTAAGTTATGAACTAAGCATCTAAACTATCTTCAAGCATGCCTATTTATAGAGATTTTGCAGCTCATAAATGGACAAAGGAAGGAAAGAAATCTGACCAAAAATTAGAGAAAAAAATAAGGAAGAAAAATCATTTTGTTTGGTGGCTTAAAACATGGAATCATGTTTCCATGTTTTCATGATTCTTTGTTTTCATTCTTTGGATTTTTGTGTAATAATTTTCTGACTTATTACTCAATAATTTCGTGCATTACAGCCTTGTGGAAGAGGATTTTGTGTGTTCCATGTATTATTTAGGTGTAGGCAAGGTATTCATGCAATTTAGAGAATTTACGGTTAAGGGTTTAAGTGAATTACTAAGCAATTTGGGTGTTTTAAGCAATTTTAGGTTCTAATCAATCTAAATAAATAATTTTGACTCTAGATTAATAATTAGAATTTAATAAGCTTTAATTTGAGCCTAATATTGCTTAGGTTTCGTTAGACGAATCAAAAATCTCAAAATTTGTAAAACTTGCACAAAGACAGGGGCAAAACGGTCATTTTACTTAAAAATTGCCCGAGACCACCCGAGCTTAACCAATGGTTAATCATGGCTTAAAAACACCTTTTAACACATTTTAGTGAGGTTCGGGCTAGCACGCAAATCGGAGTTAAAAGCGCAAGGGCGTTTTGGTCATTTCGCGTCGAAGCTCAAAATTAGGATTCTTCTCCTCTATTAACACACATAACACAAACAATCCCTTATTAACATCAAAACATCCCCTTGAGGATGGGTGGGGCCCACGATCCTCATTTTCAGTAAAATAACCTCAGGGGCATTTTGGTCATTTTACACGTACAGAAATTGGGGTTTGCAATACTTGCACGAATTGCTCCTAACTTCTCTTCTAACGTTATATTCCTTTATTAAGGATTGTTTGGTCTCAAATTTTATATAATATTTACCTACGGTAATTCGGTAATTCCTAATGACAGTAAAAATTACAGTAAAAATTGGGGCGTTACATTACTCCCCTCCTTAAAAAGAATTTCGCCCTCGAAATCGTTACCTAGAATAGCTCGGGATATTGTGCTTGCATGTCTGATTCCAGCTCCCATGTAACTTCTTCGGTTTCACCTCGTCCCCATGCTACTTTGACTAGGGGTACAGCCTTGTTCTTAATTGCTTAACTTCTCGGTCAACGATTCTCGTGGGTGGTAAGTTAAACGTTAGGTCATCTCTTAATTGTACATGTTCTGGCTCTAGTACATGACTTGGGTCAGAATGATATTTCCTTAACTGGAGACATGGAAAACATCATGAAGGTTGGAGAGACTCCTGGGTAGGGCTATACGGTAGGCTAGAGATCCTATTTTGCTAAGGATTTCAAACGGACCAAGAAATCTGGGGCTCAATTTCTTTACTTTCATTGCTCGGCCTATGCCTGTGGTGGGGTGATTCTTAGGAACACATGGTCCCCTTCTTGAAAATCTAGCGGTTTCGCCGCTTGTCCGCATAGTTTTTCTGCGACTTTGAGCAGTAGAATCTTATCCCTAATCTTCTTGATTTGTTCCGTCGTTTCCCTCACAATATCCGGTCCAAGTAGACTTTGCTCTCTGGGCTCATACCAACATAGAGGTGATTGACACTTCCGTCCATAGAGGGCCTCGTATGGTGCCATACCGATACTTGCATGATAACTGTTGTTATATGCAAATTCAATCAGTGGAGGTACTTATCCCAACTCCCTCTTTGATCTAAAACACATGCCCTCAACATGTCCTCCAAAGTTTGGATAGTTCTTTCAGATTGACCGTCCGGGGGTGATAAGCCGTGCTCAGACAAGCTTTGAACCAAACGCCTTCTGAAAGGCTCCCCAAAATCGTGACGTGAATCGCGGATCCCGATCCGAGATTATCGTCGACGACTCCATGTAATCTTACTATCTCCTGAATATATAATTGTGCTAACCTATCCAAGGAATAAGTCACCTTAATAGGTAAAAGTGGGCTGACTTAGTCAACCGATCCACTATTACCCAAATGGCGTCATGATTCGCTTGGGTCCTCGGAGTCCAGTTACAAAATCCATGGAGATACTATCCCACTTCCACTCGGGGATTGATAGGGGTTGCAACATTCCAGAGGGTCTTTGGTGCTCAATCTTC
The DNA here is from genome assembly GCA_030441495.1 of Dalbergia oliveri. Lineage (NCBI taxonomy): Eukaryota > Viridiplantae > Streptophyta > Magnoliopsida > Fabales > Fabaceae > Dalbergia > Dalbergia oliveri. The sequence goes on along the minus strand of JAMLFY010000004.1, from coordinate 36,336,855 downwards.
ACCTTTTGACATACCAAGCATTTATTCACCCATGTGCACACATCCTTTTTCAATCCAGGCCACCAGAACATCTTCCTCAAATCTTGATACATCTTGGTGGCACCAGGATGAAGGGTGAAATGACTCTTATGGGCTTCCTCCAAAATATCCTTCGGAGGTCACCACTAGCAGGTACACATATACGACCTTCAAACCTCCACAAACTATCATTCCCTTGGGTAAAACCTTTCAACTTATCAGCTCTTACCTTCTAAGGTCTCTTGAAATTCTGTATCTTTCCTTTGGGCTTGAGCAATTCTTTCCTTGAATTCACTCGTCACACTAAGGTGACAAGCTCTTATGCCCTTAGTGGTCAAGGTCATTCCTAGGTTTAGGTCTCTAAATTGCTCAATTAACTCAATCTCTTTCACCATCAAACGGGACACTTGTAAGGATTTCCTACTTAGGGCATCAGCTACAACATTAGCTTTACCTGGATGATAGTTTAACCCGAAATCATAATCTTTTAAAAACTCCATCCACCTTCTTTGCCTCATGTTTAGCTCTTTTTGATCAAAGAGATATTTCAAACTCTTGTGATCGGAAAACACCTCAAACCTCACTCCGTATAAATGGTGTCTCCAAATCTTTAGAGCAAACACGACTAACTCAAGGTCATGGGTGGGTAATTTGCCTCATGTGGCTTGAGTTGCCTCGATGCATAGGCCACCACTTGCCTATCCTGCATCAACACAACCCAAACCCTTCCTCGAAGCATCACAGGACACTTCGAAAGGCACATTGGGGTCGGGTAACACTAAAACAGGGGTTGAGGTTAGCTTGTGTTTCAGCTCTTGAAAGCTCTTTTCACACTCCTGGGTCCATGAAAAAGAGGTGTTTTTCCTAGTTAGCTTAGTCAAAGGAAGGGAAATCTGGAAAATCCCTTGATAAACCGACGGTAATAACCAGCTAAACCTAAGAAGCTCCTTACTTCAGTTACCGTGGTTGGTCTTTCCCAGTTTACAACCGTTTCCACCTTACTAGGATCTACAGCAATTCCTTTCTTAGATACTACATGCCCTAAAAATTTCACCTCATCCAACCAGAATTCACACTTAGAAAGCTTGGCATATAGTTTCTTTTCCTTCAGGATTTCCAGGACTATGGTTAGGTGGCGTTCATGCTCCTCGTGGGTCTTAGAGTAGATGAGAATGTCATCTATAAAGACAACCACAAACTGATCTAAATAGGGTCTAAAGATCCTATTCATGTAATCCATAAAAATTGCTGGAGCATTGGTTAATCCAAAGGACATTACTAAACTCAAAATGGCCGTATCGAGTGCGAAAGGCCGTTTTTGGTATATCTTCATCTCTCACCCTAATCTGGTAACCTGACCTCAAATCAATCTTAGAAAACACGTTGCACCTTTAAGCTGGTCCATCAAGTCATCTATCCTAGGCAAAGGGTATTTGTTCTTCACTGTCACTTTATTCAATTGCCTATAGTCAACACACATCCTCATACTCCCATCCTTTTTCTTCACAAACAACACAGGGGCTCCCCAAGGTGATGCACTAGGCCTAACAAACTTTTTCTCCAATAAATCTTCCAATTGAGCTTTTAACTCGGTCAACTCTAATGGGGACATCCTGATGGGGCTATGGATATGGGACCTGCACCGGAAGCAATTCTATGGAAAACTCTATCTCTCTCTTGGGGGAAACTCTGTATCTCATCTGAAATACTTCGGGATAATTCCTTACTATTGGTATCTCATCGATACTTTGCTCAAAGTCTACATCACTAGCGGCTAGGAAAATATAACCTTTATTCTCACCCTTACCAGTCCATTTCCACAGTTATGTAAAGACTTATGGGTTTCTTAGGTTCAATGGGAACAGGAAGAAAAGTAATGGTTTTCTCATAGCAGTTTAACAGGACACGGTTGGCTTCAAGCCAATCCATGCCAAGAATCACATCTAAACCTTGCATGGGTAAGCAAATGAGATCTAAAACAAAGGATCTATTCTCAATAACAAAATGGCAATCTAAACAACATTTACAAGTCCTAACGGGTTTTCCAGGAGGGTAGAAACAATAAGGTCAAAAGGAAGTTCAGTCATATGTAAGTTAAGGCTTTTAACACATGAGTGGGAGATAAAAGAATGGGAAGCGCCAGAATCATATAGTACAATTAAGTTTTTACCATACATGTTACACTTACCTTCCACGAGATTCCGTGACTTTGTCGTTTCTTCAGCATTAACGGTAAAAACCCTTCCTTGATATTGCGGCTTGGGATTGGGGGTTGGCGGGTTCCTCTCTGTGCATTCTCGAGAGTAATGGCCCTTTTCCACATAGCATACATTTGTTCCGGCTCGACATGGCATGCTCCCATGATTCTTGCCGCACTTGGGACATTCCATGGATGGTGGGGGTCGTGGAGGTGCTGCGGACCCTTTGTGGTGCTTTCCCCTTGTTGTTGTTATTGTTGTTGTTGTGATTGTTGTTGGGGTTGTTGTTGTAGCGGTTGGTTATAGCGGTTGTTGTTGTTGTTCGGCCTTCCTTGTTGAAAGTTCCTTTGTGGACCTTGGGGTCTCGATTGAGGTGGGAATGGAGGTCGATTTTGCCTCTTGAACTTGTTGACCTTGAGGTGTCAGCTTTTGATGATATTCTCAGACTTTGAAGTACCCAGCTTTCTCCGCCCTTCTTCAATGATGCGGCATTTGTTGACTAAGGTAGAGAAATCCCTAATTTCCAAATGCGCAACCTCCACATTAAGTTCTGCCTTTAACCCTGACTCGTATTTAATGCATTTCCAATACTCATCAGGGTTACCTTGGTACATCCTTGAGAACTTAATGAGTTCCTCAAATCTGGCAGGATACTGAGCCACATTCATATTCCCCTGGACAAGTTGCATGAATTCAATGTCCTTAGCATTTCTAACCGACTCGGAAATACTTCTCATAAAAATGGACCTTGAATAATTCCCAATCAATGTCCACTTCGGTTGCCTCCAGGAGTCTTCGAACACCTGTCCACCAGAAGCCGCATCACCCTCAAGCATGTGGGTGGCAAAAGTGACCTTCTCCTCTGAACATGGAACTACAGCAAAGACCTTCTCAATATTCCGAATCCATTCATCTGCTACATTAGGATTGAGGGTCCCCTTGAAAACAGGTGGATTCGCCTTACGAATTCCCCGAAACGAGCATGTTCGGGAATTTCATGTCCTTGATTTATATTAGCTTGACGATCTGATCCATCCGTTCCATCATCATTCTCATGGTCCTTGCTACGTCGCGAAGTGCTTCAGCGGTCTCATTATCTTGGTTATTCTGTGCGCGCTAGTCTGTTGTCGTCGTGCCATTGGTCCCTATACACACAAAACAGGCAACACTGAGGTGATCAGGCCCAATATTCCATGCAAAGTGAGCAAGTTACCATGGCACTTTCAACATACAGTAGTCATGTATTTCTAATCCTCAAGCTCATCCTAATGATAAACATCTACACATGACATTACTAACGTATTATGCTTTAGAAGCATAGCCAGTCCAATCCTCAGGCTCTTGAGAACGAACTCTCTGATACCAAAATGTAACACCCTAATAATTAACCCAATACACCTAGGAGTATCTGATTAATTACTAGACTTTACTCTTTGCTTCAGTTCCTTAATCATGCTTTGAAAATACTTAGTGAAATTACGAGCCATTTTTTTTTAAACATAATTGAAAACGTGAGCCGCTTAACGTGAATGATTTAGCAAAATTTAAAAGACACATAGGAATTTACAAACATCACATCATAATATATTGGCTCCATCATACAGCATCCATAATTACATATCATATAGATATTTTGCCTACCAAGAATAAGACTAAGTGTAGGCAATCTAATAAAACATAAATAATATATGGATGGAAGGACATCCATTAATGGCACCTAGTAATAACACTCCAGGGATAGGGATAGATATCTAAATATACGAGTGAAACTAGCAGGATTCAAGTTCAGTACCCTGAAGCCTCAATGTGATTCACGAACGCTTCCTTCTATTTCTGAAGACGAGATGGAAAGAAAAATAGAGGGAGTGAGAAACTTATAAAGAATCTCAGTAGGGTACTCACCTCATGATGCATTGTGTCATCATCATCGTCCCCAGGAACCTCGGGTTATTATGAAATAGTGAGCATGCTAAGATTGATTTATTAAGTTCGAAAATATACTTTACCGAGGTTCGTCGGTTTTAATCATGCGTCTTATAATGCATCATAAACTTAGCATGTCATGTTTATAATGAACTTTTCCTTTCATATATAATAACATAGTTATGCATAAAATCACATCATATTCCTCATCATCATTTCATAATACTATGCATAGCAGAACATCATATTTCTCATCATCATCTCATAAATACTATGCATAGCAGAACATCATATTCACATAATGCATTTACTTAGTTTCTTAGGTGACTTAAAGTTACTTTCATCATCATTTTCCTGGGCCACCCTATACTCCACCCTTTTGGGAGTAATCTAGGTTATGAGCTCATACCTTACTAGTCGTCACTAGCATATACTTATCCCTTTTGATAAGTTAAAATTCTGTCTCTACCCTTTTGAGAGAACGGACTAGGGGCAAGAATCACCTTTTCACCACCTATAGTTTGATGGGTCCAAAGGATCATTTTCTCAGGATCACCTTTTCACCACCTATAGTCTGATGGGTCCAAAGGTCATTTCCTCATATATTTTAAGTCACCTTTAAGTCTTTGCATGTTATATCATAATACAATTCTCAATTCATAATCATTTATAACATTTTCTCATTTATAGTCTTATTCTGGAATAATATATATACCAACTGGAATCATGCATCCTGGAGATTCCAGGAAAGAGAGGTGGGTCACAAATGGACACGCTTAAATACCAAGTCTTTCCTAGCCAGAACCTTTCCAAATTACACTTTTACAATATACTTTCTTCCAACTAGGGTAAATTTTTAAATAACAAAGAATATTTCATTATTTCATGCATAAGCATTCTCATTGTTTGCAACAGCAACTATAACATGCAAGCCATGAAATCATTCAATGAAATCAAATACTTAATAAGCATCATCATAAATCCTTACTAAAGCTGTCTTAAATAATTGAAACTCTAGAATCAGGTAACCTCAATTATCAAACTAATTAATTATGCATCTAAGGGATTAATTACCATCATTACCATTAATCATAAGCCTTAAGAACATTATTAAACCATATGAGGCGCATAGGCAGTAAATCATATTTAAAGCTTTACGGTTGCTTTATGTAGCTAATTTCACTTCTAACATGCATAGAATTATTCCTTATCAATAAACATAATTATCACAACTTCAAACATATTAAATCATCATCATTTATTGGTACTAATCTCATATCAGAAGCCGAATCATGAACCTCATATAATTGTATAAAATCACATTTTAAGTGAACATAAAATATTAGTTTCCCGTAGAATCCTTGCAAAGCTTTAAAACTCTTTTAGAAACTAATTCTTTTTGCTAAACTTGAAAGAATCTTCATAATTAAAATTCTCACTTAAGATAAAAGGAGCAAGTCTTGAGCTTAAGAGATTTATGTGATATCTTAGAATCATAAACATGCTATGCAACCTCATTTTAATCTTGTCATTATAAGGTGATAACTTGGAATTATAAACATGATATGCAAATCCATTTCTTTATCTTTAAGATTTAAGGTGATGACTTGAAAATTAAACATGATGCAAGAACTTGAAATATAAACATGATGCAAGAAACTGGAGCGGCGTAGTCCGCATAGGACAGTGGAGGAGAAGAAGAATCTTAAGAAACCGAGCGCGGTAATCCGCACTGACCGGTGAAGGGAGAAGAGAATTATTATTACATCTTTTTAAGCTCCAATCTCAAGACTTCTTAAAGAATAAATTCTTTAACTCCAATAATCTTATTTCTTTGCTTGTGATACTTGGGCAAGTCTTTGAGCTCTAGGATCTTTAGGTGATGACATAAAAATAAACATGTCATGCGTTGATTCTTTTAGCCATTATAAAATAAAGTGAGAGCATAAAATAAATATGAGATGCAACCTCTTTATTATCTTTGAAGATTAAGTGACAACTTGAAACATAAACATGAAATGCAAGCTTGGAAATTTAAACATGAATATGCAAGTTCATTTATTCATTCTTGAGAATTTAGTGATGACATAGAAAGTAAACATGGTTATGCAAGGCATAAACTTAAACATGGATGCAAGTTCATTTTATTTCTTTACTAGAGCTCCTCCAAGACTTTAGAGAAATATAAATTCAACCCAATATATCTTAGCAAGACAAAGTGAAAAATACATCTTTCAAGTTCTAAACTCAAGATCATAAAAACATCATAAAAATATTATTCTTTAAAGTTTTGCATCAAGTGGAACTTTCAAGCTTTAGAGGCCTAACTTGTGATGGATTCACAACCCACCCTCAAGGTCCTCATCATCAAGCCATCATCTTAGTCCCACCTAGGCCATATGGCTGAATTGTTCAAAGAAAAAGGAAGAAGAAAACCAAATGGAAAAACTAGAGAAAATCCATGAAATCATCATTTTGAACCAAGAACAACACTTAGCAAAGCATAGAAATAAACTTAAAAACAACTCCCTACCTAATCTGATTTGAAGGAAAGGAAGAGAACTTGGTTTCCTTGAGTGAAATGAAAGAAAATATTCTTGAAAACTTGAAGAAAGAATTCAGCCAAGAGGAGGAGGAAATGAGAGCTTTTGGTGCTCCTAAAACTAGAATTTGTGTAAGTTATGAACTAAGCATCTAAACTATCTTCAAGCATGCCTATTTATAGAGATTTTGCAGCTCATAAATGGACAAAGGAAGGAGGAAATCTGACCAAAAATTAGAGAAAAAAATAAGGAAGAAAAATCATTTTGTTTGGTGGCTTAAAACATGGAATCATGTTTCCATGTTTTCATGATTCTTTGTTTTCATTCTTTGGATTTTTGTGTAATAATTTTCTGACTTATTACTCAATAATTTCGTGCATTACAGCCTTGTGGAAGAGGATTTTGTGTGTTCCATGTATTATTTAGGTGTAGGCAAGGTATTCATGCAATTTAGAGAATTTACGGTTAAGGGTTTAAGTGAATTACTAAGCAATTTGGGTGTTTTAAGCAATTTTAGGTTCTAATCAATCTAAATAAATAATTTTGACTCTAGATTAATAATTAGAATTTAATAAGCTTTAATTTGAGCCTAATATTGCTTAGGTTTCGTTAGACGAATCAAAAATCTCAAAATTTGTAAAACTCACAAGACAGGGGCAAAACGGTCATTTTACTTAAAAATTGCCCGAGACCACCCGAGCTTAACCAATGGTTAATCATGGCTTAAAAACACCTTTTAACACATTTTAGTGAGGTTCGGGCTAAGTCGGCACGCAAATCGGAGTTAAAACGCAAGGGCGTTTTGGTCATTTCGCGTGAAGCTCAAAATTAGGATTCTTCTCCTCTATTAACACACATAACACAAACAATCCCTTATTAACATCAAAACATCCCCTTGAGGATGGGTGGGGCCCACGATCCTCATTTTCTGAGTAAAATAACCTCAGGGCATTTTGGTCATTTTACACGTACAGAAATTTGGGTTTGCAATACTTGCACGAATTGCTCCTAACTTCTCTTCTAACGTTATATTCCTTTATTAAGGATTGTTTGGTCTCAAATTTTATATAATATTTACCTACGGTAATTCGGTAATTCCTAATGACAGTAAAAATTACAGTAAAAATTGGGGCGTTACATTTGGTACACATCTTCTTTACTATATTTATAGACGCATGTAGAAACTTAGGTAAACAAGATATACAAGTTCACTATGAAACTACAAATTTTATCAGTTTCTTTAGGGCTATCTCTGGAATCAATTGGAGACGAACAGAGAACAAACACATAGGGATGAGAATTCTAAAATTCTCAGGGTATCCCCAAAACATATAATGAAACTCATGTCATCGTTATCGTCCCAGCTACTTTCGGTTTATTAAGTAAAATTGTGAGCATACAACTTATACCAAATGTTTATTTTAAAGTTCAAAAATTATTCTTCCGAAGTGGGTTTATTTTAATTACTCAAACTCAGGATACATGTGTCATACTATTCAACATCATACAATTCATTTTCAACTTTATGTGCCCTCAGGACATCAAAGGGGACCTTTTCTGTCCCATTTTGGACTAAAGGGACCTCTCCGTGCCTTCCACAGAACTAAAGGGGACCTATTTGTGCCCTTTCATACTAAAGAGGACTTCATTCTTCACTTAGTACATACATCATCCTCAAGCTCACATTCCTATATGCATTAGCATAGTTTCTGAATTTCACAATGTTTCAAACATATATATCATTCATTTATCACTTTTCTTTTTACCAATGTATGCTTAAAGCTCATATATACAATCAATCACAAGTGATTCTATTTCTTTAATCATAAACCAATCTTTAACGTCACTAGCACGCATTCATATACATCATACTTGAACCAAATGTTATTATATCATCAAAATCAATACTTGGATTCAATTCCAGCATATTGGCAGATTTCACAACTTTGTAAGCACTAATTTATTTGCATAACAAAAAATCAATTCAGAGGCCATAAAAATTATCTAAGACACTTCAATGTGTCCAAAAGGTTCAGTAAAAATTTTAGAACAAAAAGAGTTTCTAAGCATGCTAATAAAATTCTACAAATTGGAGGTTAGAATCTACTTATTTTCAGTCATAGCCAAATCTCAATTTTATTACCCTACCAAATTATTATTTAAGGTCTTGTTAAAATTCAAGGTTGGACTCCAATGTGTCCTAACATCTTGTAAAAATTTCAAGTAATAATTCAATCATTTGGTATTGTAAAAAAATTAGGAAAATTTATAGCTTTATTCTAACATTTCAGGCAGCATCATACAATTTCGGTTAGTGATTTTTTTAAAGCTTAACTCAAAATCAGAACCCAAGAAAATTTATGGGACTAGCGCAAGATGTTAAGCTCAAACATATATTTTTTCAGGCACAAATGCTTACAACATGCCTAGAAAAATCGTGATCATACACTGCCTGTAAGAAACCCAAAAATCCAGCAAGTATCACTCAAGCATCTTTTTGATAAAATTGATTTCTAGCATCATCCAAACATACCACCAAAATTAATACATCAATAACCATGTATTATCAACCCATACAATCAAAATTTCAGACCTAACTCAATCAAAACTTATCAGAATAAATTTGAAGAAAAAGGGCAAAGAAAACCTTACTTTTAGTGACTTAATGGATCCTTTGTCCCAAGTTGCTCAAAGATTGTTTTCTTCCACTCCAAAGCTCCTAAATCAACCCCAACTCCTTCCTAAATCAGTGAGCATGAGATAGCAAGGTAAGGATTGGCAAAGGAATAGAGATTTTAATTAGTTAGTTTTGTAGGATTGAGGTGTAGAAGAGTTTAATAAAGGAATTTAGAAGCTTTGACAACTCTAGGCTAGTGTTTATGGGCTTTGAATGAAGGATTGGAGCTCATGGAAATGGAGGGGAGTTGCTGCGTTTCTTGCAAATGGCCGAGAATGTCTTGGCTTGTTTGAGAAGGAATAACTTTGTGTTTATCTTGTATTTAAGGTATAAATATTATAATATGTAGTTGACTAATTCTTAATCTAAGAAAGAAAATGGATGGCTAGGATTGAATCTTGTAATTCAAGATTGAATATTAGCCTATCATTTGATATAAAGAGATAAGCTTATTCATTTGTAGACGTCAAATAGTTTTCGATGTTAAAATTCGCACATGAAATTTCGCGAATGGGTAAACATCATACGGGTAATCAAATATTGCTCAAAAATTAATTCTAAGCCTAAAATTCTCATTCCTTATCATTTCTAGTCACAATCCTATAATTTCTCAGTTTTGGGCACCTCAGAGTCCCAATTTTAAGGTTTTGGCTATCAGGACGATCCATTGAGACCCATAAAACACTACTCACATTTTTTTTACACATCCCTTGGATCGTCTTCATCATTGCTAAAACTATCAGATTTTTGAAATTCTCACTAGTAAAGCTCAAATTAATTTTTAAATATATTTTTTTTGGTGTTACATTACCACCCACCTTAAAAAGAATTTTGCCCTCAAAATTCATTTGAAAAAAAATAGGTTTCAAAAGACACACATTTTCTTTTTCAAACAAGCAATTTCACACACAATTCAAATAATTTATTTGAATCCTAAACGTTCCTATCTTAGATTTGGGTGGTAACGTCCCTTCGATTTTTGGTGAAGACCTACTCTGGTGTTGTGGCTTGGTAGTTGGTTTTGAATTCCTATATGGGCACTCCTCATTATATGTCCTGGCCTCCAACGAGTATACATTCTCCCAGCCAAGCAAGGTCTTCCCCATGGTTCTTTCCACATTTTGGACAATCTTGGCTTGTGGTCACGTTTGTTGCCGTCTAATCCCCATGCATATTGGGCTGAAACGGCTTCCTTTTGGGGCGGGGCCTCCTCATAATCTTGGCCTTCAGGTGCTAGTCTCTTACTAGAAGTGTTCTTAGTAGATTGGATGATTGCCAACTTCTTGTTGGAGTCCTCTGCGCGCCATACTTGTTTACCAAAGTCGCATAATTTCTTATCTCTAAGAGTCTTGTAGCAGCTTCAATATCCTCATGTAACCCTCCTTCATACTTCATGCATTTCCAGCTTCATCAGATAAAGCTGTAGATAGTGAAAAATTTACAGAGCTTCAAACTTTCCTGTGTACTGCTCATACTCATGGACCCTTGCTTAAGTGCCATGAATTCCAACTCCTTTGCATTCCTCACTGAAGTAGGGAAGTACTTGAGGTAGAAAGCTTCCTTGAAGATATCCCAGGTGACTTCAGTTTGAGAAGCTTCGAATAATCCCTTGGTGCGAACCCACCAAAATTCAACATCTGTTCTAGCATGTAGTAGCAAAAGCAACTTTCTGGGTCTTGATGCAGGGAAGAATTGAAAAAATCTTCACCATGGCTTTAGTCCATCTTCCGTCTTTATTTGGATTGAAAGCTCCTCAAAGGCTAGGATTGTTTCCTGAAACTCTGCAAACTTCTGGTATTCTATATCCACTTCATTCCTTAGGGTTACCAGCAGGGTTACGTTCCTCTTTACGGCCTAACCTTTTCATCATTCGGTTAGCAACCGTTGCCCGTCTCTCTCAATGTCAGGCCATCTCACAAAATGTATCCATCATATCAACTTCATTTCCAGCTCTATCCTATTATGCCGATTTGAAGTCATTGATTCCTATCACAACAAATAAAAATATTGAGTTGATCAGGCTCAATACCAAGCTAAGTGTAGCAGGACCCACAACATTCCTAACCAACAGTCATACACATATATAGGATTATAATGCATGACATTTACTAAGGAAGCATAGCCACCCCATTCCTCAAGCTCTTACTAGGATGAGCTGCTCCATACCATAATGTAACATCCTCCAAAGTACAACCTCATCTTTAAGTCATGGTGTCATATCTCGGAGCTGTTACTTATAAATTTTTGGACTTTTCTTAATTATCTATGGCAAGAATCGGTCGACATCGTGTATTAACTAATTCATAGTTCAATTAAAATATATAGCAAAAAAAAAATATATTTATTTAATACAAGTCAAGTACAAAGGAAACTCTTCTATAAGCTTTGGTACACATCTATTCTTTACTACATTTATATATGCATGTACATAACTAAGTACAACAGATACAAGTCTCCACTACTAAACTACAAAAATTCCAATTCAGATTTTCTTGTAGAGGCTTCATTGTTCTCTGGAATCAACCTGGATGACATAGAAACAATGTAACACCCTAATATTTAATCCTAATACGCCTAGGACGTATTCAAGATTAATTATTAGTTATTACTTCTCTTTAAATTCATTTACAAAATAATTAGCGGAAAATACAGGTAAATTTTTTTTTTTGAAATATTTCATATAAAACAAAGTACGAGCCTTGCGCGTAACATATACAACGTGAAGCTGAGAAGAGTAATAAAGCATACAAAACATAAGCTTTAAAGAACACATCCATTATAAACATCATTCTTCATCACATTAGATAACATAGTTTAGTACATCACTAGGAAATATAACAAAAATAAAGTCTTACTCATACTAGTGGGCAGAGTCTTAGGACAATAACATAAAATAAGAAACATGAAGACAAATACATGGTAACATCCCCAGATACTCCCACAAAGCAACCTTCCGCTAAGACTCCGGACCGACCAAATCCTCGGACGGAGATTAGCCTACGAACTCGAAGCTCCTCGGATGTGGCCCATCGAAGAGGGACGTGGGCATTGGAATCGGCGGAGCGACGTGACCACCTCCTGAGGACGTCTCTTGGCAACGTACATGCCTCAAAGGCCTGCGGAAGTTGTCTCCTTGCTATCCCTCTCAGGCCAAAGGCACGAAGGGTGGAATCCTTGAATACGGTATTGGGATGAGTCTCCTAGGTGGTCCCTCCCGGAGCGGCGTATGAGGGACATGAACTAGGAAGGTCATGAACCGTTGAGGACGATGGTTGGGCATGGCGGTTCTTCTTGTCACGGGGCTCGCGTCCTCTCGAAGATCATGTCGTCACCAAAGGGGGAGGTCGGGATGAATCAAAGCTGAGACTGGAAAGCAACGAGCGTCCCATGTATGCAAAACTGCGTATAGCACAACGACCCTCGAAGTGGTAGGGCTGACTACCGGATTCGTAGTGAGCTTCCACGGGTGCTTCAACAAAAATCAGGAACGCCATCGATGTCTGAAGACGTAACGGAAAGAAAAGAGAGAGAGGGTGATAACTCTTGCTAAGAATCTCATAGGGAAATCCTTATCCTAATGTCATCGTTTACATTCCAGGAACCTTGGGTTTATTATGAAAAGGTTAAGCATGCATAGGTTCTTTATGAGGTTTTCACAAAAATATTTATCCAAGGTCCATATCTTTTATAATGATTCTTAATGCGTGCATGCAACATAATAGTTCATGGATGCATGGAAGTACTTTAGGTATATCAGAAAAATATCAAACAACATATAAGTGGCATGTAACTTTTCTCTTGAACATCTTTCCTTTTCTCATACTTGTGACACCAATCATAATAGTAACCGCACCCCTTAAACTAGGCTATGAGCTCATACCTTAACTAATCGTCACTAGTTCTTACTTATCCTCTTGATAAGCGAATCATAACATAATCATATTCATCATAATCCCGACTCCAGGAGTACGGAGTGGGCCTAAGACACCCATCATGGACTTTTTCCTTCTTCGAAACATATCGAACTTGTTAAGACCAACGACTTTGTCCGCATTGGCAGGTGATGTCTATGCCCTCGAGCTTTACCTTCTCTCACCAGCAGTAGGAGAAGTACGTCTCGTGTGTCACCTTAAACATCATATATTTCATTCTTCGAAAGGCATCGACTTGTTAAGACAGCGACTTTGTCGCTTTTCAGGAGGGAAAAGCCTATGCCTCACGATTTTACCTTCTCTCAGGAGTAGGAGAAGTACGTCTCGGCATATCATCATTAAACATCATATTTCTCAAAAACTTTCTTTATGTCCCTCAATTCTGACGGAAATTCGGATAACAGCTACTCTAGAATTTCCTCAAATTTGAGTCATGCCACATAATCTGATCACATGCATCATTTTCATGGAACTTTCTCAAATCAATAACTTTCTAGTTCACATGAGCATATTCCTTAATCTCATTCACATTTGAAAACTTATGCATCTTGAACACAATACTTCATCATATCATCATACCAATCATACACATAAAGTTTCATGCTCAAGGAACTAACATAATCACATCATCATAAATATGCTCGGGCTCATCATCATAAATATGCTCTCTCGCCACTATCTCATAGTATCTTATGCTTTTGACCCTTACGGGCCTTAAACTTGTATTTGCATTTTCATTACCCTTGTGAAATTAATAATTTAAAATAATTCTTTTGGTGAGAAAATGGTTAATTAAGGTGGTTCAAGACTTGATTAGGAGGGTAATCTTATTAGATTAGTAATTTAAAATAATTCTTTTGGTCAAATGAGGTATGGCACAATTCCTTAATTTAAGGAATTGGAGAGAGAAAATACTATTCAAGATTCCATGACTAGGAATTTTGAATTAAAGAATGCAATTAGAGTGTATCTAAGCAATCTTAGGTTCTAATTAACATTAATAAATCATTTTAAATTTAGATTAATTATCGAAAAATTAATTTTCCATTGGAGCCTAATATTGCTTAGGTTTGCTTAATTGCGTCGTTAGACTTATTGCACACGTTCTTAGGGGCAAATGGTAATTCTGCTAAAGCTCGGGACCTTGAGCAGGAACTAAACATCAAACATTGTTCATAAACATCATTCTAAACTTCCTGGAAGTTTTGGGCTAAACGGCACCTTTTCCCGTAGATAGGAGGGGTATTTTGGTCATTTTGAGAAAGTTTAGAAAACGAGATTCTGCCTTGGATATTATCCATAACAGCATAATCCCCTTTAAACATCGAGTTGACGCATTTGAGGGTTGCCGGGGAACTGCCCTTTTAATCCTAGGTAAAAATGACCTTAGGGGCATTTCGGTCATTTGTACTCTAACAACAGAAATTTGGCGTTACAAACAAACACAAGAGGGTGAATTCTAAAATTAGGAGGCATCCCTAAACATATAATGAAACTCATGTCATCGTTATCGTCCCAGCCATTTTAGTTTATTAGTAAAATTGTGAGCATGCAACATATATCAAAGGTTTATTTTAAAGTTCAAAAATTATTCTTCCTGAAAATGGGTTTATTTTAATTACTCAATCACTTAGTATACATGTGTCAAACTACTCAACATCATAATAATTCATTTTCAACTTTATGTGCCCTTAAGTATTAAAGGACCTTTTTCTGCCCATTTCGACTAAAGGGGGCCTTCCAGTGCCTTTCACAATCTAATAAAGGGACCTGTACTAAAGAGGACTTCATTCTTCACTTAGTACATACATCGTCCTTAAGCTCACATTACTATATTCATTAGCATAGTTTTTGAATTTCACAATGTTTCAAACATATATATCATTCATTTATCACGTTTTTTTTTACCAATGTATGCTTAAAGCTCATATATACAATCAATCACAAGTGATTCTCATTCCTTTCACATAAACCAATCTTTAATGTTACTAGCATGCATTCATATACATCATACTTGAACCAAATGTTATTATATCATCAAAATCAATACTTGGATTCAATTCCAGCATATTGGCAAATTTCACAACTTTGTAGCACAAATTTATTTGCACATCTAGACAATCAATTCAAAGGCCATAAAAATTATCAAATACACTTCAATGTGTCCAAAAGGTTCAGGAAAACATTTTAGAGCAAAAAGCATTCTCTAAGCATATTAATAACATTCTACAAATTTAGGTTAGAATCTACTTGTTTTCAGTCATAGCCAAATGTCTCAATTTATTACCTTACCAAATGATTATATAAGGTCCTGATAAAATTCAGGTTGGACTTCACTATCTCTCAACATCTTGTAAAAATTTCAAGTGATAATTCAATCATTTGGTATTGTAAAAAAATTAGGAAAATTTACAGCTTCTATTCCAACATTTCAAGCAGCATTTATACAATTTTGGTTAGTGATTTTTTTTAAAGCAGTTTAACGAAAATTAGAACCCAAGAAAATTCATGGGACTAGCAAGATGATGTCAAACATATATTTTTTTCAGCTCACAAAAATGCCTACAACATGCCTAGAAAAATCCGTGACCATACACTTCCTGAAGAATCCTGAAAATCCAGCAAGTATCATTCAACATATTTTTGACAAAATTGATTTCTAGCATCATCCAAACATACAACCAAAATTAACACATCAATATCCATGTATTATCACCCCATGCAATCAAAAAATTCAGACCTAACTCATTTAGAACTTTCAGAATAAATTTGAAGAAAAAAGGGCAAAGAAGACCTTACTTTTAGTGACTTAATGGATCCTTTGTCCCAAGTTGCCCAAAGATTGTTTTCTTCCACTCCAAAGCTCCTAAATCAACCCCAACTCCTTCCTAAAATCAGCTGAAGGTGAGATAGCAAGGTAAGGATTGGTGAGGATAGAGATTTTAATTGGTTAGTTTTGTAGGGATTGAGGTTTAGAACAAGTTTAATAAAGGAATTTTGAAGCTTTGACAACTCTAGGCTAGTGTTTATGGGCTTTGAATGAAGGATTGGAGCTCATGGAAATGGAGGGGAAGTTGCTGCGTTTCTTGCAAATGACCTGGAATGTTTGGGCTTGTTCGAGAAGGAATAAGTTTGTGTTTATCTTGTATTTAAGGTACAAATATTATAATATATAGTTGGCTAATTCTTAATCTAAGAAAGTAAAATGGATGGCTAGAATTGAATCTTGTAATTCAAGATTGAATCTTAGCCATTCATTTGATATAAAGAGATAAGCTCATTCATTTTGTAGAGGTCAAAATAGTTTTCATGTTAGAATTCGCACATTGAAATTTCCCGAACGGGTAAAACATCGTACCAGGGAATCAAATATCGTTCAAAAATTAATTCTAAGCCTAAAATTCTTTTCCTACCATTTCTAGTTGCAATCCTATAATTTTCAGTTTTGGGCATTTTCCTACCCAATTCTAAGGTTTCAGCTATCTCGATAGCCCTAAGGACAAAATAGTGTTCACATTTCTTTTTACACTTCCATTGGATCGTCCTCATCATTGCTAAAATTGTCAGATTTTATGAAATTCTCACTAGTAAAGCTCAAATTAATTTTTAAATAATTTTTTTTAGGTGTTACACAGGGCGAGCATGGTACCTTCTGTGGGCTTGGTGGCTCTTTCATGAGAAGTATAGCTCTTTCATCTCTGAGTGACTTGTAGCCTTCGTCCCACCACCCTCCATCATCATAGGAATGGTGGGGGCAGATCTGGAAGTAAATCTGGGTGGGTGAGTCCTCGGATGGGTCCGCCCATGACTTAGGGTGGCGAGGAGGTGATTGTGGCATGTCACGGGATGTCTTTGGCGGCAAAGCAATAGGGGGTGTGCTTGGACTCACTCCTTATATGACAAGCACACTAAAAAATGAGATCGTTAGTAAACGGAATAGCAATGGAGAACCTGAAGCTTGGTAACGTGTGTGCAAAGGGACGTTCCATGAAGGCAAAAGGCAGACAACACAATGACCCACGAAGTGATACATCTTGGTGAGCAACGTCGAAGTGCATTTCCTAGGTGGAGCATCAATGTAGATCACGAAGGTTGCCATCGGTCTCTGAAGACGAGATGGAAAGAAGAAGAAGGATGAGAAACTTATACAAGAATCTCAGGAGGCTTTTCGCCTCCTAATGTATGTCATCATCTACGTCCCTAGGAACCTCATGTTTCAATTATGAAAGTGTTAAGCATGTATAAAGTTCAGTTAGTTAGTTCCAAAATATTCTTAGCCAGGGATTGTGTCTTTTAGCATAAGTCTTAATGCATGAGTGTAGCATACTAATTCATGGATGCATGCTAATACCATAAGCAAAATATCATGTGGGCATAACATGGAAAATACAAATTCTTCTAGCATGATCATTCTTTATGATTCTTTTAGGTGACTTAAACTTCTTACTCTCTTTTCCATGGGTCCATCCTAATATCTCTCCTTTGAGAGTTCTAGGTTATGAGCTCATACTTAACTAGTCGTCACTAGTCTACACTTATCCTCTTGATAAGCTAATTTTTTGACTCCCAAGAGTGCGGCTTAGGGGGCATAGGATCACCTTTCATAACCATTAATTCTTGGAGTCGAAAGGGTCCTTTTTGGTTCACCTTCATAACCTTTAATTTGGGAGTCTAGAAGATCACTTCCATATATTTTATGTCACCTTAGTCTTATTGGCATGTTAATTAGAGATGCAATGTGAGCATGTAATCATAGTTCATCATAAAACATATCATGTTCATAATTCTCATGAATCATGCCTCTCAATTAGTCAACCATAATCTCATCATGCCACAATATCATTGCATCATTAATTCGCATAATCATACCATCAATCATTATCTTAAAGCAGTAAACATGCTCCTACCTAGTATGTCAAAAATCAAGAACCTTACTACTAATACATATGAAAAGTTCAACAGGATATACATCTAATCAGCATACTAGGGAATCACCAACCACACAATTCAACACATAAGCATATAAGGTCATCAATCCATTTTATCTTGTTTAGAACACACTGATTTTGCTCATTTGGGTTCTGGGTCGACTTACATGGTTGGTAATCGATTACCAGAATTAGAAACTTGTACCAACTTCAAAAAACCTGGCAATCAATTACATGAGCATGGTAATCAATGACCAGTAACCAAAATTTGTTCTGGCATCAACAACATCATGGTAATCAATTACATGAACTTGGTATCAATCACCAAAGCCAAAAAATTGTTCCAGGTATGAAGAACAACCTTGGTAATCGATTACATAGGTTGATAATCAATTACCAAAACCAAAAATCTTTTGAAAGAATCATCTGGAATTCGATTACATGGGCTAGAATGGATTACCAGAATCCCTGAATTTGAGAAATCAAAGTCTTAACATATTTCAAGTTGCTCTTTCACTTCAAGATCATTTTAGAACATCATTCTAACATTCTTTGAAATCAAGTTCACATTTTACAAATCAAAACCAACATTGTATCATGGCTAAGACACATCCCATAGCCATGATCAAGATTTCATTTTAAGATACAAGGGCAAATCTTTGAGCTTTAGGGATGTAGGTGGTGACAAGAATAATAAACATGTCATGCAATCCCATTTTTTATCTTTATCATTATTAAGTGAGAGCTCAAAATATAAATATAATATGTAAGACTTAAAACTTAAATATGAGAATGCAAGTTCATTTTTAAATCTTCAAAGTTTAGGTGATAACGTGAAATATAAACATGGAATGTAGACTAGAAATTTAAATATGGAAATGCAATTCCATTTCTTTAGTCTTTAAGATTTAGGGTGATAACTTGAAAATAAACATGATATGCAAGGCATTGAAATATAAACATGAGATGCAAGAGCTTGAAATATAAACATGATGCAAATTCATTTTCATATCTTGCTAGAGCTTTTTCATGACTTTAAAGAATCAAACTCTCAACCCCAATCAATCTTAACAAAAATGGAAATGAGCTTTAGAGTTTTTTGACACCATGGTTCCAAGAACTCATTTTTTTAGACTCACTATCATGCTCAAAGAAAACTAACAAAGACAACCAACAATGAACCACTTCCCACACTCTTGTAAAACCAAAAAGTGAAGCCTTAAGCTTTAGAAGTCTAACACATGATGGTTTTACAACCAACATTAGAAACCCTCATCATCAAGCTATGGCCTTGATCATCAAAGAAAGAAACATTCAAGAACTAACAACATTTCCTCCTTACCATCTCTTTAAAACCAAACAAAATAAACCAAAACTTGGGCTCTAGAGGTCAAGCACATGGTGATATCAACCTCACCATCAAGCTCTCTCATTATCAAGCCATGGTTTTCAATCATCTAACAACAACAAAAATGAAAAAGGAAAGCAAAACAAAGGGAAGATCAAAATTGAAAATGGAAGGGAAGAAAAGAACAAGTCATAGCCATCATCAATCATCAATCCAAAAATAAAAAGAAAACAAGAGAAAAACTCAAAACAAAAATCCCTACCATAGTTGTTTCTTTAGTTGAAAATAAGGGAGCTTGATCTTGGAAATGAAGGATTATGTGTTTGTCAGTTGAGAGGAGGTTGGGAATGGTGGTGGAAGAGGAAGAAGATGAGAACTTTTGAGTTGAGAGAGAAGAGAGGATTTTTGGCCAACTTCTTGTGTAAGATTGCTACCAAAAGCAAATGATAAAATGAGGACTCTTTTTGGTGTTTTGGTATTTATGAGAATTGAAATATGAAGGGAAAAAGGGGGAGGAGGCCGCGGCCTCTTGGCTGCCTTTTGGGGGAAAATTTTTCCATTTTTCCAAGTGTGTTAGGATATGGATTAGAGATAGATTTGATTAAGGAATGAGTTAGGAATTGGTAATTGGGTCTTTGGGTTTGTAATCATGTGTTTAAGGCTTTTCAATACATGATTAAGAGTGGTCTTGCATGCTTAGTTTGAATTAAATTTCATTAGTTTGAAATTCAAACTCCAACAGGTTTCCTTGATTTAGGGAATTTGAGAGAGAATTTAATATTTGCTCATGACATGACATGATGTCTTTGATTAATAAGGGAATTTGATTTTCCTTAAGCAATCTGAGGTCTTAATTAACTTCAAACAATTATTTAGACTCAAAATTAGATAAAATTGATTTATCTTTAATTAGAGCCTAATATTGCCCATATTTCCATTTGCCGGTAATTAGCTGCTTAGCACCAAACAAGGGTAGAAACATAAATTCACACAAGGACTCCCCAGACCACCTGGACTTTCCAGGCATCATGCAACACTTATACTTAACGTTTTCAAACTCCCAGGTGATGGTCGGATTCGTCCGCCATTAATTTCGCGTAAATTACCTCAGGGAATTCAAGGAATTTCACGTATAAGAAAAACAAGGAAAATGAGATTTCATCTCTAACACATCTATTACATATACAATCCCTTCAAACACTGACTAACCCCTTGAGGATAGCCTGATTGGCGTCCCTTTTCTTTTAAGCAAAATGACCTCAGGGCTATTTTAGTCATTTTGTACTCAGGAAAATCCTGGGTGTTATACAACCTGGAGACGACATGGAAACACACACATAGGCGAGAATTCTAAAATTCTTAATAGGTATCCCAAAATGTAGAGTAAAATAAATCTATGTCATTGTCATCATCTTAGCCACTTCGGTTTATTAAGAAAACATGATCATGCATTTCATAACAATGTTCATTTTAGAGTTCAAAATTATCCTTTTGAAGTGGATTTCTTTTAAACATTTAATCACTTACTATACATATGTCATTGTACCTAACATCATAAAATTTCATTCTAAACAAATAATTTAGTAAATTATGCATCTTTCTTAACTTCACGTGCCCTTGATAGTTGGAGGGGTCTAATCTTTCTTTATGTGCCCTTAACAAGTTAAAAGGGATCTCATCTTGCTTTATGTGCCCTTAACAAGTCAAAGGGGATTTCATCTTTCTTTATATACCCTTGACAAGTTGAAGGGGTTTCATCTATACCATTCTTATCATGACGTGCCCTTGGTACCTCGAAGGGATCTTCTATTGTTCATATCTCTGTGCGCTAACATACCAAAGGGGATCTCAAGTCATAGTCACAACCTTCATTTTGTAAGTGCATTCATTATTCACATTTGATTCTCATTTATTCTTCATAAACCAATTCTTACTTTTTCTAACATGCATTTATATATCACAAGTTGCATGCTCAAGTATTTACAATTAAATATTCATATCATAAGAACCAAAATACCATTATATCATTAATTCAAGGCTTTGGTTTATTTCCAAGCACATTGATAGATTTTACACTTGTGTAGAAAATTTTAATTTGCATACCAAACAATCAATTCCAAGGCTACAAAAATTAGCCATGAAACTTCAATGTGTCCACAAGGTCCTGTAAAAATTTTAGATAAGAATCATTCTCTAAATATGTTAACAAAATTTTACAAATTTGGTGGTCAGAGCCACCAATTCTCAACTCAAAGCTAGAATTTCAGAATTTTTAACCCTAGCAAATACTGCCTAAACAGAATAAAATTCATGTTCAACCTTAAGATGTTTCCAACACCTTTAAAAAATTTCAAGTGATAATTCAATCATTTGCTATGGTAACAAAATTAGCAAAATTCACAGCTTAGATCTAGCAATTAGCAATAGTTTTCTAGAGCCACGGTTCTTGATTTTTTGAAGTAGAAAAGGTCTTTATCATTTACCAAGAAAAATCATGGAGTTGCCTTAGGATATTAGCTTCAACATATAAAATTTTCAGCTCATAAAACTACCTACAACTATATCAGAAAATTCTTGCCTAACCCATACCTAGGAGAATTCTAAAATCCAGCATAGTCCAAAACTCTTTTTGACAAACATGATTTTTCAACAACACCAAACTACTCCACCAATGCAAATACATCAATATCTATGTATAATCATACATTAAATCTAGAAAATTCAAATTCCAATAAGTAAAAATCTGGAAAAATAGAATGGCCAAGGAAAAGTACAAAGAACCCTACTTTTGGGGCTTTAAGGATCTTGGCTCCAAGGATGATCCAAGAATGATCTTCTTCACTTGAAGGCCTTATAACCTACACCAAATCCTTCCTTATACAATAAAGGATGATCTCTCAAGGTGAGAAAAAGTGAAAAAGTGAAATTTCAATCGGTTAGTTTTGTAGATCTTAATGAGGGGAGTAAGTTTAGTAGAAGGAGTTTGTGGTTTTAGCAATTTTAGGCTAACATTTTGAGGATTTGAACCTTGTTTGAGGTTTTTTGAAAAGAAAGAAATGGATATTGTGGGCACGTACTTGGCCAAGAATGACAAGAAAAAATGACAAAGTTTGGTGGCTTGAATATATCCTAATATAAAGATAGCATTTATGTAGTCAAAGTATAGTTTCTTTCTAATAATAAAAAGATATGGATGACTAGGATTTAATCTTGATTTATAAGATTAAATCTTAGCCTTACACTTGACTATAAAGGATAAACATTATCCTTTTATAAAGATTAAACTATCTTTCAATGTTAGAAATCACACACCAAAATTTTACCGACCTAAAACAATATACCCGAGTAATCAAACATTGATCGAAATTAAATTTTAGTTATAAGATTCTCATTCATAACCATTTCTAACCTTAATCTTACAATTTTTAGTTTTGGCATCTCTGTTATTCTAGGTTTAAGCTCCAGTAGGTCTATAGTGCCGCAAGTCACTATTCACATTTTTTTAACACATCCATTGGATTGTCCTCATCATTACTAAAACTGTTAGATTTTTTAAATTCTCACTAATAAATTTCAAATAAATTTTTAAATAATTTTTGGGGTATTACACTTTCGACTTATTATTTATTAGATCTTTTCATCCTAAAGTCGCGAGGACCTCTTCTATTATTGACCATAATTACCTGGAAGCATTTTGGAAATGGGTGCTTATCTATTCCAATGTCGAGATGGAGGGGAATTATTCCTTGGTTCCTCTAGATGATTTGGAGCATATTTGTTAAAACTGGAACACCTATGATCTAGTTCATATTTATGTATGATTATTATTTCCTGGGCTTAAGATGAAAATCCCCTATAGGAGTTCTAGATATCCTTTTTAAATTGTATCTAACACCCTAATAATTAACCCAATACGCCTAGGTCGTATTGATTAATTACTAGACTTTACTCTTTGCTTCGTTCCTTAATCATGCTTTGAAAATACTTAGTGAAATTACGAGCCATTTTTTTTTTTAAAACATAATTGAAAACGTAAGCGGCGCATAACGTGGACGATAATCGGATAAAGCAGAAAATAAACAAACATATCATGAAGAACACATCATATTGGCTCTATCATATGATATCCATAATTACATTTCACATAGATATTTTGCCTATCAACGAGTTAAGCTAGATGTAGGCAATCTAACAAAACATAAATAATATATGGATGAAAAAACATCTATTAATGGCACCTATTTATAACACTTCACAGATAGGAATAGATATCCAAGTTTACGCTAAGGTCTAGCAATACGTTCCTCAAGGATAATAAGCTGGTTCACAAGATCACGTGCATCTACCAGGTGAGAGCATCAACAGGAATCACAAACATCACCATCACTTTCTAGACGAGATGGAAAGAAAGAAGAGGGAATGAGAAACTTATAAAAGAATCTCAGGTACTACCTCATGTGCATCGTGTCATCATCATCGTCCCAGGAACCTCGGTTTCATTATGAAAATGTGAGCATGCTAAGATTCATTTAATTAGTTTGGAAATATTTACCGAGGTCATTCATTTTAATCATGCGTCTTATAATGCATCATAAACTTAGCATGTCATGTTTATAATGAACTTTTCCTTTCATAGATAATAACATAGTTATGCATAAAATCACATCATATTCCTCATCATCATTTCATAATACTATGCATAGCAGAACATCATATTTCTCATCATCATCTCATAAATACTATGCATAGCAAAACATCATATTCACATAATGCATTTACTTAGTTTCTTAGGTGACTTAAAGTTACTTTCATCATCATTTTCCTGGGCCACCCTATACTCCACCCTTTTGGGAGTAATCTAGGTTATGAGCTCATACCTTGCTAGTTATCACCACATACTTATCCCTTTTGATAATAAAAATTCCGTCTCTACCCTTTTGAGAGAACAGACTAGGGGGCAAGAATCACCTTTCCACCGCCTATAGTTTGACGCGTCCAAAGGATCATTTTCTCATATATTTTGAGTCACCTTTAAGTCTTTGCATGTTATATCATAATACAATTCTTCATTCATAATCATCATAACATTTTCTCATTTATAGTCTTATGCCGAAATAATATATACCAACTATAATCATGCATCTGGAGATTCCAGGAAAGAGAGGTGGGTCACAATGGACACACTTAAATACCAAATCTTTCCTTAGCCAGAATCTTTCCAAATTGCACTCTTACAGGAATACACTTTCTTCCAGGAACAGAATATGTCTTTATTTCATGCATAAGTTTTCATTGTTTGCAATAGCAACTATAACATACAAACCAGGGAATCAATCAATGACACCAAATTCTTAATAAGCATCAAATCACATTTTAAGTACACATAAATTACTAGCTTCCCATAAAATTCTTACAAAGTTTTAAAACTCTTTTAGAACTAATTCTTTTTGTTAAACTTGAAAGAAGTCATAGGACTTTAGGCCTAACTTAACCATGGGACCGATTTATAACTTGAAAGAATGTTCATAATTAAATCTTTCACTTAAGATAAAAGGAGCAAGTCTTGAGCTTTAGAGATTTAGGTGACATCTTAGAATTATTACCATGCTATGCAACCTTATTTTAATCTTATCTTTATAAGTTGATAGCTTGGAATTATAAATATGATATGCAATTCCATTTCTTTATCTTTAAGATTTAAGGTGATAACTTGAAAATTAAACATGATGCAAGAACTTGTAATATAAACATGATGCAAGAAACTTGGAGCGGCGTAATCGCATAGGAAAGTAGAGGGAAGAGAATCTTAAGCAACCTAGCGGCGTAGTCCGCATAGGACCGGTGAGGGAGATGAGAATTACATTTTTTTTTAAGCTCCAATTCTCAAGACTTCTTAAAGAATAAATTCTTTAACTCCAATTATCTCATTTCTTCGCTTATGATTCATAGGCAAGTCTTTGAGCTCTAGGATTTTTAGGTGATGACATAAAATAAACATGCCATGCATTGATTCTTTTAGCCATTATAAAATAAAGTGAGAGCATAAAATAAACATGAGATGCAACTTCTTTATTATCTTTAGAGATTAAGTGACAACTTGAAATTTAAACATGAAATGCAAGCTTGAAATTTAAACATGAGATATGCAAGTTCATTTATTTATTCTTGAGAATTTAGTTATGACATAAAATAAATATGGTTGTGCAAGGCATAAACTTAAACGTGGATGCAAGTTCACTTGATCTCTTTACTAGAGCTCCTTCAAGACTTTAAGAGAATTATGATTTCAACCCAATATATGTATCTTAGCAAGACAAAGTAAAAAATACATATTTCATATTCAAACCTCAAGATAAAAACATTATTCTTTAAAGTTTTGCATTAAATGGAATGTTCAAGCTTTAGAGGCCTAACTTGTGATGGATTTACAACCCATATTCAAGGTCCTCATCATCAAGCCATCATTTCATTCCTTCCTAGGCCATTTGGCCAAAACCATGAAAGGAAAATAAGGAAAGAAAAACTGAAATTTTAGAAGCTTTGGAAACTAGTGAAACCTTCAAGTTTTAGAGATCTAACTTGTGAAAGCTTTGCAACCAACACTCAAGAATCTCATCATCAAACCATGGTCTCATCATAAGCTAGGCCATATGGCCAAAATACTTTAAAAAGAAAGGAAGAAGAAACTGAAAATGAAAACTTAAAAGAAAGCTCATGAAAACATCATTTTTGAGCTAGAAACATAACTTGTCTTAGCATAAAATGAACTTAGAAACACCTCCCTACCTAATTTGATTTGAAAGAAAGGAAGAGAACTTGGTTTCCTTGAGTGAAATGAAGCAAAATATCCTTGAAAAGCTGAAGGGAGAATTCAGCCAAGAGAAAGAAAGAAAGAAAGCTTTTGGTGCTCCTAAGACTAGAATTTGTGTAAGTTATGAACTAAGCATCTAAACTATCTTCAAGCATGCCTATTTATAGAGATTTTGCAGCTCATAAATGGACAAAGGAAGGAAGGAAATCTGACCAAAAATTAGAGGAAAAAAAATAAGGAAGAAAAATCATTTTGTTTGGTGGCTTAAAACATGGAATCATGTTTCCATGTTTTCATGATTCTTTGTTTTTATTCTTTAGATTTTTGTGTAATAATTTTCTAACTTATTACTCAATGATTTTGGCCATTACAGCCTTGTGGAAGAGGATTTTGTGTGTTCCATGTATTATTTAGGTGTAGGCAAGGTATTCATGCAATTTAGAGAATTTACGGTTAAGGCTTAAGTGAATTACTAAGCAATTTGGGTGTTTTAAGCAATTTTAGGTTCTAATCAATCTAAATAAATAATTTTGACTCTAGATTAGTGATTAGAATTTAATAAGCTTTAATTTGAGCCTAATATTGCTTAGGTTTCATTAGACGAATCGAAAATCTCAAAAATTGCAAAACTACAAGAGAGGGGCAAAATGGTTATTTCGCTTAAAAATTCCTGGTATTCAAACTTAACCAATGGCCAATCATAGCTTAAAAACACCTTTTAAAACATTTTAGTGAGGTTCGGGCTCAGTCGGCACGCAAATCGAAGTTAAAAGCCGCATGGGCGTTTTGGTCATTTCACGCGTCGAAACTCAAAATTGAGATTCTTCTATTAACACACATAACACAAACAATCCCCTATTATCCTCAAACATCCCCTTGAGGACGGGGGCCCATGATCCTCATTTTCTAGTAAAATAACCTCAGGGAATTTTGGTCATTTTACATGTCCAGAAATTCTGGCTTGCGACTCTGTAGGAATCGCTCATAACTTCTTTTCTAATGTTATATTCCTCTATTGAGGATTGTTAGGTCTTCGAATTTATATAAGAATTACCTAGGGTAATTCGGTAATTCTAAAAACAGTAAAGTTGGGCGTTACAGGATCATGTCGCCCTCCCAACTTCACCTCAACAGTTAGGCTATGATAGAGAGATTTGAGCTCGTTTGTAAGGCTCTCGAGATTCCTATTTCTGATAGAGTCTTCTTTTTCCTTTTGCCGTTAATGCTCCATTTGGTGGTAACGGAAGTCGGGATGGCTTTTCTTTATGCTCATCAAGGAAAAAGGTATTTGAGCCCTTCAAAAAAGTATTCAGAAGTTTAAGGAATTATACTTCAAAATTCAAGGCATGGGGGTTCACACTCCATTTTTTCTAACTAAGGGTGTCCCACAATTCCCATGCAACTAGAAAACCAAGTTCCATGCCCCTATCATTAAGAAGAGAAATTTAACCAACATGGAGAAAGCCATCATAGATGTTTTTCTTCAAAGTTAAGGCAGGAACACTTGTTACTAAAGAAAGTGGCTATTCTTCAAAATTATTTTATGCTAAGTTGTACTAAGAAAATATAGTAAAAGGACAACCTAGATCATCTCTAGAGGAGGCTTCAACACTTAATTAGAAAGTTGGGAGTTTTGAAAAATAGATTTAAAATTAAAACAATTGAAATTAAATGATAAAGAGGCACTAGTGCAATGTATTCCTAGGATTGAAAATTAGTTATCATTGACCAAATATTAAACCCATTGGTGGCTATTAGTTATAAATTATTGGCAATTCTACCAAGTGATCAATCGACTTTTGAAATTTAACCAATACAAGTAACTAATAAACAAGATCTCAATTTATTTAGAAATCATATTGATTTAATGAACCAATTGATATAGCCTAACTGCCAATAGAAAGTTGATTCTAATGTTCTCCTTCAAATATAAACCAATAGATCTATCAATTTATGCCCAAAGGGTTTCCCTAAATGACGATCGCAAATTAGTTATCCTAATAAAAATTATAGTAATCACCACAATAATTGTGTAACACCCTAATAATTAACTCAACACGCCTAGGACGTATTCAGTTGATTATTAGATATTACTCTTTGTTTTAGTTCTTTAATCATACTTAAAATATACTTAAGGAAAATATGAGCCATTTTTTTTAAACATAAACAAAACGTGAGTTCGTGCACATATAATGATTGTCAACATAAAGCAGAACGTATAAAACAATAAAGTAAACAAAAGCATCATATAGGCTCCATAAATATCATCCATAAGCATACCATACTGAGATATATAATAAAATACCCACCCATGAAAGGTGAGTTAAGTTCGTACATCACCATAAAAGCAAACACATAGAAAAGGAAATACAATGGAAAGCATACCCACCTAGTGCACCTATGATAGATAACCTCAACACAAAAGAAGGCTATCCTAAGCTAGTAGTGTGTGTGCACTAAAGGCTTCCAAGAACTCTATGGCTACTAGCCCTGAAAAGGTGGAACGTAACCAATCCATGAGCGAACTCCCTCAGCGGGGTATGTGTGATGCGCCATCCTGTGGACGCATGGATGGCCTCCGTGCCAACCTCGGCTGAACAACCGTGTCCTCACCACCCTCCTCATTCGTGGGAGTAGGGAGAGCTCTCGAGTAGACATAGGTAGGCGAGTCCTCCGATGGGTCGTCTCGGAATGCCTCGAACGAGGACATAGTCTAGGAAGTCACGAGGCAAGATGCGGAGGGATACGTGCATAAATCCTCTCATTATGTGTGCATGCCCTGAAGACCATGTCGTCGCTGGTAGAGGGATGTCGAGAGAATCGGTAGCTAGGGAAGGGTGTGCGAATGGACGTCCTACAAACATGAACACTCTACGCGCAACGTCCCTCAAAATTATATGATCAATGCTCAGAGTCAAAATGCACCTCCCAGGTGGGGTATCAATGAACACTACGAATGTCGCCATCGGAATCTGAAGACAATGATGGGGAAAGAAAGAGGGAGTGAGAATCTTGCTAAAGAATTCTCAGTAGAGCAATCTCCTATCTAAGGTGACATCATCATCATCTTCAGGGACCTGAGTTTCATTATGAAATAGTGAGCATACAAAGATTCATATATTAAGTTCTAGAACATCCATTGTCGAGGTCCATTCATTTTATCATGCGTCTTGTAATGCATTATACTTATCATGACATGCAAAGCTTAACCTTTTAGTACACATATAACATCATAGCAAAATACATTATGCATAGTTCATGATTCATGAATGACATTTCTTGGTTCTTTGAGTGACTTAAGTTAGTTCATCATTATCTCTTGGGGCCACCCTATACTCTACCCTTTTGAGAGTACTTCTAGGTTATGAGCTCATACCTCACTAGTCGTCATTAGCATATACTTATCCATTTTGATAAGTTAAAGTCCCAACTTAAAAGTACGGGCTAGAGGGCAAGAATTACCAATTCACCACCTATAGTTTGATGGGTCCAAAGGATCATCTTGTCATGTTTCTTAGTCACCTTAAGTCTTAGCATGTTATATCATGATGCAATTCATAATTCATAATCAACATAACATTTTCCCATATCTCATGCATAAGCATCTTCAATGTTTCCAAATGAACTATAACATGCAAGTCATGGAATTACTAATTAAAGGTCAAGTACTCATTTAACATTACACATCACATGAATTTATCATCCCAAAGCATCAAAGAACCATTATCTCAAATCATCACATAAATGTTCCCTTAATTAACCAACACTCTAAAATCGGGTAACTCTAATTGTCAACTTATTTTCTTATGCATCTAAGGGATCTATTATCATCATTACCACTAATTATATGGCTCGAGAACATTATTCAACAATGTTGGACAGCATATGTAGTAAAACAATTTCAAGGATTTACGATGTGCTAGAAGTGCATTTTTCATCCTTTCTCATTACCGGCTTTTCTTATGATGCTAAAATTAATTACTAAACTATTTATGGTCATTCTTACCTAACTAAACATGGTAAAAACATGATTCTCATAAATTTTAAAGGTGCTAGACAGAATGCATGTTTCTTGTTCTCAAGAGTTCTAGAATTCTCATTTTCAATTCTTTTTAGCTACTAATTTTGCCCAAACATCAAGAATAATTAGCTCATCAAATAACAAGCCATCCAACACATATACATCATCTAAAGCAAAATTTAAAAGTGCTGCAAACTTGTAGACAAGGCCGAAACATAAGGAACCCCATAAGCATAAAATAAGGCATTTCTACTAACTAAGCTTCATAAGAAACCTCTTATTATGTGAATCAAAATGGCGAGTCTTGAGCACTAGATCCATTCCTTTTTAGTGATGGCATAATTATAAAGATGTAATGCAAGCCTCATTCTTAGTCTTTTTAGGTTGATAGCAAAGAAGATAAATATGCAATGCAAGGGAATATAAACATGAATGCAAAAACTTGAAAGTAAACATGAATGCAAAGACTTGAAAATAAACATGAATGCAAGTCCATTTCTTTATTTTAGTGCTCTAGGCCTCTTAGAGTATTTACTCTAAATCACATCGCAACTTTAAGGTTGAGATAGGTACGCTTTGAGATTAGTTGTTAAGTAATAACTTGAAAATGAATATGCTAGACAAGAAATATAAACATAAATGCAAGGACTTGAAAGTAAACATGAATGCAAGTCAATTTCTTTATTTTAGTGCTCTAGGCTCAAGATTACCACTTTAACAACATAATAATACCATGTAGTAAAACTTTCTTATGCAAACTACTTAGCATAATCATCATATTTTTATGAAAGCAAAACTCAAGCTTTAGAGGTTTCATTGTGATGAACCCATAGTCATCATCTATAAACTCTCATCATCAAGCTATCATGACAAATCATTAAAAGCTTTAAGGCGAAATGAAAAGGAAAAAAAGAGAAAACTAAAATGATCTAGCATGGGGAACACATCATTTTTAAACCAAGAACCAAGTTTTGACAAAGAAATGAAAGATGAATATAAATGCATTAAGTCCTAAGTTTAAGATTTCTATTTTACAGCATAATAACATCATTTCTTCAAGACTTGCAAACAAGTGAAACCTTTAAGCTTTAGAGGTCAAACATGTGATGTTTTTGCAACCAACACCCAAGATCTTCATCATCAAGTCATGGTTTCATCCTCATCTAGGCCATAAGGCCGAAACATCAAGAGAGGAAAGGAAAAGGAAAAATCGAAATGAGGAGACAAAAGAAGATCATCCAAACATCTTTTTAAACCTAGAACAACACTTAACAAAGCAAGGAAATAATTTTAAAGATAACTTCCTACCAAGTTTTGTTTGAAGGAAGGAAATAATAGTTTCTTAAGATGAAATGAGAGGAAAATCTTCTTGGAACCTTGAGAGGAAATTCGGCCAAGGAGGAAAAAAAAAGGGAATTCTTTGAGCTTAGGGAAGAAAACTTGGAGTGTGCAAATATGTGTAGAGGTTTCAATGAGCTTTCAAGCATGCCTATTTATAGAGAAAATGAAACTCATGGATGACCTTTGAGGGAAGTGGCCGACGGTCATTGGGAGGAAAAGAGAAGAAATATCTCCTTGATTGGTATGGGTTTGGGCATGGTCAAGTATGTTTAAAGGTATGGTCCAAGGTATGGCCTAAGCATGGTTCTTTGAGTGTAATCAAAACAACATGTGATGAATTGAGAAGGAGGATGGCTTCGGCCATGACAGCCCAAGGAGGAAGAAAATGTGTCTTCTAATTGTGTTTTAAAGGTGTGTTTAGGTGTATCTTTGATTAGGCTTTTGATTAGGAATTTGTAAGTAAGTGTTTAGGTAAAGTAATGGGTAATCAAGGCTATCAAGACATGATTAAGGAGTTGTTCCTGCTTCATTAGTGAAATAAAACTCAATTTATATAAAAACCTTTCACAAACACCATTCCTTAATTTAAGGAATTGAGAAGAGAAATACTATTCAAGATTCCATGACATAGTATCTTGATTTTTAAAACAAGATTAAGGCGTATCTAAGCAATCTTAGGTTCTAATCAACCTTAATAAATTATTTTGACCTTAGATTAGTAATTAAAATTTACTAATCTTTAATTAGAACCTAATATTGCTTAGATTTTGCTAATCGCGTTTAAGCCCAAGATGCACAAGCTAGGGGCAAAATGGTAATTTTTCTAAAACTACCAGGCCACCCGGGCTTAACCAGTGCTAAACATAGCTTAAAAACATAATTTAAAACCTTTTGGTGAAGTTCAGGTTATTGGCACATAAATCAGGTTGAAAAGCCGTAGGGGCATTTTGGTAATTTCATGCATCAGAACTCAAAAATGAGATTCTTCTCTATTACCTCGCATAACACATGTAATCCCCCATCATCATCAGAGTGATTCTCATTTTCCGGGTAAAATGACCTCAAGGGCATTTTGGTCATTTGTATACTGGAGAAATTGGGGCGTTACATTACTCCTTTCCTTGAAAGAATTTTGCCCTCGAAATCGTTCCTGAGAACGCTCGGAATCCTGAGCTTGCATGTCTAACTCAGCTCCCATGTGAGTTCTTCGATTCTACCTCGTCCCACGTGACTTTGACCAAAGGTAAGCCTTATTCCTTAGTTGCTTAACTCCTCAGTCAACTATTCTTGTGGGTGGTAAGTTAAACGTTAGGTCATCCCTTAATTGTACATGTTCTAGCTCTAGCACATGGCTTGGATCAGATTGATACTTTCTTAACTGGGAGACATGAAAAACATCCTGAAGGTTGGACAGACTTCGGGTAAGGCTATACGGTAGGCTCCAACCACTTTGCTAAGGATTTCAACGGGGCAAGAAATCTTGGGCTCAATTTCTTTATTTTCATCGCTCGACCTATGCCTGTGGTAGGGGTGATCCTTAGGAACACATGGTCCCCTTCTTGAAATTCTAGCGGCTTGCGCCACTTGTCCGCATAGTTTTTCTGTCGATTTGAGCAGTGAGAATTTTATCCTTAATTCTCTTGATTTGTTCGTAGTTTCCCTCACAACATCAGGTCCAAGTAAATTCGCTCCCAGGTTCGTACCAACATAAGGGCAATTGACATTTTCGTCATAAAGGACCTCATATGCCATGCCAATGCTCGCATGATAACTGTTATTATATGCGTATTCGATTAGCGGCAAGTACCTATCCCAACTTCCTCTTTGGTCTAGAACACACACGCTTAACATATCCTCTAAGGTTTGGATGGTTTTCTTAGATTGACTTCCGTTTATGGGTGGTAAGTCGTGCTAGACATAGCCTTGAGCCAAACGCCTTTTGAAAGGCTCCCCAAAACCTTGACACAAATCACGGATCCCAATCTGAGATTATCGACGGTCTCCGTGTAACCTTACTATTCCTTGAATATAGAATTCCAACCTATCCAAGGAATAAGTCACCTTAATAGGTAAAGAGGGCTGACTTAGTCAACCGATCCACTATTACCTATATGGCGTCATGGTTCGCTTGGGTCCTTGGTAGCCCAGTACAAAATCCATGGAGATATTATCCCACTTCCACTCGGAAATCAAGGGTTGCAAGCATTCAAAGGGTCTTTGGTGCTCAATCTTCACCTTTTGACACACTAAGCACTTACTTACCTATATGCACACATCTTTCTTCAATCCAGGCCAGCAGAACATCTTCTTTAAATCTTGATACATCTTGGTGGCACGAGATGAGGGTGAAATGACTCTTATGGGCTTCTTCCAAAATCTTCTCGTGGAGTTCACCTCTAGCAGTTACACATATATGTCCTTCAAACCTCCACAAACTATCGCTCCCTAGGAAAAAACTTTCCACTTACCAACTCTTCCGCCTCTAGATCTCTTGAAGTTCTCATCTTCTCTTTGGGCTTAAGAAATTCCTTCCTTGAATTCACTTGTCACACTAAGATGGCAAGCTCTTATGCCCTTAGTGGTCAAGGTCATTCCTAGGTTTAGATCTCTAAACTCCTCAATCAACTCAGCCTCCTTAACCATTAGACGGGATACTTGTAAGGATTTTCTACTTAGAGCATCGGCTACAACGTTGGCTTTGCCCGGTGGTAGTTCAACCCAAAATCATAATTTTTCAAGAACTCCATCCATCTCTTTTGCCTAATGTTCAGCTCTTTTTATCGAAGAGATATTTCAAACTCTTATGATCGAGAACACCTCAAACTTAACTCCGTACAAATGGTGTCTCCAAATCTTCAAAGCGAACACGATGGCGGCTAACTCGAGGTCGTGGGTATGGTAGTTTGCCTCATGTGGCTTGAGTTGCCTTGACCCGTAGGTCACCACTTGTCTACTTTGCATCATACGCAACCCAAACCTTTACCAGAAGCATCACAATATACCTCAAAAGGTACATTGGGGTCGGGTAATACTAAAATAGGGGTTGAGGTTAGCTTGTGTTTTAGCTCCTAAGCTCTTTTCGCACTCTGGGTCCATGAAAAGGGTGTTTTTCCTAGTCAGCTTGGTTAGGGGTAAGGAAACCTGAGAAAATCCCTTGATAAACCTAAGGTAATATCCAGCTAGACCTAAAAAGCTTCTAACCTCCGTTACCATTCTGGTCTTTCCCAATTCATCACCGCCTCCACCTTACTTGGGTCTAAGCAATTCCTCCTTTGGATACTACATGCCCTAAGAACTTTACCTTATCCAACCAGAATTCACACTTAGACAGCTTGGCATATACTTTCTTTTCCTTCAAGATCTCCAATACTATGGTTAGGTAACGTTCATGCTCCTCGTGGGTCTTAGAGTAGAGAGTATGTCATCTATAAAGACAACCACGAACTGATATAAATAGGGTCAAAAGATCCTATTCATGTAATCCATAAAAAGCTGGAGCATTGGTTAGACCAAAGGACATTACTGCAAACTCAAAATGACGTATCATGTGTGAAAGGCTGTTTTTGGTATATCCTCATCTCTCACCCTAATTTGATCGTATTTGACCTCAAATCGATTTTGGAAAACACCACCGCACCTTTCAGTTGATCCATCAAATCATCGATCCTAGGCAAAGGGTACTTGTTTTTCACTTGTACCGTTCAAATGCCTATAATCAACACACATCCTCATGCTCCCGTCCTTTTCTTCACAAACAAAACTGGGCTCCCCGGTGATGCACTAGGCCTAACAAGCTTTTTCAACTCGGTTAACTCCAAAGGGGACATTCTATATGGGGCTATGGATATGGGTCCTCCCTGGAAGTAGTTCTATAGAAAATTCTATTTCTCTCAGAGGGAAAGTCCGGTATCTCATTCTGGAAACACTTCGGGATAATTTCTAACTATCGGTATCTCATCGATACACTGCTTAAAGTCTACATCGCTAGTGGCCAAAAGAACATAACCTTCATTCTCACCCTTACCACAATTCATTTCTAGCATTTATGTACAAATTTATGGGTTTCCTAGGTTCAGGGAAATGGGAAAAAGGTGAGGGTTTTCTCATAACAGTTCAATAATACACGGTTCGCCCAAGCCAATCCATGCCAAGAATCACATCTAAACCTTGCATGGGTAAGCAAATGAAATCTAGAATAAAGGATCTATTTTCAATAATAAAACTACAGCCTAAACAACATTTACAAGTCCTAATAGGTTTTCCAGGAGGGTAGAAACAGTGAGATCAAAAGGAAGTTCTACTAGATGTAATTTAAGGGCTTCAACACAAGAGTGGGATATAAAAGAATGAGAGGTGCCAGAATCAAAAAGTACAATTAAGTTTTTACCATACATTTCACACTTACCTCCCATGAGATTCTGTGACTTCGTTGTATCCTTAGCATTGACAGCAAAGACCCTTCCTTAGTCCTGGCTTGAGATTTGAAGTTGGCGGATTCTCGTGTAGTCTCTAGAGATGTGCCCAGGCTTTCCGCATCGGAACAGACATCCATTGCGGCTCAGCATGGTAAGCTTCCATGATTCTTGCCATACTTGGACAGTCAATGGGCGGTAGGGATCTCGAGGTGCTGGGAGCTCTTTGAGGTGCCTTCCCTTTGTTGTTGTTGTTGTTATTGTTGTTGTCGTTGTGGCTATTATTGTTGTGGTTGTTGTTGTTTGGTCTACCTTGGTAGAAATTCCTCCGCGGTCCTTGCGGTTTTGATGGATGGAAACGGGGTTGGTTTTACTTCTTGAACTCGTCTTAGGGTGCCAACCTCTTGGTAATGCTCTCAATCTTGTGGTGCTCAACTTCTTCTGTCCTCCTCAATGTTGCGGCATTTGTTAACTAGGGTTGAAAAGTCCCTAATTTCCAAATGTGCAACCGCAACATTGAGCTTAGCCTTCAAGCCTTGACTCGTACTTGATACATTTTCAATACTCGTCGGGTTGCCTTGATACATCCTTGAAAATTTGATAAGCTCTTCAAATTTGCGGTGTATTAAGTGATCGTCATGCTTCCTTGAACGAGTTGCATGAACTCAATGTCCTTGGCATTTTGAACCGATTCTGAAAAGTACTTCTCATAGAAATAGGCCTTGAACACTCCCAATCGATGGCAGTGCCCATTGCCTCCAAGAGCCTTTGGGCTCCAGTCCACCAGAAACTAGCATATCCCTCGAGCATGTAGGTGGCGAAGGTTACTTTCTGTCATCTATGCATAGAACTATAGTAAAGATCTTTTCCATGCTTCTAATCCATTCGTCAGCAATGTTTGGGTTGGTGGTCCCCTTGAACGTCAGCTGGTTTACCTTGCGAAACTTCACAAAACAAGTGTGTTCAGGACCTCAGAACCTTGACTCGCACTAGCTCAGCGATCTTATCCTCTCCATCATCATTCTCATAGTCCTCACCACATCACAAAGTGCTTCGCGCTCGTTATTTTGGTTACCCTAGGCTGCATTCCTGTCTATTGTTGATGCGCCATTGGTTCCTATACACATGAAATAGCAATACTGAGGTGATTAGGCTCAATACTCCATGTAAAGTGAGCAAGTTACCATAGCACGTGCAACACACAACAATCATGCATCTCTAATCCTCAAGCTTATCCTAATGATAAAACATCTACACATGACATCTCTACGTATTATGCTTAAGAAGCATAGCCAGTCCAATCCTCAGGCTTGAGAATTGAAACCTCTAATACCAAAATGTAACACCCTAATAATT
The DNA here is from genome assembly GCA_030441495.1 of Dalbergia oliveri. Lineage (NCBI taxonomy): Eukaryota > Viridiplantae > Streptophyta > Magnoliopsida > Fabales > Fabaceae > Dalbergia > Dalbergia oliveri. The sequence goes on along the minus strand of JAMLFY010000004.1, from coordinate 36,299,347 downwards.
AACTTAACACGCCTAAGACATATTCCAGTTGATTATTAGATATTACTCTTTGTTTTAGTTCTTTAATCATACTTAAAATATACTTAAGGAAAATATGAGCCATTTTTTTTAAACATAAAAAAAACGTGAGCGCACACATATAACGATCGTCAACATAAAACAGAACATATAAAACAATAAAGTAAACAAAAGTATCATATAGGCTCCAAAAAAGATCATCCATAAGCACACCATACTGAGATATATAATAAAATACCCACCCATGAAAGGTGAGTTAAGTTCGTACATCACCATAAGAGCAAATACATAGAAAAGGAAATACAATGAAAAGCATACCCACCTAGTGCACCTATGATAAATAACCTCAACACAAAAGAAAGCTATCCTAAGCTAGTGGTGTATGTGCACTAAAGGCCTCCAAGAACTCTATGGCTACTGGCCTTGAAAGGTGGAACGTAACCAATCCATGAGCGAACTCCTCGGGTGGGTACGTGCTATGCGCCATATGGATGCATGGATGGCCTCCATGCCAACCTCGGCTGAACAATCATGTCGCGCTACCCTTCCTCATCCATGGAGGAGTAGGGGTAGAGCTCTTGAGTAGACATGGGTAGGCGAGTCCTCCGACGGGTCGTCTCAGAATGCCTCGAATGAGGGACATAGTCTTGGAAGTCACGAATAGTAGATGTGGAGGGATACATGCGTAGAATCCTCTCATTATGCGAGCGTGCCTACTCGAAGACCATGTCATCGCCATAGGAGGATGTCTGAGAGAATCGGTAGCTAGGGACAAGGTATGCGAATGGATGTCCCACAAACATGAACACTCTGAAGCGCAACGTCCCTCAAAATGATACGATTGATGCTCGGTTCAAAATGCACCTCCCAGATGGAGGTATCAATGAACACTATGAATGTCGCCATCGGAATCTGAAGGCAATGGTCGGAAAAAGAAAGAAGGAGTGAGAATCTTGCTAAAGAATTCTCAGGTAGGGCAATCTCCTATCTACGTGACATCATCATCGTCTTCAGGGACCTCGAGTTTCATTATGAATAGTGAGCATACAAAGATTCATATATTAAGTTCTAGAACATCCATTGTCGAGGTCCATTCATTTTATCATGCGTCTTGTAATGCATTATACTTATCATGACATGCAAAGCTTAACCTTTTAGTACACATATAACATCATAACAAAATACATTATGCATAGTTCATGATTCATGAATGACATTTCTTGGTTCTTTGGGTGACTTAAAGTTAGTTCATCATTATCTCTTGGGGCCACCCTATACTATACCCTTTTGAGAGTACTTCTAGGTTATGAGTTCATACCTCACTAGTCGTCACTAGCATATACTTATCCCTTTTGATAAGTTAAAGTCCCAACTTAAAAGTACGAGCTAGGGGGCAAGAATTACCGATTCACCACCTATAGTTTGATAGGTCCAAAAGGTCATCTTCTCATGTTTCTTAGTCACCTTAAGTCTTAGCATATTATATCATGATGCAATTCATAATTCATAATCAACATAACATTTTCCTATATCTCATGCATAAACATCTTCAATGTTTCCAAATGAACTATAACATGCAAGTCATGGAATTACTAATTAAAGGTCAAGTACTCATTTAACATTACACATCACATTAATTTATCATCCCAAAGCATCAAAGAACCATTATCTCAAATCATCACATAAATGTTCCCTTAATTAACCAACACTCTAAAATCGGGTAACTCTAATTGTCAACTTATTTGCTTATGCATCTAAGGGATCTATTATCATCATTACCACTAATTATATGGTTTGAGAACATTATTCAACAATGTTGGACAGCATATGCAGTAAAACAATTTCAAGGATTTATGGTATGCTAGAAGTTGCAATTTTCATACTTTCTTATTATCGGCTTTTCCTATGATGCTAAAATTAATTACTAAACCATTTATGAGTCATTCTTACCTAACTAAACATGGTAAAAACATGATTCTCATAAATTTTAAAGGTGCTGGATAGAATGCATATTTCTTGTTATCAAGAGCTCTAGAATTCTCATTTTCAATTATTTTTAGCTACTAAGTTTGCCCAAAACATCAAGAATAATTAGCTCATCAAATAACAAGCCATCCAACACATATACATCATCTAAAACAAAATTTAAAAGTGCGGTAAACTTGTAGACAAGGCCGAAACATAAGGAACCCCATAAGCATAAAATCAGGCATTTCTAGTAACTATGCTTCATAAGAAACCTCTTATTATGTGAATCAAAATGGCGAGTCTTGAGCACTAGATCCATTCCTTTTTAGTGATGGCATAATTATAAAGATGTAATGCAAGCATGATTCTTAGTCTTTTTAGATTGATAGCAATAAAGATAAATATGCTATGCAAGGGAATATAAACATGAATGCAAAGACTTGAAAGTAAACATGAATGCAAGTCCATTTCTTTATTTTAGAGCTCTAGGCCTCTTAGAGTATTTACTATAAATCACATCTCAACTTTAAGGTTGAGATAGGTAGGCTTTGAGATTAGTTGTTAAGTGATAACTTGAAAATAAAAATGCTAGACAAGGAAATATAAACATGAATGCAAGGACTTGAAAGTAAACATGAATGCAAGTCCATTTGTTTATTTTAGTGCTCTAGGCCTCTTAGAGTATTTACTCTAAATCACATCTCAACTTTAAGGTTGAGATAGGTAGGCTTTGAGATTAGTTGTTAAGTGATAACTTGAAAATAAATATGCTAGACAAGGAAATATAAACATGAATATAAGGACTTGAAAGTAAACATGAATGCAAGTCAATTTCTTTATTTTAGTGCTCTAGGCCTCTTAGAGTATTTACTCTAAATTGCATCTCAACTTTAAGGTTGAAGTAGGTAGGCTTTGAGATTAGTTGTTAAGTGATAACTTGAAAATAAATATGCTAGACAAGGAAATATAAACATGAATGTAAGGACTTGAAAGTAAACATGAATACAAGTCCATTTCTTTATTTTAGTGCTTTAGGCTCAAGATTACCACTTTAACAACATAATAATACCATGTAGTAAAACTTTCTTATGCAAACTACTTAGCATAATCATCATATTTTTATGAAAGCAAAACTCAGCTTTAGAGGTTTCATTGTGATGAACCCATAGTCATCATCTAGAAACTCTCATTATCAAGTTATCATGAGAAATCATTAAATGCCTTGAGGCCGAAATGAAAAGGAAAAGAAAAGAGAAAACTAAAATGATCTAGCAAGGGGAACACATCATTTTTAAACTAGGAACCAAGTTTTGACAAAGAAATGAAAGATGAATATAAATGCATTAAGTCCTAAGTTCAAGATTTCCATTTTTACAGCATAATAACATCATTTCTTCAAGACTTGCAAACAAGTGAAACCTTAAAGCTTTAGAGGCCAAACATGTGATGGTTTTGCAACCAACACCTAAGATCCTCATCATCAAGTCATGGTTTCATCCTCATCTAGGCCATAAGGCCAAAACATCAAGAGAGGAAAGCAAAAGGAAAAACCAAAATGAGGAGACAAAGAAGATCATCTAAACATCATTTTAAACCAAGAACAACACTTAACAAAGCAAGGAAATAATTTTAAAGACAACTCCTACCAAGTTTTGTTTGAGGGAAGGAAAGATAGCTTGGTTGCTTGAGATGAAATGAGAGGAAAATCTTCTTGGAACCTTGAGAGGAAAATTCGGCTAAGGAGGAAGGAAAAAGGGAATTCTTTAAGCTTAGGGAAGAAAACTTGAAGTGTGCAAATGTGTGTAAAGGTTTCAATGAGCTTTCAAGCATGCCTATTTATAGAGAAAATGAAACTCATGGATGGCCTTTGGGGGAAGTGGCCGGGTCATTGGGAGGAAAAGAGAGAAGAAATATTTCCTTGATTGGTATGGGCTTGGCACGGTCAAGTATGGTTGAAGGTATGGTCCAAGATATGGCCTAAGCATGGTTCTTTGATTGTAATCAAAACAACATGTGATGAATTGAGGGGAGGATGGCTTCAGCCATGACAGCCCAAGGAGGAAGAAAATGTGTCTTCTAATTGTGTTTTAAAGGTGTATTTAGGTGTATCTTTGATTAGGCTTTTGATTAGGAATTTGTAAGTAAGTGTTTAGGTAAAGTAATGGGTAATCAAGGCTATCAAGACATGATTAAGGAGTTGTTCTTGCTTCATTAGTGAAATAAAACTCAATTTATATAAAAACCTTTCACAAACACCATTCCTTAATTTAAGGAATTGGAGAGAGAAATACTATTCAAGATTTCATGACATGACATCTTGATTTTTAAGACAAGATTAAGGTGTATCTAAGCAATCTTAGGTTCTAATAAACCTTAATAAATTATTTTGACCCTAGATTAGTAATTAGAATTTACGAATCTTTAATTAGAACCTAATATTGCTTAGGTTTTGTTAATCGCGTTATTAAGCCCAAGATGCACAAGCTAGAGGTAAAATGGTAATTTTCCTCAAAACTGCCTGGGGCCACTCGGGTTAACCAATGGCTAAATATAGCTTAAAAACATCATTTAAAACCTTTTGGTGAAGTTTGGTTCAGTTGGCGCATAAATCGGGTTGAAAAGCCAGAGTCGTTTTGGTAATTTTGTGCATCAGAACTAAAATGAGATTCTTCTACTCTATTACCTCACATAATAGATGTAATCCCCCATCATCATCAAAACATCCCTTTGAGGATGGCTTGCAATGATCTCATTTCTGGGTAAAATGACCTTAGGGGCATTTTGGTCATTTATACACTGGAGAAATGGGCATTACAAATTGTATGAATAGAAACTGTAAAACATTACCCAATTCATTCTGGAAACCCTTACATTAATAAAGAAATCTAGTCCTCCGTCTCTGAGGATTACAACAATGAAGATAAAAGAGAACCTAAAATAATAGCAATAATCCATGCCACAATCTCCAAGACAAAGCACCTTTACTAATGAAATCTCCAAGAGAGATAATGTAGGTATGAAAGTGCACGAAAGGGGGTTGAATCATGCTTTACTTCTTTTTGCATATCTAAAACTTTTAACAAAGATATTATCAAGTATGAAACTTGTAGTGTAGCGGAAATTCAATTAGTGGTTTCAGAAGTTGATTTCTGAAGTAATTGATAAGAAATATAAAGGTGTAATGCATTATATCATTATAAGATTAACAAAATAATATAGCAAAGTAAAGATAAAGGAGATCAAGGACAAGAAGATGTGACGCAAGGATTTTATACTGGTTCGGCTAAACCTGCCTACATTCAATACTCAACAAACGTAAGGTTCCACTAAACACTTTTCTTAAACTAGAGAAAGTAAACTGGATAGTCTTTACATTAGCCTTCCCAGCTCTCACTTATGACCAATTGACTACATCCACGTCATAAGTTGAGTAGTGATTGACCAACCTCTCAAGCTAAACTGAGTAGCTCTGCCCAAGCCTTTCCAAGCTGCACTGTACCAATAGACAACCTCTACTGTCACATTGAAAGTATTTATTCACCAGCCTTTCCAAGCTGAACCAAGTAGTCTTGCCTAGCTCCTCCAAGCTACAAATCGTGACCAATAGACAACCTTGACCTCACGTTGCAAGTAGTTTTACATTAGCCTCTCCAAGCTCTCTCACACTGATCACTACTAGATCAAGGATATAAAGGTTTGTGTTTGGGTTGCCACACAAACTAACCTACACTCAAGTTTCCTTAAAATATATACGAATGATCCTGGAAAAACTTGAATGACTATTTTCTATCATTTCTTCCTAAGAAGAATATATATCTAATCAAGAACGTAGAAAGAAGATTTTTACAAATAAAGAATCTGATTACATTATGATATGATGAACCTTGTCGGTGGAAGAGAGATTTTTGCAGAGTTTCCTCTCTGTGTAGCGAGCCTTTCATTTTCGTTTAAGCACAACATTTCTATTTAAAGATGGTCTTCCTTGTAACTATTGCCCCTTATCATATCTCCAAGTGACATGTGTTGATCATCCATTTGTGTCTTGGAAAAGTAGTCTAGAAGAGTAGGCTTGACAGTTGTTAGATCTATTGAGAAGCCGTTGTGATGTTGAGGTTTTGATATCCTTCAACAACTCTTACTTTCTGAACATAGTTTCTAAACTCTTTCTTCTAGAAGCTAGGGAAAGTTGATCCAATTGGCAAAAGAGATGACATAGCTTTGACACGGGTTTGACTCTAAATTTGAATTTCAAAATTCAAATTTCCTTCATTTTTCCAACAACGTTTAGCGCTCCACAGTGAAGTGAGCTTTCTACGCAGGATAGATCCTTGATGATCTTTGATCTTTAGGTCTTCAATCCAAGCTTTATGATGATGAAGGAATTGCGATTATGCTAGTGTAACACTTGTCTTCAGAGATTGCTTGATATCTACATTGTAAACATACTTTTTGATGTCCAGTGCTACTTTCTAAAGTCTCAAATCTTGGTTTCTTGCAGCGCTAATTTCCTCTTCCAATCGTTAGCTCTTTTAAGCTTGAATAAGGGTATAATTTTACTTCTTTTTTAGTTCATATCTCTTAACATGAGATAAAACATGTTTGCACATGCAAAGTAAAATATATCCTCATTTGAGTAAGCCTTGCTCTTGCTAAACGATAGAACCTATTCAAACTTACAAGAAACTCAAGACAACCATTAGTCCTTCTTCAAAGCATTTTCTTTAAATTGGCTTTGTTGTCATTCAAAACTTGTTAATGCTTCTTGGAAGGGTTCTGAAGCTAATAGAGAAGAAAATGTAAAGAGAAGATGGAGAGAGAAATATAGAGAGAAAAAGAGAGCTCTAAACTACAACCTAAAGTGAGTCAAAAACTAAGGTAAACATCTTGTCAATTATTTATATACGACTCTCTAAAATAACACAAAGTGGGGCCTAAAATAGATAAATTATCTGATATCCCATCATTGCACTAGCTCTGATGCTAAAATAAGCATTGCAGCGCATTGAGAGCGTTGCTCCAATTAATCCTGGAAGTCCCTCTGCGAGTGTTGTAATGCTAAATGAGCGCTGTAATGCTAAATGAGTGCTACGGCGCTACCCAAGAGCGAGCTTCTATGAATTTTTTTCCTTTTTGCTCCAAGCTTCTTCTAGAAAGTTCCTAGTCTTATTTTTGACATTTTGCACTTGATCCAAAACTCTTGTGTACAAAACCATACTCAAAGAGACAAGTTAAACGCAACAGGTGTGTTACAAATTATTCCCAAAATCAGTGCAAAAGTCAATTATTCTATCAAAATCACACAATGAAGACTAAATCAAAATCCTAAGTATTGATATCAATAACTCAGGAAAAACTTATGCAAAAAGCTAAAGTTTGGTAGCAAGATAAGTGGCATCACTACCAGAAAAATTGAATTTAGCAATGGTATTTTGGGAATTTCCAGTGGTTATCAACCTCCGCAAAAACATTTACCAATGGTTCAAAACCACCGTAGATAACAACGCCCTTAAACCATTTAGCGATGGTTTGGAGCAATTGCTAGAACGACCACTGCCAAAGTAGGTTTCCCGCAGTTATCACATCGATTTATTTGGCAATGGTTTTTGTAAATCTAGCGGTTTGAAACCGCCAAACACCTTTCTAAGGGTTGGGGCTCAAGATCATTTGCGGTTTTATCAATATAGCGGCGATTACAACCCACGAAATATGTTGTAGCTGCCAAATTATTGTGTTTAGTGGCTTGGTATCAATTCTCATTTCCAATCCATGCTAACAAGTGCCCTGGGCATTGATTAAAAAATTAAGGGACTAAATTTTTTTATTGAAAAGTAAGGATTTTAAGTTTTCAATGCATTGAAACTTCAAAAACTTTCTAGTTTTGATTCCTTAGTCGATACTTCAAAGACATGTATTAGTGAAACCCAATTAACCACATACGTAAGTAAATATGAAATCCAATACTTGCAAACTTTTAATTACTCCACTTAAATGTAGTACAACTACAAGAACGGCATTATCTATAATGTGCGTAGAAGCTTTCCAAAAAACTTCAAAAGTAAAATCATCTTTACAATCTATACCATTATTTACTACAATTATATATTGTTGTTGCATCAATCTATACCTCTTATTAAATATTCTATTTATAATGACTAAAATTTAAAAAAAGTCAGATAATATCCAAGAGCAACAAACAATAACAAATCTCAAAGCCAAATGACCTATTTTCAACCCAAAACTAAAAAGGGAAGCATACATAGAAAAACCCAGTCCCATAAACAAGTTGAAGAAATGAAACAACTCTTTTCCCTATGAGAAGAATACAAAACCCAATTCAATTTTATACTATTGAGGCATGAAATAAAGTCAAATACATCAAGCAAATCTAACAGTAACATTGAAACTTGCTCAAAAAAAAAAAGTGAATCAATAGCATAACCATACATAATGACAGGAAGGAACAAGGAAAAAAACACAATTAGAGACAACTCAAAAGAATAGTATTCAAGTTTAAAAATCAAAACACCAAGTAAAATCTAACAAAATCGAAGCATAATCACAACATAACTGTGAAGCTAAAATGAAAAAATAAGAACATTTTTTCCTTCAATAATCAATTAGAGTTCAAAAGATTAAACAATATGCAATGAGAATGTTATAAAGGATCTAGCAAACAAAGAACAACAACATGGATTGAGTGAGAAGGAGATAAAAGAAACAATACATACATTTTTGTGGTTGCATATATCAGGAAAGAGAATTGAAACCTTAGAAATTGTGTGAAAATTGAGGTTGTTCTTTGTTTTCTTCTTGGAGTTTGGATTGGAAATGAGAAATGATACCTTAGCAAAGAAAAGGGGGGAACTTTTCAGATTAGAGAAAGTGGTGATGATAGGGGACACGGACATGCACTTCCCTTCTTCTTCACTCGCTCACTCACACACACTTTACGTACTTCTACGATCTTCAAATCGAGATGACAATTGCATGGGAGGCAAACTGAGATATGATGCGGTTAGGAGGTGGGGTAGTGAGGTGATTAGGAGGTGATGGGATTGAGATGGGTGTGGGACATTAGGCAGCAATGAGGAGGACTGAAAGAGGGATAGATGCGTGCTTCTGATTTTCCTTGGGCTCCTTGGGCTAGACAGACAAAGAAAACTTTAGTTATGTTTTTGAAAATTCATTTCATTTAATTCTTTTAAAAAAACTTGGTGGCTTCAGTTTATGTAAATCAAGGAATATCCAAACTGCCACTAATCCAACATTGAACCACAATTCACTTTGATTTGCAGGAGGTAGCACAAACTGCTAGGAAAATAAAGATATATCGATAGTTTATATAACCACCACTAAAAAACCGTCGAAAAGAAGCACTTTTTTGGTAATGCATAAATGCCCCTTATTAAACTACCCTCCACTTAAGCTTTCACATGTCCTCATGTGAAACTAAGATTAGGTCAAGGCATGAATAAGAAGCAGTATATAAGGACTATACTAGACTCCTAACTCTAAAAATGCATGATACATGAGATTAAATGACAATACACCAATCTAATGAATCTAGAGGCACAACAATAAGCTTTCAACAATTAAGAGAATCTCAACAAGCAAGACATGAACATGAATATAGAACACATAGTAGAATCCACATATGATGCATGGGCCAAGTACAAAAATCCTCCTAAAGTTAGTGTTTGCCACTCATTCAATCAAGTGTTTATGGTTATGATGCACACTCAATCACCTTAAATGAAAATGCATTACCATAGGCTTGCCACAAGTCTTATTCTTCATTTGTCTAACACACATGCATACTAAATCAAGAGGACTTACCTTGGGTTGTAATGAGACTTAGGTGAATGTGCATAAGTATGTAGGCCAATAGAGCTAAACCTCTAGTCAAAGGAGAGAAAATGCATACATCAAGAACACAAGTGCTTAAGGGTACACTTTGTCTAACTTAATCAGAATTACAGACTTTTAATTTCAATGTGGCATACTTTCAACCAAACTTCTTCAGATTTTTTTTCATTCAAGTTTTCATCCTCATTTCTTTACATTTTTTTCTTCTTGGTGTGCTACCGCTAAATTTATTTATGTAAACATTATTCTTCCCCCACACTTAAATTGGGGTATTTCCTCATGCTCTCCCCTACACTTATGCTCAAACACATATAAGAATTGCACAAATGCTCTTGTAAGTCTAAAAGGTTGGGAATTTCCATGGTTTTTCACTCTTGGCTAAGGATGTGCTCAAACAAAAGAATGGGCGATAAGGCTCAAAGGGACTAAATAATGGTAACATGTAAAGGATGGCTATATGGGCAAGTCACTAAAAATAAGAAAAAACTGGCTCAAGCATATTCAAGCATACACATGGAAACATATTTTCAAACAAGACCCTACGTAAGTTCTAGAATGCTAATCTAAAGAAGGAAACACACATGAACAAACAAGGATGGCACATGATAGTCTAACCAAGAGGCTTAAAATCTCACAAGTAAAAGTATATGTACTCAATCTATACAACACGGTAAATCACCAAGCATGCAATATAAAATAAAGTCAATGCCAAGCAAGTCAATATAGTGCATGTAGTGTTAGCCTACGCATGTAAACTCTAAGCTATCAAAGGGATGGTGTAGAACACAAACAAAAATAAATACGATGCAAGACTCAAAACTAAAAAAGACAATAAATAAAATACAGAAAAATAAAAGAGAGATGTAAAGAAAAAATCTCATGGTGGGTTGTTTCCCACCCAGCACTTTGCTTTAACGTCCCTAAGTTGGACGGTTAGGACCCTATGGAGGGTGTGAGCCTAACCCACAAATAGGCCATTTAAGCCCCCAAATTCTTGGGATTTCATAAAGGTGCATCAGCGTGCCTATCAATGTCACACCGAATCATCCTAGGGTTCTCCAACTCAATTGCACCACTCAGGTATGGATGACCAAGAATAGTCCCTTCCATCCTGGACCCTGACTTCCCAGCCATTAGTTTTGCCCGAGGCTCATGCATCAAAATCCTTTGCCCTTCACAAGGCTTTTTCCCCACTATGGGCTATTCTTGAAGTACCTAGCAAACTGATGACCGCCGCTTGGGTGGTGTACCTATTTGAAAACTTGGAACATTCTAACACAACAAGCTCATCATATCCCATGGAAGAAGAAAAGTAGAGAATGGGGGATGTTCATCCTTGCCAAGCAAAGTACCACATGCATCTTCCACTAATGAATCAAGGACATTGATGCCAAAAATAGAGTGTTCCTCATGGGAATATTTCATTGCATCAGATAAACAAAATTGGACTTTTATGTCCCTACACTCCATGGATAATGTGCCAGGAACATCAATCAAGGTTTTAGCAGTTTCAAAATGGTCTTCCCAAGATTAATGTATACGGCCGCATCATGTCGTCTCCATCTCAAGTACATAAAAATCAATAGGGAATATTAAATCATTTAACTACTAGAACATTTTTCAACACTCCTCTGGCCTTGTGATGTTGTAGTTGGCAAGTTGAATTTGCAACCTATAAGCTTGAGTTATCCAAAGTGCAAGGACTTGTAGAGTGATTTGAGCATAACATTAATACCTTCCAAGGTTAGTCATGGTTTGCTTGATTTGTAGGTTCCCAATTGTGTAGGGAACATAGAATGTGCCAGGGTCCTTGCACTTGGTTGGCAGGTTGCTTGGCTTGATAATGGAGGAAGCATTTACCTCTATGGTCACCTTGTCCTCCCACCTTTTTGTTTCTCTTATTGGTGCATAAATCCTTCAAAAATTTTGCATATTGGAAATCTATTTGATTGCACCAATAGGGATATTCACTTGCACTTTTCGGAAGGTTTTCCGTGTGTTGGATCCAAATCTATTGCACCTATTTTCCTAGGATAGATCCTTTAAGGGAAAGAAATGGATGAGTAAAGTTCTAGTCTTTGATAGCTTGTGTTGAGTGCTCAGCACTATTTGAGCACTTATGCTCTCCAAAATCCTTCTTAGTTGCTTGATTTGTTCTGTAAGCACTTGCAACACTATCTCAGCTGAGCACTTGCAACACTATTCTAGCTAGAGGTGCTTTTGTGCCAGTCTTCATCTAATGCTTCTATGGAGCATTGCAATGCTGTTTGAGCAATGCATCTTAGGAAAATGCTTCACTGGGCTCATCTTCTCTTACTTCTTCTGTGCAAGCCTAGTCACCTTAGGAATTTTTGTTCCTAACCTTAAGGTGATTGAACAGATATTTTTCCTTGGATTGGGCATATTGAGAAGGTAACCAGGAGCTGGCCTGCTAACTCTGATTCTACTTCATTTGAGTTATGTCCTCTCAGCTAAGCATTTTCTTTTCTTATTTCCTGCATTTGCTCCATTATCATCTTCATTATCTCGAGTCATAGTAAGTTAGTTTCCTTTAGATTTAATCTTTCAATACTTTCTTCTAGTTCTTAAAGATCATCGCGAAGTCCTTTTTGAGCTCCTTAAACTTGATATGAATAGTCTCTTCAACGCATAGCACTTTCTTATTGTACACTTTGTAAGCTTTAGAGACAGAAGAGTATCCTAGGAAATACCATCATTAATTTAGGATCAAACTTTGCAAGTTTGTCCCTGGTGTTAAGGATAAAGCATGATGAGCCAAAGATATGAAAATATGAAATGTTGGGTTTCCTACTTTTCCATAGCTCGTAGGGAGTTTCTCGAAGATTGGCCTTAGAAAGATTCTGTTTTGTATATAGCATGAAGTGTTTATTGCCTTGCCCAAAAACCTTTAGATAAACCACATTCCAAAAGCATTGATCTGACCATTTCCTGCAAGCTTCGTTTTCCTCAGGAACCCTGATTTTGTTGGGGAATTCTTAGTGCAGAAACTCTGAAGGATGCTATGGTTTTCACAAAAATTTTCAAAAATATGATTCTTAAACTCTTCTTCATGATCAGATCTGATAGAGCTAATTTGATAATCTTTTTCTATGCAAATACGTTTTGCAAAAACTTTGAATCTTTCAAATACCTCATCCTTAGAAGCTAGAAAGATAACCCATGTGAATCTAGAGTAGTCATCCATAATGATAAGACAATATCTCTTTCCAGGCAAGGCTAGCAATCTTGGTTGCTCCAAAGAGTCTATATGTAAAAGCTCAAGTGGTCTGGTGGTTGAAACCACATGCTTATTATGGAAAAAAGCTTTGGTTTGCTTACCCTTTTCACAGAAATCACAAGTTGGGTCCTTGTCAAATCTGATCCTTGGTAAGTCTTTAACAAGCTCTTTGAGAAAGCTCAAAATGAGCTTCATATGAGCATGCCCAAGTTCTTGTGCCATAACCACTTATCATCCATGAAGGATGCAAGACATTTTATATCTTGATCTCTCATATCATCCAAGAATAACACATATGTGTTATCATGCCTCTTACCAGATAGAATAACTTGTCCGGAAGTAAGACTAACTATTTTGCATGCATGAGCATTAAAAATGATATTAAAACCTTCATCACAAAACTAGCTAATACTTAATAAGTTGTAAGCCAGACCATCAACAAGCAAGATATCGAAATCTGTGAGAATCATCCTACCAATATTTCCTATGCCTGTGACCTTAGCCTTACCTCCATCAACAAACTTTATTGATCCAGAGCTTTTGGGTTGTATTTTTGACTACTTTTGGATCTAGACATGTGCCTTGAGCAGCCACTATCCATGTACCATTTGTTGTCATTCTCCACATGTGTTCTTAGAGACCTACAACAAACACAGTTTATTTTAGGTACCGATTTTCTTGATCCTCTTGAGTTAGTCTAAGAAGGAGGTTTTCCAACCTTTGATAGACTTCTTTTTCATGAAGCATTTGTCAGGTGGATGTCCCTTCTCAAATAGAAAGTACAAGACATTTTTCTCTATTTTCTTGAAGAGTTAATTTTCCTTTCTCATCAAACACTTCCTTATACAACCCCTTTTGAAAATATGGCCGCTAACCTCTACGCATTAGATCAAGACTCCTTGATCCATTCAGCATTTTTCTAGGTCAGTTTTAAGAAGCTTTGAAGTTCTTTCAAGCTTAGAAATAACCTTCTGAGTGTTTTCACTTTTACTTGCAACTTCAGATTCTAAGGCATTGAATTTTACATTTAGAATCTTATTTTCTCACTTCAATTCTTCTTTTTCAAGCCTTAGATTCTCAGTTTTTATCTTGGCCATTTAAAGTTCTAGAAAGTCTTTTTATTTCCTTTTTCAAGGTTGAGATAGTGAGAAGAAAGTGTTTGAGAATCTTCTAGCAACTCTTCATATAACGATAATAGTTCATCATAAGAGAGATTAGAGTTGTTTACATCAGGTTCACTTTATGATGAATAGCCTCCATGAAGCATAGGTTGGCAATATCCATCTCCTCCTAATTTTTTGATCCTTATTTTCTTTCTTAGATTCACTTCAAGTGGTTAGCATCCCTTTCTTCCTGGGCATGAACTTCTTCTGGGCATTTGAGTTTAGGAAATCTGTTTTAAGTGTTCTTTCTCCCCAGGTAGCAGATGACACTTTCAAACTTCACCTTGCCTTTTCCTGCCCTTCCTAAGGTTATTGTCCCTTCTTCTTCATTTTGCCTCTCCAAGCCTTGGACATTTTCACTTGATTAGTGCCTTCATGTAGCATGTGTAGTCTATCCCATATTTCCTTTTACGTGTCATAGGCAATGATTTTGTCATATTCAGCTTTGCTCAGTGCACATGTGAGTAGGCACTTAGCTTTTGAGTTCAGGAACCTTGGCCTTGTGTGTTGCTCTCTCCACCTACTCCGAGGGATTTCTCTTGAAGTTAAGGGTGCATCATCTGCTCCTGAACTTCCTTCCTTGAAACAAAATTTCCTTTTTGTATTATCTCCCACAAGTCAAGACCTGTATATTTTATGAACAACTCTATTCAATCTCTCAGTAGGCATAATTAACAATCAAAGAATAGCGGTCTATCGATGGAGCATCATTCTGCTATATGAATATTTTGTGCCATTTGTCCTTTAGATCTTTGTCCTCTACAATTGTTAGAATGCTCAACCCCTTAAAGGCCAAGCTCTTATGCTAGTTGTTGGTAAGAAAGTGCACAAAAGAGGGTTGAATCGTGCTTTTCCTCTTCTTTCCCTGCTTGTCTTCTAAAACTTATTAAAGATACTATCAAGCTATGAGCTTGAAGTGTAGAAATAGCGTTAGTGACTTCAGAAGTGAACTTTCTAAGACTAAATATGAAATAAAAGCGTGAAAGAGAGTTTTCTAGAACTACACAGTGAAAAATCAAATAAAGGAATAAAATAAAAGATGAAGGAGAAAGGAGGTATTGATCAAGAATTTTTATACTGTTTGGCCACCCTTACATCCAGTTCTCAACAACCGTTGAGTTCCACTAAACCTTTCTCTCACCAGAAAGAACAAGGATAGTCTTTATAATAGCCTTTCAAGCTTTCACCAGTGACCAGGAGACAACCCCTATTATCACCAACCAAGTAGTTATTCACAGCCTTTCAAGCTAAACCAAGTAGTTATTTACTAGCCTCTTCAAGCTTAACCAAGTAGTCTTTGAATAGCCTCTCCAAACTAAACTGAGACAGGAAAACACCTTTATTGCCACGTTGCAAGTAGTCTTTGACTAGCCTCTCCAAGCTAAGCTCACACCAATCACTATTGGATCAAGGATACAGAGGTTTGTGTTTGGGTGTGCAACTCAAACTAACCTACACTCAAGTTTTCATAAGATTTACAAAGAAAGTTCTGGAAACACTTGAATGAATTCTTTCTAAGTATTCTTCCTTGGAATAACATATGAACACTGAAGGAATGTAGAAAGATGATTTTTACAACCAAAGGAAATGATTACTAGATGTAATGGACTTACAAGCAAATGAGGAGAAGTTTTCACAGATTTTTTGCTCTTTGTGCAGCGTCAAGTCTTTTCTTTTTTGAAAGCACAACATCTCTATTTATAGATAGTCTTCCTTGTGACCGTGTAACATCCCTGCTACCTTATGAATTGACAAATTGTCTCCACAAACCAACACGGTCTTTCCAGCGTGCTTCGTCCTCACTCACACGCTTCCTTGGAAAAATTCCCAGGAGGTCACCCATCCCAAAATTGCTCCAAGTCAAGCACGCTTAACCGTGGAGTTCTTCGTGATGGGCTATCTAAAAGAATATGCATCTTTGTTGGTATAGGTAGTACCAATCAATTCATATAAGTCATCCTCAATTGTATAGTCCTATACCTATACAACCTTAGGATCTCTCTCACTCTATGTGTAATCAGTTCATTCATGTATCCCTCCGCTTAGAAGCCTGACAAGTCGCACATTGTCTGTGCCTTCTTGCACGGTGATCACTCCCGCCCTTATCAGGAGCATTACATGCCCACCAGCTTCCGCTTGGTTCGTCCCCGACCACACCGCACTGGAAGAGGTGCAAGCTCTGATACCATTTGTAACATCCCCTGACTTTATGGATTGACGACTTGTCCCTATAAACCAACATGGGTCTTTTAAGCATGCTTTGTCCTCACTCACATGCTTTCTGGAAAATTCCAGGAGGTCACCCATCCCAAAATTTCTCCAAGTCAAGCACACTTAACCATGGAGTTCTTTCATGATGAGCTCCTGAAAGAAGATGCATCTTTGTTGGCATAGGTAGTACCAATCAATTCATATAAGTCATCCTCAACTGTATAGTCTCATACCTATACAACCTCAGGATCCCTCTCATTCTGGTGTGTAATCGGTTCATTCATGTACCCTTCTACTTAGAAGCCTAATAGGAGCCGCACATTGTTCGTGCCTTCTCGCAGGTGATCACTCCCCGCCCTCATCAGGGTGTTACATGCCCACCAGCTTCCACTTGGTTCGTCCCAAACCACACGTACGGGAAAGGTCCAAGCTCTGATACCATTTGTAACATCCCCTACTTTATGGATTGACAACTTGTCCCCACAAACCAACAGGTCTTTTCACGTGCTTTGTCCTCACTCACACGCTTCATGGAAAAACTTCCCAGGGGTCACCCATCCCAAAATTGGTCCAAGTCAGCACGCTGAACCGTGAGTTCTTTCATGATGTGCTACCAAAAAGAAAATGCATCCTTATCGGCATAGATAGTACCAATCAATTCATATAAGCCACCCTCAACTGTATTCCCATACCTATACAGCCTCAGTATCCTCTCATTCTAGTGTGTAATCGGTTCATTCATGTACCTCTCAGTTAGAAACCTGAGGAGCCGCACATTGTCCGTGCCTTTTTGCAGGCGATCACTCTGAGCCCTTGTCACGGGCGTTACACTGTTGCCTTTGATCAGATCTCCAAGTGACACGTGTTGATCATCAATTTGTGTCTTGGAAAAGCAATCTAGAAGAGTAGCTTGTTTGTTTGTCACTTTGAGAAGCTTTGCAAAATTAAGGTTTTTGATGCTACTTTAGAAACTACTCTTACTTTCTTAACGTAGTTTCTGAACTCTTCTTCTAGAAGCTAAGGTAGTTGACCATGGTGGCAAAAGAGATGAAGGCCAGGTTGACTGGGTTTTGACTTTTCAAATTCAAATTTGAATTTCAAAAATTTCCTTTGTTTCTTGTAGAGCGCATAGTATCACTATAAGTGAGCTTTCTGAAGTGCGGTATCATTTTCCTTGTTGATGAACAAAACATTGAGAGTGTGATGATTGAAGATAGTAGAACACTTTTTAGATAGATATCATCATTTCAGGTGTACTTTCTAAAGTCCCAAGTCCTTGGCTTCTTGTTCTTATTGCTTTCTTTTCATCTGTAAGGCATGTATGCATACTTAGCATGATATAATATTCACTCCTATTAAGTTCAATCTTTTTATATGAGATAAATCATGTTGGCACATGCGAAGTGAAATTATTCTCATTTCAAGTTTGTGTTATGTAATCGGAAATACTTGTATGCTATGTTAAGAAACTCAAGGTAGACATTAGTCATTCTTCAAAATATTTTGTTTAAAATAGTTTTGTTTTCACTCAAAACATATTGCTATGACGCTCTTGAAGGGTTTTGGAGCTAAAAAAAAACTAAAAATCAAGCTATGTTTACTTAGAAAGCTTAAATGCTCATATCATTTCCCAAATTTGCTCTGATACCTGAGAAAGCCCTCTAAGTAACTTTAGAAGCCTTATGTAAAATAAAAACAACTCTGATTTCAGTCACTTAAGGTAATGAAACATTTTTTATTTTATCCATATCATGCTTTAAGAAAAAGACTCTCTAAAAATCATATCACTTGATGTTATATTTCTTTCAAAATCTCTTCAAAAGATTTTCTAAAAATTGGTTTGTCATAAAAAAGGGAGATTGTTAGCTCCAAAACTCTTCAAAGAGCCTTGATGCGAAATATTTTGAGTGATAACACAACCAATTTGGAGAAAATATTTTAAGAAGGACTAATGTTTACCTTGAGTTTCTTGCAACAACAAATAGGTCATTGCGTTAGCATAACATGATTCTTAAAGCAAAAATATTTTGAAATGACATGTGCAAACATGTTGAATATCGTTTGAAGAGATTAGGACTTAATGAAAGTGAAAAATATATCATGGAATGAACGTATATATGCTCAATGCATTGAAAAAAATTCTCACATACAAGAAACCAAGGCTCATATCTTCATAAAGTAGTACACGACTTCATAAAGTACATTTCAATTGAAGATTTCAATCCAACTCTGAAGCAAGTATGTACTACAACCTTCAATCATCATGATCACAATCATATCATCATCTACAAAATTTTATTGAAGACTGAAAGATCAAAGAATTTTCAAGAAACTAATACCGCATCTAGAAAGCACATTTTAATGTGAAACTGTACTTTCAGGAAAATGAGGGAAATTTGAAATTCAAATTTAAAGTCAAACCCAGTCATAGACTGACGTAACATCTCTTCTACCAACTTGGTCAACTGCCTCAGCTTCTAAAAGGAAAAGTTTAGAAATCTCAATTAGAAAGTAAAAAGTAGTTTTCAAAGTGGCCTTAGAAACTTATATTTCACAATGGCTTCTGTAAGCTCTAAAACACGAGCTACTCCTATAGACTACATTTCTAAGACACAAATAGATGATCAACACGTGTCACTTGACAACAGATCAAGGGCAATGGTCATAAAAGCAGAACATCTATAAATAGATATGATATGCTTACATCAAAAAGGACTTTTGACGAACATAGTGCTGAAATGCTGAAGAATCTTTTTCTCCTTATCTTTTCTATAAAGTTCATTACATCTTGTAATCAGTTTCTTACTTGTAAAAGTCTTCTTTCTACGTTCTTAGTAGATCATACATTCTTCCTAGGAAGAATCAATAAAATGAGTCATTCAAGTTTTCTAGGTCTGTTGTTGCTTATCTTACAAAAACTTGAATGTTAGTTAATTTGAATGATAACCCCAAACACAAACCTTTGTTACGCCGATCCAGGAGTGATTTTTGTGAGTTACCTTAGAGAGGCTAAGCAAAGACTACTTGTAACATGACAGGAGGAGTAAATTACTAGCCACAGTGTTAGCTTGGAAAGGCTAGTCAAAGACTACTCAAGTTGTGACAGTAGGTGTGAACTCCTGGTCACTGTGTTAGCTTGGAGAGGCTAGTCAAAAACTACTCCGATGTGACAATAGAGTGAGCTCCTGGTCACGGTAAGAGCTTGGGAAGACTCCTGTAAAGACTATCTAACTTTATCGATTAAAAAGGTTTTTAGTGGAACTCAACGGTGGTGAAAACTGGATGTAGGAGGTTGACCGAACCTATAAAAACACATGTGTAGTATCTTCTTCTCCCTTATCACTCTTTTATTTCCTGCTTTGTGCCTATTGTAATATCCTCTTAACTACCATGTATTACTCGAGTAGCACTTACTAAAACTATTTATACTAGTCGAGAGAATGAAAAGAAAGTAAAATTCAACTCATATATAGCGAGCTAAAGTATTGAAATGGACCATACATAGTTCACAAAAACTTATAAATATATATATATACATACGTCATGTACAAGTCAACGTATATATACATCCCACCAGAGGTTACGTCAGTCTACTGAGTAAGACTTCAGGAACTAAGTCCAAGAAACATCAAGTGCCTAGCCTAACCTGCTCAATCCTAAGGCCCAACAAAATAACATATACACATAAACGGACCTCAAAAACATATGGTAAAACTCCCAAGCTGAGGGTCCTAAAATTAGGCTACAACTATATACAAGTAGTAGGGTTCCTGAATGTCTTCTGTTCTCCTAGTGAAAGCCATTTGCCATCGGTATGATGGCACAACCCCCAGCGGGGCATTGGAACCTGCAAATGGATCAGAATATGAAGAGCATGATGAGGAGGAAGCATCTCCCTAAGGGGTCCTGGCGGTGAGGCAAGGGCACAAAGACAACAAGGTGTGCCATGTGGAGGGGCACACTATCATATTGGAACGTTGGGTCAAAATCAGCCATAAAAATAGAAGTACTGAATGAGCGATGAAGAACACATAAGCACGATCTGGAGTAGCCCACGACAAATAGGGAATCCAGAACAGGATCGTAATGTCATTCCCATTTGCTGAGTCAAGGAACACAATCACAAACGGCATCTACAAATCTGAGTACAATAAAAAATGCATACAAATCTAGGGATGAGAATATTATATAATGCTCAGGAGGACACTCCCTCAAATATAAATATGACATAACCAATAATTTAATTTATACATGAAATTGTATGTAAAATTATATGCAAAAGCAATAATAGTCATATGCTTTCTCTTGTCACCATAGAACTCAATTCAATGCATTTTTCTCTTTTCATCAATATAGGGAAGACTTATATTTATACCAAGTGGTATCAAGTGGTTAACACTACACATGGGTAATAACGCTTGAGGACTGAGCTCATTCCTATACGTGATCATTGAACTTCATTTTTTCCTTTTTCAAATCTCACACAGTTTTATTCCTAGCCGATATGTCTACCGACTCATAATATCTCTAGGGAAGTTCCTATTTTTTCCTTCCCCTTAATCAACCTAAGTCTTGTTTTTGTTTTCCCATATGTCAAAACATGCACAATTGAAATCCATACATTCTCTTTTGTCACATATATGCATCCCTTACTTTTCTTTTTGCCAAATGGATGTATTAATCACATATAAATGATCGATCATAAGTGATTCTCATTCATTTCTCATAATCTAATCTTTAAAGTATAAGCATATATTCATACTCATCATACTTTAATCAAAAGTCATTATATTATCAATTCAAGACATTGGTTCATTTCTAGCACATTGGCAAATTTTTCACTTGTGTAGCAAAATTTAGTTTGCATATCAAACAACCAATTCCAAGGCTGCAAAAATTATCCATGAGACTTCAATGTGTCCACAAGATCTTGTAAAAATTTCAGAGCAAATATAGTCATCTGGGTATGGAAACAAAATTCTACAAATTTGGTAGTTAGAGACCACCTAATCTTAGCTCAAAGTTAGAATCCTTAATTTTTTTACCATAGTAAATGAGTCCAGAAAATTAAAAAAAAAAAAATTTGTGGCTAAACCTTAAGATGTTTCTAGCCCCCTATAAAAATTTCAAAGAAAAATTCAATCATTTGGTATAGTAACATAATTGGCAAAATTCATAGCTTCAAATCTAACAATTTAGGTAGCAGTCCTCATAGGCTCAATTTTTTATTTTTTTAGCATATAATTAAAGTCTAAAAAAAAAGCAAGAAAACTCGTAGAACTAGCTTAGGATGTTATACTCATCATATAAAATTTTTAGCTCATAAAAATAACTAAAAATACCCATGAAAAATAGTGAACTAACTCCTGAAAAATCCAAAAATTTAGCAACCTAGTTCAAAACTTCTTTTGACAAAAAATGATTTTCCAACAATACTCAACTACTTTACCAATGTAAATACATCTATATCTATGTGTAACTACACATTAGAACAAAAAAATATCAAATTCAAATAAGTAAAATCTGCAAAAAATAATAATAATAAAATAGAAGTGAACAAAAAGGTACAAAGAACCCTATTTTGGGGGCTTTAAGGCTCTTACCTCCAAAAAGAGTTCCATGAATGATTTTTCTCACTTCAAGGCCTTCCAACCAACACCAAACCCTTGCTTAGATAGTAGGGTATGATATCTCAAAGTGAGAAAAGGTGTGAAATTCAAATTCCAATCAATTATTTTGGTAGATTATGATGAGTAGTTGAAATTTAATTTTGTGAAGAGATCTTGAGGTTTTAACAAGTTTAGGCTAGGGTTTTTGGAGGTTTGAAGCTTGTTAATGGTTGCTTGAGAAGAAAGAAATAGAGGTTGTATGGTTCCTTGCTTTGGCCAAAATGTTAGGGTGGGTGTGATAAGGTTGGGTAGCTAGCATTTATCTTGGTTAGATATGACAATTAAGTAGTCAAAATGGGTATTTCTTCCTTTTTTCAAAAAGAAATAATGAGATGGATGTAGCTTCAGAACCCTTCAAAAAGTGTTAACGCAAAATGTTTAGAGTGATAACACAACCAATTGAGAGAAAATATTTTGAAGAACAACTAATGTTTCACTTGAGTTTCTTGATGAAGATACAGGTTCTTCTTGTTATCATAACATGTTTCCCAAAGAGTAAATAATTTCACTTTACATGTGCAAATAGGTATAGACACATACATGCTTAACAGTTTAAGAAAATCATCGTATACAAGAAACCAAGGCACGAAACTTCAGAAGTAGTATACGACCTCAGAAAGTATGCTTAAAGTGAAGATTTCAATCCATCTCTAAAGCCAATGTGTTCTACAACCTTCAATCATCATGATCACAAACTTTTCATCATCCACAAGCTCTAATTAAAGGCTTGAAGATTCGAGAGATATCAAGAAACTGATAGCGCACTTCAAAAAGTTCACCTGATAGTGAAATGATGCACTTTAGGAAAATGAAGAAAATTTGAAATTCAAATTTAAAAGTCAAATCTAGTTACAGACTAATGTGTCATCTCTTCTGCCAACTTAGTCAAGCACTCAGCTTCTAGAAGGAAAAGTTTAGGAACCTCGTTAGAAAGTAAAAAGTAGTTTCTGAAGCTAACATCAGAAACCTCTATTTTACAATGGCTTCTGGAACAATTCTGATAGATAATGAGCTACTCCTCTGATTACTTTTCCAAGACACAAATAGATGATCAACACATGTCACTTGGACAACTGATCAAGGAAACAGTCATAAATGAAGATCATTTATAAAGAGAGATGTTGTGCTTACAAAGATGAGATCTGACGCACAAGTGCTTAAAAGCGGTGAAAATTTCTCTTCATCTCCTGAAAGTTCATTACATCTTGTAATCAATTCTCTTGTCTATAAAAATCTTTCTATTTTCTTAATAGATCATATGTTCTTCCTAGGAAGTATCATAGAAAGAAGTCATTCAAGTTTTTCCTAGGTCTCTTATTATACATTTATGAAAACTTGAGTGTAGGTTAGTTTGAGTGGCAAACCCAAACACAAACCTTTGTATCCTCGATCTAGTAGTGATGGTGTGAGATAGCTTGGAGAAGCTAAGCAAAAGACTACTTGCAACATGACAGGAGAAATGAACTACTGGTCAAGTTTAGCTTGGAGAAGCTGGACAAATACTACTCAAGTTATGATAGTAGGGGTTAACTCCTGGTGAAGGTTTAGCTTGGAGAGGCTAGACAAATACTGCGTAGGCTGATAGTAAGGGTTAGCTACAGGTCGCTATTTTAGGCTGGAAAGGCTAGTTAAATACCACTAGGTTTGTGATAGTAGAGCTTGCTACTAGTCACAGGTAAGAACTTGGGAAAGCTACTATAAAGACTATCCTTTTTTTCTCTAGTTAAGAAAGGTTTTAGTGGAAGTCAACTATTATTGAGAACTGGATGTAGGCAAGTTGATCAAACCAGTATGAAAACTTATGTGCAGTATTCTTTCCTTTAGCTCCTTTATTTTACTACATTACTCTTTTTATTCTGTGTTATCTTTAAATCTCTTATACGTGTTGTTATCATACCTACTATTGTTCAAAAGTAGCTTTCTAAGTAACTAACGTTATTTTGCACTTCAAGCTCATAGCTTGATAGGATATTGCTTAAGTTTTTCATAAGTTAAGAAGGAAAGAAAAGTGAAGCATGATTCAACCCTCTTTCTCATGCGCTTTTATATCTACAAGTGGTATCAAAGCTTAGGTCTCTAAGGGGTTGAGCACTCTAATGACCAGAGGACAACGATCCTAATGGAAGATGACACTAAATATCCACATCGTAGAAGGATACTCCATTAATAGACTGCCATTCTTTGATGGTAGGGACTATGCATATAGATGAGATCGCATGGAGTTGTTTATAAAATACACAAGTCTTGACTTGTGGGAAATCATACATGAAGGTGACTATATTCCGAAAGAAGTTCCTAGAACTAATAATGCACCCCTAAACATCATGAGAAGTCCTCAAGAGCAAGTGGATAGACCAACACAAAGCTAGAGTTCAGTTGAACCCCAAATCTAAGTACCTGCTCACGTGTGCACTAAGCAAAGGTGAATATGAGAAAATCATTATTTGTGACACAGCAAAGGAGACATAGGATAGACTGCACATACTACAGAAAGCACTAATCAAGTTAAAGAAACTAAGACTAGTGTATTGGTTCATCAATATGAGATGTTTAAAATGACAGATCAAGAAAGTATTGATGATATGATAGCAAGGTTTATGCACATCATAAACTAGCTAAAAGGACTGGGCAAAAGATATTCTAACTCTAAAATGGCTAGAAAAGTTTTGAGAAGCCTCCCTACCAAATGGCTACCTAAGGTCATAGCCATTACAGAAGCTAAAAACCTTCAAACTCTTGATCAAGAAAGGTTAAGAAACCTCCCCTAAAGACTAACCCAAAAGGACCCAAGAAGGTATGGGTACCTAAATCAAAAACTGTGTTTGTTGCAAGTGTGTCTAAGAATGCACGTTAAAGCAGACAACAGGTGATACATGGACAGTGGCTCTAGACATATGTCCAGGTCAGAAGATGGTTCAGAAACCTGAAACCCAAGAACTCAAATCAGTAAAGTTTGCTTATGAAGGGTATACAACAAAAGAATGCTATGCATTGAGGAGATAATCCACATCAAGTTCAAGGAGCTCAAGAAGGATTTTGTTGATGATCTTGAAGAGCTGAATGAGAATTTTGAGAAATTGAACCTCAAGGATTCTTTAGAAAGCAAGCAGATAAAAGTCAAACCTTCATAAAGTAAGCTCCAGAGCATAAACACTTCAAAAAATTGGCTCAGAACTTCAAAACCTTCAAAAATTGATCTTTCTGAGCATGAAGAAGAGCACTCTGAAAATCAAATAGAAACTGAAGATCTTCAAAGCCAGAAACTACAAGGGATTTTCTGATCTAAAAGAAATTTCTCATAACAAAGCTCTTTCAGATATTTCCAAGGGCGAGGAACCAGATCATCCCTTAGAAATCAGTCAAACTATGCTTTCATTATAATATCCCTGCCACTTTATGGATTGATAACTTGTCCTCACAAACCAACACGGGCCCTTTTAGCTTGCTTTTTCTTCACTCACACACTTCCTGGAAAACTTCCAGGAGGTTCCTATCCCAAAATTACTCCAAGTCAAGCACGCTTAACCATGGAGTTCTTTAATGATGGGCTACCAAAAAGAAGATGCATCTTGTTGGTATAGGTAGTACCAATCAATTAATATAAGTCATCATTAACTGTATAGTCTCATACCTATACAGCCTCAGATCCCTCTCATTCTGGTGTGTAATCGGTTCATTCATGTACCCCTCCACTTAGAGGTCTTTCCAGGAGCTCCTTGTCTGTGCCTTCTTACAGGCGATCACTCTTGCCCTCGTCATGGGCATTTCACGCCCACCAACTTCCACTTGGTTCGTCCCAAACCACACCCCTGGGAAAGGTCCAAGCTCTGATACCATTTGTAACATCCCCTGCTACTTTATGGATTGATGACTTGTCCCCACAAACCAACACGGGTCTTTTCAGCATGCTTTATCCTCACTCACACACTTCCTGGAAACTTCCCAGGAGATCACCCACCCCAAAATTACTCTAATTCAAGCACGCTTAACCATGGAGTTCTTTAATGATGGGCTATCAAAGAAGATGCATCTTGTTGGTATAGGTAGTACCAATCAATTCATATAAGTCATCCTTAACTATAGTCCTATACCTATACAGCCTTAGGATCCCTCATTCTAGTGTGTAATTGATTCATTCATATGCCCCTCCACTTAGAAGCCTTGCCAGGAGCCTCTCCTTGTCCATGCCTTCTTGCATCGGAATGACTCCTGCCTTCGTCATCAGGCATTACATTCATATCCACCATCGATCCTAAATGCATTGAAGAAACTTTGAGTGATCAAAGTTAAGTGGAAGCTATGTAAGAAGAACTTGACCAGTTCGAGAAAGTAAAGTCTAGTCGCTCATTGAAAGGCCCAAAGGGAAGACCATCATTGGAACAAAATCATGTTTAGGAACAAGCTTGATCAAGTTGGCAAAGTCATCCGGAAAAAAGCAAGATTGGTTGTACAAGGTTATAATCAACAAGAGGGAATTGATTATGATGAAACCTTTGCACCAGGAGCTAGACTAGAAGCCATAAGAATGTTACTTACTTTTGCCTTCAAAGGATTCACTCTTTTCCATATGTATGTCAAATATGTGTTCTTAAATGGATTCTTCTAGAAGAAGTTTATGTGAAGTAACCTCCTAGTTTTGAGAGTGAAGTCCTGCCCAACCATGTTTTCAAGCTAACAAAGGCACTCTATAGTCTGAAACAAGCTCTTAAAGCTTGGTATGATAGGCTAAGTACTTTTGTCCTGAAGAATAGGTTTAAAAGAGGTAATATAGATACTACTCTTTTTACTTTTGAACAAGATAATCACTTTTGATAGTACAAATATATGTTGATGATATTATATTTGGCGCCTCTAACCATTCTATCTGGAAAAATTTTCAAAATTAATGCAGAGTGAATTTGAGATGAGCATGATGGGTGAACTCAAATCTTTCCTCAATTTACAAATTAAACAACAAAAAGAAGGAACCTTGATCCATCAAGAAAAGTATACAAAGGAGCTTGTGAAAAAATTCAATATGGATCAAGCCAAACCTATGAGTACCCCTATGCATCCATCACTAATCAACGATGCTGATGAGAATAACAAAGAGGTATCAGAAAGTAATTACAGAGGAATGATTGGTTTACTTCCTATTTTAAGCAAGTAGACCAAACATTCAATTGAGTGTGGGGATTTGTGCTAGATTTCAATCTAACCTAAAATAATCACACTTAAATGCTATTAAGCATATCTTTAGATATTTATTCGGAATACTAATCTTGGCTTATGGTACAAGAAAGGTACATCTTGTGAGATTGTAGGCTCCTGTGATTCTAACTTCACTAAAGATAGAGTAGAGAGGAAGAACACCAATGGATGCTACTATTTCTTCAAAAAGAGTCTCATCACTTAGTCATGAAAGAAGCAAAATACCATTACATTCTCTACGTTAAGCTAAATATGTTGTTGTTGGAAACTACTACACCCAAATGCCTGTGGATAAGGAACAAGCTAGAAGATTATCACCTGAGGCATTCCAAAATCTCTATATTCTATGATAATACTAGTGCTATTAATCTTGCTAAGAATCTTATCCAGCACTCTAGATCCAAGCATATCGACGTCAAACATCATTTTATTTGGATCATGTTCAGAAAGGAAATGTTGAGTTAATGTTTGTGGATCCTGAAGACCAAGTGTCTGACATATTCACAAAACTATTATGAAGATTTCTTTTGTGTTTTGAAAAAGCTTTTGAACTTAAAGGTTTCTAAATCTGCATAAGCATTCATGCACAAACATCTCTAGGTACTTCTCTTCTTTATTGCTCTAACTGAAGCCCATATGAAGACATCAATTAGTTTGCAAGATTAAAAATCAGATTGAAGATTAGACAATTAGTTTGTAAGCTTAGAAAGAAGGTCAAAAGATCATAAAATGGGATACAAATGGTCTCACGGGGTTTAGAATCATAATATGAATGAATCGTGAAGAAACAATGATACTCTAATAAGTCAAAAAGTAGAAGTAAAAATGTTTATAAAGTGATTTCAAGCATCAAAAACCACTCTTTCTAAAAAAATGAAAAAGGTGGGATAATTTCTACTCTTTTGAGTTTCTCTCCCATATCACTTCACCTTCAGTCATTTACATCTCATCAATTAAATAACTCCCTACTCCTCACACGTCAACACTTTTACCTTCATCTTCAACCTCACGCAAGAGAGCCTCAACCGTTTCATATTATCTCCTCTCACTCAAACCATCTCTATAACTACCCTTTCTCAAACCTTTCTTTAAACCCTCATTTTCTGGTTCAACCCCCACACACATCCTACAATGGATAAAGGAAGAGAACTTAACCTTTATACTACAAAAAAGGCAACCTTTCATCATGTATGATGACTCACTGATGTAGGAGGTTTATGAAGAAGCTTCTCAAAGAAAGATATCCTCTAGGAAAGATTAAACAACTCCCTATTGAACCAAGCACCTATACTCAAGGAAGTGTTTACTTTTTAAGGATGGGAGTACTTTCTGGACATCTCTGACAAGGTGTTTCCAGAATATACTAACCTTTCTACTCTTTTCTCGAGGTGAAGAACAAGATCACCCTCAAAACCACTATTCGAGACACCTATATGGAAATTGGGCTATCTAATTTGTCTATAGTGATTAGGGCTCCCATTGCTAGAGTCAACTATTTAGCACATGATGAATGGTTCAAATCACTCAGGGTAAGTGCTGACGAAGTGTCAAAGTGTCTTACAGATTCACTACGATACCAATCAGGTGACATTACAACTGCTATGCTAAGTTAAGGATGCGAAAGGTATTCATCGTAGTCCAGTCACCATTCTTCCCAGATGAGGAAGTATGGATGTTCTGCTAGGCATGGATTGTATACTACTTTTTTGCTTGCTATCTAAAAGAAAAGTAAATTTGCCCAAAATGATTATGGACTATATGCTTAGTGCTATCTTCACGACCCAACCTGGGTACGTGGGCACGTGAGAAATCTTATCCTCACGTAAGCTTTGAGACCTGTAATGCTTTATATGCATGCTCCTGTCATAAAAGAAATCTATGAAAAATTAGAAAATTTCTCTTTTTCTACATGCAAGTTACCTAATCTTTGAAATTTGAAATAATCAAAATCGTTTAAGCATTCAAGTATACAGTTTTCATAATCTATCTCTAAGGTCTAAAGCCGTAATATAACATATGACAATAAATCGCTCAGTTCTAAATTGTCCATGAAGTTAGCATACAGAAGTTATTAAACATAAAACAACAATATACTATGTTAATATGTAAGATGCAAAATGTGATCTAAGGTCCGGATCCTGCATATACCTGAGCACTCTAAACGAACCCAGAATACATGCTTCACCTCGAGTGAAGCGACCATCTGACTCTTTGTTGTGGTTGAATAGAATTTGCAATCATGGTTCTATCTAAAAATAAGAGAAATAAGAGGGGTGAGTTTGATACCCAAAACTTGAGTGAGTTCTCACCTGAATCCCTTCATGGGACATCTAAGAGCAATAAATAAAACAAATCATAATAATATTAAAAGTACTTGTAAATCTTATGCAAATACATGTCTCTATATAAATACATTCTCAAACCATCCTTTCATGAAATCAATAAAAGCAATTCCTTTAATTCATTTTCATTCTGAAATCATATAAGCTTAAAACCATGAACTCTTTCATACTTTCTAGTGACTACTTTATCAAATCAAAAGTCATTTCATTAACTAACTTTCGTACTTGGTATTAGATCAACTCATACTAATATAGCTTCTAGAGAAACAAATTTCTGACACATCTGTGTTATATCGCTGTCCCGTGTGTCAATTAATCTCTGAAATCTCTTGTCACATCTTGTGTTACGTATCGCCATCCCAGTGTGACCATAAGGCACCTGAATAGTTCCCTTCTCTGAATACTCTAGCCGGGCATACTTGGTACCAAGGTTAACGATTACCTCCGTTAACACACAATTCTCTATAGCTCCTGTAAATTAACCTGAAACTTCTTAAAACCATTTTATTCTCTAGAGCTCTAAATCTCTATAACTCTAACAGTTTACCTTAGCATACTGGGACTATGAAACCATACTTGTGATTTCAAGTCCACAATTATGTATCCCCAACTGCTCTAAGTCATCTAAAAATTTATCCTCTAAAATCCTTTTATGTCTAAATCTCTATATCATTTCTTATTAAAAAAGAAACTTGTTATATTCTAAAAACTTGAGTCCATTTGATTCTAACAATCTGACCTTAGCATAACTATGGTTGTGGAACCATGTCCAAGGAATCACCCTTTGTGGACATTGGGATTCCAAACCTCCAGAGTATGTAGCGTAACTCTTCTAAATCTCGTGGAAACTCATGCTCTAAAACATTTTGATTCAATATCTAAACACGTTTCAATCAGTCAAGCTCTTCACAAACTAGAAACTTAATATCGCATTATGAAATTACAAAGTCTAAACCATATTCCCAATCCTTTCTCTAAACTTGGTTACAAAACTATATCATATAAATAAACCAGTTCAGAATTCTGAAATAATCACAAAAACCTCTAACAATCACATATACCATCAATTCTTCACAACATCAGTCAACAACCATGGTCCCATGAGTTTTATCAAATATATATTTCATGCTCTAAAACTGGCCATTCAAACTACATAATCCAATATAAATCTCAAATCCTTATACAGTAATCTCTAAAGCCAAGTAGTGGATCATATTTTTTATGAAAATAAGTATAATGAACAACATAGAGACTACAATGCGAACCCACTCACCTGGAGGGGTAGAATGCACGAGAACAGCACCAACAAGACACTTAAAATGGAACTGACAATAATATCTGACATAGAAGTAATAAAACTCTAAATCATCCTCTAGATACTCAAATCTAATTATAACTTTTATGAGGGAGCACCATGGCAAGAAAGCATGAAGAACACTAAAGCCAACCTCTAGAATCATGAGAAATTGGGAGATAAGGAAGCAAGATCAACAACTATACATACCTTGCACTCTTAAAAGGAAGAAAAATGGAGTTAAGTTGAGAAAATGATGAAGAAATGGAGTGGAGGGAAGGATTTCACATTTCTCTATTGGAGAGGGGGTGTGAGTGTGTCTGAATTATTTGGGCCCCAAATGGGGTTTTTTATGTTCGTTGTTCACCACCTGGGCGGTCCCCTGCCACTTGGCGCACCGACTTACTCTCTTTACCGCCTAGGCGGTATCCAGAAGCTCCAACACCGACTTCACCCTCTGTCAACGCCTGGGCGGTCTCCAGAAGCTCCAAATGCTCCAATACTGGTATGTATTGGATTGTACTATCCCACTACTCACTTATTTACATTTCTTAATCATTTGTTTTCTTTCCATTAATTTTAAAACATAAATGTAAATAGGGAAATACCCCTATTTGGATTCAAATAAAATATTAGAAAAATCAAAATCCTAACCAATCAAAATCTCATTTTTGGGTTTTAGTTCAATTCAGAAAATCTTACGATTTTATAAACTTGTAGGCTAAAAATGAAGCACTTGATCGTTTCATAAAATTCGTTAAAAATCCTTCTTCAACTCATTTTTCTCTAGGGAATAATTCCTGGAACTTTTGGTCCCAAGAAAATGGCTTTAATATATAGCCTTCCAAGGGCATGTAGGGTCCAGACTTAGCGAAATTTAGGACCCAAATGACAGAAAAGGGTAACTGGCACCTTTCTTAGTTGAAAAAAATTTTCTGACCTTTTATTTATTTTTTTGAAAATCTAGGGTATTACATTATCACTAAGAAGAAGAGGAGAACTTGAGGTTCCCTATGAGATGTTGTTGACAAAAAATTTCCAGGACATAAGATACCCTCTTACTGAAGAGTGGTTTGAATACCTTCTTGGCACAGACTACACCATACTCTCCTTCAAGACAATGAAGAAGAGCAAGCTTATACCTCCAAAGACAAGCTCCAGAAACCAAAGCTCCGGATCAAGGATGTTAAAGTAGAAAAGGCTACTACTAAAGTAAGCTGAAGAAGACTAGAGAAAAAAGAAAGGACAAAAAGGAAGATTGTCTATCCTGAAAGCGTATAGAGAGCTCTGAGGAAGCCGACCAAGCTTT
Source organism: Dalbergia oliveri (assembly GCA_030441495.1). Lineage (NCBI taxonomy): Eukaryota > Viridiplantae > Streptophyta > Magnoliopsida > Fabales > Fabaceae > Dalbergia > Dalbergia oliveri. The sequence goes on along the minus strand of JAMLFY010000004.1, from coordinate 36,267,079 downwards.
GGAGAATACTCTATCTGAAAAGCTCCTCCAAGAGAACAAAGAAGACAAAATTAAAAGCAGAAGTGAGTAGAAACTCTAAAGCTTTCAGAACCATCAGGAGCTAAGGCAGAGACCTCATAAAGTTAGCTTCCCAAGGGTAGACCTAACAAACTCCTCATTCGAAGGAAAGACTTTGAGAGAAATATAGAAATATGCCTAAAAGAGTACCTAGAGCAGCATTAATCTTAAAGGATATGCGCAATGCTAAGCAAGCAAGAGCTATTGCTAAGGATACTGAATCGTCTAAGGATAAAGAAAAGTAGAATGAATCCTAAGAGGAGAATTCTTCAAGAAAATAGGAGACTGGAGGAAGCCAAAAAGCTAGAAAAGGCAAAAGCGATTCAAGGTTCTAAAAGACGAAGAAGAATACTTGATATACCTAAACCCTTTGTAGTTATTCAAGAATAGCTTACTAGACCTATGTCTCAGTAGTTCGGGTTTACCTCCTTCCAAGTCTTTGCTGTATCTACCAGAAGACAAATGGCTTCAGAAACTTATTCCACCACTGAATCAAGCAGTTCCAGAAAAGACAGCAACATTGAGGCTGAAGTGGCTTCCCAAGGCCACAGTGATGACTTCATGACCATCAATCAAATGTTAGAATCCATGATGAAGTCCATGGAGTTAGAGTTGAGTCTGATGAGGAAGGTTTATACTCTTCTCAACTCTAGAACCAATCATGGAAGAACCATTTGTGGAGCTAATCATAAAGGAGCACACTAACCAGACTGTTGTCATTCTGATGCTACATCAACCTCCCCTTCCATTCATATAAGTGCATTGGAAAAGGAAAAGGAAGAGGGCAAAACCTCAAATACTACTGCTCCTTATGAAGAAGCTATTGCTTCTACCTCAGATCATGTTCCTAATCATGTATCTATTCTTGCTACCACTGTTGCTCCTGCTCCATCCTCTTCACCTCCTGCTACTCTACACACTGTTATTGAGGCTGAATCTTTAAAGTTGGGAAAACCATACCCCTAGATATAACTGAGCTTAATCCTAGAATTGCTCCATCCATAACTGCACCAATCCACCTGCCATACCAACCTTCAACTAAGACTTCAACAAGTTCTCCATAGATCCAGCTTCTTATGCGAAATCAGGGATATTTCCTCTAGATTAGATCGAGTTGAAGTCACCAGCATTGAGTAAGGCACCCAACTTCGAAGCCATGAAGAATTACTACTTCAAATTCTTCAAAACACTCAGAAAATTCTTCAAAAGATCAGGCACAGGGATGATGATGGTGTTCCTAGTTTTCCAGGCATAGCTCCTTTTTGCTGATGTAAAATGGGGAGAAGAAAAGAGAAGAAAATCTTGTGCTGAAATTCAAGGAGAGCACACTAAGGGGGAGCCAACTCAGAGATTTTTTTACTTTAACATATTTTTTTTGTGTTTTTTTATTTTTATTTTTTTACTCTATTAAATATTTTTTTAGTAGCTTTGGCCTTTTCGCTTTATGCTCTGTATATTAACTTTTTATTGCTCTGATATATCTATTTTTCAGTACAATTGCTATGTTTTTTTCTTTGCACTGATAGGATCTTACATGACACATATATAATATGCACGCTCTGATAGATATATCTGCTTAGCTAATCAAATTACTAATGTTGATGTATGCATGCTCATATTATTAGCTCGATCTAATACGTAGCTACAACAGCTTTTGTGCTCTAATGCTTAAGTACATCATATTCTATCTGTATGATTAGCTCTGAAATATATCATGTCACATATATATATATATATATATATATATATATATATATATATATATATATATATATGTATGTATGTATCTTTATGCATGATATGCAAGCCATGTCATACTATTTTAAAAGTTTTCTTTGTTTTCAAAAACATACGCTCTGGTACACAATATATGAAGTTTCCTTTTTCATATCTCAAGCTTGAAAAATGATGCTCTGATACAACTAGGATCAATCCATGTTTAGCTTCAGAAACCTCGTGTCACAATCATTGAAATATTTTAAATAAGGTTTCTATGAACTTCAGAAACTTTTCTTGTGTGTAAACTTTGTTTTTGCAAGTTTTCATACACAAAAAATTGTATCAAGTTTCAAAAATAAGTTTGGATAAAGATGTGTTGAATGAGAAATCTAATCAATAGGATATATCATAATTATTACTCGCTTTATTTAAACACATGTTCTTTTTCAGAAAAGTCATATTGACTGAAAATCAAACTGTATTTATTTAGAAATCTCAAAAGATCATATCTTTTTTTTCTCTCTGATATCTCTTGGAAAGCACTCTGAGCATCATCAGAAACCTCATGAAAAATAAAAACAGTTCTGATTTAAGTCACTTAAGGCTATGAAACATTTTCAACTCTACCTTTTTTATGCCTTAAGAAAAGGGCTATCTGAAAATCATATCATATGATGTTTTAAAAGAATAATGGTTATCAAGCTATATATCTTGTTATATTTCTTTCAATATCTCTTTAAAAGATTTTCGTCAAATTAGTTTTTCATCATCAAAAGGAGGAGATTGTTAGCTCTAAAACCCTTCAGAAAGTGTTAATGCAAAATGTTTTGAGTGATAACACAACCAATTGAAGAAAATATTTTGAAGAACGACTAATGTTTCACTTGAGTTGCTTAATGAAGCAAACAGGTTCTTCTTGTTAGGATAATACGTTTCCTAAAGCATAAATAATTTCACTTTACATGTGCAAACATAATTTATCTCGTTTAAAGATATAGGAATTTAATGCAAGTGAAATTTATATCATGGAATGGACATATACATGCTTAATAGTTTGAAGAAAATCATTATATACAAGAAACCAAGGCATAAAACTTCAGAAGGTATTACACGACCTCAGAAAGTATGCTAAAAGTGAAGATTTCAATCTATCTCTAAAGCCAGTGTGTTCTACAACCTTCAATCATCATGATCACAAAATTTTCATCATCCATAAGCTTTGATTAAAGGCTTGAAGATATGAGAGATATCAAGAAACTGATAGCGCACTTCAGAAAGTTCACCTTACAGTGAAACGGTGCACTTTACAGGAAAAGGAAGGAAATTTGAAATTCAAATTTAAAAGTCAAATCCAATTACAAACTAGCATGTCATCTCTTCTGCCAACTTGGTCAACCACTCCAGCTTCTAGAAGGAAAAGTTTAGAAACCTTATTCAAAAAGTAAAAAGTAGTTTCTAAAGATGACATCAAAAACCTCTATTTCATAACGGCTTCTAGAATAGTTCTAACAGACAACGAGCTACTCCTCTAAACTACTTTTCCAAGACACAAACAAATGATCAACACATGTCACTTGGACAACTGATCAAGGGCAACGATCATAAATGAAGACCATCTATAAATAGATATTTTGTGCTTACAAAGATAAGATCTGGATGCTGTACAAGTGCTGAAACACTGGAAAATTTCTCTTCATCTCCTATAAAGTTCATTATATCTTGTAATCAGTTCCCTTATCTAAAAATCTTCTTTCTATGTTCTTAGATCATACGTTCTTCCTAAGAAGAATCATAGAAAGAAGTCATTCAAGTTTTTTCAGGTCTGTTATTGTACATCTTACGAATACTTGAGTATAGGTTAGTTTGAGTGGCAAATCTAAACACAAACCTTTGTATCCTCAATCCAGTAGTGATAGGTGTGAGATAGCTTGGAGAGGCTAAGCAAAAGACCACTTGCAATGCAACAGTAGAAGTGAACTACTGGTCATAGCTTAGCTTAGAGAGGCTGGACAAATATTATTCAAGTTATGATAGTAGGGGTTAGCTACTGGTTACTGTTTTAGCTTAGAAAGGCTAGTCAAATACTACTTGGTTTGTGATAGTAAAGTTTGCTATTAGTCACAGGTAAAAGCTTGGGAAGCTACTAAAGACTATCCTTTTTTTTCTTGAGAAAGGTTTTAGTGGAACTCAACTGTTGTTGAGAACTAGAGGTAGCAGGTTAGCCGAACCTATAAAAACTTATATGCAGTATCTCTTTCTCCTTTAACTCCTTTATTTACTCATTACTCTTTTTATTATGTGTAACCTTTAAATCTTTTATACACTGTTATCATACCTGCTATTGTTCTAAAAGTAGCTTTCTGAAGTAACTAACATTGTTTCTATTGCACTTCAAGTTCATAGATTAATAGTATATTGCTTAAGTTTTCAGAAGCTAAGAAAGAAAGAAAAAGCAAAGTACGATTGAACCCCTTCTCATGCTCTTTTATACCTATAATGGATTGTTAGGATTGAATCTTGTTAGTCAAGATTAGATCTTAGCCATCCATTTGGTTTTTAAGGGATAAGCATTATCCTATATTAAAGATTAAAATATCTTTTGGTGTTAGAAATAGCATACCGAAATTTTACTGAATGGATGAAACCGTACCCAGGAAATCTGAATATTAGCCAAAATTAATCTCTGGTCTAATACTCTATCTCAATCCTTATGCTATCTTTCCATGGTCCCTGGGCCTCCAATCCGATTCTAGGGTTACTAATGCGCCTATTGGCCCGTAAAGTTACTATTCACACCTGGGCCCGAAATTTTTTTTCTACTCATTCGTTAGGTTGTCCTCATCATCACTATGTTTGTCAGAATATTGAAACTCTTATTAATAAAGTTTTAATTGATTTCTGACTAACTAGCATTATACCTATTATATTGTGATTTCTGATAAACTGCTATACGCGTTTTTTTATACTTGTTAGAGTTCAAAAAATTACTTTCTGACATCGCTAATACTATTTCTACTACACTTCAAGTTTTATACTAGATAGTTATTGTTTAAGCTTTTTCAGAAAAAGAAAAGAGAAAAAAGGTGAAGCACGATTCAACCCCCCTTCTTGTGCGCTTCTCTACCTACATTAATGATGTGGAAAATAGTTTAGAAAGTGAACTAGAATATGTTAGAGACACAAGAAAGCAATATCCAGTGTCAGAAACCATGTTGAGATATTCAAAAAGTATCTCATGCATTTAGAAAATGGTATATCAAATTGAAGAAATCAATTTCTTATAAACATATCATGATCACAATCTTCAATCTTGATAGTTTTCAACTCTAAAGACTTTCTACATATTGAAAAGAACTTTATCAAGCTCAGAATATAGAAAAGAAGAATAACATTATGCTTAGAAAGTGAGGCATGACTTCAAAAAGTACACATTATTCAGAAATTGTGCTAGTCAAAAACTGAAGGAAATTTGAAATTCAAATTTAGTCAACTTTCAAAAAGTATTGATAGTGACATATCACTTTTGTACTTGGTCAGATTCCTCGTATTCTAGAAGAATAGTTTATAAACCACAATTCATAATGTAAAAGTTGTTTCTAAGCTTGCTCAGAAACCACATTTGTCATTGATTCTGCATATACAAGGACAGCTTTGACATAATTCAGCTCTCTTCTAGAGGATGGTTCCTAGGACACAAAAAGAAAATCAACATGTGTCAAGAGGAAGTGAAATCAAGGGACAACGACTAAATTCAAAATCTAAGTATAAAAAGTTGGAGCCTTCATATGAGAAGGAACTTTTGTATCTTGAACGCTGATATCTTCAAAATATCTTCTGAATGCTCATCTTTTACTTCTTGTAGTCAGTTTTAGAAAATAATTCTTCTTTCTAGTACTCATTAGATAACATCTTCTTAGGAAGAATTTAGAAAAAAGTCTCTCAAGTTTCTAGATCAAACACTATTTTATTATTAAAAAAACTTGAATGTTCTTTATTGGAGAGAACTAACCAAAATCATAATCTTGTACCTTGATCCAGTAATGATCAAGTGAGGATTGCTTAAAGAGGCTAGGACAAAGACTACTTGTAGTGAGAGTAAATCAGAACTATTGCTCACTGAGATAGGTTGAGAAGGCTATTCAAAGAATTCTTTCTTTCTCATGGTTGAGGAAGTATTTAGTGGAACTCAACAAGTTGTTGAGAACTGGATGTAAGCAATGTTTGGCTGAACTAGTATGAAATCTCTTGAGAATCTCTCTCTTTATTTGTTTATCATTCAGCATCTATTTTTAGTTGTGATGTATGACTGTTTAAAATGATTTCAAAACAGTTTCTAAAGTTTCTATGGTTCCTGCTTGGTTCAAAAGTTACTTTCTAAACCCCACTAATAATAATTTCCACTGCCTTCGAGTGAATAACTTCATAAACTATGTTTAGTATTTCAGAAACTTGCAAAGAAATTAAAAGCACGATTTAACGTCCTTCTCGTGCTATTTTTCACTTACGATGTCTTCCCTCAACATTTTGTTGTGACTACCATTCTTATGCAAGCTTCTGATGATCTCTCAAGAGAAATAACCATCTTTGATCTGTCATAACAATAACCTCAACATTAATAACCATCCAATGAAGTTTCACCCCAACAAGTTTCTTCTATAAGTGAGAAAATGCATGAAAAGGAGGGTTGAGTCATGCTTTGTTTCTTTCTCAAACTTTTTGTTGAAGGTGTTTAAACAAGATTTCTCAAGATGTAAAAACTTGGAATAAGCAAAAGCAAATAATGTTAGTTTAGAAAGATTAACTTTATGATGAAAACTTAATTTTAAAACCAAAACAGTATTAAAACCTTAACTGAAATAGAGGACAACAAGAAAAAGATATACAAACATATTTATATTGGTTTAGCTATGCCTAGGGCTACATCCAGTTCCCAACAAACAAGTTGAGATTCCACTAAGTATTATTGTCCAAACCTCTATAAGCTTAAGAAATAGACAATATTTTCCTAGCCTTCCCAATTATTCCAATGAGCAATCAATAATCCTAATTCTCACAACTAAGTAGTAGTTCCCTAGCCTCTTCATGCTAAACAAACTAACTCTTATTGAGTCAAGGCTACAAGAAAGGATTTTGGTTTATATTTTGGCACAACTCAAGCACACAACTCTTAAGGATATTACAGTGGAAGATCTTAGAGTTTAAGTGACTCCTTATAGATAGACTCTCAAAGAGAAAATGATTTCTGTAACATCCCAAAAATTTATTTCAAAAGTTTTATTTGAACTTTCTTAATTAGAACTTCATGAATTGGATAAAATTAGTCTTGATAGGAACGGCTTAGAAAAAATAAAAGTGAATAGTAACCGTGTAGGTCCGCAAGGCTGTTGGACTACCGAAAGCCTAAAATCAGGACCCGAGATGCTTGAGACTAAGAAAATATAGGATTAAGGTTAGAAATAGTTAGGAATAAAGATTTTAGACCTGGAATTAAATTTCAAGCAATATCAGTTTCCGGGTACGGTATTTTACTCGTTTGGTAAAATTACAGTATGTAGTTTCTTACACCGTATGAAACTTACAGTGTAAGTGGGCCACCTCATGTGACAAGTGTATGGCTTAAAGAAGCCACACCATTGCCTTTATAGATGACCAATAAGAGCATTACAAAAAATCCATCATTTATCTTTAAGAAAAACATTTTCATAATTAATTCTTGTATACATTATCTTTAAATGAATAAAAATTAAAATCTTATTATTTTTCCTTCCTTCAAGTTCGGCCAACTTCATTTGTAGCCTTCTCCATTTCCATTTTCTTCACCAACACATTATAACCTAGCTTGCAATCTCATATTACAACATAAAACATCCAAGACTTAAGCACAAACACTAACCTACCTCTTGTAACTCCCAAATCAACCCTTTATAACAAAACCTCATATCATCATACTATCATTTATATTACTGTTCTTGCTATTCTAAAAGAGGAATTAGTTGGGGTAAATCAAAAATTGGGCATACAAACTCGTGAAGGAAGCCAAGAACAAGAGTTAGAGCTTCAAGAACTAAGTAAGGCTTTCTTTAGCCTCTTTTCTTTCAAAAATTACTCTAAAAGTTTATGATTGATTTGGCCTAAAATATTTAGTTATATTGGTTGATAATATATAGATATTGATGTGTTTGATTTGGTGGAGTGTTTGGATGATATTAGAAATATGTTGCTAAAAATCCCAGTTTTAAGCAAGTAGCTCAAATTTCATGATTTTTCTCACTGATTTAGAAATCTTATCTTGAGCTGAAAATTTTATGTGATGAAGCTAACACATGAAACTATTTCAGTAATTTTTGGAGTCATTCTAAGCACTTTTACTATTTTTAAAAGTTGAAGAACTAAGCTGGTTAGGGTTTCCACCTCATAGACAATTTTGGAGTACTAAATTTTTATAATTTTGTTATTATAACAAATGATCGAATTTTGAGCTGAAAATTTTACAAGGTGTTGAGGACATCTTGACATTCAACCCTGAATTTTTGTAGAATTTTATATGTTCAATAGATGGGATAATAAAATTGGAAATTTTGACTGTTCGCTAGAAATAAGTGGTTTCTGACCTGAAATTATATAATTTTGTTAATATAGCTAGAGACCTTATCTTGCTTTGAAATTTTTACAGAGTCTCATGGACATGAGGAATTAGCTCTAAAAACTTGTTTGGCTCTGTTTTGATAAGATTTAGTAGTAGTTCCATAATTTTTTTTAACAAAAATTCCACCATACTAGATTGGCTGAAAGATGATGAAATGTCTATGATTTGAGCTCATTGATTCTATGTGAATCTATTGATGATGTTATGCATATACAATGGTGAATGTTTGATACTAAAGTATTGACAGATGCTCTATGAGCTAGAACTGAGATTATGAATAATATGTGTGCACTTGTAACTAAGATGCATACATAATCAAGATGCATATATAATTATGAATACTTTTGACAATTGCCTCTATATGAGAAAAAGAATGAGATCATATTTTTTTGGGTAGGGAAAGTAATCTGTCTGTGGGGAAAATAAACCTAACTACCCTTGAAATAAGTCGGGTAAAGAACCTCCAGGAATAGATCTGTGTGAGAATTGGAGAAAGTAAATCCAATGATCATGTATAGGAATGAAGAAGATCCATATGTACAGGAATGGGCTCAGAAGATTCGTGTGTAAATTGGAGAGAAAATCCAAGGATCATGTATAGGAATAGGCTCAGAAGATCCGTGTGTACAGGAATAGGCTCAGTCTTGAAAAGTAATGTATTACAGGAGTGGAATAATTCTCCATAGTCGAGGGTCAAGACAGTAAAGAAGCAATTGTCGTAAGCAATCCTTTATATTATATGCTAAGTGAATGATTTTAGCATCTATGTTTAGACCAATATGTTTAAGTTGAAATTTGACAATATATGCTTTATAAGATGACATTTGAACAAAGTGATTATGATTAATGATCATTATGATGTATATTAAGTGATTGGATACTAAAAGGAACCTACTTCAGAAGGATGACTTTGAACTTTAAAATGAACCTTTGATATGTATTGTGTGATCACATTTTCTTAATAAATCGAAGTGGTTGGAATGATAATGATAACATGGATTTTTATTATGCATTTTGGGGATGTCTTACTAAGAATTTTATAATTCTCACCCCTATGTTTTGTATTTCTATGTTGTCTCCAGATTGCTCAGGAGAATTATGAAGCTACCGCCAAAGAAGAATCTGATGTATTAGCCCAATAGTTGAAGTCTCTTATCAATTTTATTTTGTTATGTATATATGTTTGTAAGTATATAATAGACAGATGTATATTAAAGCTCATAGAAGAGCCTTCTTGTATTTGGATTTATGCTTAATGAATACTTTATTTCCTTTTTCATATATTTCTGTAGAATTATGAATTAGTTATGACACAAATCAATTGAATCTGCCTTAGATATTTAAGAAAGATCCACTAATTTATAAGTAATAACTTTTGAGTCTAATATCATGGCTTAAGGATGATTTTATACTTGGGAGGGTGTTAGAGTTTCTAATCCTGAGCATGTAAGAAGATTTTTCTATATTAAACTAAATTTAGTTTCTGGTGAAGCTTAGAAGGTTATGAACACTTGAAGGCTATTTCTTTTCTAATGATATTCTAAATCAGTAAGCCATCATATTTTAATAGCACTCCCTTTTATAGGCAAAGCTCAAGGATTTCAACATTTTTAACCATTTAGAGTATGTCACCTTTGAAGTGACATGTGATTATCTTTCCTGGTGAGCAAAACCTTTGTTCAATAGCTTATGCTCTGAAGTACACTAATAGGTTGTTTTTATTAGTGTACATTTGTACTTGCTCTATTTTGTACTAGAATTTTGCACATGTGAAAAGCTAATGGTGCAGGTTTTGATGAAGTCAAGTGTAATAGTTCGAACTCAAGTCAAGTATTGCAAAAGTTTTGAAAGAGAATGATTCAAATGCATAATGGTTGGATTCGACTTCTTAAGACGTAGGTTCTCTCGTAAAAGTTTTTCTCTTAATAGGTTTATTTTGGCCACTATGTTTATTAAGGTTTTGTTTTAATTACAAAATTAATTTTTAATCAAGTTCCTTTTGAAAAGTATAATGGTTTTTACTCTAAAGAAAATGTTAATGAAAGAATGATTTAATTATTTTTAATGAAGAGTTTGATTTGATTTTTGGTAATCATGTGTTTGATTTGAAAAGAAATGTTTGTAAGATGTTTAAAAGTGTTTTTAAGTTAAAAGAATGACTTTAAAATGTTTAGACATTGATTTTTCAAATTCTATAATACTAATTGATTACCATTGTTGTAATCAATTGCCCTATATTGTGTTCGAATTTGAATTTTGAATTGTGTAATTGATTACACAATTCTTCTAATCGATTATAGTGCTATTGATCATTACTAGAATTCAAAATTTGAACTGTGTGATCGATTATCAAGTCTTATAATCGATTACCAAACCCAGAAATGTGTGAAAAGGCATGTTTTCAAGAGACACAACTTAAAGATACAAAGAATCACTTAACAGCCTACTTGATTTTTGCTCTATAAATACCCATCATTTAACACATTTTAATACACAAAAAATCAATTACAAAGATCAATTAACACTTGTTTTCAATTATCAATCTTTCTATCAATTTGTGGCTAAAACTCTTATTCTTTGAGAAACCTTTAGTGCTTCAAGTTGTAACATCTCCTCTATGTAGAGAGTGATTCTTTGTATCTTTAAGTGAGTTTTTGTTAAAGGGTGAGTCATTCCTTGTAAGAATAAGAGTCATTGATCTCTTTGCCCTTGAGAGACTCAAACACAAAGGGTGAGGGATCTCATGGTGTAAGAGTTCTCTTCGTTGTAAAGGCAAAAAATTTGAAGTGTGAAACTCTCGAGCAAGTTACTTGGGGACTAGATGTAGGCCAAGGAGGTAATCGAACCAGTATATATTAAGTTTGCATTCTTCCTCCCTTAACTCTTACATTTATTGCAAGTTTATATTATTGTCTTGTTCATTGTTTTTATAGAATACTTTAACTCACCTGCACTAAACCTCTTCCACTCTCATTTATTCAATCAAGCTTCCAATACAATTTCTTAAATAAGAATGAAAATGGGATTAAAGTGGAAAAGGTTAGAAAATAGTTTAAGAACTCAATTCACCCCTCTTGAGTTCATTGATGCCACTTGGTAATTGCACAACTACCATTCTCAATGTCTCCAGAGCTTTCTCAAGGTCAGAAGTATATTTCCAAAGGAGAATTGAACGTGAGAAGTTCTTTTTTGATGTGCAACCATCTTTGAAACCCTATAATTCTTCTGAATACCTTCCAGAGCTTGTTTTATCATTTCATAACATCTTTCTAAAGCTAATTGATGGTTGATCTAATCTTTTTGTGGTTGATTTATGATAAAACGATAGCTTTCTAGAGATTTTTAGGTATCTTTCTTATTTGCATTACCTTCTAGAGATAGAATCACACTTTTAGGAACTCATATTCACATGCCTCTTATCATACTAGAGTTGTGTGAATCTTAATTCTTAAAATTCATATTCCTTTTTGAAGATAGGTTACTCTTAAATCTCATTCATTGTCCTTTTATTTGAGAAATATATTCAGTTAAAAATTTGGATTTGAATCGTATAAATCTTCTTAGATAATCAAGATTTTAAAGCTGACTAAGTGCTAATAAACTTGAACACATGTTAGCTCATATCAAGAAGGATTTTTATCTAGATATGTGTTGTTTCATCAAAACCAACTTAGCATACGAATGCTTGATTTTAGGTTCTTATGATCTTAGAGAATCAAGATTTTGAACCTGATTATGTGTTAATAAACTCGAAACATATGTTAGCTCATATCAACAAGGATTTATGTTGTTTCATTACAACCAACTAAGCATATGAATGCTTGATTTTAGGTTATGGACCTAACATCTTCATCTATAATGCTAGAAAAAGTTATGCATGTGACTACAACCTAAACAACTGCAACAACAAGCTTCTAATTGATTTTGTGATTGATGCTTATATTAGAGAGTTGTGTTTGTTCTAAAGGAAGCTAGACATTACATCGGTTGCTAATTTAAAATTTAGTGACTAATGCTTATATGAAAGCGCTATGCTTGCCCTATGTAAATATGTCACTAAATCGGTTGCTAATTGAAAAACTAGTGACCAATTTTATGACTAATAATTATATGTAAATTTCGATTTTAGCCTAACTTTTATTACATATTTCCAAAACTACCCCCTCTCACACTCATACCTTGCATCCCCACACCTTCCAATACACTTGGGAAACCCTATTCAGTAGCCAAATTGGTCACAAGCTTTAGCAATTGATTTGTTCAATTGCAATTTTTTTAGCAACTTTGATTTTAGCTACTGTTTTCAGTCACAATCAATCACTACTAAGTTTAGCAATCGATTTCATCAAATTAGCAAGCAAATAGGTCACTAAGAACTAATTTTCTTGTAGTGGGGGACATCCAAAATACTCTAACGCTCAAGTCAGTATATGAAAGAGGGAGAGTGCAATATTGCAAAATGATTCATGTTATGATCATATCTGGAGCGTTGTGCCCCATATGATGCATGGTTATGATGTGACTAAATCTTGAGTACTTTCCCTTGTTTACAAGAAAAAGGAGATACTGTAAAAAATTAGGTAGTAGCAAATACTCAGAATACTAGTGATCATATATAAGGGAAGATATGGCATCCTAGATTTATACCATTTAATAAATTGTATAAAATCTAGTATAGATGCAACCATTTTTTTTTTTAAGGCCAAATTATGCGTGCATGGGAGGATTTCATGCCTCGTGGGTGACTTGTGGAACCCATCAACTAAGTTCTCTAAGCCTGAGGTGAATTGTCTAGCCTATGAATCTAATCCATAACAGCTCATTTAAATACATAACAAAAAATTATACTTACAATTATTTCAACCATCGAACTTGATCAAGCATTTACTTAATGGAATTCCACTAAATAGTTTACGAATAAGTCTGATTATTATCAAGAATTGTCACCAATCAACTCCCATCAAAAGAACAAAAATATGAACTCTTTTTAGGAAATTTACATTATTAAAGTGGTTGGAAACTTAGGATGCACTGCACTAGCTAGGAAAAGTATTCATAAAAAGTCAACAGAAAATGTTGAGCTGGAGAAACAATAATTTATTGCAACAAATCCTTTAAGTTAATAAAAAATAGTTGACTCGTAATTGACCCGTTAATCGTTTCTAATTACATATAAACTTTGTTAAACTTCTTACAATTAACTTCACTCTTCTTATTTTCATCTCTCTGTTTTTTCTTTAAACAAAAAAATTTTATGCGAGAAGTTATTATTTCTAAACCAAAAATATTTTGACATAAATTTCAGTTAAAGTTTGCCGTGAGGTATTAACAAAGAGAGCGAATGTTGACAGTGAATAATGAAAAATAAAGTCATTCAGTATTTAAAGAAAATATATTAATAACATATTTTAAGAATAAAAAAACTGCTTTCAGTTAATGGAGGTGACGTCAGATTCAAAAACATAAAATAGTGAATAAAAAATTATGTGAGTACAAGTGTAGGACCTCATCTTTACACATACGGCTTAAGTTGGTGGTATTAGCGAAGCTTCAAACAAATTTTCAGGGGGGCCAATAATGTTGACATGTAAATTAAATTATGTTAATCAAATTAAAATTAAATGCACATTACATGTACATTTTAAAGTAAATAATTAGCATGATAAATGTTAGTACATATTTAGATTATATATGGGATTAAAATTATTTCAATAATAGATGGTAGGTATAATTCATTTTTAACAATAAATTATTTAAAATTAATTTTTATATTTCAATACATTAAGTTAAAAGTAATTTTGAAGTATTGCATTTTGTTTAGATTGTAAGAAAATAAGTGTTTTTATGTATTAAATTACTGAGAAAATATATGAAATAATTCGTTTGTATTTTATAATATTTGATGGTTTGGATTTTTTTTAAAAAAAAACACTATAATTTTAAATAATTAAATTTTTCTTATAATTTAAAGTTTAAAAAGCATATGTTCTTGCTTAATTTTATTATGAGTGAATCACTTCATATTTAAAATTATAAGTGAATTATTTCACATTTAAAATTATATCACATATGAAATTATTTCAAAAAAGCTTGAAGGGGGATTTTTTTTTTTTTTTTTAGCATTTCAAAAGACCAAGCAGTGTTAAAAAAAATTCTAATCATTCTTAAGAATAAAAATAGAGTTTAAAGTTAACAAAATCATCATTTCAACCTTAACTTGTTGCTATCAAACTCTTGTAATTGCTTATCTATTGTAATAAAAAAAAATATTTTGGTCTAAAATTATGCATGCTCAATTGTGTTGTGATATTTTTATTTCTATTTTTTAATAGAAAAAATACGCTAATAGACTTTTTAAGCTAGAGAAACTCATTATATAAAGTAACATCGTGTGTACAAAGTAGTCTATTATTTAAACTTAAAATCTATTTATCATACAAAATTTATCTGTGTGGTGCATTTGTTTTGGTTTTTTATGACAAAACTTATTTTTTTCAAATGAAAAAATTGCTTTTCATATAAGCTAGTGAGGGCAACTTCTATATAAATGGTAAAAACAAATTATTTATAAGACTTTTAAGGATGTAAGTGATTGAGTCAAGACATGGCAATACATGATTAAATATCTATACAAAAAAATTTTAAACTAAGAATATATAAAAATTAAATTAACACATACACACACATATATGGCTTTTTTACCAAAACAAAAATGATTATTAATGGATCTCCATCCGTCTTGATATTATTTACCAATATATACCATTTTTTTAAATAAAATAAAATGGCTGATAGTGACACGAAATAAAAACATGATGTCACGACTTAACTTTGGATCTGAAGGCACATGAAAATTGCATCCCATATAAGCCTTCCTGTGATGTCTCTCTAAATGCATAAAATATAATAATATCATACTTAAAATATGATTTTTCTTCTAATTCAATATCATTTTCTTTGTTCAAAACATAATATTTGAATTGATAAAACTGATAGTATCTAATATTTGAGTTCTTAAAACCTCCTTTTTAATCCATTCTGCTAATCATGAAATCATAAACTAATTCATCACATAATATTACTCTTAAATCTAAAAACCTACTTAACCTTTGAAACTGAAACATTACTACATAGCTGATCTATTACATAAGCTAATCAAAATCCGCAATAGAAATCCATACTTAAACTCTGAACATATAGAGAAGATACATGATCTCTCGAAAATAAACATACATTATCTCAAAATAAATGCATGGCTCAGAACCTACATCTACCTGGAGCCCTTTAAAACTAAAATAAATCTAGACTAAGACTTAGGGTGCAAAGCTCATCAAAGGATAACTCAAACTCCTGGACCGGTGGTGAAGGTCTCTGACCTGAACTATGAGAGGAAAGGAGAGGGGTGAGTCAACGGACTAGTGAGTGAGTTCTCACCCATCACCCACATGGGACAACCAAGAGGAAACATAATACACAATACATACAACAACCATAAATTATTTGATATTTAAGTACATAGTTAGCTGGGAAAACACTTTTCATTTATAGCCTCATAACAAACATCTCTACATCCATAGTCAACCATGAAAACATTTTAACTGGGTTGCGACAACTCATAGAAAAATAGGAATCTCTAGCTATAATATGATAGCAATAACAATACCTCTAGAGTTCCCTGATTATGCAAGTCAACTATGGCATACCAAATTCCTTGGCTCTAGGATCCCTTCAGGATCCGAATGGAACACCTAACTAGGTTCCATCTTTACTCTGAGATTGTCCCTAAGGACAACTTGGTACTAAGGCTAACGATCATTTTATAGCCGTTAACTCACTGTCTATTTCTATAGCTCCGTCTAAACTAGTTTTTACTTAATTCATATAATATGAAAACTCTTAAAATCTCTTAAAGCTCTAGAAACTCTAAAACTCAGGAACCATACAACTCTAACAATTTGACTTTAGCATAATTGTAGCTATTAAATCATACCCAAGGGATACCACTTCAGGCATCTTGATTCCAAGAGTCCACAGATATGTATCTGGCAATTACTATAAATCATATTAAACTCCATATTTCTAGTATCATGAAAAATTGATTTCTTTTCTTAAAACTTTGTTCTATGCTCTATTATGGATTCAAAACTCTTTCATATAAATTTTATACTACTTTGAAAATCATGATAACATTTGTATTTAAATGCTAAAATATACTCTACTCTATATAATTTTTATAATAAAACAACTTAACATTCTGAAAGCTTTCTGAAATCCAAAGTTTGGAATATATACATAATGATATCACAACTCTTAAAACACATTTGTTTAAATAGCAACTAGCTAAAATCATACATTCTCCATTAATCACTTCATTAGCATATAAAATATTTTTCATACACGCAACATAGCAATCATAATCCCATGGTTTTATAAAACTCATTCTTTCATGCTATCATCATAAACCATAATTTTCGTAGCTTGACATAAGCGGGTAAAATCATATTCTATGCTTTTTCTCATCTCAAATCTCATATTCAACAACCATCATGCAAGAAACATATTCATAATGATAAAACTAAGGCTATGAGATCAAACTCACTCACCTAGAGAAGGAGAACAAGATACGGCAACACTAAGAGCTCTATGAGCGGGATGACAACAACAACTACTATAGAGCAACCATACTCTAGATTAATCTCTAACAACCTCTAGATAGCTCTAATATAACTCTAACAATATTGAGGAAGCACCCCACTTGACAAAAAAGAGAAATAACAAAGCACAACCTAAGATCATGAAGAGGAGAGGAAAGAGATGACAAAACCAACATAAACCTTTACCTATGATCTTGGAGGAGGAAGAATGGTGTGGAATTGAGAGAAGGATTGAGAGAGAGTTCGAGAGGGGAGGGTTTCAAAAATAGGGAGGAGCCCGAGTTTGGGGGTATATAAGGGCAGTTCACTTATCAAACCATCGTTTTGCACTATACTAACATTAGACTCGCCGCAGTGAACAAATCTCGCTACAATGATCAAAACTCCTGCAACGAGCTTGCTTGCAGAATTCTAGCGGAGGAGCTTTTCACCCTTGGCCCTTCACACATCCGGGCCTTCCCAACTACACGGGTAGGTCTCGGGACTGGGCTTGTCCTAACTTGTCTCCGACACATGTACATGGGTATTACACATGATATGTTTGACTGCTAAACAAATTATAAGATGTGTCAGTTATAAAATGGCTAACTATGCAACATAATAAGTGCTCTGGACATGACGTTATAGTGTCAGAACCTATAATATGGCAAGGTACTAGCCATTTAAGTAATATGTTCAACACCCCAACGTATTGCTAATACGTTCAACACCCCAACGTATTACCAGCCTAGTTCATGTATGCATCTTTATACTTTTTGCTTTGAAATGGTTAATATCATGAGCTAGTTGTCCTTGTTTTGTTATATCGCTCTTAATGTACGTTAGTGATGAAATAAATGTGATGCCAATATTTTTTTGAAAAAAAGGTCAACAACTTATCTTTAAAACTATTTTGCTTACAATTTCATTTTTTAAATTGTTATTTTGTATCAGCATAGTATTTTGTAAAAACTATTGAATTAAGGAGATATAAAACAATTAAGTTGATATAAGATTTACAAATTTACAAGGGTAAAATGCATTTACCTCCCTTGAGATATCAAGAAACGATACTCCACCCTATTTGTTTAAAAAATCTACACTCCACCCCATTTCACAAAGGGTATGTTTGATGTTTTCTCTTTTATAATTTATTTTTTATAAATTATATACTAAATAATAAAAATAATTATAAAATAAGTAATGAATTTAATTTCTATACACTAATAGTATAAAATAAAATATTGACAAATAACTTTTTTACCAAATTTGATACTATTTTAAAATTTTTATCGATTCACGATTAAAATTATTTTATATTGTCGATTTATAGAAACTAAATTCATAAATAAATTTAAGAATTATATTAAAAGTTAATAATAATTATTTTATTAAAAAAATAATAAGAGGGCCATTGTGAGAGAGAGTGTGTGTGATAGTTGAGCTGCCAAATATTTTTTCATCTGCTATTAATATGTTGCACGTTTAACATGTCATCAAGCAAATCATTTGACAGTTAAACTGTAAGCCGTATTGTTATAATTTAAAAACGGTGTATATTGATAAATAATATTAGAATGAATGGAGATCCGTTAATAATCAATTTTTTTTGTAGAAAAGCCCATATATATATATATATATATATACACATATAATTTAGTAAAAAAAATTATGGGGGCCATTGTCTAAGTTAAGCTCTGCCATTGGTTGGTAAGATTCATAAATAAGTGAGTGTATCTAAATAATTCTGCCATTGGTTGGTAAGATTCATAAATAAGTGAGTGTATCTTAAATAAAGTTAATTAGACCCACTTTTATTATGTGTGTGTATAAATAAGGTATTAAATTTGCACTAATTCAATAACTTCTCAAAGGAAAGGAAAAAAAAAGAGCGGAACGCAGTTTTGAAGAACAGTAACAATGCCAACTCTGATTAGTTAAATATTTCGACTTAAGTTGAACTATCTCTTAACAATATGCCAATTGTGTTTCGTTATTTTTTTTTTCATTGATTTTGGAGGTGTTATTAATAATCTCAAAAGTGGGCAGATGAATCACATTAAGTTGAAGATTTTATACCTAATTCATATCTGTTTATTAAAAATTATTTAATTGATTATTGATTAATGACCGGCGGCGTTAACTTGGAACATCTTTCCAGAGGAAGGTCACTTGGTTTTGGCTACATACTGACCCACAAATTGAACTATCTAAGACAAAGAAGGCTAAAAAAAATTATACCTCTCCTACCACCATTCCTATATAATTATGAGAAATATTTATATACAATGAGAGTAAAAAAAAATATTTATTTTAATTTATTTATTAATTTATATATAAATTTTATAAATTATTATTATTTTTAATATAATAATCAATTTATCAACCAATAAATAAAATAAAATAAATATTTTATCTTAATATAAGATACTATAAAAATTTCGACCATGAATCTCAGCTACTCAAGACAAACACCGACACTAGGGAAAAAGAGGGAAAGAGACCGTCGGCTATAAATTCTCCACTCTCACCAGAAGAAACTTCGCCATAGTTTGATTAGTTTCATTGAAATCGACTACCCGCATCACGGAAATGTCTACAACTTCTCTTCCCACACCATACACCACTGCGACACCACCACCGCCACCACCGGCTTATCCTTCATGGACACCGCCTTTGCCAACATGGCCTCAACCTAGGCCAGACTGGGCATCATCTGATTCATCATACGATTCATCTTCATCATCGTCATCAACCTTCGGCATCGTCATCGGAGTCCTTGTTGGGGTCCTGGGGCTCTTTCTCTTGTTCGTGATTTATATCAAGTTTCTTAGGAAGAAGCTCGAGGGTGATAAATGTGGAAAGTAATCCTGTGGTCTTTTACTTCTAGTGTTGAGCAATTATGTCAATTCTAGTTCGTAAGTTTCAGTGTGTATAGACGTGAGAATCTTCATGTTCTGATACCATGAAAGCGAGCTTAAATTTCGAAACATGGGGATTATAGGGGGAATAAAGCTTGATCATTTATTTTGTGAATGTTTTTATAAATTTGAGTTCTCAAACCTTCTGTTTATGTTTGTGCTGATACATCACCCCAGAATCTGAATTCATTTGTGAACCGTCAAAATTTTTGCAGCCATTCTAGCTATATATTAATATTTAAATTCTAGTATTGATGAACATTGCCGATTCAATAACGTCGCAAAAAAAAAAAAAAAATGCCGGTTCAACAATTCTCTTAATAAAATGTGACTAATAATACATGACCTGCATTCATACTCTCCCCATCTAGGTACAACTGTCTTTTAAGATTTAGGTACATAAACTAGGAAATTTTTTAAAATAGTTGATAAAATTGTTATTTTATTTTATTTATAAAATAATTATTATTTTTGAGTAAAATACAATAATTATTATGAGAAGCAAGAGAGAATTTATACAAAGACAAATAAAAAAATTAATATTTTTTAAAACTCTCATGATATGTAATATTAAACAAATTTTTTTTTCTAAAATGATACTTTTAACAACTAGTGACTTAACTGGCACTTCATATTTTATATTTTTTAAATATTAATAAAATTAAATATTTTTATAATAATAAATTGTTGAATTTTATTAAATATTTTTTATAAATGACTTAAAGTGATGTAATTATTTTTTTTAAATAAAAATTGAGTGTAAAAAGAGAAAATTTGGAGAATATTTACATTCATAAATTTTAAATTAAACTTAAATAGAGGTCGAAGATATAAAAATAGTTATAAAAGTAAATTTTTTTTATTGATATTATAGATTATTTATTGCGTCACCATTAATTAAAACAAGTCAATCAACCATGTGACAGGTTGACTGCTTTACTTTCACAGTTCACTTGAATCATATAATATCATATCATTTGAAAAATTAGTTTTAATTACGATATATAGCTATATATGCGTGTGTGGCAATTGGCAAATGACTTTGTCTTATGTTTTTGTCAGCATGCCTGTCCACGCATTTTCCGGGGTTCCTCCTCGAGCCAAGTTTCTTTCACCTCCATGTGGCATACGTAAGTGGGGTGATAATGAAAGTTTGAAAGTTAAGGGTGGAAAATTCAACTCTACTCCCCGTAACAATACATCATGTGTATTTTAATATAGTAATTGGATCCCAAAATTTTGCTAATGTGCGCTTCACTTCTTTTTGCTATATTTATACTATTGTTAAAGAAAATAATATTTCAAAAAGTTTAGAAAAAAAGTTATACTTACTTTTTATTTTAAGGATTAAAATTTACACGACCTATACTTTAGAGTAAATTGTAATTTTATTTTGTTATCAATTAATGGAAATTTAACAAAAGATTAAATTACATATTTAAAAAAATTTAAGAATCATATCACATAATTTTTCGGTTTAAGAACTAAAACGCATATAATCGAGTAATTGAAGAGTGAAGTTTTTCCAAAGTTTTATGATAATTTCAATTATCATACATGCAACAATACTTAAACACTGTGACTCGCCATTTCAACGAAATCATGATGATTTTGAAGGATGGCTTGACTTCGTAAAAGCATATAGTTGGTGTCAATAAGTCACTGATAATATATAAAGACCTTGTATTGTTTATTGGTAACGGTGTGAATAATTTGTAGAAGGTTCTTATTTTAAAATCAACCCGTGTTGTTATTAAAAAGATAACGTTCATATTTTCGTTTCTTTTTTATACCATCGAGCGTCAATGTTTTTGTTGTGTATCATAAATGTTAGTTATGGTCTTTTAATTTTAAAACATGCATGAGCTGTATGCATCAGTTTGGAAATTTTTTAGTCAATATGGTACAACTTGTTTGGCAAAGATTCCCGTTACGTCCCAATCAGTTGAACGTCGATAATTTAACAATTTGTGCAAATAACAATTGTCTGTGGCATGCACATAATGTGATGTCTAGCATTTACTCAAATGGAATAGTACGCGCGTTTGATTGGGTGTAGCCTTTTGATTAAACTCTTTTGGGACAGTATCTAGCTTCCGTGCTCTAAGAAATATTGCTTTAAGGTGTTACTAAAAGGCTCTGGTATCTCTGATCATTATAGTTGGGGGAACTATGTTATCTGCGGGTGTGTATTATTAGTATACATGTATATAGTAAATTCCGTAATGGCCACCCTGCGGGAATTTGTGTTTCTGGTTCTTTTATTTGAGGTTGGTTTCATGTATTGATTTGCTCCTCCCTGTTTTTCAGTGAGTTGAGCCATTGTTTTATGTCCATATATATATATATATACACAAAGTCATTGTTATAGTTTTTCCCTTGAATAACTTTTTATAGATATTAAATTTAATCAATCTATTCTTTAAATTGTAAGTTTTCACAACATAGATCAAGCATATAAAATTTTAAAACAATTTGATACTTCATCATTTATTTTTATTTGGACATATAACAATTTTAAAAATACATATAAATTTTAAATATTAAATATCATATTTATCAATGTCTAATTTTTATAAAATTTAATATATTTAATTATCAAGATAATATCATATATTCAATATTTTGATTGATAAACTCAATGGAGAAAGCATAACAGATATACTCTTAGAAGAAATGGATTCCTTCGTTATATATATATAAAATTCAAAATTGTATGTTTATTATCAATGTCTATCACAAAGTTGCTTGTCCTATCTCGATTCATGTTTGGGCCCGCATTCGGTGTCTTGCACTTCATTGTAATTTGGCCGTATTCGGAGGCGATAGAGAGGGATAATTAGAGACATTGTACAGGGGTAGGTGACTTTTATTGACAACTTAAAATTAAGCCAGAGTAGATTATACTAGCCGTGAAACCTATGCAACGCAGGACCAAAGTATTATTTCACATGAGAGCTATACTGTAATATCCTATTATTTTATGAATTGACGACTATCTCCATAAATTAATATGGATTTTTTCAGTGTTTTGTAAACTTATCGCTTTCTGGAAACCTAAGAGGTCACATCTCTCAAAATTACCCAAGTCAAGCACGCTTACCTGAGTTCTTCGTATGTACCGAAAAGAACGATCCATCTTTGTGGTATAGGTAGTCCTAATCAATTCATATAAACATCATTAACTGTATAGTCTAATACCTCTAAAATTAGGATCCTTTTATTTGTGTGTAATCGGTTCATTCATGTATCATCTCTTGGAGGTAGGAGCCACTCCTTATGTGCTTTTCGCACCGGCGATACTCCTTGCTTACCCTAACGCCCCAATTTTCCTGTAATTTTTACTGTCATTAAGAATTATGAATTCCGTAGGTAAATATTATATAAAATTTGAGACCAAACAATCCTTAATAAAGGAATATAACGTTAGAAGAGAAGTTATGAGCAATTCGTGCAAGTATTGCAAACAAATTTCTGTACGTGTAAAATGACAAAATGCCTCAGGTTATTTTACTAGAAAATGAGGATCGTGGGCCCCACCCATCCTCAAGGGGATGTTTTGATGTTAATAAGGGATTGTTTGTGTTATGTGTGTTAATAGAGGAGAAGAATCATAATTTTGAGCTTCACGCGAAATGACCAAAATGCCCTGTGGTTTTAATTCAAATTTGTCCACTGAGCCCAAACCTCACTAAAATGTGTTAAAAGGTGTTTTTAAGCCATGATTAACCATTGGTTAAGCTCGGGTGGTCTCGGGCAATTTTTAAGTAAAATGACATTTTGCCCCTCTTTGTGCAGTTTTACAAATTTTGAGATTTTTGATTCGTCTAACGAAACCTAAGCAATATTAGGCTCAAATTAAATCTTATTAAATTCTAATTATTAATCTAGAGTCAAAATTATTTATTTAAATTGATTAGAACCTAAAATTGCTTTAAAACACTCAAATTGCTTACTAATTCACCTAAGCCCTTAACCGTAAATTCTCTAAATTGCATGAATACCTTGCCTACACCTAAATAATATATGGAACACACAAAACCCTCTTCATGAGGCTGTAATGCACGAAATAATGCAGCCATAATACACCAAAAAATTGCACAAAAACATAATGCCAAAAATCACCATAAAACAAGGAACTTTGAAACATGATTCCATGTTTTAAGCCACCAAACAAGATGATTTTTCCTTCCTTGTCTCCTCCTCAAATTGAATAAGATTTTCCTTCTCCTCTTGTCCATTTATGAGCTTAAATTCTTCTATAAATAGGCATGCTTAGAAGTCATTAGAGACTTGCTCAAAAATTTCACAACTTCAAGTTTTCCTAAGCTCAAAAACTTTCTTTCTTTCTTCTCCCTTGGCTGAAATTCTTTCTTCAACCTTTCAAGAATATTTTCTTTCATTTCACTCCAAGAAACCAAGTTCTCTTCCTTTCCTTCAAATCAGATTAGGTAGGGAGTTGTTTTTAAGTTTATTTCTATGTTTTGCTAAGTGTTGTTCTTGGTTCAAAATGATGATTTCATGGATTTTCTCTAGTTTTTCCATTTGGTTTTCTTCTTCCTTTTCTTTAACCAATTCGGCCATATGGCCTAGGTGGGACTAAGATGATGGCTTGATGATGAGGACCTTGAAGGTGGGTTGTGAATCCATCACAAGTTAGGCCTCTAAAGCTTGAAAGTTCCACTTGATGCAAAACTTTAAAGAATGATGTTTTTATGATGATTTTATGATCTTGAGTTTAGAATTTGAAAGATGTATTTCTCACTTTGTCTTGTTAAGATATATATATTGAATTTGTATTTCTATAAAGTCTTGAAGGAGCTCTAGTAAAGAAATCAAATGAACTTGCATCCATGTTTAAGTTTATGCCTTGCATAATCATGTTTACTTTCTATGTCATCACTAAAATTTCAAGAATGAATAAATGGACTTGCATACTCATGTTTAAATTTCCAAGTTTGCATTTCATGTTTATATTTTATGTTGTCACTTAATCTCTAAAGATAATAAAGAAGTTGCATCTCATATTTATTTTATGTTCTCACTTTATTTTATAATGGCTAAAAGAATCAACGCATGACATGTTTATTTTTATGTCATCACCTAAAGATCCTAGAGCTCAAAGACTTACCCAAGTATCACAAGCAAAGAAATAAGATTATTGGAGTTAAAGAATTAATTCTTTAAGAAGTCTTGAGATTGGAGCTTAAAAAGATGTAATAATAATTCTCTTCTCCCTTCACCGGTCCATGCGGATTACCACCGCTCCTTCTAAAGATTCTCTCTCCCTTCACTCGTCATGTGCGACTCCGCCTCCAGTTTCTTGCATCATGTTTATATTTCAAGCTCTTGCATCATGTTTAATTTTCAAGTCATCACCTTAAATCTTAAAGATAAAGAAATGGATTTGCATATCATGTTTATAATTCCAAGTTATCACCTTATAATGACAAGATTAAAATGAGGTTGCATAGCATGTTTATGATTCTAAGATATCACATAAATCTCTTAAGCTCAAGACTTGCTCCTTTTATCTTAAGTGAGAATTTTAATTATGAAGATTCTTTCAAAAAGAATTAGTTTCTAAAAGAGTTTTAAAGCTTTGCAAGGATTCTACGGGAAACTAATATTTTATGTTCACTTAAAATGTGATTTTATACAATTATATGAGGTTCATGATTCGGCTTCTGATATGAGATTAGTACCAATAAATGATGATGATTTAATATGTTTAAAGTTGTGATAATTATGGTTTATTCTATGCATGTTAGAGATAAAACTAGCTTCCTAGAAAAGGGAAAAGCAAGATTTTTAGAACTTTAGAGAATGAAATTTATGCATTCTGTCCAGAGTCTTTAGTGACCTTAAGAACTAGATATTATTATGTTTAGATAAGGGACAATGATTCATAATTGGTTTAATAATTAATTTTAGCATCATAGGGAAAGCGGTAACGAGAAAGGGTTAAAAACGTAACTTCTAGCACACGTAAAACCTTAAGAACAACTACTGTCTATGCTACCCCATATAGTCTAATAATGTTCTTAAGGCTTATAATTGATGGTAATAAATCCCTTAGATGCATAAGTAATTAGTTTGATAATTAAGGTTACCCAATTTTAGAGTTCGGTTATTTAAGGGAGCTTCCTGTGAAGATTTTAGATGATATCTTTTGATGCTTTGGAATGTCAGTTATATGATGATGTAATGCCTATTGAGAATTTGATATTATTGAATGATTTCATGGCTTACATGTTATAATTGCTATTGCAAACAATGAGAATGTTCATGCATCTTGATGATTATGATATAACATGCTAAGGCTTAATGGTGACTTAAACTCATGAGGAAATGATCCTTTGGACCCATCAGACTATAGGTGGTGAAAAGGTGATCTTGAAAAATGATCCTTTAAGACCCATCAGACTAGAGGTGGTGAAAAGGTGATTCTTACCCCTAGCCCGTTCTCTCAAAAGGGTAGAGTCGGGATTTTAACTTATCAAAAGGGATAAGTATATGCTAGTGACGACTAGTAAGGTATGAGCTCATAACCTAGATTACTCCTAAAAGGGTGGAGTATAGGGTGGCCCCAAGGAAAATAATGATGATGATGACAAGATTTTAAGTCACCTAGGACACTAAAGGAATGAAATATATGCACCATGTCTTGTGCATAGCTATTATGGTATGATGTTCTTTTGTGCATAGTATTTTATGAGATGATGATGGGAAATATGATGTTCTTCTATGCATAGTATTTATGATTTGATGATGAGAAATATGATGTTCTTCTATGCATAGTATTTATGATTTGATGATGAGAAATATGATGTTCTTTTATGCATAGTATTTATGATATGATGATGAAGAATACGATGTGTTGATAAAAGGAAAAGTTCATTATAAACATGACATGCTAAGTTTATGATGCATTATAAGACGCATGATTAAAACTGCGAACCTCGGTAAAGTATATTTTCGAACTTAATAAATCAATCTTAGCATGCTCACTATTTCATAATAACCCAGAGGTTCCTGGGGACGATGATGATGACACAATGCATCATGAGGTGAGTACCCTACTGAGATTCTTTTTATAAGTTTCTCATTCCCTCTATTTTTCTTTCCATCTCGTCTTCAAGAAAAAAGGAAGCGTTTGTGAATCACATTGAGGCTCAGGGACTGAACTTGATCCTGCTAGTTTCACTCGTATATTTCAAATATCTATCCCTATCCCTAGAGTGTTATTACTAGGTGCCATTAATGGATGTCCTTCCATCCATATATTATTTATGTTTTGTTAGATTGCCTACCCTTAGTCTTATTCTGTTGGTAGGCAAAATATCTATATGATATGTAATTATGGATGCTGTATGATGGAGCCAATATATTATGATATAATGTTTGTAAATTCCTATGTGTCTTTTAAATTTTACTAAATCATTCACGTTAAGCGCGGCTCACGTTTTCAATTATGTTTAAAAAAAAATGGCTCGCAATTTCACTAAGTATTTTCAAAGCATGATTAAGGAACTGAAGCAAAGAGTAAAGTCTAGTAATTAATCAGACCCCTAGGTGTATTGGGTTAATTATTAGGGTGTTATAACCCAGCGTTATATGCAGCTTCCACTTGGTTCATCCAGGAACCACACGGTCCTGGGATGAACCAAGCGGAAGCTAGTGGGCATGTAACACCAGGACGGGGAGTGGTAAGCATGCGAGAAGGCACGGACAAGGAGTGGCTCCTGCCTCCAAGCGAAGGGGTACATAAATGAACCGATTACACACGAATAAGACGGATCCTCTCTATAGGTATGGGACTATACAGTTAAGGAGGGCTTATATGAATTGATTGGTACTACCTATGCCACAAAGATGCATCTTTCTTTCGGTAGCCCATCATGAAAGAACTCCAAGGTAAGTGTGCTTGACTTGGGGTAATTTTGGGATGGGTGACCTCCTGGAAAGTTTTTCTAGGAAGCGTGTAAGTGAGGACAAAGCATGCTGAAAATAGTGTTGGTTTGTGGATGGAATCCATAAAGCAACGGGGATGTTACATATACTAATGACAATAGTTTTACAACTCGGCTCTAATCGACTCGGTCAAGGTACTTGGTCATTGAATCAATGATTCGATCGATGAGTCACTGGTTGAACCAATAAAATCAGATTCAAAAAAAAATATAAAAATATGATAATTATACAATATATATAATTATTTATCCATAATAGCACATCAATAAGAAGAGCCCATGGTTGGGAGCGCTCATCCTTCCTAACTTGGTGTTGGGTTTAGAGGGTTCATCCGGTTCACCGCATTTAACCGGATTAAATGCATAACCGAATCACAAATGAATAAGGGTTCCCGATTTTTGGTTAAAGGAATGAAGGTCTGGTTTTTAAAACAATGCTAATGATGCGCATTTTTAAGGTGAAAAAAATGGGTAAGCATGAAATCGCTCTACTTGATATGTTCATTAAAATTGGTCCAACAATTGGATGTCTAATAATTAGGCATGAAATTTAAAACAAAAAACAAAAAAACAAAAAAACAAAAACTTGATACATACTAACACTACTTCACACCAAATGACTTATTTCATAATATATATTTTTTCAAAATCTAATTCAAAATACATCATCTTTAGTAGTATGGCACATAATACCATCCTCACTAAACATTTCTTTAACCCATGACTAGATTTAACCTTTGAAATTGTAACATGTAACTAACTAGAACACAAAATTTGGAAAAATATCCAGCCCTTTTTTCAAATAGTTGGTGGGTTCCTCGACTCAATGAGGAGAAGATGGGAAAGACAAAGAAACATAGCCCAAAGAAACAAAACAAAAAGAAAAAAAAAGCATAAATAAAGTAAAATTTATCTCAAATCACCTTCGCTTGCACAATGACTCGCATTGAACCTGACATGAGGAGCACCTTTCTTTGAAGCTAGTGAATATTTGCCACGCCATTCAACCAAAGATAAACTTGATATAGACATAGATGAAGGTTTATTCAACTTTCAACCTTTATTTCTTGGTAATTAGGACCTTACTTATGCCATATATCCCACTGCTTCTTGAAGAGGCTCTTTAGATACACCATTGTATTATTCTTCACCACCCTAGGATATGCTAATGCGATTTTAATCCAATTCTCAATATGACAAATGATAAACAAATGCTATAATCGAGATTAGGTGTTAAAATTACCTGGAACGGTTAAGCTTGATGAGTCCATGATTGGGTAGCTTCCTGTCCTATGAAAAGAATCACCAAAAGAGAGAATCAGAGAGAACTCCTCCTATCACACCTTCATTGTCCAGAACGTGTTCTGTCTCAATGGGCAACAGCCACGCTGAAAGGGTTCAGGGCCTCACTGGGTTAGTAACAAAATGGGCCAAACATACCATTATAGCTAAGCCCAATAACAATAACAAAAAAAATCCATATCCATTAACAACAAAATTGTCACAAATAAGCCCAATACAATAATTAATCAGAAAATGGGCTCAATAACATGGTTTGATAATTTTTTTGGCATATAATTAATCTGGAATTAAAATTAAAACTGTAATAAAACATGATTTATGCCAGTCCACACATAGAATATTCAACATTCTCCCACTTGGACAGCATAAATCAAAACAATATATTATTCTAGATTAATCAACAATATGTGACCACAACAAGATGCCAAAATAAGCCAACATAAACCATGAAAAGGTCCAAAATGGAACTACAAGGATCTCAATAATGCAGAAAATCATATTGAAGGAATTGTGATATCATACATTACAAGACACTTATATCCTGTGACCCAACAACAAAATGGAATATGGATAAATGGGAAAGCACAACAAAATGGCATGCCAAAGTTTGAAAAAGTGCAGTTTCCCAACAAAATGACCCAAGCATCTCTCCAAGATGCCATATAAGATTCAATAAATCTTATCACAATAATAAGATTGAGACTGGGTCCAAAATGTCTCCACAATATGCCATCACAATGTATAAATATATAATAATAATTGTAATAACTAAATTGCAGAATAAACATATGGCAATTTCAATATTATTGAATATCTCAAATATCACAAATATGAGGTCATAACAAAACATAAACATGAACTCCCACTAATCCAAAACATCAAAAGGACCTCACTACACCCATACGGGTTACATGATCAACAAAAGCTTTAACAGTTATGCCTTTTGTTAAGGGTCAGCAACATTAAGCTCTATAGGATGTTCGACACAAGTTTTAAACTCCTGAATCTTCTCTCTCACAAACATAAACTTTGTCTCAAAGTGCTTTGTCTGCTTTGAGCTCTTATTATTAAGAGAGAAGCTCACCACGCAGAGTTGTCACAATATATGGTCAAAGGCCTGAGATACTCTCCACAAAATCAAACTCAGCAATAAAGTTCTTCAACCATATTTCTTGACGCGTAGCCTTATAACAAGCTACATACTCTGCTTCCATGGTTGATGTAGCTGTAAGAGTCTGTTTGACACTCTTCCAAGAGATAGCTCCTCCAACTAACATGAATACATAACCTGATGTGGACTTATGATCATCTGGACAACCACCATAATCAGAATCACAATAACTTGTTACCTCAAGATGATCTGACCTCCTGTATGTAAGCATATAGTCTTTGGTACCTTTCAGATACCTCAAAACATGTTTTTTAGCCTGCCAATGTGCCACACAGGTTTACTCAAGTATTTCCCAAGTACACCAACAACAAAAGCTAGATCAGAATGTGTACAAACTTGAGTATACATAAGGCTGCCAACAACAGAAGAATAAGGAATTTTCTTCATATCTCCATTTCACTTTCAGTCTGAGGACATTGGGCATTAGAAAGCTTCTCACCCTTTTGAATGGGTGCAACACAGGGCTTGCAAAAAAACATATTGAACCGGTTCAGGATTCTATCAATATATCCTTGTTGAGACAAACCAAGGATATCGTGAGATCTATTACAATGAATCTCAATGCCCAAAACAAAAGATGCATTACCAAGATCCTTCATATCAAAATGAGTTGTAAGCATCTAGTCTCATTCAGAAAACTCACATCATTCCTGGCCAAAAGGATATCATCAACATAAAGAATAAGAATAACAAATTTTCTCTCACTATTCTTTAGATAAATGTACTGATCAACTGCATTTTCCTTAAAGCCAAGAGAGCTTACAACATGATCAAACTTCAAGTACCACTGTCTAGAAGCTTGTTTCAAACCATAAATGGATCTTTTTAATTTACAAACCATGTGTTCCTTACCACTTTCAACAAAACCATCAGGTTGATCCATATAGACATCCTCAAATAGATCACCATTCAAGAATGTTGTCTTAACATCCATCTGATGAAGTTCTAAATCAAAATAAGCAACCAAGGCCATCACAATGCGAAAAGAGTCTTTAGTAGAGGGAGAGAATGTCTCTTTATAGTCTATGCCTTCCCTTTGGTTATACCCTTTAGCAATAAGCCTAGCTTTGTACCTCTCTATCTCTCCTCTAGCATCACATTTGGTCTTAAAGACCCATTGCAACCAAGGTTTGCAACCTTCAGGCAACTCCACCAAATCCCAAACATCATTCTTCGCATAGAAGCCAATTCATCCTCCATAGCAACCAGCCATTGTGAACTATGGGGATCAGAAATGGCTTCATGAAAGGTAATTGGATCAGAATCCTCAACAGAAGCATACTCATGTTCCTGCAAATAAACAATATAATCTTTGAATCTAGTAGACTCAGTAGATATAGGAACACGCTCAGATCGCCTCAATTGAGGCATAACAATATCTGGATTCTGAACATCATGATCATCATGTGGATGAACATCAGCATTAATAATAGGGATCAGTGGCTTCATCATGAGTGATAATAGCGAGCATGGACTCAGGCAAAAGAGCAATAGGTATAGGAATAGTGACATGCTCTTCTCTGAAGCTAACAACACGCGGCTCCTGAGTTGTAACCTGTTCTCTATCATTTTCAAAATAGATTGCACGATCAGACTCAACAACTCTAGTGGTATGAGTAGGATAATAAAATCTAGAGCCTCTAGAGCCCACACAATATCCTACAAAGAAACCATTAATCGTCTTAGGATCAAGCTTCTTTATTTCTGGATTGTAGAGTCTGACTTCTGCCTTACAACCCAGACACGAAAATGCTTCAGAGTAGGCCTCCTCCCTGTCATAAGTTCATATGGAGCCTTTGGAACTGACTTACTTGGCACATGATTTAAAACATAAGTTGCTGTCTTCAAAGCTTCTCCCATAAAAAATCAGGAAGAGTTGAATGGCTAAGCATACACCTAACTATCTCCATGAGAGTACGATTTCACCTTCAGCGACCCTGTTTTGTTGCGAGTGCCAGGCATAGTGTCCTGTGCCTCAATACCACAATCCTGCAAAAACCTTGCAAAAGGACCAGGATTCCTCCCATCATACCTTCCATAAAATTCACCACCTCTATCAGATCTAACACACTTAACTTGTGTGCCAAATTTCAACTCAACAGCTTTAAAATTCTTAAAAGTATCCAAGGAGTCTGATTTCTCACGCAACAAATCAATCCAGCCAAATCTTGAGAAATCATCAATAAAGGTGATGAAATATCTAAATCCTCCCAAAGCAATGGGAGTAATTGGCCCAGATATCTGTATGAATTAACTGCAATATACTTTCACTCCTACCAACTCTTTTTCCTGACTCTACAGTGAGCTTCCCTTTCACACATTCAATACAAGTATCAAAATCTGAGAAATCCACATTGTGAAGAATGTTCTCCTTGATCAATCTCTCCACTCTCTCAGGATATATGTCCCAACATCTTATGCCACAACATAGAAGAATTCTCAACAGCTTTTCACGCTTTTGCCCAACAACATTATTAACATTGGAATGTCATTGTTCAAGAGAGAAAGGATCGAGATCCAACATATACATGCCATTCAATTTAACACCATAGCCAACAATAGCAAATTCATAATATGAAACAACTTTATTAGATCCAAAATGGAAAGAGTAGCCACTTTCATCCAAAACTGAAATTGAAATCAAATTCCTTCTCATAGAAGGTACACAAATAGTGTCTCGTAAAATCAACTCATGTCCACTACTTAATTTCAAGGCAACTACTCCTATATGTTCTACTTTGACATTCATCCCATTTTCAACTACAACAGACACCTCCCCTTCATTTAGCCTTCTCCTGGTTTTGAGCTCCTGCATAGATTTTGCAATATGAATGGTTGTGCCAGAATCTAACCACCAAGTATGAGATGGGACATCAACAAGATTAGATGCAAAACATACTAAAGCTAGATGAATACCTTGCTTTTCT
Organism: Dalbergia oliveri; assembly: GCA_030441495.1. Classification (NCBI taxonomy): domain Eukaryota; kingdom Viridiplantae; phylum Streptophyta; class Magnoliopsida; order Fabales; family Fabaceae; genus Dalbergia; species Dalbergia oliveri. The sequence continues at coordinate 36,233,730 of JAMLFY010000004.1, read as the reverse complement.
TCTCTAGCCACTTCTTAAACTTAAAACGTCAGATCGTTTGTGTTCGAACACATCACAAAACTTGCAGGTACCATTGAATCTCCTTTTACCACTAGATGATTCACCATCTTCATGAACTCAGGAGGCCGAAACTTATCACTCCCTTCTTCTTGAACTGAGGCTTGCTACTCTTTCCCTTAAAATGCTTCTTCTTCTTGTCATGACTTTTATGGGAAACCAACTGAACAACTTGAGCTTTACCCTTCTTCATAGTTTGCTCCTCCTAAGTAAGAATGGCTATGAGCTCATCAATGGACCACTCTTCCTTTTGTGCATTTTAAGAAGTCTTCAAAACATCAAATTCAAAAAGAGAATCCAACACCTGCCAAACCAAAATCACTTCCAAGTTCTACCTTCATGGATTTCAACTTGTTGTACCAGTTGGTGAGCTTCATAGCATGCTCACGAACACCAGACACACCATCATATCTAGTCTTTGTCAAAAAAAGATAGTAAGCCTTCTCTGTCTTATCAAATTTCTTGAACTTCTTGCCCAAGACTCAAGAAACTCCTTAGCATTGTTCGTCTTAGGAACATTATCTTTGATGGTCTTGTCCATAATAAACTTCATGGTCATCAGACAAACTCTATTAGAATGAGCCCACTTATCATATTTTGCAATATCAACGGTGGAAGAATCAGGTGTGGGAACTTCAGGCTCATTCTCATAAGGGCAGCAAATGTTAGAAATGGCAAGGAATAACTTAACAGAATCAAGCCAATCCTCATAATTTGTTCCATTCAGCTTTGGTAAAGAGTTCATGTTCATAGGCAAAGCTGAAAAGTTTGTACATTAATGGGAGATTTTTATCAAGCATATCCAACAAAAGAAATAGAGCTTATGACCACAATAAAGTTATCTCATGCAAATGCAATCCAAAGGGTCCAGAATTACAATGCATAAGTTAACTCCCACATTACAGAAAATAATTATATTCTTAAAGCTAATATTGAGAGGATACTGAAAACTTAAAATATAATTACCAATTATCAAGAACTATTTCAATAAAGACAAACCGATAGGGTAGGTGCATTATTAAAATAATTCTTAATGCTACATTAGTAACAACATTTTTTTCTTTAAATAATAGTATTTTATCATAATTCGTCTCACGAAGGCAAGTTCACAACTATGAAAAATATCCAACAACAATACAAAATGGTCTAAAACGGCATATCTCAGAATTATATATCACAAAATTTTATAATAGCAATAAAACATAATCTCAATAATTAATAATACGCACATAATAAAACACAAAATTATTTAATTGACCAAATGATATTAAAACTAGAACATATTGAACATAATGTGCCAACATGTTAGAAATGTGTACAAAAATTTCAAACTAAAATTTGGAGAGTACCTAATATTTTTAAGCAATATATGTAGTGGGAAATTAACAATAATTATTTTGGCTGCAGAAAAATAATTAAAAATTACCAATAATTCTAAAAAGTTAAAAAACCCAAAATTGAAAAAAAAGGGCTAAAATGGGCCCGGATAGGCCCACATGCGCTGCACGTGCTTGGGCTGCGTGTGGGCCTTGCCTGGATGCACTATTCATCGTCTTCAACCTCAGCAAGTCTGGAAAATGGGTTTTCGTGACCCAATAAACCCGAAACGGGTCGAGAGCCATATATCTCTCGATTCTCAACCAAATCGAGTGATTTTGGTGTCTATGGATTCCTCTTTCATGCTCTACAAAACCCATATAATTTTGTGTCTAATAATGACCTATAAAATTCAGAAAATTCTGCGAAAAAAGGGATGGGTAGCCTCAATTTTTCGCAATATCTTTCTCAATACTCAATTAGATTTTATGATTTTGGTGTCAATAGGTTCGAAATATTATCCTCTATAATAGCCCTAAGCTAATTGAAACAAATTCACATAAATATGGGTTCAGGTTCATCAAATCGAAATTGGGTTCTATGTTAGGGTTCTAACTTTCAATGATAAAATTCTCTCTGGATACTCAACCATTTTACACGATCTTTATGTCGATTTGTTCAGGGAATTATAGTACAGTAATCCTCAATTAATTTTGAAATTAATCGGTCAAATCATAAAATCCCAAATTGGATATTAGGGTTCATTTCATATATGAAAATACATTATTAACACCTTATATGAAACAGTAAAATCCATATCAGAATTGGATTGGCTCTGATACCAATTGATGAGATTTTAATCCAATTCTCAATATGAAAAATGATAAACAAACGCTATAATCGAGATTAGGTGTTAAAATTACCTGGAACGGTCAAGCTTGATGAGTCCATGACTTGATAGCTTCCTGTCCTATGAAAAGAATCACCAAAAGAGAGAAATCTAGAGAGAGAGCTCCTCCATCACACCTTTAGTTGTTCAGAACGTGTTCTGTCTCAATGGGGCAACAACCACACTGAAAGGGTTAGCAAGGCCTCGCTGGGTTAGTAACGAAATGGGCCAAACCTGCCATTATAGCTCAGCCCAATAACAATAGCAAAAAAAATCCATATCCATTAACAACAAAATTGTCACAAATAAGCCCAATACAATAATTAATCAGAAAATGGGCTTAATAACATGGTTTGATAATTCTTTTGGCATCCAATTAATCTAGAATTAAAATTAAAACTATAATAAAACATGATTTATGCCAGTCACACATAGAATATTCAACATATGCTTGAAATGGTTCTTTACAAATCGTTGCTCCAGAGAATTCTTTCATTATCTCTGCACCATAACTCCAACACCTTGGATGTAGATCTAATTTCTAGTTTCAATTGATCACATTCAGCATCTTGCAAAACAAATTGGATTGAAGCTGACAATGTACTTCCTGAACTTCACACAAAGAAAATGCCTTAATGGGAAGATCCAACATTGACTTATTCATTATAGTTATTACAAAGTAAAAGCTTAATGGGTATGCTTCCCCTTAAATTTGAAGTGTACTTCAAGACCAAACAAATTTTGATGAAAATAATTTGATACATGAGCAAGCAAAAGTGAGACTTAAAACATCTTGTAGCTGTAAGACAAAAATTAAGCAAATAAGATTGATCAAAACACATGTAGTTTAACATCCTTTAACTTGGGGTTGCCGATTTAACTAAGAAAGGTGTTAAAGCCAAGTCCATGTCCAATACAATAAACATCTCGTCCTTTGTAAAACAATAAAACAAATAAAACAAATAAAAAATTCAGCTTTCATCTAAGTATCAATACCTTGTATTTGATAACCCTTATGTAGGCATATAAGGAGCTAGTCATGCTCAAATTGAAATTCTTTGCTAGATATCTATGCTTAAAACAAACAACAAATGTTGTTAACTTTAATTAACATGTACCAACTTGATAAGCAAAATGAGATTTAGAGCAACAAATGAGCAATCTTATTAAATAAATTGGACACGAAAAAATCTAGGGTAAATTACACTCACCCCTCTGAGATTTGTGGAAATGCAACTCACACCCTCTCTAGTTGTTCAACCTACACTCACACCCCATTGCTTATCAAATTTTAAGTATTTATGTTACATTCACACCCCTTGCTAACATAGCATCGTTAGTAAACTTAACAGAATGATATTTTAGTAATATTAACTGTTCCTAGTTAATAAAATTACAAAAATATCATTACCCATAATAAAAGAGTGGGTAAGGGTATTTTTATAATTTTATTAATTAAGAACGGTTAATATCACAAAAATATCATTCTGTTAAATTTACTAATGGTACTCTGTTAATGAGGGGTAGGTGTAAGTGCAGTATAAATAGTTAAAATTTGACAAAGATGTGAGTGTAGTTGGATAACTAGAGTGGGTGTGAGTTGCATTTTCATAAACCTTAGGGGAAGTGATTGTAATTTACCCAAAAATCTATGCTAGTTTCTTCATATGCTTAAGAGCCATTTTCAAATTCCAAGTTAATAATTCAGAAATGAGTTTTAAGAATATAACATAATTATTATTAAGACTATGGACATTCAAATATAAGCTGCACTTAAATCATGTAACACTTATTTCCTCTCTCCTTTGATTGGATTGAAGAAAAATCAACGCAATGAATCCTAAAATAATAATAAAAATAACACTATGACTTTAGAACCAAAAGTTCATTAGCAACATCAACAGAAAAATAAGGCTACCCAGGCAATTCCCTCAAGCCTAGGCAGAAACTTGATACTTGGCACATAAGATTCCCATTGAATTTCATGAAAGGAACCAAGAGCGTTATCCTACAGGTATGCCAAAATATTTCTCCTTAATCCTAAAAATTAAAAACCTCATGCTTTATGCAGATTTTGTCTCTTTACATACTGTTGCACCAAATTTCAACAAGTATTAAAATGTCAAATTTCTTCGACCTTAGCGGACTAAGGGCCATAGTAAAGAGTTTGACTATTGAAAGCATAGATCCAAGGTTGAAAGTTGGCAATGGCAAGGTCCTTGTGCTCAAATTTGATAAGTTGAAATCCTTGTTTGTTTAGGATAATATTTGGAAAGTCTTGCCATCTATAGATTGAGCTTGAACACCAGGCCTATTGGGCAGGAAAGCAATGCAACTTAGATTTGCAAAAGGCCAGTGAAGAGAGGAAATTACAATTACAAGAGTTAGAAGAACTTCGTCTAGAAGCATATGAGAGCTCCAAGATCTACAAAGAAAAGACAAAGGCATTCCATGACAAGCAATCCTCGGAAAGAAATCCAGGAAGGTCGATAAGTCCTCCTATACAACTCTTGCCTCAAACTCATGGCAGGGAAGTTGCGTTCAGGTGGGATGGTCCCTTCCTGGTAACATAGGTATACCTTTATGGTGCTATTGAATTGGAAGACCCTTGGACCAAGACAGTTTAAGGTGAATGGCCATGGAGTGAAACTCTTACATGAAAGGCCTATTGCGTTGACAGTCTAAGGTGTTCTTTAGTTTCCTGTTTATACCCCTTGAGGGACCCACGTCCAACTTAGGGATAGTAAACCAAAGTGCTAGGTGGGAAACAACCTACTATTTTTAGTTTTTGTCATTTTATATAGTTTTCTTTTCATCTTTGTGAGTTATAGGTGCTAACTTAGTTTTAAGAAAGGCAAGCTTAGCAAATATAAGGATGAAGGTATTCTGTCAAGCATTGTAGCGCTAAACTAGCGTTATAGCACTGGACAGAGAGTGGCAACTTATAAAAAAATTCAAGCCCTCGGCTTAGTGACTAGCACTAACATTAGCGCCACAAAAAGGCCTTTCCTTTTTTGCCTTCATCGGACTTTAAACCCCTTAATTAGAGGCCTGCTTCCTCATCTCCCTCATTGGCCATCACATGCTCTCAACATATTTAAATCCCTTCATTTAGATTAGTTAGGTTGCATTCTTTTTTTATTATTTGGTCAACTAGTTATTCTTTTTCTTAGTATTGTTTTAATTTGCTTAAAAGTAACATGTCTTTTGGTTCAGATTATTTATATGTAGTCTCTTGTTCTTTTTCTTTTAGCATAGTATATATATATTTTTAGTTAATTGTTAGTCTCTATTTTTCTTTTTTCTTTTTAGCAAATTGTTAGTCTTTTTCTTTCTTTTTTTTATAAATGATTTTATTTTTTTTACTTTTTAAATAAGTTATAATTTTTGTAAATAGAATTAACTCAACACACAATTATTGTTTAGAAGAACTACGTGACTCTTTCCTCATTGCACCAGAGGAATTGTAGAAGTAGATATTGTTTGTCAAACCAAAACTAATTTTTCCTAAATTTGTTTTCTTTTCTTTTGTAAATATTCATTATTAAATTTTGTAATTTTTTTTGGTACTTTAATTTTTAGGAAAAAAATAAATTGTTAAAGTTATTTTAATTTTGCACAACAAACTTTGGGTAACCATCATGAGACAGATGTATTAGATGCAGTGAGATTAAGTTTCTACTAGTTCCTAATTATAATTAGACTCAGAACCCAATTTTATCTTAAAAGACCAGTCTTGCTAAATTAAAAAGGGTTTTTCAATTTTTACCATAAATAAAAATTAGAGGTGACTCCATTGACCCATTGAAAATTTAAAATCTTTTCTCCTAAGGTGCCTTCAAATGTTATGACGCAATGTGACAGTAAAGGTGTTTTATTCTGGTTTGGCTTGAAGAGTCTCGTGAATAGCTATTTGGTTCAGCTTGAAGACTAGTGAATAACTACTTGGTTTGTCATAGTAGGATTGTCTATTGGTCACTGGTGACAGTAGTGAATAACTATCCTTGTTCTTTCTCTAGTGAGAGAAAGGTTTAGTGGAACTCAACGATTGTTGAAAACTGGATATAGGCAAGTTGGTCGAACCATTATAAAAACTCTTGTGCAGTATCTCTTTCTCCTTCATCTCTTATCTTATTTATGTATTTGATTTATTTAGTCTATTAGTTCTGGAAAACTTTCTTTCATGCATTTATTTCATAATTAGTTTAGAAAGTTCACTTTTTGAAATTAGTAATGCTGTTTCTCCTGCACTTCAAGCTCATAGCTTGACAATTTCTGAGTAAGTTTTCAGAAGACAAATAGGAAAAAAAGATAAAGCATGATTCAACCCCCTTTCTCGTGCACTTTCTTACCTACAAGTGGCATCATAGCTTGGCCTCTAAGGAGTCGAGCATTCTAACCACTCCAAGGACAAAGATTCTGAGGACAAATGACACAGAATATTCACATAGCTGAAGAACACTCCATCGATAGACTGCCATTCTTTGATGGTGGAGATTATGCCTATTGGAGAGATAGAATGAAGTTGTTCATAAAATACATAAGTCTTGATTTGTAGGAGATCATACAAGAAGGGGACTATGTTCCAAGGGAGGAAGTTCTAGGAATAGATGATGCACCCTTAACCTCAAGAGAAGTCCCCAGAGTAGGTGGATAGAGCAATACAAGGCCAGGGTTCAACTGAACTCAAAAGCTAAGTTCTTACTCACGTGTACACTAAGCAAAGCTGAATATGAAAAAATCATTGCTTGTGACATGGTAAAGGAAATATGGGATAGGCTGCACATGTTGCACGAAGGCACTAATCAAGTGAAAGAAACAAAGATCAGTATGCTGGTTCATCAATATGAGATATTCAAAGTGATTGATTAAGAAAATATTATGAAATGACCACAAGGTTTATGCATATTATAAGCCAACTAAAAGGGTTAGGCAAAAGATGCTCTAACTTTGAAATGGTTAGAAACATCCTAAAAAGCCTCCTTGCCAAATGGCCCTGAGGTCACGCCATTCCTGAGGCGAAAGACCTTCAAACTCTCAGCTGGATGCACTCAATAGGTCACTTAAAACTCATGAGGTAGTGCTCTCAGAAATGCATGGTGAATCCACAGAAAGAATAAGTCCATGGCTAGAAAGAACAAACTCTCGACCTGGATGCACTCATTGGGTCACTTAAAACTCATGAGGTAGTGCTCTTCGAAATACATGGTGAATCCACAGAAAGAACAAGTCCATGGCCTTTAAGTCATCTCATCAAAAGGTAAGCAAAGCAAAAACAATGAAAGTTATTGAAACCTCTGATGAAGAGGAAGAACTGATGATGAGAGACAGATGAGGAAGATTGAAACGAGCTTCTATGGTGAGGAAGATGTCCAAGGCCTAGAGAGGCAAGATGAAGAGAAGAAGGGACATCAACCTCAAGAAAGACAGAAAAGGTATGGTGAAGCCTGAAAGTATCACTTGCTACAACTGTGGGAGAAATTACACTTCAAACCACATCGTCTTAAACTCAAAGGCCTCCAGAAGAAGTTTGTGCCTAGGAAGAAAGGGATGCTGGCCACTTGGAGTGAATCTAAGGAAGAAAAAGAAGGATAAGAAAATCAGGAGGAAATGGATTTTGCCAACCTATGCTTTATGGTAGGCTACTCACTAGAAAGTGAACCTGAGGTAAACAACTCTAATCTCTCTTATGATGAACTGTTATCGTTATATGGAGAGTTGCTAAAAAAGTCTCAAACTATTTCTTCTCACTATGTTAACTTGAAAAAAGAACATAAAAAAGACTTTCTAGAACTTAAAATGGCCAAGACAAAAGCTGAGAATCTAAGGCTTGAAAAAGAAGAACTAAAGGAAGAAAACAAGATTCTAAATATAAAATTCAATGCCTTAGAATCTAAAGTTGCAAGTAAAAGTGAAAACACTCAGAAGGTTATTTTGACCTTGGAAGAACTTCAAAGCTTCTTAAAACTGACCTAGAAAAAATGGTGAATAGATAAAGGAATCCTGATATGATGCTTGGAGGTTGGAAAACCTCCTTCTCAAACTAACTCAAGAGGACCTAAGAAAATCTAGGTACCTAAAATAAAAATTGTGTTTGTTGCAGGTCTATCTCAGAACACATGTGGAACATGATGACAAGTGGTACATGGACAGTTGCTACTCAAGGCACATGTCCAGATCTAGAAAGTTGTTCAGAAATCTATGACCCAAAAGCTCTGGATCAGTAAGTTTGCCAATGGACGTAAGGCTAAGGTCACATGCATAGGAAATATTGGTAAGGATGATTATCACCGATTTTTGATGTCTTGCTTGTTGATGGTTGGCTCACAACTTATTAAGTATTAGCCAGTTCTCTGACCAAGGTTTTAATCTCATTTTTAATGCTCATGCATGCAAAATAGTTAGTCCCAGGACAAGTTATTTTGACAGGTAAGAGGCATGATAACACGTATGTATTATTCCTAGATGATCTAGAGATCAGATATAAAATGTCTTGTATCCTTCATGGATAATAAGTGGTTATGGTACAAAAAGCTTGGGCATGCTCACATGAAGCTCATTTCAAGCTCTATCAAAAAGAGCTTGTTAAAGGCTTACCAAGGATCAGATTTGACAAGGACTCAACTTATGATTTCTGTGAAGAGGTTAAGCAAACCAAAGCTTCTTTCCATAATAAGCATGTGGTTTCAACCGCAGACCACTTGAGCTTTTACAATGGAACTCTTTGGACCAACCAAGTCTGTTAGCCTTGGAAAGAGATATTGTCTTGTCATTGTGGATGACTACTCTAAATTCACATGGGTTATCTTCCTATCTTCTAAGGATAAGGTATTTGAAAGATTCAAAGTTTTTGCAAAATATATTTGCATAGAAACGGATTCTCAAACAGCTCTAGATTTGATCATGGAGGAGAGTTTGAGAATCATATTTTAGAAGAGTTTTGTGACAACCATGGCATTCTTCATGAGTTTTCTACACTTAGAACTCCCTAACAAAATAGGGTGGTTGAGGAAAAACAAAAGCTTAGGAATGACAGAACAATGTTTTTAGAAAGTGGTTTGTCAAAAGATTTTTAGGTAGAGACGATAAACATCTCGTGCTATATACAAAACAAAATCTTTCTAAGGCCAATCCTCAAGAAAACCCCTATGAGCTATGGAAGGGTAGAAAACCCAACATTTTATATTTTCACATCTTTGGCTCATCATGTTTTATCCTTAACACTAGAGACAAACTTGCAAAGTTTGATCCTAAATCTGATGATGGTATTTTCCTAGGATACTCTTTTGTTTCTAAAGCTTACAGAGTGTACAATAGGAGAATGCTGTGCATTGAAGAGACTATTCACATCAAGTTTAAGGAGCTCAAAAATGACTTTGTTGATGATCTTGAAGAATTGGAAAAGAGTCTTGAAAGAATAAGTCTAAAGAAAATTTCTGATAGTAAGAAGATGAAAGACAAACCTTCAAAAAGTAAGCTCCAAAGCACATACACTTTAGAAAGCTTGCTCAAAACTCAAAGCAATTAGAAAATAGCATTTTTGAACATGAAGAAAAGCAATTTGAAGATGAAGGAGAAGCTACAAAGCCACAGAAACTACAAAGGAGTTTCTGATTTAAAGATAGTTTCTCAAAACAGACTTCTCGGAGATATTTCCAAGGATGTGAGAACCAGATCATCCCTTAAAAATATGTCAAATTGTGCTTTCATTTCTACCATCGAACTTGAATACATTGATGAAACTTTGAGCGATCAAAGTTAGGTGAATGCTATGTAAGAAGAACTGGACCAGTTAGAAAAAAGCAAAGTCTAGACACTTATTGAAAGACCAAAGGGCTAGACCATCATTGGTACAAAGTGAGTGTTCAGGAATAAGCTCGATGAAGTAGGCAAAGTCATTAGGAACAAAGCAAGATTGGTTGCACAAGGTTATAATCAACAAAAAGGAATTGATTATGATGAAACCTTTGCACCAGTAGCTAGGCTTGAAGCCATTAAAATGCTGCTTGCTTTTGTTGCCCTCAAGGGATTCATTCTCTACCAAATGGGTATTAAGTCTACATTTCTAAATGGATTCATCTCTGATGAAGTTTATATGAAGCAGCCTCCTGATTTTGAGAATGAAGACCTTCTTAACCATGTCTTCATGCTAATGAAGGTTCTCTATAGTTTGAAATAAGTTCCTCGAGCTTGGTATAATAGATTAAGTACCTTCTTGCTGAAGAATAAGTTCAAAAGAGGTATAGTTGATATTACTCTTTTTACTCTTGAACAAGATAATAACTTTCTAATTGTCCAAATATATGTTGATGACATCATATTTGGCACTCCTGATCATTTTCTTTGTGAAAAGTTTTCAAAATTAATGCAGAGTGAATTTGAGATGAGTATGATAGGTGAACTAAAATTCTTCCTCGATTTGCAAATAAAACAATAAAAAGAAGGAACCTTGATCCATCAAGAAAAATATACAAATGAGCTTTTGAAGAAATTTAATATGGATCAAGTCAAACCAATGAGCACCCCCATGCATCCATCTCAAATCATTGATGCTAATGAGAATAGTGAAAAAGTTTTAGAAAGTAATTACCTTAGAATAATTGGTTCAATGTTGTATTTTATAGCTAGTAGGCTGGACATTCGATTAAGTGTGGGAATTTGTGCTAAATTTTAATCTAACTTAAAGCAATCACACTTAAATGCTATTAAGAGAATTCTTTGATATTTATTAGGTACTACTAATCTTAGCTTATGGTATGAGAATGGTACTTCTTGTGAGATTGTAGGTTATTATGATGTGACTTTCCTGGAGATAGAGTTGAGAGAAAAAGTACCAGTGGTTACTGCTACTATTTCCTTGGAAAAAGTCTAATCACATAGTCATGCAAAAGCATAATACAATTGCTCTATCTACTATTGAGGCTGAATATATAGCTGTTGCAAATTATTGCACCCAGATGTAGTGGATAAGGACCAGCTAGAAGATTATCACTTGAGGTATTGCAAAATCCCTATCTATTATGATAATAGTAGTGCTATTAATCTTGCTAAAAATCCTATCTAGTCCTGTAGATCCAAGCACATTGATTTTAAACATCATTTTATCGATCATCACATTCAAAAAGAAGATGTTGAGTTAATGTTTGTGAAACCTGAAGACCAAGTGTTAGATATATCCACAAAGCCATTAGCTAAAGATCAGTTTTGTGTTTTGAAAAAACTTTTAAATGTAAGTGTTTTTTTAATTCTGCAAAAGCATTCATGCACAAACCATCTTTAGATACTCTCTCTTTCTCTCTCTCTTTCTCTTTTAAAACTACAAGCTAAAGCCTAATAAAAGATATTAGTTTGCAAGACCAAGTATTAGATTGAAGATAAATTTTCAGTTTGCAAGATTAGAAAGAAGATGGGTTGTTCAAAAAAAGATATGAGAATTAGATAATGAAGTATATATATAGGATCATACTTCAAGTATATGAAGATGAGTAAGTGGTGAGTCTCTGATGGGTTAGATAGTGAATAGTGAATATCAAGAAAGAAAACTTGAAAGTGCTCTTAAGAGTCAGAAACCACTTGAAGAAGGATGAAAAGGTGGGATAATTCCACTCTTTTGAGCTTTCTCTCTCCCACATCGTTTCACCTTCAGTCAGTTATGGCACATTACTTAAATAACCCCCCACTTCTCACACATCACTTCTTTACCTTTATCCTCTACCTTATGCTACTTCAAACCATTTCATTTCTTTCATCTCAAACCCTCTCTTTTGCAAACCGAAGCATCTTGCTCCCTCACAAATCTTCATCTCTAAATCTTTTTCAAGCCTCAATCTTCTTGCTTTTTCCTTATACACAATGCTGAAAAATGGCTGAAAGAAATTCGTGCGTGTTGCCAACATGGGGACATCTTTCATGTTTGATGAACCTCACCACCATCAACACTATGCTGACAACTTTTCTCAACGGCCAATAGCCCTGGGAAAATGTTTCAATAGGAGATCATGGTTCAAGTTCTTATCCTTCTGGAGGTCATTTCCTTCCAAGGATAGGAAGAGTTCCTAAACTTCTCTGGTTGGGTATTTATGGGAATGGTTATCGTTTTCTTTCCATTCATACAGGTATCCAATGCTAACCTCTTATATCAGAAGCATTGATATGGAGCTAACATAACTGACCTCTTCAACATCATTCATGCTCCTGGTGACGGTGTCATCTCTACGTTAGAAGAAGATTGGTAGATGGTTCTTGGAGTTTCAGGAAGGAGGTCTCTAGACTTATCACTACTTTCCTAGACACCAACCTGGCAACATAACCTGCCATATTGAACACCAAGGCATGACAAGTTTTACCCTTATGAAGTTTTCTCTACTCCTAAGGTTTGGAAGCACACATCTATTGGTTGGGATGAACTACATGCTATTATTCTGTCCATTGGCAAAAAGAAAGGTAAACTTTCCCAAACTAATCTTTGACTACATGGTAAGTGCCATTTCTCTAGGGAAAAAGAATTGTTCCTGTTCCTTATGGGATCCTGTTAACCAAAATCTTCAAGTACTTGCAATATCCGTTGGAAAATGAATGGTACGAGTATGTACTCTCTAAGTTCTTTCAAGACCATAAGAAGACCAACCGATGCTGCTTCATTTGGTGTTAAGAGATAGAGCCTAAGAATAAGAGATGTAGCTCTTGAAAAGGCAGCAGAGAATGAGGGAAGAGGAAATAAGAGAAGAATCATACTTCTTGACGATAGTTCTGATAAGAATAAAAGGCTTGAGATAATTATCAGATATGGGGCTTACCCTATAGATGTTGCTTGGCCTCAGATTTGAGAATGACATAAGCTCAGGGTCTTCTAATTCGAATCTGCTTCTAAAGAGGAAATATCTTCAAAGAATGAGTCGCAGATGGCAACTCTAAGAAGAGCTCACCTCAAGTAAATGCTCTTCTCCTTGATCCATTTGTTCCTTAACCATCTCCAGCTTAGGGTGCTAAGCCCTCTTTAAGCCAACCTGCACTAGGGGCACAACCAAGCTTTATTGAAGTACACGTGCTCCTCCAAACAACACCTAGTTAACAACTGGCTAGATCATATAGAAGCCTTATCACGACGACATGAAGCACTTCTACTAGACATTCTTCATGAAGTTAGGCGCCAGGGTTAATGATGGTGTTCCTGATTCTAGCACACCTCCTTTTTGTTGATGACAAAAGGAAGGAGAAGAAATAGATAGAAAGAAAATCTTATGCTGAGAAAAACATGGGGAGTATGCATGGGGTAGCAAATTAGAGATCTTTTTGCATCTGCATTTCTTTAAGAACAATTTATGTTTTCTTATGGTTTTTAATTTCTATTTTTTTGTGGTTTTTAATTTGCTCAAAATATGCTGATCCATCCCTCATATAAACATGAGCATTAGCTTTCAAAAATAAGTTTGTATAAAGAAGTGCTGAATAAGGAAATCAATGAAGATAAAATATCACAAGTATTATTTGTTAGTTATTCAATTTAGAAATTTTTTTTAACTAAAAATTAAGCTGGTTGTGTTAAAAAGACTTAAACGATAATATCGATTCATTATCGTTCCAATGTATCTTAGAAAGTACTCTAAGTAAATTTAGAATTTTCATAAACAACAAAATCAGCTTTGATGTAAGTCACTTAATGCTATAAAACGTTTTTCTTTTTCATATCATGCATTAACAAAATAACTTCTTGAAAATCACCTTCTGTGATATATTGAAAGGATTTTAATCTTCATTATATCTTCACGTAATTCCTTCAATATCTCTTCAAAAGATTTTCTTCAAATTAGTTTGTCATTATCAAAAGGGAAATTGTTAGCTCCAGAACCCTTCTGAAAGCTTTAATGAAATATGTTTTGAATGACAACAAAGTCAATTTAAAGGAAAATACTTTGAAGAGTGACTAACGTTTATCTTGAGTTTCTTGAGTAGCAACAGGTTCTACCGTTAGCATAATAAGGCTTACTTAAGCGGAAATAATTTCACTTTACATGTGCAAGCATGTTTTATCTCGTTTTAAGAGATTTGAATTAAATGAAAGTGATAATTTGTCTTACTACGAGTTTAAAATGCCTAATGATTTGAAGAAAAGTAATCAGGACAAGAAACCAAGATCTGGACTTCAAAAAGTAGGATGGGCTTCAGAAAGTACACCTGAAATGAAGATATCCATCAAACACTGAAGCCAAAGTGTTCTACGATCTTCAATCATCACACTCACAATGTTTTGTTCATCAACAAGCCATGATTGAAGACGAGAGACCCAAGAATCATCAAGAAAATGATACTAGAAGCTCACTTACAGTGATATAGTGATCTCTACAAGAAAGGAGGGAATTTTTTTAAATTCAAATTTGAATTTGAAAAAGTCAAAACCAAGTGTCAGAACTAGTGTGTCATCTCTTTTTCCATTGTAGTCAACAACCTTAGCTTCTATAAGAAAGAGTTCAGAAATCACGTTCAAAAAGTAAGAGTAGTTTCTAAAGTAACATCACAAACCTTAATCTTGCAACGCTTCTGCAAGCTTCTAACAAATAGACATGCTAATCTTCTAGACTGATTTTCTAAGACACAAATGGATGATCGACACATGTCACTTGAAGATATGATCAAAGGCAACGGTCACAAGGAAAACCATCTATAAATAGATATGTGTGCTCAAACGAGATAGAGATTGACGTTGTACAAAGAGCAAAACCTTTGTGAAAATTTATCCTCATCTGCTTATTAAGTTCATTACTTCTAATAATCATTTTCCTTGGTTGTAAAAATCTTCTTTCTACGTTCCTTAAGTGTTCATACGTTCTTCTTAGGAAGAATAATTAGAAAGAAGTCATTCAAATGTTTCTCAAATCTTTCTTTGTAAATCTTAAAGAAACTTGAGTGTAGGTTAGTTTGAGTTGTAAACCCAAACACAAACCTTTGTATCCTCAATCCAGGAGTGATTAGTGTGAGCTTAGCTTGGAGAGGTAGTCAAACACTACTTGCAAAGTGACAGTAAAGGTGTTTTACCTGTTCTTGGTTTAGTTTGGAGAGGCTAGTCAAAGACTACTTAGTTCAGCTTGAAGAGACTGGTGAATAACTACTTAGTTTGTGACAGTAGCAATTGTCTACGATCACGGTGAGAGCTTGAGAAGGCTATTGTAAAGACTATCATTGTTCTTTCTGGTGAGAGAAAGGTTTAATGGAACTCAATGGTTGTTGAGAACTGGATATAGGTAGGTTAGCCGAACTAGTATAAAACTCTCAAGCAGTATCTCTTTCTCCTTCATCTCTTATCTTATCTATGTATTTGATTTATTTACTGTATTAATTCTAGAAAACTTTCTTTCACGCCTTTATTTCATAATCAGTTTAGAAAGTTCACTTTCTGAAATCACTAACGTTGTTTTCTGCTACTTCAAGCTCATAGCTTGATAGTTTCTTGAGTAAGTTTTTGAGAAGACAAATAGGGAAACAAAAAGGTAAAGCACAATTCAACCCCCCTTTTTCGTGCGCTTCTTACCTACATATACAACATTAGTGTTCAACAATCATGAACAAAAAGGAATGTTACAAAGAAAATTCTTAAACTTTTAAACAACGAAAGTATGTATCAAATGTCATAACATAATATTGAACAATAATTAAACAAATTCAATACAATATAAGAGAAAACTAAAAAAGCATAACAACAAAAAAGAGTGTCTCAAGTGAAAGCTGAAAAAAAGCCTTGAGTTGTGATGCATTCATTTTCAACTTTGGTTGGAATGATCATCATGGTGTTGAGCATCATGACTAGCTGAGGAAGATGATCTTTGTTTTCACCTAGGAATTATAATAAAATTAATGGTCAAATAGAGAAATATACATAACTAAAGATTAAATCATAAACAAAAGGCAAACTACTTTTGGTTTCAACAATGCAAGGTGTTGGCATATGCAAGTTACCTGATGAACAACAAGTTATGAGCATAACATTGAAGGATCACTATATCTCTTCTGAAAGCTCTACCAGTGTCATCATTGCGCTTAGGTTCTTCACCATACAGTCGATATTCATTTCCACCTGAAACTAATTGTATTTGCTTTGTAAAATATGCACAAATAAAATTGTTCTTAGGCTATTTATGGCTCTTTGGAGGAGAAAGAAACAAAAACATAACCTTCCTCTCATTCTTCAAATTTTTGTGTAAATCAAAAGAAGTTCATAAATACTCGTATCAATTTTTTTTTTCCAAAAGCCAAAAAACCATATATACACAGATTACACTTATCTCATGCTTTAAATTATGTATACAGTATGCACATCAATTTTGTCTAAAAAGCCATCCAACTTAGGAGGGGGCAACACAAAATAGTTAAGGCAAGAAACTGGATGTTAAAAATAATGAAAAGAGAAAGGAAAAAAAAACTTACATCCATTTCCTTATATCCATTACATCTAATCTTCTAATCAACTTGTGACATGTGGAATTTTTTCTTGAAATGAGTGCATATTTTTAAATTTTAAATTACTCATTTCAATAAAAAAAAAGAAATGGACCTAAGTTTTATCCTGTTTATTTTTTAAACACATTTACATTATGCCAAACCTGAGAATCACAACAAATCCAATATTTCTCATAGAAAACAAACAAGAGGACTAGAAGTAAAATGCAAATAGGAATGCTTGAAATACCCCAGGCATAAGCTCTGTCTTGATCATCAATGTAACATCCTCCCAAGTACAACCTAATCCTTAAGTCATGGCATCATATTGGAGAGTTGTTGCTTATAAATTTGCAGACTTTTCTTAATTATCTATAGCAAGAATCGGTCAAATCATGTATTAACTAAGTCATTGTTCTATCAAAATATATAGCAAGAAACAATGCATTTATTTAATATAAGTCAAGTACAAAAAGAAGCTATTCTATGAGAGCTTTAGTTCACATTGTTCTTTGCTATATATATATATATATATATATATATAAAACTATGTACAAAAGATACGAGTTTCCACAACTAAACTACAGAAATTACAATTTAGTCTTTCTTGTAGCTGCTTCACTATTCTTTGGATTTAACTTGGAGACAACATGGAAACACAAACAAGCAGGGGTGAGAATTCTAAAATTCCTAGTTGGGTATCCCCAAAATACATAATCATAATGTCATCGTCATCGTCCTAGCTACTTTGGTTTATCAAGAAAATGTGATCATACAATACATATTAAAGATTCATTTTAAAGTTCTAAAATCATCCTTTCGAAGTGGGTAGCTTTTATTATTCAATTACATATCATACTACTTAACATCATATGAATTATATACTGCTAAATCACAACTTAAACATATTGACCTCAATATCGATACTAAATTTTTCACTTAGCACATAAGATAAAAACTACTTAGAACCATTGCTACTTTAACTCGTTTGGCTCTCGACTTTTATGGCTTTGACCACTTTAGGGTAATAGACTACATTTTCAGGACTATGCTCATTCTTGTATATGATCATTGGATTTACTTTCTCCAATTTTACACAGACCTATTTCTAGCCAGGTTTACTTTCCTGACTCAATTCAAGGGTAGTGAGGTTTACTTTCCCCAACAAACAGATTTACTTTCTCTAACCCAAGAATTATAATCTTATGCTTTTCTTTCGCATATTCATATTTATGTGTACCTAACCTCATCAATAAGTTCACATGCTCAATTATTCATATTCATATTCTTTTGCTCAAGTCATACTAGTACAAGATGCCATTATTTCATCAATTCAAGGCATCAATTCATTTTCAGCAATTACAAATTTCACATATTTGTAGCACAATTTATTTAGTATTTCAAATCATCAAATCCAATGCTATAAAAATTTTCAATGACACTTCAATGTGTCCACAAGGATCCATTAAAATTTTAGAGAAAAAGAATTCTCTAACTATGTTAACAAAATTAGATAAATTTGGTGGTCAGAGACCATTGATTCTCAGCTAAATTCTAAATTCCTAATTTTTAACCCTAGCAAATGAATGAATTAATTAAGAATAAAAATCATGGTTAAACTTCAATATGTTTCCAACATTTTATAAAATTTTCAAGGAAAAAACCAATCATTTGCTATAGTAAAAAAAATAGACAAATTCGTAGCTTCAAGACTATAAAATCAAGCAACACAGACATAGTTTCGATTCATAATTTTTTTAGGCAGGTAAAAGTACAAACCATAACTCAAGAAAATTCATGGAACTAGCCTAGGATGTTATATTCAACATATATTTTTTCTAGCTCATGAAATACCCACAATTCCCTAATTCATGACCATGTCTGCCTATACAAAAATAAAAAAATCTAGCAGCATGGTTCAAAATCTCTTTTTACAAAAATAAATTTTCCACAACAACAAACTAACCTACTAAAGCAAGTACACACACACACACACACATATATATATATGTGTGTGTGTGTGTGTGTGTGTGTGTGTAATCACACAATAGAACTAGAAAATATCAATTTTAAACCATCAAAATCTGCAAGAAGAATTTCATTAAACAAGACAACAAACCCTACTTTGCAAATCTTTAGAGCTTTATACTTCAAAGGTGTTCCAAGGGATTTTCTCTTCGCTTTAAGGACTCCAAATCAAACCCCACACCTCCCTTAGGCAGTGAAGAAGTGATATATCAAAGTGATAACTGGTGGAGAATTGAAATTTTAATCGGTTAGAATTGTAGGTGTTGAGGTGCAGATTAAGTTTAGTGAAGGAAGTTGGTAGTCTTAACAATTCTAGGCTAGTGTTTTTGGCATTTGAAATAAAGTTTGGAGCTTTCGACATGGAGCTTGTTGGTTTCTCCTTGCCTTCTATTGGCTGAGAATTTCTCTTAGCTTCTTGGAGAAGATTAGTTGTATTTATCTTTTACAATGTTTGAATATTATATAATATGAATAGATAATCATTAATCTAGGAAAGAAAAATGGGTGGCTAGGATTTAATCTTGTAGTCCAAGATTGAATCTTAGCCATTCATTCTATATAAGTGGATAATCTCTTTCATTTTGTAGAAATTCTAGGTATAAAATCTTTATTCTTACCCATTTCTAATTTTAATCCTATAATTTCTCAGTTTCGGGCATCTCTGGGTCCCAATTCTAAGGTTTGGGCTGGCGGGCTTACTGGGCCCGCAAGTTACTATTCATTTTTTTACATATCCATTGAGCCGTCCTCATCATTACTCCATCTATTAGATTTTCGAACTTATGACTAACAAAACTCAAATTAATTTTTAACTAAATTTTAGGGTGTTACAATCAAAAGCTAAACAATGCCACCCACCAATAGCAACCTGAAAAACCAAAACACCAATTCAATAATCAATTCATAGAAAAAAAATTATAAATGGAATATTTGAGTGGATCTGTTCTTTAAATATTATATTAATCATTATTTAACTATTGACTTGATCTGTTCTTCTAAATATTCTTAGCTTTAAACTACAATATTACAAAAGACATTAACCATTTAACCATCTTTTTAATAAAATAGTAGCTTTATCATACATAAATGTAAATGTTAGATACAATGGTACATAGTATGTTTGATTTATCATTTGAAAATTTCAAACTATTAATTTGAAGTTCAAGTAAGAAATCAATAGCATATCTGGCAAGAATGCCACCTATCTTACTACAAGAGTAATAATCATGATCAAACAAATATGAATGTTCATGAGAAATGAACCATTATGAGAGAAGTCCACCTTGCTTCCCTAGATGGCCTTTATACATTTTCTTAGGCCTTCTAAATGTAGTAGATCAAATGAGCTCCCATGCAAATATTAAACCCTCCTTAATTAAGTCCTTTGCTACCATGGGCTCTACATTATAAGCGGCAATCAGCCATGGTTAGCGAACAAGCTTCCTCCTCTCCATAAATACCACTACACAAATTGGTCGCTATAGATACTAAACTCTCCTCACTATGTAAAAACATATATTGTATTCATTTATACCCATCACCAGAGAGCGCAAGTGATAACCAGCTTGCGAATTCTAGTCATAACAGTTGGTACAAAAAATAAAGTGGTAACTATAACTGTCAATGCCAAAAGGACATATAGAACAAAAGATACAAGAATTACATTAAAGTGAGGCAACAAACTACCAATGGCTGATTAAGAGTTTCCATTCATCAATATGTTAAAGTTGAGCGACTAACCTCATTATTATTCAAGATCCAAAATTCAGATTATTGCGGTATGAATACGGAAAATAAGAAATAGCACCTCAAGTTAGCATGACATAAACCTTGATTGAAAAAGACAAATTCAATAAATGCATTTACAGCTGGATAATAATTCAACATGAAAGTTGAAATCCCATAATCAAGATTGCAAAAACATGGAAATCAATTCATGTAAATCATCCTGAGTGAGAATCATATTCCCAATAGAAAAAGATGCTAAACAAATATCTTCTAGAATAAAAGAGATTTAAAAAAATTGAAAACTATAGAGAAACAATATGAAAACTTATCCAATAAAGTTCTCCCAAACATTTTGGCTTTTCTTTTCTATTCTTTTCATCTTTCTCTCCCTACTCCCTACATTTTTCTAAAAGATTTTGACTTGTAGGTGTATCCAAATAGTTCTCATAAAAATTTTATTCATCAGTAAACTTTGACTAATGAAATATAAAAATAAGCAATGATAACAAATAGACAAATTAGTAATTATCAGCCAAATCTTGTAAGCAGCTAAAGTCCTACTCCTATGCTTACAACTTACAATGGCATATAGCCTAACAAGAATAAGGGTGAAGGGACCAACAATGAGTTCAGGAACCCGGAGCTTGCCTTATGTCTAATCTATTCTAACCAAAAATTAGATCTTGTATGCCATGCAAGACGGAGAAGAAAGAAAACACTTGATGCCCCATTTGGTCATCCTAGTTATAAGTTATGGTCATAAACCATGAAGATTACACCAATAACTTGATAACGAACTTAACAGTGATTTTTAGGATCTCTATGGCATAAATTATAATAACAGCAATGTGAAAAAATGAAATACAAGAATCCTGATCCAGATCAAGTTCTTATAGGGTAAGTATTAGTTTGGTCATAATCTTTGACAAACTCTGGCCAAGTTGGTAAAGAGATTAATTAACTACAACAAAGATTCTTGAAGATAAAGTTCCTACCTTTGCAGATATCTTTTGTTTCTATAAATAATAATAAAGAATTATTGCATGTGGCAGCATGTGCAATATCTAAATTTTTGTACTAATAAAAACTCCAAAGAGAGATTTGAGAATATTCATCCTAGGTTGCATGTGCAATATCTAAATTTTGATACACTGATAGGAGAACTATGATATACCAGCATATAAGTATCACAATAACATGGTATCTAATATGCCAAAAATTTCTCTAAATCCACAATCAGAATCTATAAAAGAAATAGAAAATAAAAAAAGACATTGGTAAAATAACACTTTAGAAAAAGAAACAAAGCAGCATCATATATAGTTTCCTGAACTCCCTCACTCTATATGTTTAAAACTTTGAAATTGCACATTTACACTTAAATTAGTCACTGATATAAAGCAACTACAAGTCTACAATATTATGCATCAAAATTCACTCAAAATACACCAAAGGTTTTCACCCTTGATACAACCTCTCGAATTATGATACTAAACATAAACAAAATGTATTTATAACAGCTCTATATAGGCTTTCTACTTATAACGACCTAGAAATCATTCCCTTGGTTACTTCAAAAATGAAACTTTGTCCAAATTTAGCATTTCTACCCAATCAATATTCTTCTCCATTCAAATCCTCTATTAGCAAGTCCATAATTTTCCCCTAAAACACATTCTAAAACTCAATCTAGGCACACTATAATACATAAACCATAGTGAAGAACTATAAGCATATAAATGCTGAAGAAAAGCGAAGCAATTTCATCAGGAGCAAACCAACATTGTAGCATTAGGAACCCTTGGAAATGATCAATTCAACATAAATAGGGATCCAAACCAGGAGAAAATGAGAATAGTGTGAAAATAAAAAAAATAAGTAAAGGCTGATTTATTCACCTTTTCTAGAGATCACACGAGGTTTGGCAGTGATGGAGCGCTAGAGGTGGTCCATCTCAATGCAGAGATTATATCTAAGTGATGTCCTTCTTCATGGCGAACGCAAGCTCCAAATCGACTCTAGCTGCATGTAACACCCTAATATTTAACCCAATATACCTAGGACGTATTAAGATTAATTATTAGTTATTGCTACCTTTGAAAACTAGTTTGCAAAATTACTTAGCGGAAAATACGGGTAAATTTTTTTTTTGAAATGAAACATGTAAAACAAGATGCGAGCCATCGCGAACAACATAAACAAAACGTAGAGCGGAAGAGTAAATAAATCACACAATATAAAAACAAATAAGAACACCTCAATCATAGAGACAAACATCATAATATTAAATCTCATAGTTTAGTACAACAATGGAAATATAATATAAAGTCTTACCCATACAAGTGGGAGAGCTTGCAGATAGAAACATGAAATACAAGAAAACATAGAAAGATAATACATGGAAAAACTCTCAAGAGATACTACCAGCTAACAGCAACCCTCCCCTCTAAGAGCCTACAGAAGATGCTAATCCTCGGATGGAGAGATGCAACTTGCAAATTGCCGAGCTCCTCGGATATGGCCCAATGAAGTGGTGGTGTAGGCATGCAGATCGGTGGTGGCACGTGACCTCCTCGGCGAGGGGCGCTTTCAGGCCGGCGCACACGCCTTATAAGTCTCGCTAGAGACCGTGTCCTCGCCTCCCGGGCCAAGGCACCGAAGGGATAGAATCCTCTAGATAGGGATTGGCCGATAGTCCTGAGGCCCTCCCACAACAACATATGAGGGCACGTACTCCAGTAGTCATGCACGCGAAGATAATGGTCGGACGTTCCCCGTCATAGGGTTGTGTCTTCTCAAAAATCATATCATCGCCATATGGAGAAGTCAGGGTAAAGTGAAAGCGGAGACGGAAAAGCAAACGGGCGTCCCCGTATGCAAAAATGCGTACGCACAATGACCCTCGAAGTGGTAGGGCTGATAATCTGTTCGTAATGCACCTCCCATACCGGTGTTAATGAAGATCACGAACGACGCCATCGATCTGAGACGTAATGGAAAGAGAAACAAAGAGAGGGGGTGAGAATCTTGCTAAAGAATCTTAGTAGGGAAACCTCCTATCCTAATGTCATCGTTACGTCCATAGGAACCTTGGGTTTATTATACAAAGGTTAAACATGCAAAGGTTCATTACGAAGTTTTTATAAAAGATAATTATCCAAGGTCCATGTCTTTTATGATGAATCTTAATGAATGTGTGCAGCATAGCATAGCATGAATGCATGGCAATGCAAGACAACAATAAAACATATCATTAACAAATAGTTCACATATAAGTGGCATGTAGCTTCTCATGATCAAACTTTCACTTTCATAAGCAAGATACTTCTCATCTTTTCTCATTTCTCAACTTGTGACATCATGATCTTTTAAAAATAATAGTAACTAACCCCTGATACTAGGCTATGAGCTCATACCTTAACTAGTCGTCACTAGTTCTTACTTATTCTTGATAAGCGAATCATAATCATAATCATAAAAATAACAACCCCGACTCCTATAGTATGGGCATGGGACCTAAGGAATCACCTATCATGGGACTTTCTTCTTTTTCTGAAACACATCAACTGGTTAAAACCAATGACTTTGTCCGCTTTGGCAGGCTAATTTTGATACCCTCACGGTTTTACCTTCTCCTCACTGTAGCAGGAGAAGTACGTCTCAGTCTCCGCGAACGCATCATCTGGTTAAGACCAATGACATTGTCCGTTTCGGTATGGCCCCACGACCATACGCTCCACGGGTTTCCTTTTCCTCACCGTAGTAGGAGAAATGCGTCTCGGCATGTCACATATAAAATCTTTCTTTTCAAAACCTTCTCAAGTCCCTCAAATTTGACAGAAATTCAACAGCATAACGACTACACTCCGAATTTCCTCAAATTTGAGTCATGCCACATAACTCATTCATACTCCATATTCTCATGCATTTCAAACATGGCATAACACATTATCACATCAACATGCCACAAATACATAGAAAGTCTCATTTTCATGATATTAACATATTCACATCATTATGAGTATGCCCACTCGGTCTCATGCTCACATCACACCTTCTATCTCTTGGTGTCTTATGCTTTGGCCCTTATGAGTCTTAAACTTGTGTTCCAATTATCCTTTCCTTCATTATAGATTTTTATAACACCTAAGGGATCATTACCTATAATTTTCTCTAATGTTTATAAATTATTACATATCCAAACAGCTCTATGTCTCTTTGGATAGAAATTTACCTCATGATTACGGGTTCCTACAATCTTCGTTTTTGACTTTTTCTAAGTTTCGTCTTCGCCTAAGGCTTTATAATTAACTCCTAAACCAATTATGAGAGATTCCTACACATATCCACTAATTATAAACCATTTTCTTTAAGTCCAATTATGCTGGAACATAATTACTAATTTTGTGCATCTAAGTGCTCTAGAATTCACATTTTAAGTCCTTTCTAATTACTTGTTCTTTCTAAACTTCCCTAAATCGTTCTTTGCTTCACTCAAACATAATTTTACATATTTTAACACCTTAGAACAGAATTCATACAGTAGCCAAACATCAAGGGCAGAACCGAAAACATAAGCTTCATAGAATCACATAATCACTTGATTTAAATGCATATAAGTTGTTAGTTTCTCTTGGAATCATTTTAGGAACTCAAAACTCTTTTAGAAACCAATTAATCTCATTGATATCATATAAATATATGATAGGTCAGTAGCTAAATTATTTAGCTCAAGGAATGGATTTAAAACATAAAACTTTGTTCATAAAGTTCCTTGAGTACATCTAAGCTTAGAAAAATTCCAAAACTTAGACTATGGGCACTTATGATTAAATGAACTCATCCAAGTCCATCATCATCATCACAAGGCCGAAATGGCATCCATGGAATGCCTCCATTTTCTAAAACTTTATGCAAGATACTTGGGCAAGTCTTTGAGCTCTAGGATATTTAAGTGATGGCATAAACTTAAACATGATATGTAATTATTTTATTCTTCATTAGAAAGTAAAGTGAGAGCATAAAATAAATATGAGATGCACCCTTATTATTATCTTTAAAGATTAAGTGATGACTTAAAATATAAACATGAGATGCAAGCTTGGAATTTAAACATGATAATACAAGTCCATTTAATTATTCTTGAGAGTTTAGTGATGACTTCAAAATAAACATGCTATGCAAGGTAGAAACATAAACATGTGTGCAACTCATTTTATCTTAGCTAGAGCTCTTACAAGAATTTAAAGGGACATCACAACCTTAACCCAATATGCATCTTAATAACATAAAGTGAGCTTTGGAGTCCTTAGCATGAAGACTTCAAAGAAGTCTTTGGTTTTTGAACTTCATCATCAAGTTCAAGAAAATAGACACAAAGCTCAATACTTTGTCTAAACAAAATACAAGAACTAAGTCATATTCTTTATTTTATTGCTCATGGGCTTCAATCTAGAGTAAAACTCTTAGAACGGCCGACCAACTTTAAGGTTGGCAAGGGTAAGCTTAGAGCTCTTTGAAATCATGTGATTAATTTTCTTAACAAAACTTTTGTGATCTACTTAACATTTTAGCAAACTTTGTTCAAGTAAAGGCAAAGGAAACCAAAATATTTTAAAAGAAAAAGGAAAGGAAACTGAAACCATTCAAGAGCAAAAGGAAGAGAAACCAAAAATGTAGTCAAGAAAAAGAAAGAAAACACAAGCATGTATGGTCCAAGACCAAGTTGTTTCAAGCTTTAGAGGTTTCTCACATGACAACAACAAGTCATTATCTTGAAACCTCATCATCAACCTAAAGTTCTTCTCATAAAAAGGCCTCATGGCTGAAATGAAAAAAGAAAAAGGAAAGCTTAGAAACTAAGAGAAAACTAGAACTTTTCTTGAAGAAAACAAGTAAAAACTTGAAAACAAAACCCCTGTCTAAGGAAGTCTTTGAAGAAATGAAGGAAAGCTTGAGTTCTTGAAGGATTGAGAAGACAAAATCTTCCCTTGAGTGTGGGTGTGTGTTCGGCCAAGAAAGGAGCTCAAGGAAGATGATTTTTCCTTGAGTTTCTAAGCTTGGGAATGGAAAGTTTAAGTGTTTGAGAGATGGTTTAAGGTGAGGGAGTGGTGGTTTATGGTTGTTTGTGGTGGTGGAAGGATTCTTTAAGAGGAAAAAGAAGATGAGCAAGATGAAGAGAATTTGAGAGAAAATGAGAGAAAGCAAAAAAGCAAAACTTAGCAAATGATCTAAAGTGTAGCAAGGTTCTTCAAGGCTTGGTATTTATAGAAAATTTTGTACAATGGTGGCTGCCAAGGGAGAAGGCCGATGGCCTTGCTTGGTCTTTGGGGAAGGAAAATACCTCTTACAAGGTATGGCTTTGAGTATGGGTTCAAGCATGGTTGAGTATGGGCACAAGCATGGTTGAAAGCATGGCTAGGTATGGCTCAAAGTATGGCTTGAGGTGTGGCCTTTGAGTGAAGTAAAAATCAACATGTGATGAATTATGGGGAGGAGTATTCAGCTTTTGTGCAGCCAAGGGGAGGTTAGTTTGTTCATGTAATTGTGGTTTAATGATGTGTTTAGGTGTTTCTTTGATTAAGGTTTTGGTTAGGAATTGTAAGCAAGTGTTTAGGTGAGGTAATTGGCTAATCAAGGTTGTCAAGACTTGATTAGGAGGGTAATCTTGTTAGATTAATAATTTAAAATCATTCTTTTGGTTAAATGAGGTATGGCACAATTCCTTAATTTAAGGAATTGGAGAGATAAAATACTATTCAAGATTCCATGACTAGGAATCTTGAATTAAAGAATGCAATTAGAGTTTAACTAAGCAATCTTAGGTCCTAATTAACCTTAATAAATTATTTTGACTCTAGATTAATTATCGAAATAAATTAATCTTCGATTAGAGCCTAATATTGCTTAGGTTTGCTTAATTGCGTCATTAGGCTCACTATACACAGTTTTAGGGGCAAAATGGTAATTTTGCACTAAAACTACCCGGGACCTCCGGGCTCAACTGAACATCAAATATCACTCATAAACATCATTCCAAACTTCCTGAAAAGTTTCGGGCTCAAACGGCACCTTTTACCCGTGTAACACAGGAGTATTTTGGTCATTTTGAGCTGAAAGTTCTGAAATGAGATTTTCACCTTGATATCAAACATAACAGATATGATCCCCTTTAAACATTTAGTTGACCTATTCAGGACTGGGTCGACTTCCTCGAATTCTGGGTAAAATGACCTCAGGGCATTTTGGTCATTTGTCTCAAACAGGAGAAATTCGGCGTTACACGCGATGCTGTGGTGGAGGTGGAGTACTCGAGCGTTTGAAGCCATAGTTGGTCCTTAGCAAGAGCTTTTTCATGCTTTGGTGAACCTCTGAGAGGTGAAGCTCCGAGAGCCCTCCGTGTGCATCTTCGAGGCGCGTGGTGGTAGATCTGATGGACAGAGAGATGTGCTTTATTCCTCATTGGTGTTGCGATTTTGTTCCTTAGAGTTGGAAGGAAAAAGCGGAGACGATAGCTTAAGGTGTTGAAACTCCGGAGCCCTTTGTACGCGTCTGAGGTGACAACGATGTAGTCTGGACAAACGGGAGCAGAGAGCGGCAGAGTGGTCCTACTCTATGTGTGTGTGGTGTTTTAGGAGGACGAGGCTTCTTTTCTTGGTGCAAGGGAGTGGAGTTTCAGATTTCAGAGTGAATAGTTTAGGTTTTCTAAAACCTTTTTTTTTATTTAAGGCGTTCATTTTGTCTAAATCGTAGGAATATACTAACAACCATTACTCCAGGAGTGAACCGCAACAATTCACTTTAATTTGTAGTGGGAGGCAAAATCGCTGAAAAAACAAATATTTAGCGGTGGTTAAGAAATCGCCACTTAAAAAATCATTGCAAAGTAACGTTTTTCTAGTAGTGAAGGAATCGTCGATTATCTGTTATTGACGTAAAAGTATCAAAACCTGCAATAAACAAAATGGCACGCCCAATGGACGTTTGAAAAGATAAACATGTCAAACAAATAAAAAAGAATAAAGACAAAGTGTATGTGCTTGCGTAGTGGCACTATCATGTCAAACATGTCGAGATCATCATCTTCGTCAGAGGATGGACAAAATGAGGCATAAAATAACCCTCCTCATTCCTTCTTGACTCCTGTTTGTTAGACAAACGACAATGCGTTACAAACAAGTGTGAACACTACTATTGGGATGACATGGCCTCCATATGGTCTTCCTTTAAGCTATGTACCACTAGGGTATATGCTCCTTCGCTTCAAACACAGGCAATCCTCTAAACTCAGAAAATTCATCAAATGTTGGGTATAATGGCATTTTTAACAATGTATATCTGCATAATCCTCTGTTTCATTTTCAGTATGCTATTTTATGTCAAATGTACCACAATTTGGTATAAATATTCCAGTTGGTTTTGTCAGCCTCAATTAATAGGCCCTTCTATGTTTGGAGAAGGCAATATGTCATCGACAAACCCAACCACTACACGACAACCAAACACAGGTCCAATTCCATGCTTAGAATAGGTGTGAAGGGAACTCCACATACAATCGATTCAATAGCCATGTTTTGACAACAAATGGTGATAGTACTTATGCCTTTGATAGAAACAAACAAGGCAAGATTCGAGCAACTTGTTGGACAAATGGGGCAAATGGCTCAAGCTATTACTTTAGGCCACAATTCAAATAACCTTTATACTCATGATAAAATCAATAACCCACCTCCAAATGAAAAGACAATTCGGTCCAACTATCAATCTTGTCCGTCTAGGACAAGACGGTGACAACGAAATTCAAATGGTTCAACAACAAAATGTAGCAGGAACTATGTGCGCCAAATTCAAAATTTTCAGCAAAATCAAATTATTACATGTGTAGTAAAAATGTTTCAGATTCAGCTTTAATGTTTGCTTTGCCAACCAACCCATTTTTGTGTCTATATTCCAGCCTATATTCAACAGGTTAAAGAGTTTAGTGGTTGGAAAATCCCTAAATCTTTGACAAAATTCTCTGGTGAAAATGTGGAATTAACAATCGATCACATCACTTAATACATAACTAAGATAGGGAAATGGCATCCAATGAACATTTAACATATGTTTTTTTTCCCATCTTTTCTAATAAAGAATGCTTTAACTTGGTTTTCAAATATGAGACCCAATTCTATGTTAACATGGGCTTAATTAGAAAGCAATTTTCATAATCAATTTTTTAGAGGTGAAACCAAGGTTAGCCTTACTGATTTGTTCACCATTCGTCATTTCCAATGAAGAAACTATCAATGAGTATTTGGCTAGATTCAAGAATACAAGAAATTGCTGCTTTACTCTTATGCCAGAGTCCAAGGTTGTCAAAATGGCCATTAATGGTTTAGACTATGGCATAAGGAAAAATCTTATTAACTTGCAATTCATAGATCTTGGCCAATTGGCAAAAAAGTGCGTCAAATAGAGCAATTAAAGAGATAGAAGGAAAGAATAAAAAGAAAACACTTCATCTTGAAAAAGTTGCTTATGTTGAAGTCACCTAGTCTAATGACAAAGTCGATAGTAGTGATGAAGTCAATGTGGCCAAATTAAAATTAGGACCAACATATGTTTGTCAGCCTTAAGGCCTGCAAGAAATAAAGAAAAGATGTCAGTGTCGAAAATGTATTTATTTTTACATTACTAAGGCCAAACAAATATTTGATATACTTTGAAAAGACAAACAAATTATTCTTTCTAGGGGAAGAACATTCCCTCAATTTCAGAGTTAAAAGGACAAAAGTTTTGTAAATTTCATGAATCGACTAGACATGCTACTAACAGTTGTGTTTGTTTCAAGGACCTAATTTAGAAGGCAATTGACGAAGGGCATTTGACATTTGAAGCAAAGGAAAAGCCCATGAAAGTGAACACTAGCCTTTTTCAAGTTAATTCAAGTTTTGTTGAACTAACCTTCATGGATATCAATGTAGCTGGATTGGGATGTCTAGTCATGATGCTAAAAAGAGTTTCAACGTAGCTCGACTTCTTTGGTGTTGTCGAGCAAATAATTTACCCAAAGCGAAAGAAGACCTTTTGGCCTTTCTGATCAAATAGAAAGACAATGGTCGTGATGTTTCCTTATGTCCAAGGTGTAGCTGTGTTTGACTGAAACAGCCTGCGACATATGAAAAGCAAATAATGATGAAGTTAATTGCTGAAAAAGAAGGAAAACCTAGAACTAAAAGGAAATTAGTAGGCAAGTCGAAAATTGATTTTGGTCCATTTGATCCTAAGTTTCTCAAGCTTGGAATAGGACAAGTCAATCAAAAAATCAAGACTACCATCATGGTGGATGAAACCCAACAACCCTGGTCAAACTCAAGTTCCTCCAGCCAAAGTTGTTGAAAATCAAGTGGGTTAAGAATGTGCACCATGGCGACGAAGCATCATCGTCTATAAGAAAAAAAAGGCCAAAGAGAAGGCATAATCAAGGACGATGAGCAAAACTAGATCCTTATGTTTGGAAGAGGCTTGACAGATAAAAAAAGGAAAAAGTTAGACCAATTCTCAAATGAGCAAGCCAAAATCTCCCAATTGGAAGGGCTTTGTTCCTCTGAAAGATATCATGCAAGTGAAAGAAGTTAAATTACTATAACCTGAGATTCATGTGTCGTCGAAGGTTATATAAGCAATAACCATTTGGCACAACCAAAACCAGGCATATTCAGAAACCGGTAAAAATGATAGAGTGATGCCAGAATATCATCCATTAACTGAGGATGACTTGTTGACAAATAACTTTGAAACAGGTTTTGACAATGATCTCTATAGCATGTTCAATACAAATTTGTTTGGAGTAGTGTCTGCTTGCCTGAGAATATGTTGTCGAAGGTTCATATGCCAAAATGAAAGATGATTATAAAGATGTGATTATGGGTGATGAATACATCTTTGCCTATGAATATTTCTAGCGATGGAACCTTTGAAAAACCTGAAGTAACAAAGACACATCTGCTACCATTACACATCAGGCCAATAATCGAAGGAAAGTTAGTTAATAGGTGCTGATCGATGGAGGAGCAACCATTAGTATAATGCTAGAAAACATACTGACAAAGTTTGGCAAGGATGTCAATAACTTGGTAAAGACTAATGTTGCTATGACGACTACAATGGAAAATCTTCTCCTCCAAAGGAATGGTGGTTCTGAATGTCAAAGTGGGGAGTGTTGTTAGCTCCAGAACCCTTTAGAAAGATTTAAGGCAATATGTTTTGAATGAGAGCATAACCAATTTAAAGAAAACACTTTGAAGAACAGCTAATGTCTACATTGAGTTTCTTGACATAGCATACAGGTATTTCCAAATTGCATAACACAAACTTGAAATGAGAATAATTTTATTTTGCATGTGCAAACATGATTTATCTCATATAAAGAGATTGAAATTAATAGAAGTGAATGTTATATCTTTCAAAGTATGCATACAAGCCTTATGAATGAAAGGAAAGCAATCAGAACAAGAAACCAAGATCTGGACTTCAACAAGTAGGACTGGGCTTTAGAAAGTACACCTGAAATGAATATATCCATTAAACACTGAGGCTAAAGTTTTTTAATATCTTCAATCATCACACTCGCAATGTTTTATTCATCAACAAGCCATGATTGAAGAGAGAAGACCTAAGAATTATTAAGGAAATGATATCGCACATCAGAAAGCTCATTTATAGTGCTATAGTGTGCTATACAAGAAAAGGAAGGAACTTTTTTTGAAATTCAAATTTGAATTTGAAAAGTCAAAACCCAGTGATTGAACTAGTATGTCATCTCTTTTGCCACCATGGTTAACAACCTTAGCTTCTAGAAGAAAGAGTTAAAAAACCAATTAAGAAAAACAAGAGTAGTTTTTGAAGTAGCATCAGGAACCTCAATCTTGCAATGGCTTCTACAACGCTTACAACAGATAGGCTACTCTTCTAGATTGCCTTTCCAAGACACAAATGGATGATCAACACGTGTCACTTGGAGAATTGATCAAAGGCAATGGTCACATGAAAGACCATCTATGAATAGAGATGCTATGCTCAAACAAAAACAAGATTGACACTACACAAAGAGCTAAAACTGTGAAAATTTCTCCTCATCTGCTTGTAAAGTTCATTACATCTAGTAATCATTTCCTTTGGTTGTAAAAATCTTCTTTCTATGTTCCTTCATGTTCAGACATTCTTCTAAGGAAGAATAATTAGAAAGAAGTCATTTAAGTGTTTCTCAGATCTTTCTTTGTAAATCTTAAAGAAACTTGAGTATAGGTTAGTTTGAGTTGCAAACCTAAACACAAACCTTTGTATTCTCTATCCAGGAGTAATCGATAAGCTTAGCTTGGAGAAGCTAGCCAAAGACTACTTAGTTCAGCTTGAAGAGGTTGGTGAATAACTACTTGGTTCAGCTAAAGAGGCTAGTGAATAACTACTTGGTTTGTGATAGTGGTTGTATCCTGGTCACTAGTAAGAGCTTGGGAAGGCTATTATAAAGACTATCTTTGTTCTTTCTCTAGTGACAAAAAGGTTTAGTGGAAGTCAACGGTTATTGAAACTGGATGTAGGAGTTTGCGAACCAGGATAAAACTCTCAGTAGGATCTCTTTTCCCATTCATCTCTTATTTTATTTCTATATTTGACTTACATACTGTGTTAGTTTTGGAAAACTTTCTTTCATGCTTGTATTTCATATTCAGTTTTGAAAGTTCACCTTATGAAGTCACTAACTTTGTTTCCGCGCTTCAAGCTCATAGCTTGATAGTTTGAGTAAGTTTTTTAGAAGATAAATAGGGAAAGAAAAGGAAAAGCACGATTCAACCCCCTCTTGTATGCTTTCTTACCTACAAGTGGCATCAGAGCTTGGCCTCTAAGGGGTTGAGCACTCTAATGACTGTAGAGGACAAAGATTCTAGGGACAAATGGCATAGAATATTAACATAACTGAAGGATACTCCATCGGTAGACTGCCATTCTTTGATGGTGGAGATTATACCTACTGGAGAGATATAATGGAGTTGTTCATAAACTACACAAGTCTTGATTTGTGGGAGATCATACAAGAAGGAGACTATGTTCAAAGGGAGGATGTTTCAGGAACAGATGATGCACCCTCAATATCAAGAGAAGTCCCCGAAGTAGGTGGATGGAGCAACACAAGGCCAGAGTTCAATTGAACTCAAAAGCTAAGTACCTACTCACGTGTGCACTAAGCAAAGCTGAATATGACAAAATTATTGCTTGTTTCATGGCAAAGGAAATATAGGAAAGGTTGCACATGTTGCCTGAAGGCACACATCAAGTGAAATAAACTAAGATCATATGCTAGTTCATTAATACAAAATGTTCAAAATGACAGATCAAGAGAATATTAATGAAATAACCACAAAGTTTATGCATATCATAAACCAACTGAAGGGATTAGGCAAGATATACTCTAACTCTAAAATGGTTAGAAAATTCTTAAGAAGCCTCCTCGCAAATGGCGTCTAAGGTCAAGCCATTACTGAGGCAAAAGATGTAACATCCTCTACTACTTTATGGATTGATGACTGTCCCCACAAACCAACATAGGTCTTTTCAGGATGCTTTGTCCTCATTCGCATGCTTCCTGGGAAAACTTCCTAGAGGTCACCCATCTCAAAATTGCTCCAAGTCAAGCATGCTTAACCATAGAATTCTTTCGTGATAGGCTACAGAAAAGAAAGATGCATCTTGTTGGCATAGTTAGTTCCAATCAATTCATATAAGTCATCCTCAACTGTATAGTCTCATACCTATACAGCCTTAAGATCGCTCTCATTCTGGTGTGTAATCGGTTCATTCATGTACCCCTCCACTTAGAGGCCTTTCCATAAGATGCTCCTTGTCCGTGCCTTCTATGATCACTCCTACCTTCGTCATTGGGTGTTAAATGCGTAACATCCTTCCAAGTACAACCTCATCCTTAAGTCATGGCATTATACTCGAGAGTTGTTACTTATAGATTTGCGGACCTTTCTTAATTATCTATAGCAAGAATAGATTGAATTGTGTATTAACTAACTCGTGGTTCTATCAAAATATA
This sequence comes from Dalbergia oliveri, assembly GCA_030441495.1. Lineage (NCBI taxonomy): Eukaryota > Viridiplantae > Streptophyta > Magnoliopsida > Fabales > Fabaceae > Dalbergia > Dalbergia oliveri. The sequence continues at coordinate 36,199,201 of JAMLFY010000004.1, read as the reverse complement.
CAGCAAGAAACAACGTATTTATTTAATACAAGTTAAGTACAAAAGGAAGCTATTCTATGAGCTTTAGTTCACATCTATTCTTTACTACATTTACACACACACACACACACATATATAAAACTATGTACAATAGATACGAGTTCCCACAACTAAACTATAGAAATTACAATTTAGTTTTCTTGTAGCGCTTCACTATCCTCTAGAATCAACCTGGAGACGACATTAAACATAAACTAGCAGGGGTGAGAATTCTAAAATTCCAGATAGTATCCCGAAATACATAATCATAATGTCATTGTCATCGTCAGCCACTTTCAGTTTATCAAGAAAATGTGATCATACAATACATATTAAATATTCATTTTGAAGTTCTAAAATTATCCTTCTGAAGTGGGTAGCTTTTATTATTCAATCACATATTATACTACTCAACATCATATAAACCCTATATTGCTAAATCACAACTTAACATATTGGCCTAAATATTGATCCTAAAATTCTTCATTTAGCGCATAAGATAAAAGACTACTTTAGGGTAATAGACTACATTTTCATGACTGAGCTTATTCCTATACATGATAATTGGATTTACTTTCTTCAATTCTCACAGACCTATTCCTAGCTAGGTTTACTTTCCTCGACTCAATTTAAGGGTAGTCAGGTTTACTTTCCTGACAAGCCAGATTTACTTTCTCCAACTCAAGAATTATAAACCGTATCCCTGTTTTTCTTGGTAGTTAGGTTTATTTTCCTCGACAAACTGGATTTACTTTCTCCAGCCTAAGAAACATAATCTTATGCTTTTCTTGGTGGTTAGGTTTACTTTCCCAAACAAATTGGATTTACTTTCTCCAAGCCCAAGAAACATAATCTTATGTTTTTCTTTCGCATATAAGCAATTGTAATAACCATTCAAATCTATGTGTGCCGAACCTCATCAATAACTTCACATGGCTAAATAGTTAAAATCAAGTATTCATGTCATACTAGAGCCAAAATGCCATTACATTATCAATTCAAAGCATTAATTCATTTTCAGGACAATGACAATTTCACATCATTGTAGTACAAATTAATTTGCCCATCAAACAATCAATTCAAAGGCTATAAAAATTACCCATGATACGTCAATGTGTCCACAAGGTTTCATAAAAATTTCATAGTAAAAAGAGTTCTCAACTATGTTAACAAAAGTATACAAATTTGGATATTAAAACCCCTATTTACAATCAATAGTCATAGTTTCCAATTTTGTTACCTATCAAATGAACATATCATATCATACAAAAACTAAAGGTTTGACTTCAATGTGTCCTCAACATCTTGTAAAAATTTCAAGTTACAATTCAATCATTTGTTATGGTAATAAAATTAGCAAAATTTATAGCTTCCATTCCAACATTTCAGGTAGCACATAATTCACTTTGGTTTCTGATTTTTTTAAAGCATTAGGATCCAAATCAGAACTCAAGAAAATTTGTGAAACTAGTTGAGGATGTTACCTTCAACATATATTTTTCCTAGCTGATGAAAATATCCACAATACTCAGAAAATTTATGATCAGGAATTGTCCATACAAAAACCAACAATCCAGCACATGACTTGTTTTGCCAAAATGGATTTTCTAACATCATCCAAACACTCCACCAAAATTAATACATCAATATCAACATATTATCAGCCAATATAATGAGAAATTTTGGACCAAGATCAATCAGAAATATTCAGAATAAATTTGGAAAGAAAAGGAAAAAAAAACCTACTTTGGTGGCTTTAGGGATCTTGGCTCCAAGGGTGATCCAAGATTGATTCCTTCCACTTGAAAGCTCCCAAATCACACCCAAACCCTTATGAAATCAGTGAGGTATAAGGTAGTAAGGTTAGGATTAGTGATGAATTGAAACTCCAATTGGTTAGATTTATAGGTAGTGATGTGTAGAACAAGTTTAGTGGAGGAAGTTTATAGTTTTAGTAATTTTGGGCAAGTGTTTTGGTGAATTGAAATCTAAACTTGAGCTCTTAGAGAAGACAACAATGGTGGCTGCCCTCTTAGCATGCTGAAAGAAGTTGTGATGATGATAAAGTTAGGTTGGTTGCTTTGTATTTATCCTAACTTAGCTTTAGCATTTATGTTACATAAATGCATATCTTTTTCAAAAGAAAGAAAATAGATTGGATGGCTAGGATTTAATCTTGTAATTCAAGATTTGTCTTGAATGGATATATATATATATATATATATATATATATATATATATATATATATTTGTAGTGATTAAATCATCTTTGTTAGAAATCGCACACCAAAATTTTACTAAACGAATAGATATTGGCTTCCAAGTAAAATATAATAAATGAAAGGCCATGATTGAAACTTACATTTCAAATTTCAATCCTTACCATCCACTTGGCATAAAGTGGTTGATAAAGGTTACTTGACCACCAAGTAACTTATAATGTTAAAAACCGTATATTAAAACTCCACCAAACGGGTAAAACATCGTCCCGGGTAATCAAACATTATCCGAAAATTAATTCTAGGTATAACTTCTCGTTTCTTATCATTTCTAACCTTAACTCTCTCTTTTAGTCCTATTTCCTGTCCTCTAGGGTTTTGGCTATCCTGGCGGCCATGGGGCCCTCAAGTTACTATTCATCTTGGCCCAATTTTTTTAAACACATCCATTAGGCTATCCTCATCATTGCTAGACTATTAGATTTTTGAAATTATGACTAATAGAACTCAAATTAATTTTTAACTAATTTTTAGGGTGTTACAAAAAACCTTCAAACTTTCGGCCTAGATGCACTCATTGGGTCTCTTAAAACCCATGAGGTAGTGCTATCTGAAATGCATGGTGAATCTACCAAGAAGAGTAAGTCTATTGTACGCCAATTTCTGTTGTTTGAGTATAAATGACCAAAATGCCCCGAGGCCATTTTTATTGGAATTTTAGGAATTTACCCGCAGTCCCGAATGGGTCAACTCGATGTTTAAAGGGGATTATGTTATTATGAATGATATCCAGGTAAAATCTCATTTTCTAAACTTTCGGCTCAAAATGACCAAAATACCCTCTGTGTTCTACAGGTAAAAGGTGCCGTTTGAGCCCAAATTTTTCCAGGAAGTTTAGAATGATGCTTTTAAGTAATGTTTGGTGTTTAGTTGGCCCGGAAGGTCCTGGCAGTTTTAGTATAAATTATCATTTTGCCCCTAGAACGTGTATAGTGAGCCTAACAACGCAATTAAGCAAATCTAAGCAATATTAGGCTCTAATCGAAGATTAATTTATTTCGATAATTAATCTAGAGTCAAAATGATTTATTAAGGTTAATTAGAACTAAAGATTTGCTTAGATAAACTCTAATTGCATTCTTTAATTCAAGATTCCTAGTCATGGAATCTTGAATAGTATTTTCTTTCTCCAATTCCTTAAATTAAGGAATTGTGCCATATCTCATTTGACCAAAAGAATTATTTTAAATTACTAATCTAGTAAGATTGCCCTCCTAATCAAATCTTGACCTTCCTAATTACCCAATTACCCCACCTAAACACCTTCTTATAAACTCCTAATCAAAAGCCTAATCAAAGACACACCTAAATACACCATTAACCCACAATTAGATGAACTAATTTTCTCTCCTCATGGCCTTAAGGTGGCCGGCCACTCCCCCCTCCATAGTCCATCATGTGTTGTTTCAATTACACTCAAGAGCCATACTTCAAGCCATGCTTTGCCCATACCTCACCATGCCTACAACCATGTTTACAACCATACCTTTGCAAGAGATATTTCTTCTCTCCTCCCTCCTCAAATGTGGCCGGTCCCTCCCCCCCTTTGAAGCCTCATTGTTGAAATTTCTATAAATACCAAGCCTTGATGAACCTTGTCACACTTTGGTTCATTTGTTAAGTTTACACTTCTTACAAAAATTCTCTCATTTCTTCTCAAACTTCCTCACTTTGGCTGATTTCTTCCTTCAAGTTTCAAGAGGATTTTCCTTCTCCATTTCATCAAGAACTCAAGCTTTCTTTCATATCTCTTCAAGACTTCTCTAGGTAAGGGTTATGTTTTAATGTTTTGCTTGTGTTCTTCAAGAAAGTTCTAGTTTCTCTTGGTTTCAAATCCTTTTTCCTCTCCCTTTTCATTTCGACCAAGAGGCCCTTTCATAAAGAAAACATGAGCTTGATGATGAGGTTTCAAGATAATGACTTGTTATTGTCATGTGAGAAACCTTAAAGCTTGAAACAACTTGGTCTTGGACCATACATGCTTGTGTTCCTTTCTTTTCCTTGGTTTTATTTTCGGATCCTTTTCCTTTTGTCTTTGAAAGATTTTCGGTTCCTTTTCTTTTATTTGAATAAAGTTTGTAAAATTATGTCAAGTAGATCACAAAAGTTTTGTTAAGAAAGTTAATCCCATGTTTTTAAAGAGCTCTAAGCTTACCCTGCCAACCTTAAAGTTAGTCGGCCGTTCAAAGAGTTTTACTCTAGATTGAAGCCTATGAGCAATAAAATAAAGAATATGACTTAGTCCTTGTAGTTTTGTTTAGACAAAGTGTTGAACTTTGTGTCCATTTTCTTAAGCTTGATGATGAAGTTCAAACCTTGAGACTTTTCTTGAAGTCTAGGTGCTAAGAACTCTAAAGCTTGCCTTATGATACATAATGGGTTGAGGTTTATGTTCCTTTAAAGTCTTGTAAGAGCTCTAGTTAAGATAAAAATAAGTTGCATTCATGGTTAAATTTATGTCTTGCATCTCATGTTTATTTTGATGCCATCACTAATTTCAAGAATAAATGAATGAACTTGCATTACCATATTTAAATTCCCAAGCTTGCATTTCAAGTTTATATTTCAAGTCATCACTTAATCCTTAAAGATAATAATGAAGTTGCATCCCATATTTATTTTATGCTCTCACTTTGCTTTGTAATGAAGAGTAAAATGAAGTGCATAGTATGTTTAAGATTATGTTATCACCTAAATACTCTAGAGCTCAGACTTGCCTTAAGTATCTTTAAAAGGGAACTCTAGTAAAAAAGAAATGGATGAGTTTTAGTATGATTCAATGATGGTTCGATTTTGTAAAATGCATGAATGATTTCAGGAAAATGTTGGAAAACTATTTTATGAGGTCTTAAGGTGTTTAAATAGCTTGGAATGTGTCAAAAATCATGTTTTCTCAAGTTCCTGAGGTTAGGTAATCGATTACCATATTATGTAATCGATTACCAGAGGGGTTTTCAAAGGACTTTTGGTTCTGGTAATCGATTACCAAGGCTATTCTTCATGCCCAAATTATCCTTAAAACTCTGGAATCGATTACCTGTAGTGTAATCGATTACCTCTATGTTCTTTATTTTTCCAAAATAGATTTAACCTAAGTAATCGATTACCATCCTATGTAATCAATTACCCGTTGTTTTAAACCCAGAATGAATTTAGTCGATTACCAGGTACATGTAATCGATTACCAGAACACCTTTTTGCTCCTGAAAATGTCCAAGAGAAAACTAGCAACTTATATGCATTTCAACTCAAGAGATTATGTGATTTTATGGGGTTATGATTTCGGTTCTGCCTTCTATGTTTGGCTACTGTATAAATGCTGTTCTAAGGTGTTAAAATGTGTAAAATTATGTTTGAGTGAAGCAAGGATCGATTTAGAGAAGTTAGAAAAGAATAAGTAACTTGAAAGGATTAGCAATGAGAATTCTAGAACACTTGAATGCATAAAAATACAAATCTGTTCCAGCATGATTGAATCAAGGATAAGTGGTTCATAATTAGTAAGACATGTATAAAATCCTTTCATAAATGATTAGGTATTAATTTCTAAGCTTAAGGTGATGATAAGAACTTAAAATAGGAATTCTAGCACTCTTAGACATGGCAAAATATAATTCTATTCCAGCATAGTTAGATTGAGGAAAGATGGTTTATAACTTAGAGAACATGCCTAGGAATCCCTCATAATTGGTTTAGGAATTGATTATAGAGCCTTAGACGAAGACGGATCTTAAAAAGGGTCATGAACGGAGATTCTAGAGCCCCGTAAGCATATGATATTTTCTGCCCTTTCATGTGCAATGCTGTTTGGAATTTTAGTGAGTTCAAATCTTAGAGAAAAGTTGAAGTGTTAACCTCTTGAGGGTAATAAAGATGCAAATACAAGTTTAAGGCCCGTAAGGGTCAAAGCATAAGATACTATGAGATAGGTGGCCAAGAGAGCATAATTATGATGATGAACCTCGAGTATATTATGATGATGTGATTATATTAGTTCCTTGAGCATGAAACTTTATGTGTATGATTGATATGATGATATGATGAAATGTTGTATTTAAGATACATAAGGTTTCGAAATATGAATGAAATTGAGGAATATGCTCATGTGAACTAGAAAGATATTGATTTGAGAAGGTTCCATGAAAATGATGCATATGACTGAGATTATGTGGCATGACTCAAATTTGAGGAAATTCGGAGAGTAGTGTTATGCCGAATTTCCGTCAAATTTGAGAGACATAAGAAAGTTTTTGAGAAATATGATGTTTAAGGTGACACACTGAGACGTACTTCTGCTCCGGTGAGGAGAAGGTAAAACCGTGAGGGTATAGGCATTAGCCTCCAAAACGGACAAAGTCATGGTCTTAACCAGTTGAATGTGTTTCTAAGAAGGAAAAAGTTCCATGATGGGTGATCCTTAGGCCCCCTACCCGTACTCTGGGAGTTGGGATTATGATGATTATGATGATCATGATGATTATGATGAATATGATTATGTTTATGATTCGCTTATCAAGAGGATAAGTAAGAACTAGTGACAACTAGTTAAGGTATGAGCTCATAGCCTAGTTTAAGGGGTGCGGTTACTATTATGATGTTGGTGTCACAAGAATGAGAAGAAAGAACAATGTTCAAAGAGAAGTTACATGCCACTTAAATGTTGTTCGATTTTTGTTTGGTTTGCCTAAAGATTGCCATGCATCCATGAACTATTATGTTGCATACATGCATTAAGTCTCATTATAAAAGACATGGACCTTGGATAAATATCTTGTGAAAACCTCATAATGAACCTATGCATGCTTAACCCTTTTATAATAAACCCAAGGTTCCTGGGGACGTAAACAATGACACTAGGATAGAGGATTTCCTACTGAGATTCTTTAGTAAGATTCTCACCCTCTCTATTTCTCTTTCCGTTACGTCTTCACATGATGGCGTCGTTCGTGATTTTTATTGACGCACCCGTGTGGGAGTTGCACTACGATCTTGATCATCAGCCCTACCACTTCGAGGGTTGTTATGCTATACGCATTTTTGCATACATAGGATGCCCTTTGCCTTTCCAGTCTCCAGCTTTCAATTCACTCCGACTTCTCCCTTTGGCGACATGATTTTTGAGAGGACGCGACCCCGTGACGAGCAAACGCACGGCCATCATCTCAGTGTCGTGACTATCCGAGTATGTACCCCTCATACGTCATGCGGGAGGACCTGTCCAGGATCACGGCCAATCCTTATTCGGAGGATTCTGCCCTTGGTGCCTTGGCGCTGAGAGGGGTAGCGAGGACACGGTCTCCAGAGGCCTATGAGGCGTGTACGCAGCCCGAGAGACGCCCTTGCAGGAGGTCACGCCGTTCTGCCGATTCGCATGCCTACGTCCTCTCTTCGATGGGCCATATCCGAGGAGCTTCGGAGTTACAGGCTACATTCTGAAGATTTGCGTCGTCCGTAGGTTTTAGAGGAGGGTTGCTTCTATGGGGAGTATCTTTTAGGGTGATTTCATGTATTTGTTATTATGTTTCTTATTTTACGTTATTGTACCAAGCTCTACCCACTAGTATGGGTAAGACTTTATGCTTTTTTTATATTCCAGTGGTATTGTACTAAACTATGATAACTAATGTGATGAGGAATGTTTTTGTAACACCCAATTTTTATTGTAATTTTTACTGTCATTAGGAATTACCGAATTACGTAGGTAAATATTATATAAAATTTGAGACCAAACAATCCTTAATAAAGGAATATAACGTTAGAAGAAAAGTTAGGAGCAATTCGTGCAAATATTGCAAACCCCAATTTTCTGTACGTGTAAAATGACCAAAATGCCCCTAAGGTTATTTTACTTAGAAAATGAGGATCGTGGGCCCCACCCATCCTCAAGGGGATGTTTTGATGATAATAAGGGATTGTTTGTGTTATGTGTGTTAATAGAGGAGAAGAATCTCAATTTTGAGTTTCGACGCGCAAAATGACCAAAACGCCCGCCGCGTTTAACTCCGATTTGCGTGCCGACTTAGCCGAACCTCACTAAAATGTTTTAAAAGGTGTTTTTAAGCCATGATTAACCATTGGTTAAGTTCGGTGGCCCCCAATTTTTAAGTAAAATGACCATTTTGCCCCTCTTTGTAAGTTTTGCAAATTTTGAGATTTTTATTTGTCTAACGAAACCTAAAATATTAGGCTCAAATTAAAGCTTATTAAATTCTAATTACTAATCTAGAGTCAAAATTATTTATTTAGATTGATTAGAACCTAAAATTGCTTAAAACACCCAAATTGCTTAGTAATTCACTTAAACCCTTAACCGTAAATTCTCTAAATTGCATGAATACCTTGCCTACACCTAAAAAATACATGGAACACACAAAATCCTCTTCCACAAGGCTGTAATGCACGAAATTATTGAGTAATAAGTCAGAAAATTATTACACAAAAATCCAAAGAATGAAAACAAAGAATCATGAAAACATGGAAACATGATTCCATGTTTTAAGCCACCAAACAAAATGATTTTTCTTCCTTATTTTTTTCTCTAATTTTTGGTCAGATTTCTTTCCTTCCTTTGTCCATTTATGAGCTGCAAAATCTCTATAAATAGGCATGCTTGAAGATAGTTTAGATGCTTAGTTCATAACTTACACAAATTCTAGTTTTAGGAGCACCAAAAGCTCTCATTTCCTCCTCCTCTTGGCTGAATTCTTTCTTCAAGTTTTCAAGAATATTTTCTTTCATTTCACTCAAGGAAACCAAGTTCTCTTCCTTTCCTTCAAATCAGATTAGGTAGGGAGTTGTTTTTAAGTTTATTTCTATGCTTTGCTAAGTGTTGTTCTTGGTTCAAAATGATGATTTCATGGATTTTCTCTAGTTTTTCCATTTGGTTTTCTTCTTCCTTTTTCTTTGAACAATTCAGCCATATGGCCTAGGTGGGACTAAGATGATGGCTTGATGATGAGGACCTTGAGGGTGGGTTGTGAATCCATCACAAGTTAGGCCTCTAAAGCTTGAAAGTTCCACTTGATGCAAAACTTTAAAGAATAATATTTTTATGATGTTTTTATGATCTTGAGTTTAGAACTTGAAAGATGTATTTTTCACTTTGTCTTGCTAAGATATATTGGGTTGAATTTATATTTCTCTAAAGTCTTGGAGGAGCTCTAGTAAAGAAATAAAATGAACTTGCATCCATGTTTAAGTTTATGCCTTGCATAACCATGTTTACTTTCTATGTCATCACTAAATTCTCAAGAATGAATAAATGAACTTGCATATTCATGTTTAAATTTCCAAGCTTGCATTTCATGTTTAAATTTCAAGTTGTCACTTAATCTCTAAAGATAATAAAGAAGTTGCATCTCATGTTTATTTTATGCTCTCACTTTATTTTATAATGGCTAAAAGAATCAATGCATGGCATGTTTATTTTATGTCATCACCTAAAAATCCTAGAGCTCAAAGACTTGCTTATGAATCATAAGCAAAGAAATGAGATAATTGGAGTTAAAGAATTTATTCTTTAAGAAGTCTTGAGAATTGGAGCTTAAAAAATGTAATTCTCTTCTCCCTCACCGGTCCTTGCGGACTACGCCGCTCCGGCTTAAGATTCTCTTCTCCCTCACTGGTCCCTGCGGATTACCGCGCTTCCTTTCTTGCATCATGTTTATATTACAAGTTCTTGCATCATGTTTAATTTTCAAGTTATCACCTTAAATCTTAAAGATAAAGAAATGGAATTGCATATCATGTTTATAATTCCAAGCTATCACCTTATAAAGATAAGATTAAAATAAGGTTGCATAGCATGGTAATAATTCAAAGATGTCACCTAAATCTCTAAAGCTCAAGACTTGCTCCTTTTATCTTAAGTGAAAGATTTAATTATGAACATTCTTTCAAGTTATAAATCGGTCCCATGGTTAATTTAGGCCTAAAGTCCTATGACTTCTTTCAAGTTTAACAAAAGGAATTAGTTTTAAAAGAGTTTTAAAACTTTGTAAGAATTTTATGGGAAGCTAGTAATTTATGTGTACTTAAAATATGATTTGATGCTTATTAAGAATTTGGTGTCATTGATTGATTCCCTGGTTTGTATGTTATAGTTGTTGTTGCAAACAATGAAAACTTATGCATGAAATAAAGACATATTCTTATTGGAAGAAAGTGTATTACTAAGAGTGCAATTTGGAAAGATTCTGGCTAAGGAAAGATTTGGTATTTAAGCGTGTCCATTGTGACCCACCTCTCTTCCTGGAATCTCCAGATGCATGATTACAGTTGGTATATATTATTTCGGCATAAGACTATAAATGAGAAAATGTTATGATGATTATGAATGAAGAATTGTATTATGATATAACATGCAAAGACTTAAAGGTGACTCAAAATATATGAGAAAATGATCCTTTGGACCCGTCAAACTATAGGCGGTGAAAGGTGATTCTTGCCCCAGTCTGTTCTCTCAAAAGGGTAGAGACGAAATTTTTACTTATCAAAAGGGATAAGTATGTGCTGTGACGACTAGCAAGGTATGAGCTCATAACCTAGATTACTCCCAAAAGGGTGGAGTATAGGGTGGCCCAGGAAAATGATGATGAAAGTAACTTTAAGTCACCTAAGAAACTAAGTAAATGCATTATGTGAATATGATGTTCTGCTATGCATAGTATTTATGAGATGATGATGAGAAATATGATATTCTGCTATGCATAGTATTATGAAATGATGATGAGGAATATGATGTGATTTTATGCATAACTATGTTATTATATATGAAAGGAAAAGTTCATTATAAACATGACATGCTAAGTTTATGATGCATTATAAGACGCATGATTAAAACGACGAACCTCGGTAAAGTATATTTTCGAACTTAATAAATCAATCTTAGCATGCTCACTATTTCATAATAACCCGAGGTTCCTGGGGACGATGATGATGACACAATGCATCATGAGGTGAGTACCCTACTGAGATTCTTTTTATAAGTTTCTCACTCCCTCTATTTTTCTTTCCATCTCGTCTTCAGAAATAGAAGGAAGCGTTCGTGAATCACATTGAGGCTGCACGGTAGCTGAACTTGAATCCTGAGTTTCACTCGTATATTTCAGATATCTATCCCTATCCCTGGAGTGTTATTACTAGGTGCCATTAATGGATGTCCTTCCATCCATATATTATTTATGTTTTATTAGATTGCCTACACTTAGTCTTATTCTGTTGGTAGGCAAAATATCTATATGATATGTAATTATGGATGCTGTATGATGGAGCCAATATATTATGATGTGATGTTTGTAAATTCCTATGTGTCTTTTAAATTTTGCTAAATCATTCACGTTAAGCGGCTCACGTTTTCAATTATGTTTAAAAAAAAATGGCTCGTAATTTCACTAAGTATTTTCAAAGCATGATTAAGGAACTGAAGCAAAGAGTAAAGTCTAGTAATTAATCAAATACTGCCTAGGTGTATTGGGTTAATTATTAGGGTGTTACATTTTGGTATCAGGAGGTTTCGGTTCTCATCTAGCCTAGGATTGGACTGACTATGCTTCTAAAGCATAATACGTTAGTAATGTCATGTGTAGATGTTTATCATTAGGATGAGCTTGAGGATTAGAAATACATGACTACTATGTTGAAAGTGCCATGGTAACTTGCTCACTTTGCATGGAATATTGGGCCTGATCACCTCAGTGTTGCCGTTTTGTGTGTATAGGGACCAATGGCACGACGACAACAGACTAGGAGCGCGCACAGAATAACCAAGATAATGAGACCGCTGAAGCACTTCGCGACGTAGCAAGGACCATGAGAATGATGATGGAACGGATGGATCAGAATCGTCAAGCTAATATAAATCAAGGACATGAAATTCCCGAACATGCTCGTTTCGGGAATTTCGTAAGGCGAATCCACCTGTTTTCAAGGGACCCTGAATCCTAATGTAGCAGATGAATGGATTCGGAATATTGAGAAGGTCTTTGCTGTAGTTCCATGTTCCGAGGAGTAGAAGGTCACTTTTGCCACCCACATGCTTGAGGGTGATGCCCTTCTGGTGGACGTGTTCGAAGACTCCTGGAGGCAACCGAAGTGGACATTGATTGGGAATTATTCAAGGTCCATTTTTACGAGAAGTACTTTCCGAGTCGGTTAGAAATGCTAAGGACATTGAATTCATGCAACTTGTCCAGGGGAATATGAATGTGGCTCAGGATACTGCCAGATTTGAGGAACTCATTAAGTTCTCAAGGATGTACCAAGGTAACCCTGATGAGTATTGGAAATGCATTAAATACGAGTCAGGGTTAAAGGAGAACTTAATGTGGAGTTGCGCACTTGGAAATCAGGGATTTCTCTACCTTAGTCAACAAATGCCGCATCATTGAAGAAGGGCAGAGAAGCTGGGTACTTCAAAGTCTGAGAATATCATCAAAAAGCTGACACCTCAAGGTCAACAATTCAAGAGGCAAAATCGACCTCCATTCCACCTCAATCGAGACCCCAAGGTCCACAAAGGAACTTTCAACAAGGAAGGCCGAACAACAACAACAACCGCTATAAAACCGCTACAACAACAACCCCAACAACAATCACAACAACAACAATAACAACAACAAGGGGAAAGCACCACAAAGGGGTCCAGCACCTCCACGACCCGTGCCATCCATGGAATGTCCCAAGTGCGGCAAGAATCATGGGAGCATGCCATGTCGAGCCGGAACAAACGTGTGCTACCGGTGTGAAAACCAGGTCATTACTCCCGAGAATGCAGAGGAACCCGCCAACCCCCAATCCCAAGCCAGAATACCAAGGAAGGGTATTCACCGTTAATGCTGAAGAAACGAAAAGTCACGAAATCTCGTGGAAGGTAAGTGTAATATGTATGGTAGAAACTTAATTGTACTGTGGCGCTTCCCATTCTTTTATCTCCCACTCGTGTGTTAAAACCCTTAACTTGCATATAACTGAGCTTCCTTTTGACCTTATTGTTTCTACCCTCCTGGAAAACCCGTTAGGACTTGTAAATGTTGTTTAGATTGCCATTTTGTTATTGAGAATAGATCATTTGTTTTAGATCTCATTTGCTTACCCATGCAAGGTTTAGATGTGATTCTTGGCATGGATTGGCTTGAAGCCAACCGTGTACTGTTAACCTTATGAGAAAACCATCACTTTTCTTCCTTTCCCATTGAACCTAAGAAACCCATAAGTCTTTACATAACGTGGAAATGGACTATGGTAAGGGTGAGAATAAAGGTTATATTTTCCTAGCCGCTAGTGATGTAGACTTTGAGCAAAGTATCGATGAGATACCAATAGTAAGGAATTATCCCGAAGTATTTCCAGATGAGATACCAGAGTTTCCTCCCAAGAGAGAGATAGAGTTTTCCATAGAATTGCTTCGGGTCAGGTCCCATATCCATAGCCCCATACAGGATGTCCCCATTAGAGTTGACCGAGTTAAAAGCTCAATTGGAAGATTTATTGGAGAAAAAGTTTGTTAGGCCTAGTGCGTCACCTTGGGGAGCCCCTGTGTTGTTTGTGAAGAAAAAGGATGGGAGTATGAGGATGTGTGTTGACTATAGGCAATTGAATAAAGTGACAGTGAAGAACAAATACCCTTTGCCTAGGATAGATGACTTGATGGACCAGCTTAAGGCGCAACAGTGTTTTCTAAGATTGATTTGAGGTCAGGTTACCACCAGATTAGGGTGAGAGATGAAGATATACCAAAAACGGCCTTTCGCACTCGATACGGCCATTTTGAGTTTGGAGAATGTCCTTTGGATTAACCAATGCTCCGGCAATTTTTATGGATTACATGAATAGGATCTTTAGACCCTATTTAGATCAGTTTGTGGTTGTCTTTATAGATGACATTCTCATCTACTCTAAGACCCACGAGGAGCATGAACGCCACCTAACTATAGTCTGGAAATCCTGAAGGAAAAGAAACTATATGCCAAGCTTTCTAAGTGTGAATTCTGGTTGGATGAGGTGAAATTTTTAGGGCATGTAGTATCTAAGAAAGGAATTGCTGTAGATCCTAGTAAGGTGGAAACGGTTGTAAACTGGGAAGACCAACCACGGAACTGAAGGAGCTTCTTAGGTTTAGCTGGTTATTACCGTCGGTTTATCAAGGGATTTTCCCAGATTTCCCTTCCTGACTAAGCTAACTAGGAAAAACACCTCTTTTTCATGGACCCCGGAGTGTGAAAAGAGCTTTCAAGAGCTGAAACACAAGCTAACCTCAACCCCTTTTAGTGTTACCCGACCCAATGTGCCTTTCGAAGTGTACTGTGATGCTTCGAGGAAGGGTTTGGGTTGTGTACTGATGCAGGATAGGCAAGTGGTGGCCTATGCATCGAGGCAACTCAAGCCACATGAGGCAAATTACCCCACCCATGACCTTGAGTTAGCCGCTTCGTGTTTGCTCTAAAGATTTGGAGACACCATTTATACGGAGTGAGGTTTGAGGTGTTTTCTGATCACAAGAGTTTGAAATATCTCTTTGATCAAAAAGAGCTAAACATGAGGCAAAGAAGGTGGATGGAGTTTTTAAAAGATTATGATTTCGGGTTAAACTATCATCCAGGTAAAGCTAATGTTGTAGCTGATGCCCTAAGTAGGAAATCCTTACAAGTGTCCCGTTTGATGGTGAAAGAGATTGAGTTAATTGAGCAATTTAGAGACCTCAACCTAGGAATGACCTTGACCACTAAGGGCATAAGAGCTTGTCACCTTAGTGTGACGAGTGAATTCAAGGAAAGAATTGCTCAAGCCCAAAGGAAAGATACAGAATTTCAAGAGACCTTAGAGGAGGAAGAGCTGATAAGTTGAAAGGTTTTACCCAAGGGAATGATAGTTTATGGAGGTTTGAAGGTCGTATATGTGTACCTGCTAGTGGTGACCTCCGAAGGATATTTTGGAGGAAGCCCATAAGAGTCATTTCACCCTCCATCCTGGTGCCACCAAGATGTATCAAGATTTGAGGAAGATGTTCTGGTGGCCTGGATTGAAAAAGGATGTGTGCACATGGGTGAATAAATGCTTGGTATGTCAAAAGGTGAAGATTGAGCACCAAAGACCCTCTGGAATGTTGCAACCCCTATCAATCCCCGAGTGGAAGTGGGATAGTATCTCCATGGATTTTGTAACTGGACTACGAGGACCCAAGCGAATCATGACGCCATTTGGGTAATAGTGGATCGGTTGACTAAATCAGCCCACTTTTTACCTATTAAGGTGACTTATTCCTTGGATAGGTTAGCACTATATATATTCAGGAGATAGTAAGATTACATGGAGTACGACGATAATCTCTGAATCGGGATCCACGATTCACGTCACGATTTTGGGGAGCTTTCAGAAGGCGTTTGGTTCAAAGCTGTGTTGAGACGGTTCACCCCCAACGGACGGTCAATCTGAAAGAACTATCCAAACTTTGGAAGACATGTTGAGGGCATGTGTTTTAGATCAAAGAGGAGTTGGGATAAGTACCTCCATTAATTTGCATATAACAACAGTTATCATGCAAGTATCGGTATGGCACCATACGAGGCCCTCTATGGACGGAAGTGTCAATCACCTCTATGTTGGTATGAGCCCGAGAGCAAAGTCTACTTGGACGGATATTGTGAGGGAAACGACGGAACAAATCAAGAAGATTAGGGATAAGATTCTCCTAAAGTCGCAGAAAACTATGCGGACAAGCGGCGAAAACCGCTAGATTTTCAAGAAGGGGACCATGTGTTCCTAAGAATCACCCCCACGGCATAGGCCGAGCAATGAAAGTAAAGAAATTGAGCCCAGATTTCTTGGTCCGTTTGAAATCCTTAGCAAAATAGGATCTGTAGCCTACGTATAGCCCTACCCAGAGTCTGTCCAACCTTCATGATGTTTTCCATGTCTCCCAGTAAGGAAATATCATTCTAACCCAAGTCATGTACTAGAGCCAGAACATGTACAATTAAGAGATGACCTAACGTTTAACTTACCACCCACGAGAATCGTTGACCAAGAAGTTAAGCAATTAAGAAACAAGGTTGTACCCCTAGTCAAAGTAGCATGGGGACGAGGTGAAACCGAAGAATTTACATGGGAGCTGGAATTAGACATGCAAGCACAATACCCCGAGCTATTCTTAGGTAACGAATTTCGAGGGCGAAATTCTTTTTAAGGAGGGGAGTAATGTAACGCCCAATTTTTATTGTAATTTTTACTGTCATTAGGAATTACCGAATTACGTAGGTAAATATTATATAAAATTTGAGACCAAACAATCCTTAATAAAGGAATATAACGTTAGAAGAAAAGTTAGGAGCAATTCGTGCAAATATTGCAAACCCCAATTTTCTGTACGTGTAAAATGACCAAAATGCCCCTGAGGTTATTTTACTAGAAAATGAGGATCGTGGGCCCCACCCATCCTCAAGGGGATGTTTTGATGTTAATAAGGGATTGTTTGTGTTATGTGTGTTAATAGAGGAGAAGAATCTAATTTTGAGTTTCGACGCGCAAAATGACCAAAACGCCCTTTGTTTGAATTCGATTTGCGTGCCGACTTAGCCCGAACCTCACTAAAATGTTTTAAAAGGTGTTTTTAAGCTATGATTAACCATTGGTTAAGTTCGAATGGCTGGGCATTTTTAAGTAAAATGACCATTTTGCCCCTGTCTTTGGTTTTTTGCAAATTTTGAGATTTTTGATTTGTTAACGAAACCTAAGCAATATTAGGCTCAAATTAAAGCTTATTAAATTCTAATTACTAATCTAGAGTCAAAATTATTTATTTAGATTGATTAGAACCTAAAATTGCTTAAAACACCCAAATTGCTTAGTAATTCACTTAAACCCTTAACCGTAAATTCTCTAAATTGCATGAATACCTTGCCTACACCTAAAAAATACATGGAACACACAAAATCCTCTTCCACAAGGCTGTAATGCACGAAATTATTGAGTAATAAGTCAGAAAATTATTACACAAAAATCCAAAGAATGAAAACAAAGAATCATGAAAACATGGAAACATGATTCCATGTTTTAAGCCACCAAACAAAATGATTTTTCTTCCTTATTTTTTTCTCTAATTTTTGGTCAGATTTCTTTCCTTCCTTTGTCCATTTATGAGCTGCAAAATCTCTATAAATAGGCATGCTTGAAGATAGTTTAGATGCTTAGTTCATAACTTACACAAATTCTAGTTTTAGGAGCACCAAAAGCTCTCATTTCCTCCTCCTCTTGGCTGAATTCTTTCTTCAAGTTTTCAAGAATATTTTCTTTCATTTCACTCAAGGAAACCAAGTTCTCTTCCTTTCCTTCAAATCAGATTAGGTAGGGAGTTGTTTTTAAGTTTATTTCTATGCTTTGCTAAGTGTTGTTCTTGGTTCAAAATGATGATTTCATGGATTTTCTCTAGTTTTTCCATTTGGTTTTCTTCTTCCTTTTTCTTTGAACAATTCAGCCATATGGCCTAGGTGGGACTAAGATGATGGCTTGATGATGAGGACCTTGAGGGTGGGTTGTGAATCCATCACAAGTTAGGCCTCTAAAGCTTGAAAGTTCCACTTGATGCAAAACTTTAAAGAATAATATTTTTATGATGTTTTTATGATCTTGAGTTTAGAACTTGAAAGATGTATTTTTCACTTTGTCTTGCTAAGATATATTGGGTTGAATTTATATTTCTCTAAAGTCTTGGAGGAGCTCTAGTAAAGAAATAAAATGAACTTGCATCCATGTTTAAGTTTATGCCTTGCATAACCATGTTTACTTTCTATGTCATCACTAAATTCTCAAGAATGAATAAATGAACTTGCATATTCATGTTTAAATTTCCAAGCTTGCATTTCATGTTTAAATTTCAAGTTGTCACTTAATCTCTAAAGATAATAAAGAAGTTGCATCTCATGTTTATTTTATGCTCTCACTTTATTTTATAATGGCTAAAAGAGTCAATGCATGGCATGTTTATTTTATGTCATCACCTAAAAATCCTAGAGCTCAAAGACTTGCTTATGAATCATAAGCGAAGAAATGAGATAATTGGAGTTAAAGAATTTATTCTTTAAGAAGTCTTGAGAATTGGAGCTTAAAAAAATGTAATTCTCTTCTCCACCGGTCCTGTGCGGACTACCGCGCTCCTTGCTTAAGATCTCTTCTCCTCTGGTCCTATGCGGATTACCGCGCTAGTTTCTTGCATCATGTTTATATTACAAGTTCTTGCATCATGTTTAATTTTCAAGTTATCACCTTAAATCTTAAAGATAAAGAAATGGAATTGCATATCATGTTTATAATTCCAAGCTATCACCTTATAAAGATAAGATTAAAATAAGGTTGCATAGCATGGTAATAATTCAAAGATGTCACCTAAATCTCTAAAGCTCAAGACTTGCTCCTTTTATCTTAAGTGAAAGATTTAATTATGAACATTCTTTCAAGTTATAAATCGGTCCCATGGTTAATTTAGGCCTAAAGTCCTATGACTTCTTTCAAGTTTAACAAAAGGAATTAGTTTTAAAAGAGTTTTAAAACTTTGTAAGAATTTTATGGGAAGCTAGTAATTTATGTGTACTTAAAATATGATTTGATGCTTATTAAGAATTTGGTGTCATTGATTGATTCCCTGGTTTGTATGTTATAGTTGTTGTTGCAAACAATGAAAACTTATGCATGAAATAAAGACATATTCTATTATTGGAAGAAAGTGTATTCCTGTAAGAGTGCAATTTGGAAAGATTCTGGCTAAGGAAAGATTTGGTATTTAAGCGTGTCCATTGTGACCCACCTCTCTTTCCTGGAATCTCCAGATGCATGATTACAGTTGGTATATATTATTTCGGCATAAGACTATAAATGAGAAAATGTTATGATGATTATGAATGAAGAATTGTATTATGATATAACATGCAAAGACTTAAAGGTGACTCAAAATATATGAGAAAATGATCCTTTGGACCCGTCAAACTATAGGCGGTGAAAAGGTGATTCTTGCCCCTAGTCTGTTCTCTCAAAAGGGTAGAGACGAAATTTTTACTTATCAAAAGGGATAAGTATGTGCTGGTGACGACTAGCAAGGTATGAGCTCATAACCTAGATTACTCCCAAAAGGGTGGAGTATAGGGTGGCCCAGGAAAATGATGATGAAAGTAACTTTAAGTCACCTAAGAAACTAAGTAAATGCATTATGTGAATATGATGTTCTGCTATGCATAGTATTTATGAGATGATGATGAGAAATATGATATTCTGCTATGCATAGTATTATGAAATGATGATGAGGAATATGATGTGATTTTATGCATAACTATGTTATTATATATGAAAGGAAAAGTTCATTATAAACATGACATGCTAAGTTTATGATGCATTATAAGACGCATGATTAAAACCGACGAACCTCGGTAAAGTATATTTTCGAACTTAATAAATCAATCTTAGCATGCTCACTATTTCATAATAACCCGAGGTTCCTGGGGACGATGATGATGACACAATGCATCATGAGGTGAGTACCCTACTGAGATTCTTTTTATAAGTTTCTCACTCCCTCTATTTTTCTTTCCATCTCGTCTTCAGAAATAGAAGGAAGCGTTCGTGAATCACATTGAGGCTTCACCGGGTAGCTGAACTTGAATCCTGCTAGTTTCACTCGTATATTTCAGATATCTATCCCTATCCCTGGAGTGTTATTACTAGGTGCCATTAATGGATGTCCTTCCATCCATATATTATTTATGTTTTATTAGATTGCCTACACTTAGTCTTATTCTGTTGGTAGGCAAAATATCTATATGATATGTAATTATGGATGCTATGATGGAGCCAATATATTATGATGTGATGTTTGTAAATTCCTATGTGTCTTTTAAATTTTGCTAAATCATTCACGTTAAGCGCGGCTCACGTTTTCAATTATGTTTAAAAAAAAAATGGCTCGTAATTTCACTAAGTATTTTCAAAGCATGATTAAGGAACTGAAGCAAAGAGTAAAGTCTAGTAATTAATCAAATCCTGCCTAGGTGTATTGGGTTAATTGTTAGGGTTTCATGATGGATGTGTTCTTTAATGCTTATGTTCTGTAAGTTTTATGTATTCTTCCTTAACGTTACATTTATGTTACAAGCAAAGGCTCGCACTTTGTTTTACATGATTCATTTCAAAAAAAAAAAAATTACCTATATTTTAAGATATTTTGTAAATGAATTTAAAAAAGAAGTAACAACTAATAATTAATCTTGATACGTCCTAGGCGTATTGGGGTTAAATATTAGGGTGTTACATCTATGGCCTTGAAGTCATCTCATCATAAGCTAATAAAGCCGAAGCAATGAAACTTACTAAAACCTCTAACAAAGAGGAAGAAATGATGACGATAGATGAAGAAGATGGAAATGAGCTTCCATCCTGGTTAGGAAGATGTCCAAGGCTTGGAGAGGCAAGATAAAGAAAGAAAGGACATCAATCTTAGAAAGACAGAAAAGGCATGGTGAAGCCTGAAATATCAACTGCTATAATTGTGGGAAGGACACTTCAAACAGTAATGTCCTAAACTCAAAGGCCTACAAAAGAAGTTCATGCCCAGGAAGAAAGGCATCCTGGCCACTTGGAGTGAATGAGAAGAAAAAGAAGGATTAGAAATTCAGGATGAGATGGATGTTGCCAACTTATGCTTCATGGCAAGCTACTCATCAAAAAGTGAACTTGAGGTAAACAACTCTAATATTTCCTATCATGAATTGTTATCGTTATATGAAGAGTTGTTAAAAATTCTAAACTCTTGATTCTCACTATCTCAACTTGAAAAAGGAACATAAAAAGACTATTTTAGAACTTAAAATGGCCAAGACAATGGCCAAGCAAAAGCTAAGAATCTAAGGCTCCAAAAAGAAGAATTAAGAAAACAAGATTCTAAATATAAAATTCAATACCTTAGAATCTGAAGTTGCAAGTAAAAGTCAAAACACTCAAGAAGGGACAAAATGGTGAAAGGATAAAAAATTCTTGATCTAATACTTGGAGGTTAATGGCCATATTTAAAAAGATTGGGTTATGATATGAAGAAGAATTTAATGAGAAAGGAAAACTAATTTTCCCCAAGAATGTAAAGAACAAGGCTTCTTGTACTTTCTATTTTAAGAAGGGACATCCACTGACAAATGCTTCATGAAAAGAAGTGTGTCAAAAAGGTTGGAAACCTCATTCTCAAAAGACTAACTCAATAGGACACAAGAAAATCTGGGTACTTAATGAGAACTAAAATGATGATCTTCATTATGATTCAAAGTCTTGCAAACTTCTTCTTGATTAAAGCTTCGAAGCATCATAGGGAAGTACCTAAGATGTTTGTGCATGAATGCTTATGTAGATTTAAAAACTTTTAAGTTGAAAAGATCTTTTAAAACATAAGTAAGATTCAGCTAATGGTTTTGTGAAAATATCAAACACTTGGTCCTCAGATTCACAAACATTAACTCAACATCTCCTTTTTGAACATGATCTTGAATGAAATGATGTTTAACATCAATGTGCTTGGATTTAAGTGCTGGATAGGATTCTTATCAAGATTAATGGCACTAGTATTATCATAGAAGATAGGGATTTTGGAATACCTTAGGTGATAATCTTCTAGTTGGTTCCTTATCTACAGCATATGGGTGAGCTTTGCAATAGCTACATATTTCAGCTTTGGCGCTAGAGAGTGTAATGGTATTTTACTTTTTACATGACCAAGTGATCAAGCTTTTTCCAAAGTAGCAGTAACTATTGGTGCTCTTTTTCTCAACTCTATCTCCAATGAAGTCAGTATCACAAAACCTTACAATCTCATAAGATGTACCTTTTTGTACCACAAGCCAAGATTAGTAGTGCTTAATAAATCTGAAAAATTCTCTTAATAGCATTTAAGTGTGATTGCTTTGGGTTAGATTGAAAACTAGCACATATTCCCACAATTAATTGAGTGTTTTGGTCTACTAGTGTAGATCCAGAAGTAAATCAATCATTCCCTATAATTACTTTTTGATACTTTTTTGCCATTCTCATCAGCATCAATGATTTGAGAGGACGCATGCGGGTAGTCATGGATTTGGTTTGATCTATGTTAAACTTCTTCAAAAGCTCTTTTGTATATTTTCTTGATGAATCAAGATCCTTTCTTTTTGTTGTTTTATTTGTAAACCAAGGAAAAACTTGAGTTCACCTATCATGCTTATCTAAAACTCACTCTCTATTAATTTTGAAAACTTTTAGAGAAATGGTTAGAACGCCAAATATAATGTCATCAACATATATTTGAACTATTTGAAAGTGATTATTTTGATCAAGAGTAAAAGAAGTCATATAACATTACTTCTCTTGAACCAATTCTTTAAGTAAGAAGGTGCTTAGTCTTCGTATCAAGCTTAAGGAGCTTGTTTCAAACCATAGAGAGCCTTTATTAGCTTGAACACATGGTTGGGAAGGTCTTCACTCTCAAAATTGGGAGGCTATTTAACATATACTAAGAGAGGAATTCATTTAGGAATAAACTTAATATCCATTTGGCAAAGAGTGAATCGCTTGAACGCAAAAGCAAATAGCATTCTAATGGCTTCTAGCCTAGCTACTAGTGCAAAGGTTTCATCATAATTAATTCCCTCTTGTTGATTATAACCTTGTGCAACTAATCTTGCTTTGTTCTTGATGACTTTGCCAATTTCATCAAGCTTGTTCTTGAACACTCATTTTATTCGATGATGGTTTTTCCTTTTGGTTTTGCTTTTTCTTGAGACTCTGATAAAGTTCTTGCATAACATCCACCCAACCTTCATCACTCAAAGCTTCTTCAATGCATTCAGGTTTGATGGTGGAGATGAAAGCACAGTTTGCCATGTTTCTAAGGGATGGTTCTCACACCCTTGGAAATGTCTCCTAAAACTCTGTTGTAAGAAATTGTCTTTAAATAAGAACTCCCTTATAGTTTCTCTAACTTTGAGGTTCTTTAGCTTTTCATTCATCTTCAAATTGCTCTTCTTCATGATTAGAAATAATACTTTCTAATTTCTTTGAAGTCTTGAGCAAGCCTTCTGTAGTGTCTATGTCTAGAGTCTACTTTATGAAGGTATGACTTTTATCATCTTGTTTTCTGAGGTTTCCTTGAGACTTATTTTCTAAGGGGTTTATTTCAGTTCTTCAAGATCATTAGCAAAGTCTTTCTTGAGCTCTTTGAACTTGATGTGAATGGTCTCCTCAATGCATAGTGTTCTTTTGTTCTATACTCTATAAGCTTTTGAAACTGAGGAATAACCTAAGAAAACCCCATCATCAGACTTAGGATCAAACTTTGTGAGTTTGTCATTGGTGTTAAGGATAAAACATGATGAGCCAAAAATGTGAAAGTATGATATGTTAGGTTTTCTACCTTTCCAAAGCTCATAGGGAGTCCTCTTAAGGATTGGCCTCAGAAGATTCTATTTTGGATATAGCAAGAGGCATTCAGCCTCTGCCTAAAAGCCTTTTGATAAACCGCTTCAAAAAGCATTGTCCTAGCCATCTCCTACAAGCTTCTATTTTTGGGTTAGGAGTTCTTGGTATAGAAAACTTGTGAAGAATGCCATATTTTTAACAAAACTCTTCAAAACATGTTTTTCAAATTCTCCTCCATGATTAGATCTGATAAAAATGATTTGAGAATCTTTTCAATAAACACATTTTGCAAACACTTTGAATCTATCGACCACCTTATCCTTAGAAGCTAGGAAGATAACCCATGTAAATCTAGAGTAGCCATCCACTATAACAAGGCAATATTTTCCCCAACAAAACTTGTAGTCTTGGTTAGTCCAAAGAGATCCATATGTAAAAGCTCAAGCGGTTTCAGCGCTGAAACCACTTGTTTGTTGTGGGAAGAAGCTTTGGTTTGGTTTCCTTTTTCATAAAAATCACAAGTTGAATTCTTGTCAAATCTGATCCTTGGTAGGACTTTAACAAGCTCTTTCTCCGAAAGCTCAAAAATAAGCTTCATATGAGCATGCCCAAGCTTCTTATGCCATAACCACTTCGTCCATGAAGGATATGAGGCA
Organism: Dalbergia oliveri; assembly: GCA_030441495.1. Classification (NCBI taxonomy): domain Eukaryota; kingdom Viridiplantae; phylum Streptophyta; class Magnoliopsida; order Fabales; family Fabaceae; genus Dalbergia; species Dalbergia oliveri. The sequence goes on along the minus strand of JAMLFY010000004.1, from coordinate 36,174,834 downwards.
TTTTACATTTTGACCACGAAGGTCATCCAAGAGTAACACATATGTGTTATCATGCCTTTTACTAGATAGGATGACTTGTCCTAAGAGGGACTTACAATCTTGCATGTATGTGCATTAAAAACAAAATTAAAGCCTTGGTTCAAGGGAGCTCTGATACACAATAAGTTGTTAGCCAGGCCATTGACAAACACCATGTTAGAAATTTGGTACGAATCATCTTTACCAACAATTCCTATACTTGTGACCTTGGCCTTACCTCTATCGGCAAACTTTACTAATCAAGAATTTTTTCAGTTCGTAGGTTTTTGAAACACCTTTTGCTCCGGACATGTGTTTGGAGCAACCATATCCATGTACCACTTGTTGTCAAATTCTACATGTGTTCTAGGACAAACAAGCAGGAATATAGTTCAGTACCCAACTTTCTTGGGTCCTCTTGGGTTAGTCTTTTGAGGCGGTTTCCAACCTTTTCGACAGAGTTCTTTCTTATGAAGCACTTGTTTGGTGGATGTCCTTTCTTATGGCAGAAAGTAAAAGAATCCTTGTTCTTTACTTTCTTAAATTGAGTTGGCTTCCCTTTCTCATATATTTTCTCTTCATATCCTAACCCGATTTTTTGAAAATATGGCGTCTAACCTACAAGCATTAGATCAAGGTTTTTGATCCATTTACCATTTGTTCAAGATCAGATTTGAGAAGCTTTGAAGTTCTCTCTAACTCAAAAATGACCTTCTGAGCATTTTTACTTTTGTTTGAGGCTTTAGATTCTAAGGCATTGAATTTTACATTTAAACATTGTTTTCTCCTTCTAATTCCTTTTTCTTCAAACCTTAGTTCTCAAGCTACTGTTTTGGCCATTTTAAGTTCTAAAATAACTTTTTGATATTTTCTTTTTAGGTTGAGAAAGTGGAAGGAAAGAGTTTAGAGTTTCAAGCAACATTTCATACAAAGCTAAAAGTTCCTTGTAAAAGAACCAATTTCAGAGCTATTTACCTTATATTCACTTCTGACATATAGCCTACCATGAAGCATATGTTTGCAACATCTAGCTCCCTTGATCTTCTCTTTTCTCTCTTCCTGATTTACTCCAAGTGGCAGCATGCCTTTCTTTTTGGGCACAAACTTCTCCTCGACCCTTGAGTTTTGGATATTCTAGTTTAAAGTATCTTTTCTCTCTATAGTTGTAGCTAGTGATGCTTTCCACCTCACTTGCCTTTTCTATCCTTCTTAAGGTTGATGTCTCTTCTTTTTTTATCTTGCCTCTCTAGACTTTTGACATCTTCCTCACCAGCATGAAGAACTTGTCTCCATTTTCTTCCTCAAATTCTTCATCGATTCTCCTCTTCATCAGAGGTTTCAGCAACTTTCCTTGCTTTAGCTTTAATTGCTTCTAATGGGATGACTTCAAGGCCATGGACTTGCTCTTCTTGATTGATTCATGATGTATTTCAGAGAGCACTACCTCATGATTTTTGATAGACCGATGAATGCATCCAGACCAAGAGTTTGAAGGTCTTTAGCTTATGTCATGGCTGTGACCTTGGGTATCCATTTCGTAGGAAGGCTTCTTAAGATTTTTCTAACCATTTAGAGTTAGAATACCTTTTCCTAGCCCTTCAGTTGGTTTATGATATGCATAAATCTTGTGGTTATTTCATAAATACTCTCTTGATCTGTCATTTTAAACATCTCCTATTGATGAACCAATATACTAATCTTAGTCTCCTTAACTTGATTAGTACCTTCATGTAGCATATGTTGTCTATCCCATATCTCCTTTGCTGTGTCATAAGCAATGATTTTATCATATAAAGCCTTGCTTAGTGCACATGTAAGTCGGTATTTTGCTTTGGAGTTCAACTGAACCTGGCTTTGTGTTGCTCTATCCACCTACTTGGAACTTTTCTAAATGTTGAAGGTGCATCATCGATTCTAGGAACCTCTTCAATTGAACATAGTCACCTTCTTGAATTATTTCCCACAAGTTAAGACTTGTGTATTTTATGACAACTCCATGCTATCTCTCTAGCAAGCATAGTCCCTACATAAAAAAATGGCGGTCTCTTGATAAATGTCCTGCTATATGAATACATTGTACTATTTGCCCCTAGGATATTTGTCCTCAATTGTTAGAATGATCAACCCTTTAGAGGCCAAGCTCTGATGCTACTTGTAGGTACAAAAGCACACGAGAAGAGGGGTTGAATTGTGCTTTACTTTTTCTTTCCTTTTTTGCTTCTAAAAACTTAATCAAATTACTATAAAGCTTTGAACTTAAAGTGGTGAAAACGAGCATTAGATATTTCATAAAGTTACTTTCTGAATGATAGCAGCTATGATGACAATGCTTGTAAAAGAAAAACACAGAATAATAAAAGTAATGTAGTAATATAAAGGAGTTAAGGAGAAAGATACTGCATAGAGGTTTTTATCCTTGGATTCGACATGTAACACCCTAATATTTAACTCAACACACCTAGGATGTATTAAGATTAATTATTAGTTATTACTTCCCTTTAAAACTTGTTTGCAAAATTACTTAGCGAAAAATAGGTAAATTTTTTTAAAATATGTAAAACAAGATGCGGCCATCGCGTGCAACATAAGCGAAACGTAGAGCAGCGAGAAATAAATCATGCAAAACAAAAGCAACAAGGAACACCTTAATCATAAAAACATCCACCATAATATTAATCACCATAGTTTAATACATAACTGGAATAATAACATAAAGTTATACCCATATAAGAATGGGCAGAGCTTGTAGTACATGAAACGTAAAATATAGGAAAGCATAAACAGCTAATACATGGAAAATCTCCCCAAAAGATCGATTCCAAGCCATGACTACTCCCTTCCTCGATATGGGCACATCTCAGAGCATCGAGCTAGCCTCCGTTGTCACTGTATCATCACTACCCCTCCCAATATCCATGGGAACTCAGGGGTAGATCCCTCCAAAAAAGGATGAGAAGGGATCCTCTGACGAATCGGTCTTCGAATACCTCGAGCGAGGAACGTACTCGGGGTAGCCGCGCGCATGAAAGATGATGGTGGCACGGGTTCTTGCGTCACGGTCACGTCCTCTCGAAGATCAAATCATCGTCGTAGGAGAGGCGGGGTGAAGCAAAAGCTCAAACCGGAAAAGCAATGGGCGTCCCATGTATACAAAAATGTGCACGACACAACGACCCTCAAAATGGTAAGCAATGATTGGGTCGTAGTGCACCTCCCATATCTAGATGAAGATCATGAAAAACAAAGAGAGGGTGGGAATCTTGCTAAAGAATCTCAGTAGGGAAATCTCCTATCCTAGTGTCATCGTTTACGTCCCAGGAACCTTGGATTTATTTATAAAAAGGTTATACATGCAAAGGTTCATTATGAGATTTTTATAAAAGATAATTATCCAAGGTTAGTGTCTTTTATGATGTATCTTAATGCATGTATGCAGCATACCAACATATGAATGCATGGCAATACTTTGCAATAATAAAACATCATCAATAATTAAATCACATATGAATGGCATGTAACTTCTCATGTTCAACCTTTTCGCTTTCATAAGCAAGATACTTCTCATCTTTCTCATTTCTCAAATTTGTGACATCATGGTCTTTAAAACAATAGTAACCGACCTGATACTAGGCTATTAGCTCATACCTTAACTAGTAGTCACTAGTTCTTACTTATCTTCTAGAATAAGTGATCATAATCATAAAAATAACAATCAACTCCCAGAATTTAAAGGGACCTAAGGAATCACCCATCATGGGACTTTCTTCCTTCTAAAATGCATCAAGGGTTAACCAGTGACTTTGTCCGCTTGGCAGGCTGATGTCGATGCCCTCACGGTTTTACCTTCTCCCTATCATCAGGAGAAGTACATCTAAGTCTGGAAATGCATCATCTGGTTAAGACCAGTGACATTGTCCGCTTCGGTATGGCTCCATGACCATACCCAGTACGGGTTTCCTTTCTCCTCACCGTCAGGAGAAATGCATCTTGGCATGTCACATATAAAAACTTTCTTTTCAAAACTTTCTCAAGTCCCTCAAATTTGATGGAAATTCGGTAGCATAACGTCATTACTGAATTTCCTCAAATTTGAGCCATGCCACATAACTCAATCACACTTATTGTTCTCATGAAATTTTCTCAATTAAATAAATCTCTAATTGCAGGAGCATACCCTCCTAACTCATTCATATTCCACATTCTCATGCATCTCAAGCATAGCATACCACATTATCACAACAACATGTCAGAAATACACATATAGTTGATGTTCATGATATTAACATATTCACATCATTATGAGTATACCCACTCGATCTCATTCACATCACACCTTCTATCTCATATGTCTTATGCTTTGGCCCTTACGGGTCTTAAACTTATGTTCTAATGATTTTAACTTTCAATATGGATTTTTATAACACCTAAAGGATCATTTCCTATAGTTTTCTCTAATGTTTATGCTTTATAACATAACCAAACAATCTACATATTTTGGGCAGAATTTTACCTTAATTACAGGGTCCTAGAATCTAGTTCTTTGACCCTTTCTAAGTTCCATCTTCGCCTAAGGCTCCATAATCAACTCCTAAACCAATTATGAGGGATTCCTACACATATCCACTAATTATAAACCATTTTTCCTAAGTCCAATTATGCTGGAACAGAATTTACCATTTGTGCATCTAAGTGTTCTAGAATTCACATTTTAAGTCCTTTCTAGTTACTTGCTCTTTCTTAACTTCCCTAAATCGTTCCTTGCTTCACTCAAACATAATTTTACACATTTTATCACCATAAAGCAGAATTTATATAGTGGCCAATTGCACAAGCAGAACCGAAAATACATGCATCATATAATCACATAATCTCATGATTTAAATGCACATAAGTTGCTAGTTTCTCTTGGAATCATTTTAGGAACTCAAAACTCTTTTAGAAACCAATTGATTTCATTGAAATCACATAAATATGTGCTAGGTCAGTAGCTAAATTATTTAGCTCAAGGAATAAATTTAAAACATAAAACCTTGTTCATAAGGTTCCTTGAGTACACCTAAGCTTAGAAAAATTCCAAGACTTAGACTATGGGCACTTATGATTAGATGAACTCATCCAAGTCCATCATCATCATCACAAGGCCGAAATGGAATTCTTGAAATGCCTCCATTTTCTAAAACTTTAGTAAGATACTTGAGCAAATCTTTGAGCTCTAGGACATTTAAGTGATGACATAAACTTAAACATGCAATGCACTATTTTATCTTCATTAGAAAATAAAGTGAGAGCATAAAATAAATATGAGTGCAACCTCATTATTATCTTTAAAGATTAAGTGATGACTTGAAATATAAACATGAAATGCAAGCTTGGAAAGTTAAATATGATAATGCAAGTTCATTTAGTTATTCTTGAGAGTTTAGTGATGGCATCAAAATAAACATGCTATACAAGGCATAAACATAAACATGAGTGCAATTTTATTTTAACTTAACTAGAGCTCTTACAAGACTTTAAAGGAACATCACAACCTCAACCCAAATATGTACCTTAACAACATAAAGTGAGCTTTAGAGTTCTTAGTACCAAGTCTTCAAATAAGCCTTTGGTTTGAACTTCATCATCAAGCTCAAGAAAATGGACACAAAGCTCAACACTTTGTCTAAACAACATATAAAGAACTAAGTCATATTCTTTATTTTATTGCTCATGGGCTTCAATCAGAGTGAAACTCTTACAACGGCCGACCAACTTTAAGGTTGGCAAAGGTAAGCTTAGAGCTCTTTGAAAACATATGATTAATTTTCTTAACAAAACTTTTGTGATCTACTTAAATTTTAGCAAAATTTGTTCAAACAAAGGAAAGGAAACAAACCATTCAAGGAAAAGGAAGAGAAAATCGAAACCTTGAGGAAGAAAGAAAGGAAAACTGAAAGCATAAGCATGAAAAAAGAAGAAAAACACAAGCATGTATGGTCCAAAACCAAATTGTTTCAAGCTTTAGAGGTTTCTCACATGATAACAAACGAAGCCATTATCTTGAAACCTCATCATCAAGCCAAAGTTTCCTCTTGGAAAGGCTCCAGGCCGAAAGAAAGGAAGAAGAAAAAAAGTTTTGAACCAAGAGAAGACTAGAACTTTCTTGAAGAAAGCAAGTAAAAACTTTGAAACAAAACCCTTACCTAAGGAAGTCTTTGAAAAGGATGAAAGAAGGCTTGATCCTTGAAAAAGTGAAAAGACAAAATCTTCTCTTGGTTGTGGATGTGTGTTCGGCCAAAGAGGAAGCTCAAGGAAGATGATTTTTCCTTGAGTTTCTAAACTTGGAAATGGAAAGTTTGAGTGTTTAAGAGATGGTTTGAGGTGAGGGAGTGGTGGTTTATGGTTGTTTGTGGTGGTTTGTGGTGGTGGAAGGATTCTTTGAGGGAAGGAATTAGAAGAGCAAGATGAAGAGAAATTGAGAAAAAAGAGAAAGACCAAGAAAGCTAAACTTAGCAAATGATCTAAAGTGTAACAAGGTTCTTCCAAGCTTGGTATTTATAGAAATTTTGCAACATGGAGGCTGCCAAGGGAAGAAGGCCGACGGCCTTGCTTGGCTTTGGAGGAAAATATCTCTTTGATTGGCATGGGCAAAGCATGGTTAAAACATGGTGAGGTATGGTTCCAAGTATGGCCTAGGCATGGCTCTTGAGTGAGATTAAAACAACATGTGACACTTCTTTGAGGCCATGTATACGGCCAATTTGCAACCAAGGGAGGAAGAGAAATTGTTCATGTAATTATGGTTTAGTGATGTGTTTAGGTGTTTCTTTGATTAAGGTCTTGGTTAGGAGTTTGTAAGTAAGTGTTTAGGTGAGGTAATTGGCTAATTAAGGTTGTCAAGACTTGATTAGGATGGTAATCTTGCTAGATTAACAATTTAAAACTATTCTTTTAGTCAAATGAGGTATGGGCACAATTCCTTAATTTAAGGAATTGGAAGAGAAATACTATTCAAGATTCCATGACTAGGAATCTTGAATCAAGAATGTAATTAGAGTTTAACTAAGCAATCTTAGGTCCTAATTAACCTTAATAAATCATTTTGACTTTAGATTAATAATTGAAATAAATTAATCTTTCATTAGAGCCTAATATTACTTAGGTATGCTTAATTATGTCATTAGGCTCACTGTACATTGTTCTAGGGGCAAAATGGTAATTTTACACTAAAACTGCTCGGGACCTTCCGAGCCCAACTAAACATCAAATACCACTCAAAAACATTATTCCAAACTTTCCGGAAAAGTTCAGGGCTTAACGGCACCTTTACCCGTAAAACATTGCAGGGTATTTTAGTCATTTTGAGTGAAAGTTCATAAAACGAGATTTCACCTCAGATATCAAACATAACAGATATGATCCCCTTTAAACATTGATTTGACCCATTGAACAGGGTCACTCCTCAATTACGGATAAAAATGACCTTAGGGGCATTTTGGTCATTTGGACTCAACGCAAAAAATGAGACGTACACGACCAATCTTACCTTTATCCAGTTCCTAACAACAATTGAGTTTCACTAAACCTTTCTCAACTCAAGAAAGAAACATGATAGTCTTTGTAGGAGCCTTCCCAGCTCTCACTATGACCAATAGACAACCTCTCCTGTCACAACTAATTAGTTATTGCCAGCCTCTCCAAGTCACAGGAGTATTACTAGCCTCTCCAAGCTAACCCAAGTAGTCTTATACTAGCCTCTCCAAGCTAAACTATGACCAGTAAGAACCCCTCACTGTCATGTTGTGTAACACCCTAATATTTAACCCCATACGCCAGGACGTATCAAGATTAATTATTAGTTATTGCTTCTTTTTAAATTCATTTACAAAATACTTAGCGGAAAATACATGTAATTTTTTTTTTGAAATGATTCATATAAAACAAAGTGTGAGCCTTTGCATGTAACATAAATGTAACGTGAAGCGAAAGAATAAATAAATCATCCAGAACATAAACATTAAAGAACACATCCATCATGGAAACATTCCTCATCACATTAGTTAACATAGTTTAGTACAATACCACTGGAATATAAAAGAAACATTAAATCTTGCCCATACTAGTGGGGAGAGCTTGCAGTACAACAACATATAATAAGAAACATAACAACGAAATACATGAAACAACCCCAAAGATACTCCAAGCTATGACACTCCTTCCCTCGAACTATGGATGATGCTCCTCCTCGTCCCTCGGTGGCACATACCCAATGACTGGGCAGCTCATCGGATGCGTGAAGGCGGAAGGATGGGCGAGCATGCCGGCCACGGTGTGGGCGCACCTCTCGACATCATGCTAACCTCGGCTGCATCACTGTCTCCTCGAGACCCACCCCGATATCCATGGGTCCGGGGTGGAACCTGGAGAAAGATGAGAATGAGGATCCTCTAATGGTCGATCTCAAACGTCAAGAGGCACGTACTCGGGGTAACCCAACCTCTGAAGAGTCGGAACGGGACGCGTTCTCTCGTCTCGGGTCGCTCCTCTCAAAAATCATGTCGTTGCCAAAGGGGGAGGTCGGAGTGAATCAGAAGCTGGAACTGGAAAGCCAAATGGGCGTCCCATGTATGCAAAAATGCGTATAGCACAACGACCCTCAAAGTGGTAGGCTGATGGTACGGATCGTAGTGCAGCTCCCACACGGGTGCATCAACAAAAATCACGAACGACGCCATCAATGTCTGGAACGTAACAGGAAGAGAAATAGAGAAGGGGTGAGAATCTTGTTAAAGAATCTCAGGAGAAATCCTCTATCCTAGTGTCATCGTTTATGTCCCAGGAACTTTGGGTTTATTATAAAAGGGTTAAGCATGCATAGGTTCATTATGAGGTTTTCACAAGATATTTATCCAAGGTCTATGTCTTTTATAATGAACTTAATGCATGTATGCAAGTATAATAGTTCATGAATGCATGGCAGTACTTTAGGCAAACCAAACAATAAGCAAACAACATATGAGTGGCATGTAACTTTCTCTTGAACATCTTTCCTTTCCTCATACATGTGACACCAAACATAATAGTAACCGCACCCTTAAACTAGGCTATGAGCTCATACCTTAACTAGTCATCACTAGTTCTTACTTATCCTCTTGATAAGCGAATCATAAACATAATCATATTCATCATAATCATCATAATCCAAACTCCAGAGTACGGGTAGGGGCCTAAGGATCACCCATCATGGGACTTTTTCCTTCTTCGAAACACATCGAACTGGTTAAGACCAACGACTTTGTCCGCTTTGGCAGGGCTAATGTCTATGCCCTCACGGTTTTACCTTCTCTCACCAGAGCAGGAGAGTACGTCTGGTGTGTCACCTTAAACATCATATTTCTCAAAAACTTTCTTATGTCTCTCAATTTGACGGAAATTCGCGGCATAACGCTACTCTCAGAATTTCCTCAAACTGAGTCATGCCACATAATCTTAGTCACATGCATCATTTTCATGGAACTTTCTAGATCAATATCTTTCTAGTTCACATAAGCATATTCCTCAATTTCATTCATATTTCGAAACCTTATGCATCTTAAATACAACATTTCATCATATCATCATACCAATCATACACATAAAGTTTCATGCTCAGGGAACTAACATAATCACATCATCATAAATATGCTTGAGGTTCATCATCATAATTATGCTCTCTCGGCCACCTATCTCATAGTATCTTATGCTTTGACCCTTACGGGCCTTAAACTTGTATTTGCATCTTTATTACCCTCAAGAGGTTAACACTTAAACTTTTCTCTAAGATTTGAACTCACTAAAATTCCAAACGTCCTGCACATGAAAGGGCAGAAAATATCATATGCTTACGGGGCTCTAGAATTTCCGTTCGTGACCCTTTTTAAGATCCGTCTTCGCCTAAGGCTCCATAATCAATTCCTAAATCAATTATGAGGGATTCCTAGGCATGTTCTCTAAGTTATAAACCATTTTCCTCAATCTAACTATGCTGGAACAGAATTATGTTTTGCCATGTCTAAGAGTGCTAGAATTCCATTTTAAGTTCTTATCATCACCTTAAGCTTAGAAATTAATACCTAATCATTTATGAAGGGCTTTTATACATGTCTTACTGATTATGAACCATTTATCCTTGATTTAATCATGCTGGAACAGATTTGCATTTTTATGCATTAAGGTGTTCTAGAATTCTCATTTCTAATCCTTTCAAGTTACTCATTTTTTTCTAACTTCTCTAAATTGATCTTTGCTTCACTCAAACATAAATTTACACATTTTAACACCTTAGAATAGCATTTATACAGTAGCCAAACATAGGGGCAGAACCAAAATCATAAGCCCATAAAATCACATAATTTCTTGAGTTGAAATGCATATAAGTTGCTAGTTTTCTCTTGGACATTTTCAGGAGCAAAAAGGTATTCTTGGTAATCGATTACATGTTCCTAGTAATCGATTACTAGGAGCTAAATTCATTCTGGGTTCAAAACATCCGGGTAATCGATTACATAGGATGGTAATCGATTATTAGGTTAATACTTTTGGAAAATAAAGAACATAGGGGTAATTGATTACACTAAGGTAATCGATTCCAGAGTTTTAAGGACAGATTCTGGGCATGAAGAATAGCCTTGGTAATCGATTACATTGTCTCTGGTAATTGATTACCAGAAACCAAAAGTCCTTCAAAACCCTCTGGTAATCGATTACATAATTTGGTAATCGATTACCAACCTAAAACTTGAGAAAACATGATTTTTGACACATTCCAAGCTATTTAAACACCTTAAGACCTCATAAAATAGTTTTCCAACATTTTCCTGAAATCATTCATGCATTTTACAAAATCAAACCATTATTGAATCATACTAAAACTCATTCATTTCTTTTTGACTAGAGTTCCCTTTTTAAGATACTTAGGGCAAGTCTTTGAGCTCTAGAGTATGTAGGTGATAACATAATCTTAAACATGTTATGCACTTCATTTTACTCTTCATTACAAAGTAAAGTGAGAGCATAAAATAAATATGAGATGCAACTTCATTATTATCTTTAAGGATTAAGTGATGACTTGAAATATAAACATGAAATGCAAGCTTGGAATTTAAATATGGTAATGCAAGTTCATTCATTTATTCTTGTGAAATTAGTGATGGCATCAAAATAAACATGAGATGCAAGACATAAATTTAAACATGAATGCAACTTATTTTTATCTTAACTAGAGCTCTTACAAGATTTTAGAGGAACATCAATGGCCTTAACCCAATATGTATCTTAACAATGGAGGATGAGCTTTAGAGTTCTTAACACCAAGTCTTTAAAGAAGTCTTTGGTTTGAACTTCATCATCAAGCTCAAGAAATGGATTAAAACCAAAAATACCAACACTTTAACAAAACAAACATAAATAGAACTACTCATATTCTTTATTTTATTGCTCATGGGCTTCAATCTAGAGTAAACTCTTAGAACGGACCAACTTTAAGGTTAGCAAAGGTAAGCTTAGAGCTCTTAAAACATGGGATTAACTTTCTTACCAAAACTTTTATGATCTACTTGACATATTTTACCAACTTTATTCAAATAAAAGAAAGGAACCAAAATCTTTCAAAGACAAAAGGCAAAGGATCGAAAATAAAACCAAGGAAAAGAAAGGAACACAAGCATGTATGGTCCAAGACCAAGTTGTTTCAAGCTTTAGAGGTTTCTCACATGACAACAATGAGTCATTATCTTGAAACCTCATCATCAAGCTCATGTTTTCTTTATGAAAGGGCCTCTTGGCCAAAATGAAAGGGAGAGGAAAAAGGATTTGAAGCCAAGAGAAACTAAAACTTTTCTTGAAGAACACAAGCAAAACATTAAAACATAACCCCTACCTAGAGAAGTCTTGAAGAGATATGAAAGAAAGCTTGAGTTCTTGATAAAATGGAGAAAGAAAATCCTCTTGAAACTTGAAGGAAGAAATCAGCCAAAGTGAGGAAGTTTGAGAAGAAATGAGAGAATTTTTGTAAGAAGTGTAAACTTAACAAATGAACCAAAGTGTGACAAGGTTCATCAAGGCTTGGTATTTATAGAAATTTTCAACAATGAGGCTTCCAAAGTGGGGAGGGAACCGGCCACATTTGAGGAGGAAGGAGAGAAGAAATATCTCTTACAAAGGTATGGTTGAAGGTATGGTGAGGTATGGGTAAAGCATGGCTTGAAGTATGGCTCTTGAGTGTAATTGAAACAACACATGATGGGCTATAGAGGGGGAGTGGCCGGCCACCTTAAGGCCATGAGGGAGAGAAAATTAGTTCATCTAATTGTGGGTTAATAGTGTGTTTAGGTGTTTCTTTGATTAAGGTTTTTGTTAGGAGTTGTAAGGAAGTGTTTAGGTAAGATAATTGGTTAATTAGGAAGGTCAAGACTTGATTAGGAGGGCAATCTTACTAGATTAGTAATTTAAAATAATTCTTTTGGTCAAATGAGGTATGGCACAATTCCTTAATTTAAGAAATTGGAGAGAGAAAATACTATTCAAGATTCCATGACTAGGAATCTTGAATTAAAGAATGCAATTAGAGTTTAACTAAGCAATCTTAGGTTCTAATTAACCTTAATAAATTATTTTGACTCTAGATTAATTATCGAAATAAATTAATCTTCGATTAGAGCCTAATATTGCTTAGGTTTGCTTAATTGTGTCGTTAGGCTCACTGTACACTGTTCTAGGGACAAAATGGTAATTTTGCACTAAACTGCCCGGACCTTCCTTGACTAAACACTAAACATTACTTAAAAACACCATTCTAAACTTCCTGGAAAAATTCGGCTCAAACGGCACCTTTTATCCGTGTAGAACACAACAAGGGTATTTTGGTCATTTTGAACCAAAAGTTTAGAAAACGGGATTTCCTTGGATATCATTCATAACAATTCTAACCCCTTCAAACATTAAGTTGATCCATTTGGGGACTGCAGGTTAACTGTCCTTTAATTCTGAAAATGACCTCAGGGCATTTTGGTCATTTGTACTCTAACAGCAGAAATCGGGACGTTACATGTTGCAAGTAGTTTTGCCTTAGCCTCCCTAACTTATCTACACCGATCATTCCTGGATCGAGGTTATAAGAGGTTTGCGTTTGGGTTTGCCACTCAAACTAACTTACACTCAAGTTTCCTAAAGATATACAACAAATGGATCTAGGAAAAACTTGAATGACTTTTTTCAATTGATTCTTCCTAGGAAGAACGCAAGATCTTTGAAGAATGTAGAAAGAAGATTTTACAAACTAGGAAACTGATTACAAAATGAACTTCATAGAAAAAATGAGGAGAAAAATTTCCAATGTATTAGCACTATGTAATGTTCTTCTCTATATCTTTGGAGGCTCGGCATCTCTATTTATAGATGTTTTGTCTTTGTGACTGTTGCCCTTGATTAGTTTTCCAAGTGACACATTTTGATCATCTGCTTGTGTCTTGAAAAGCAGTCTAGAAATGTAGATTGTCATTTGTCAAGATCTATCCAGAAGCCATTGTGAAATAGAAGTTTCTGAGGTTACCTTCAAGAAACTACTTTTTACTTTTTGAACATGGATTCTGAACACTTCTTTCTAGAAGCTAGAGTGGTTGACCAAGTTGGCAGAATAGATGACATGCTAGTTTGTAACTGGATATGATTTCACATGTGAATTTAAAATTTTTCCTCCTTTTAAACCAGTACAACGTCTTACTATGAAGTACACTTTTTAAGGTGCGGTATCAGTTCCTTGATATGTCTTTTGGTCTTCAAGTCTTCAATTCGAGCTTGTTGATGATAAACTAATTATGATCATGATAATTGAAGATGGTAGAACACGATGGTTTCAAGGATAGATAGATATCTTCAATTTGAGACTACTTTTTAAAGTCTAGTAATTCTTTTTGAAGACTCATGTCTTGGTTTCTTGTATTTGTTGAATTTTTTCAACTTGTTAGGCATTTGTATATTCATTTCACGATATAATTTTCACTTTCATTTTAATTTCCATCTCTTTAACCGAGATAAATCATATTTGTACATGTAGAGTGAAATTATCTTTGCTATAGAAGTATTATGCTAACGGTTGACCTATTGCTATTTCAAGAAACTCAAGGTAGATATTAAGTCGTTCCTTAAAATATTTTTTGAAATTGACTTTGTTATCATTAAAAAAATATTGACTTGAAACTTTCTGAAGGGTTTTGAAGTTAACAATATCTCCTTGATATTTCTTCTCTAAGTCATTAGAATGCTCAACCCTTAGAAGCCTGAGCTTTGATACCACTTGAAGGTAGAAAAGCACACGTGAAGGGGGATTGGGTCGTGCTTCACCTTTTCTTACTATTTCTTTTCTGAAAAAGCTTAAACAAAAACTATCAAGTATAGTACTTGAAGTTTAGTGGAAATAGTGTTAGAGATGTCAAAAAGTGACTTTCTGAACTATAACAAAGATAATAAAATGCGAATAATCTTAAATTCAGCAAACACAATATCCAGGTTCTACACAGGTAAAATAAAAGAGATAAAGGTGAAGAAGATACTAAACAAGAGTTTTATCCTTGTTCAACCAATCCTACCTACATCTAGTTCTTAATAACTGTTAGTTCCACTAAAACCTTTCTCAACTTGAGAAAGTTAGATAGCCTTTACAATAGTCTTCCCAAGCTCTTAACAGTGACCAATAGCTTACTTTACTAGTAGTCTTTAACTAGCCTCTCTAAGCTAAACCTATGACCAGCAAGTACACTCTACTTGTCATAACCTAAGTAATCTTTGATCAGTCTCTCCAAGCTAACACCTTGAACAACAAGTACACTTTGCTATCACATTACAAGTAGTCTTTGCTTAGCATCTCCAAGCTAACTCACAATGACCACTATTGGATTGGGGTTATAAAGTTTTGTGTTTAGGTTTATCACTCAAACTAACCAACACTCAAGTTTTTGTAAGATGAATAATAACAGATCTGAAAACTTGAATGACTTCTTTCTATGATTCTTCCTAAGAAGAACATATGATCTATTAAGAAATGATTACAAGAAGTAATGAACTTCACAAAAATGAGGAGAGATTTTCCAAGCATTTCAGCTCTTTGATTCAGCAAAAGTCACTTTTTCATTGATAGCACAACATCTCTATTTATAGATGATCTGCATTTATGACTGTTGCCGTTTCATATGTTGTCTAAGTGATGCTTGTTGATCATCTTTTTGTGTCTTAGATGCAGTCTAAAAGAGTAGCTCAACGTTATCAGAGTAGTTATAAAAGTCATTGTAAGATAGAGGTTTCTTATGTCATTTTCAAAAACTACTTACTTTCTGAACTAGGTTTTAAACTTTTCATTCTAAAACTTGGGTTGACCATGTTAGCAGAAAAGATGTACGTCTATAACTTGGTTTGACTTGAAATTTAAATTTCAAAATTCCCTCCATTTCCTTTAAGTACACCATTTCACTATAAAACATGCTTTCTGAAATGCGTATCAGTTCCTTGAGTTTTCTTTGATTTTTCAGTCTTCAATCAAGGCTTGTAGATGATGATATGATTGTGATCATGATGATTGAAGGTTTTAAAACACACTTGCTTCAGAGTTGAATTGAAATATTCACTTGAGACGTTCTTGAAGTCGTCTGTACTACTTTCTAAGATCTAAACTTGGGTTTCTTATACTTGAGAAATTTCTTCGTATGTTGAGCATATGTTCATTCATTCCATGATATATTTTTCACTTTAATTAAGTCTCAATCTCTTCAAACGAGATTAAATATGTCAACACATGTCATGTGAAAATATTTTCACTTTTAGAATCGTGTTACTCTAACGTAGCCACCTATTTTATGCTTCAAGAAACTCAAGGAAAACATTAGTCCTTCTTCAAAATATTTTGTCTAAATTGGTTGTGTTATCACTCAAAACATTTTACACGAATGCCTTCTGAAAGGGTTCTGGAGCTAACATCTCAAACATTTGAAGAAATCCTTTGACATGATGAGAAAAAATGGTTTAAAAATGAATCCATTAAAATGTACTTTCGATGTGACTATAGGAAACTTTCTAGGTTTTCCTGGTCCAAAAAAGGAATTGTCATCGACCAAAATAAGGTAAAGGCAATCATGGAAGCTTTGCCACCAAAAAACAAGAAATAATTACAATCTTTTTTGGGCAAAGTGAATTTCATGCGACACTTCATTGCTATTTTATCAAGCAAAACAAGGATATTTGCACCATTGGTCAAGCTCAAGAAGGAAGAAGACTTTGTCTAGACAAGTGACCATCATAAAGCATTCGACACAATCAATCAATGTTTGAAAAATACTCTAGTGAAGACATCGCCTAAGCCTGGCAAACCTGAGGCTCCATGTTGCTGCTTCTGAGCGACCATTGAAAATATGTTGGTATAGGAAGATGATAATGGCAACTAATAAGTTATATATTATCTTACTAGAGTGTTGACTAATGTCAAGTCTAGATATAGTCCTTTGGAAAGATTGTGTTTGTCCTTATACCTTGCTTGTACCAAACTTAAATACTATTTGATTTTGAGAGAGGTCCATATAATTTAAATAGCTGATGTAATAAAATATATGTTGTTCTATCCAATTTTGTGTGGTTAAATCATAAATCGATGCTTGCCATGACCGAATTCACAAATTAAATATGTTCCAGCCAAGGTAGTTAAAGGACAAATATTGGCTGATTTTCTTGTTGATCACCCTTGCGAGGAGTTTGATGAGGGAATTGTGAATTACATAGGTATAACCCCTTGGAAATTATACTTTGACGGATCGAAACATTGGAGGTGTTGGAATGGGGATAATGTTAGTTTCCCCAACAGCATTCCTACTAGGTTCATGTTTGAGCTTAAATTCCCATGTTTAAATAATGAAGTTGAATGTGAAGCCTTAATCATTTGTCTCGACATGTTATTCACTAAAAGTGTGAGAAATGTTGAAGTCATTGGCGACTTACAATTAGTCATTAAACAATTGTCTAGAGAATTCAAGCATATTAGTGAAAATTTGTTCAAATATTTTGTGACAGTTGCTAGGCTGTTATATGAGTTCGACATTGTTATACTTCAACATGCATCTCTAGACTTAAATGAAGAGGCAAATGAGCTCAATCAAATAGCCTCAAGGTATAAAATAAGTCCATCGACCATGGAGTTGTTTGTCAAAATTGAACAAATTTTGGTTCCCTTAGACGAATATGAAATATTTATGATTGACCATTTTGGATGACAATGATTGGAGAAAGCTAATTGTTGATTATTTACGAATCCAAATCAATGTGTCAATCACATATTAAAGTAACAAGCTATGAGTTATGTTATTTTTTCTGATACTTTATTTAAAAAAGGGTCTTCTAGTGACTTGTTGTCTTGTTTAGGGGATTTGAGGCATATATTGCTTTGGCAAAGATACATGAAGGAATTTGTGGAGCTCACCAAGCAAGACAAAAGATAAGATAGGTTCTGTGTTGACAAAGATTATTTTGGCCAACAATGGCTAAAGATGCGTACAATATGCAAAATCTTGCCAATATTGTAAAAAACATGGCAATGTGCAAGATGTGCCAGCATTAGAATTGCATATCATTATCAAACCATGACCATTTAAGGGTTGGGCATTAGATCTTATTGGTCAAATCTATCCTCCTTCATCAAAAGGCCACCAGCTTATTTTGGTGGTCTCAACTTTACTTTACTGGGTCAAAGTAGTTGCATTAAAAGATGTAACCCAAAGCGACATAATTGATTTTATTGAAAAAGAATTATTTATCATTTTGGGATCCCTGGCACATTGACCATTGACTAAGGTACAATGTCCAGGTCAAAAAGTGATAGAATATGCTAACATGAGATCAATAAAATGGTTATGCTGACTCCTTATTATGGCACAAGCTAATGGTCAGAGTCGGAAGCGTGAATAAAAGTATCATTGCATTGATCAAAAAGCATATTAGTTAACAACCTCGCAGCTGGCATAACATACTTAAACAAATATTATGGGGCATATTGCAACTCACCCAAAGGTTTGAGGAACAACCTCTTATAGACTTGTTTATGGACATGATGCAGTTTTGCCTATCGAAATTAATCTACTATCTATATGGGTGTTAAACAAGAAGAATTACCCATTGATAATTATTGGAATTCTTTGTTCAACGAATTGAATGACTTGGAACAAGAATGAATTGTTGTGTTAGAAAATATGATGCGACAAAAAGAAGTAATGACAAAGTATTGCAATCATCATGTAAAACACAATTTTTGATGTTGCAGATTTTGTTTAGGAATCTATATTTCCTTTTAAAAAGAAGTCAAGAAAATTTGGTCAATGGTCCTCGAGTTACGAAATCTTTTTGAGTTGACAAAACTTTTTCGGGCAATGCTAAAGCTTAATTGATGTTAACAGTGCGCAAAGAATAACATCGATTAATGGCAAATATTTAAAAGCATACAAACCAACAATGTATCACGTTAAAATAAGTGACAATATGTGTAACACCCTAATATTTAACCCAACACGCCTAGGATGCATTGAGATTAATTATTAGTTATTACTCTTTTAAATTCCTTTTATCCAAATACTTAGCGGAAAATATGTATAATTTTTTTTTTTTGAAAAACCTGAATCAAAACTAGAGCCATGCACGAACTACCATGGGCGAATCGTAAAATAGCAAAGAACTTAAACACACAATGTAAAGGCAATAAAGGACACATTCATCCATAGAAGTAAATGTCATAATATTTAATAACATAGTTGAATACATAGGAATTAGCATAGATGGAGTCACACATAGTGGGTTGAACTTCGAAATACATAAGTAACGAAAGAAATACATAAAAATAGAAAATACATGGGAAACATCAAAGTACTAGATACCAGCTACCGTATCCCCTCCCTCAACCTATGAGTGCTCATCCAACGTCATCCCCATCAAAAGATACAATAGTAAGGAATCCTACGACGGCTCGGCACTCCTGGGTCCTCTATCACTATCTACTAGCGAGGCGGATCCTCATCCCTGGAAGGTATGTACCCAATGAACTGGGCAAGCTCCTTGGGCGCGTGCAAGCGGAAAGGTGGACGGACGTGACCTCTTCGATGTGGGCGCATCTTGGACGTCGAGCTAGCCTGGGCTACGTCACGTGTCCTCGCCTCTCCCAATGTCCATGGGAACTATAGAAGCAGATCCCTCCGAAAAGATGTGGGTGGGGGAGTCCTCCTTTGAGTCGGTCTCGAAACACCTCGAGCAAGGAACATACTCAGGGTAGTCACGCACCCGAAGCCGAAGGGCGGGCACGAACGAGTTGCTCATTGCGGTTGAAGTCCTCCGAAGATCAGGTCGTCGCAATACGGTGAGGTAGAGTGAAGTGAAAGCTGGAAACTGGATGCGAATGGGCGTCCCATGTATGCAAAATGCGGACAACACAACGACCCTCAAAATGATATGACTGTGATCCGGGTCAAAGTGCACCTCCCAAATCACGTGCCAATGAAGACATGACGACGCCATTGAGATATGAAGACGTAACGAGAAAAGAAGTAGAGGGGTGAGAATCTTACTAAAGAATCTCATGGGATCCTCTACCCTAGTGTCATTGTTTACATCTCTAGGAACTTTGGGTTTATTATAAAAAGGTGTACATACAAAGATTTATTATGAGGTTTTATAAAAGTAATTATCCAAGGTTCGTGTCTTTTATGATGAATCTTAATGCATGTATGCAGCATAGCAAAACATGAATGCATGGCAATACTTTATGCAAACAAACCAATAAAACATGTCATCAGTAATTTATCATCAAATAAATGGCATATAATTTCTCATGAACGCCTTTCTCTTTCAAACTTGTGACATAAAGGTATCAACCCTAGTATCATCGCCACCCTAAAAACTAGGCTATGAGCTCATACCTCATCTAGTCATCACTAGTTCTTACTTATCCTCTTGCTAAGCATAACATAATCACAATCATAATAATCCCGACTCCTAGAGTACGGGTAGCGGGCCTAAGGATCACCCATCATGGGACTTTTTCCTTCTTCAAAACGCATCAACTGGTTAAGACTAGTGACTTTGGAGGCTGATGTTGATGCCCTCATGGTTTTACCTTCTCCTCATCGTAGTAGGAGAAGTACGTCTCGGTTTACGAAAACACATTAACTGGTTAAGACCAAGTGACATTGTCCGCTTCGGTATGGCTCCACGACCATACCCCACGGTTTACTTTCTCCTCACGTGGTAGGAGAAATATGTCTTGGCATGTCACCTTTAAAATCTCACTTTCGAAAACTTTCTTAAGTCTCTCAAATTTGATAAAAATTCGACATCATAATGGCTGTACAACGAATTTCATCAAATTTGAGTCATGCCACATAACTCACCGAACAATATTTTCTCATGCAATATCTCAGTTAAGCAAATCTTTTAAAGTCATATAAACATATTCTTTCACTTCATCATCATCTTATATCCTTATGCATCTTAATCAAGCATGTCACATTATCATAACAATCACGTCATAAATTCACATATTCTCGTATAGATAACATGAATACTATCACATGCTCTCAACATAACATAAATATATGTTCACTTGATCACTTACTTATGTTATATCTCTTATCTTATAGTATCTTATGCTTTGACCCTTATGGGTCTTAAACTTGTGTTCTAGTTGTCCTAATGCCCATTATCGATCATTGATACACCTAGGGGATCACTACTTGTAATTCTTTCTAATATTTATGCTCACTAACTCTTCCAAACAGCATTGCATAAATTAAGCAGGATAGTATAATTCAATTACGGGGTTCTAAATTCTACGTCTTTGACCCTTTCTTCTGTCTTCGCCTAATGCTCTATATTCAATTCCTAAATCAATTATTAGGGATTCCTACACATATCCACTAATTATAAACCATTTTCTTTAAGTTCAATTATGCTGGAACAGAATTTATAATTCATGTGTTTAAGTGTTCTAGAATTCTCATTTTAAGTCCTTTCTAGTTACTTATTCTTTCCTAACTTCCCTAAATCGCTCCTTGCTCACTCAAACACAATTTTACACATTTTAACTCCATAAAACCAAACTAATATAGTGGCCAAAGGAACAAAGCAGAAATCGAAATGTATATCACATATAATCACATAAATTCATGTTTTAAGTGTGTATAAGTTGCTAGTTTTCTCTTGGAATAATTTTAGGAACTCAAAACTCTTTTAGAAACTAATTTATCTCATTAAAATCATGTAAATATAGGTGAGGTTAGTAGCTAAATCATTTTGTTCAAGAAAGAGATTTAAAACATAAAATCATGTTCATAATACTCTCTAAGTTCACCTATGCTTAGAAAATTCCAAGGCATAGACTATTGACGCTTATGATTAGATGCAACTCATACTAAGTCCATAATCATCACAAAGCCGAAATGGCATTCATGGAATGCTTCCATTTTCTAAGACTTTACTTGTGATACTTAGGCAAGTCTTTGAGCTCTAGAATATTTAAGTGATGACATAAACATAAATGTAACACCCTCCTAATTACCATGTGCTACTCGAGTATTGACATAGAAATTAAGAGTATTACTTACGTAGAAACTATACTAGTCGGCATATAAAGTACTAAAGAGATTTAGATACATAGGTTGCGAAACTCATTTATATATATATGAACATTAAGATTTCAGTTACAATGTGTACACTACATTAGTAAAGCAAACGAGACGACCCCCACACTAGTAAGAAACCTCGTAACAACGGGATTAGCCCTCGCCTAAGCCTAGCCTGCTGAAGTATCCTGCAGAACAAAATAACATATAGATACAAATGGACCTGAAAACATTTAATAGTACATCAACTAGGAGGCTAGCAAAGTCCTAACACCACACTGCTACTATGTACACGCCAAAAGTCTCTAGAATCCCGTATCGTCCTATAGGAAGCCATTGGCCATCGCACGATGACCTCGCCTCCACCTGGGGCATCTGGGCCTCGGACGGGTCCAAGTTGAGGAGGATGATGACGAGGTCGCACTGCTGGAGGAGGCACAAGTGGAGCTGGTGGGGCTACAAAAATATCGAGATGTGCCATGTGTAGAGGCACACCATCATACAAAAATACGTAGGCCCGAACTGGGAATAAGCTACAACGTAGGGGAGTGAAGTCTCGGTCGTAGTGCACTGCCACTGGGCGAGTCAAGGAGAATCACCGATGGCATCTGAATGCAATACAACATATATGTACATAGGGATGAGAATATTATAAAATTCTCAGTAGGGTAATCCCTCATATACGATACAGAAATCAACATCAACTGAATGCACATAAGAATACTCATGCAAGAATTATGAGCACCATACCAAAGTATGTACATTATGTGAAATCAAGATACAACCGCAATAATGAATTATGCACTGCTATTTGGAGCCATGGAATCCATTTCGTGCATTTCTCTTTATTAACATAAGGGAGGCTTAATATCACATCAAGAGATATCTACATTAGACAGTTCCAAAAAGGACAATAGATCCTATTGAGATCACCGAACTTCATTTTTTCCATTTCCGGATCACTTAGGTCTATGCCTAGCCAATACGTCTATCGACTCATAACTTTTCTAGGGAAGTCCTTCTTTTGCCTTCCTCTCAATTCTTTCTAAGCCTTGTTTTCTGTTTTCCAATATGTTTCAAACATACACAGGAAGTTATGTACATACTATCATAGAATTTCAACCATTTCCACATCTCATTATCCTGGCAGAATTGATGTTCCAGGCACAACAATTTGTTACCATACCAAACAACCATTCCAACCTTAAGGAAAATTTCACATGACACTTCAATGTGTCTAAAACAACCTGTAAAAATTTTCAGGGCATTCAGAGTTATATAGCCACTTCAATAAAATAGGCAAATCTGGTGGTCAAAGCCACAATTTCATAGTCCAGACTTGTGTTCTCAAAATATTTATCCCTAGAATTCGATGGAATCATGATACAAGAAAATTCACAGAGGTATTTCAACATGTTATTAGTCTTGTGTAAAAATTTCAGGAGCTATCTCAATCAATTGCTATGATGAAAAATTTGGGCAAGTTTGTTACTTCAGTCTCAACAATTAGAGATAAGGTTACAAGTCGGTTCTTAATTTTTTTGAGGTATCAAACCTTAGAATTAACCCCTAAAAAAATTCATGTGTTTAGTTTCAGAGGTTAACTACAACATATAATTTTCATGGCTCATGAAACCACCCACAAAATTTCCAGAAAATTCGTGAAAAGTTCTGATTATAAACAGAAATGAGTCAAGCAACCTAGTTCTAATTTCACTTGAGAGAAACCCATTTTAAAACCATCCAAACACAACACAAAAATTCATACATCAATATCAATCTGTTAATCATCAATATCATCAAAATTTTCAGAATTAGGACAAGCTAAAACAAAAATGAAAAATTTCACAAGAAAGGCAACGGAAAACCCACCCTTGGAAGCTAATGTGTTCTAGTTTGTAGTTTACTCCAAGATGGAAGTTCTTTGTTCCAAAGCTCTTAAAACTCACTCAAACGCTCCTCTAATCAGTGATGAGTGAGGTAATAGAGTGAAGTTTGGAGATTCTAATCAGTTATATTTGTAGAAGTTAAAGTGTAAAACAAGTTTGATTAAGGGGGATTTTGGTTTCAACAAGGTTTTTGGGGTTGAAATCTAAGGTTTGAAGCTTTTTGTGAAGAGAACAATAGAGTCCTCTGATCTCCACTTGTTTGGCCGAGAATGATGATGGAGAATTATGGGGTTAGGTGGTTCATGTTAATCTTATAAGGTGGCTTCTTATTGGTTGGTTACAAAATGCATTTAATTCTTGTTAAAAGAAATTGATATCAATGGCTAAGATTTGATCTTTCATTCAAGATGAAATCTTAGCCATTCATGTGGCCATCAAAAGGATAAACATAATTAATTTGTAGGGATTAACTAGCTTTCAATGTTAGAATTCACACGAAATTTCACCGAACGGGTAAACACCGTACAGGATTAATTCAATATTACCCGAAAATAAATTCTAAGTATCAAACTTCCATTTCCACTTATTTCTAACCTTATTTCTCATGTTTTCCTAATTTTGGGGACCTTGGGTCTCGAACCTAGGGTTTAGATTGTCCCGGCCTTGTGGGGCCCGCAAAATACTATTCATATTTTTTTTTTTGCTCGAACATATAGTCATTCTCATCATTGCTACGTTACAAAATCTTAATATTTGCATTAACAAATCCTCTATTAATTTCTAAAGAAAATTAGGTTATAAAATTAGGGTGTTACAATAAACATGCTATGCACTTTGTTTTATTCCTCATTATAAAATAAAGTGAGAGCATAAAATAAATATGAGATGCAACCTCATTATTATCTTTAAAGATTAAGTGTTAACTTGAAATATAAACATGAAGTGCAAGCTTGGAAATTTAAACATGAAATGCAAGTTCATTTATTTATTCTTGAGAGCTTAGTGATAGCATCAAAAGTAAACATGATATGCAAGATATAAACTTAAACATGAATGCAAACTTATTTTATCTTAACTAGAGCTCATGCAAGACTTTAGAGGAACATCAATAGCCTTAACCCAACATGTATCTAACAACATAAAGTGAGTTTTAGAGTTCTTAGCACCAAATCTTCAAAGAAGTCTTATGGTTTGAACTTCATCATCAAGCTCAAGAAATGGACTAAGAGATAAACATCAACAATTATCAAGGCAAACATAAAAAAAAACTACTCATATTCTTCATTTTATTGCTCATGGGCTTCAATCTAGAGTAAACTCTAGAACGGCCGATCAACTTTAAGGTTGGCAAGAGTAAGCTTAGAGCTCTTTGAAAATATATGATTAATTTTCTTAAACAAAACCTTTTGTGAGCTACTTAACATTTTTATCAAACTTTGTACAAATAAAGGAATGAAAATCGAAATCATAGAGGGGAAAAGGAAATGAGAACTGAAATCTTGAGTAAGGAAAAGAAAAGGAAACCGAAATCATATATGGTCCAAGACCAAGTTTTCAAGCTTTAGAGGTTTCTCACATGGTAACCACAAGACCATTATCTTGAAACCTCATCATCAAGCTAAAGTTTTTCTCATCACAAGGCTCTAAGGCCGAAATGAAAGAGGAAAAGGAAGAGCTTTGAAAACTAAGAGAAAACTAGAACTTTTCTTAAAGAAAGCAAACAAAACTTTGAAAATAAACCCCTACCAAATGAAGTCTTGAATGAGATGAAAGAAAGCTTGGTTCCTTGAGGAGTGAGAAGACAAAATCTTCTCTTTGAGGGTGGTGAGGATTCAGCCAAGAAGAAAACTCAAGAAAGGTGAATTTTCCTTGAGAGTGTAAGCTTGGAAATGGAAAGGTTGAGTGTTTTAGAGGTGGTTTGAGGTGGGGGAGTGGTGGTTCAAGGTTGTTTGTGGTGGTGGAGGAAGAAGAACAAGATGAAGAGAATTTGAGAGAAAAGTGAGGGAATTGCAAGAAAGCTTGAACTTGACAAGGTTTCTAAAGTGTAACCAAGTTCTCTAAAGGCTTGGTATTTATAGAAAAAATGCAACCATGGGGTTGCAAAGGAGGAAGGCCGACGTTTCTTTGGCCTTTGGGGAAGGAAAATATCTTCAAACTTTAGTCATTCAAAAGCATGTTTGGAGGTATGGTCAAGTATGGTCCAAAGTATGGCTTGATATATGGTTCTTTAAATGAAAAAAAATCAACATGTGAAACAATTTAGAGGGTATGTATTAGGCCAACATTTCAGCCAAGGGGGAGGAGAGATTTTGTTCATCTAATTGTGGTTTAATGATGTGTTTCGGTGTTTCTTTGATTAAGATTTTGATTAGGAGTTTGTAAGAAAGTGTTTAGGTGAGGTAATGGTCAATTAAAGTTATCAAGACTTGATTTAGGGGTGATCTTGCTAGATTAACAAATTAAAAACTCTTTTCAAGTTAAATTAAATCATAGACACAATTCCTTGATTTAAGGAATTGGAGAGAAATTTACTATTTAAGATTCCATGACTAGAAATCTTAAATCAAAGAATGAGATTAGAGTTCAACTAAGCAATCTTAGGTTGTAATTAACCTTAATAAATTATTTTGACTCTAGATTAATTATTGAAATTAATTAATCTTTGATTAGAGTCTAATATTGCTTAGGTTTGGCTAATTACATCATTAGGCTCATTGTACACTGTTCTAGGGGCAAAATGGTAATTTTTACTAAAACCTACTCCCGACTTGACTAACCATCATAAACCACTCATAAACATCATTCCAAACTTTCTGGAAAAGTTAAGCTCAAACAGGCACATTTACCGTGTAAAACATCAGGGGTATTTTGGTCATTTTGAGCCAAAAGTTGAAACGAGATTTTCACCTTGAATATCAAACATTACAATTATAATCCCTTTCAAACATTGAGTTGATCCATTGTGGACTGCGGGTCGGCTATTCTAATTCCAAGTAAAACTGACCTTAGGGCATTTTGGTCATTTGTACTAAAAAAAAAAAAAAAAAATCAGGGCGTTACAATATGCATAGAAAAGTGCATGAAGTTCCAACATAGAAAGAAAAGGAAAATTGTTCAAGCTCAACCAAGCAAGCATTTGTCAACTTCTTAAAACTGAAATAAGCTAGACAGTGAACAAGTATAATAATAAAATTAAACTAAGGGAGAAGGCTACAAAGCTTTAACTTCAAGTCTTGCTAAAGTTGCAAAACTATTTGTTTGATCAATTCAACATTCTCAAGAGCTCACTAGCTTATGCAAGTTGTTATTGGGCAGCCTCCTTCTCCTTTATCAACTTCCCCAACCTTTTGTCAAACTTGCCTAGATGTTGTTTCCTTGCTTCAAACCTTAGTGAGATTCTCTTTCCTAGCTGTCAAATCCTAAATTCAAGCCTGAAGACTTTGAATTTCTTCAATTATTTCATTCTCATGAGACTCGTCATGTTGTAAACTTTCAATCACCTTAGTCTTCTAGCTTTGATTCTTATCAATACTCTTGAGAACTGAGTTGATAGCTTCAGAACTTTTCTATCTATGCTTGAATGTACTTTGGATCATAGTCAAGGAGTCAAAAGACTGGATGATGAAATTTCTTAGATAATCACCAGGTGTTGATGTTGGTCTGGCAATGTAGCTTAAGATAAGGAAGAAGTGGCCTCAACAAGTTTTTGGTTCAAATCACCATTTGTGACTAGAGCCTCAAATGGGTGATTAAGGAGACTCAAGATGGTTAATAATTGATTGAGGGAAATTAGCAAGTGATAATGTTGGAGTTTGGAGTGGAACTCTTTAGCATTTCATTGTTAGGGTAGCAACATTTTTCACACTTCTTGCTTCAAAGACGGATAAGATGTCTTTGATAACAATGGAATTAGATAGAACCTAATTCAAAGTGTTGAGAAACCCCATGTCAAATTCCTCATCATCATCATCGTCATTTTTGTCTTAGACCTAGAAAGGAGGGATGGTTGTAATGGGCACTTTGACTTGGGGGTTAAGGTTTGGATAGATAAATGAATTGGTGCTGGATCATGGCTTGCTTCCTGCTCGACAATGGAAGGATCTACAATGTTATCAACGGCATAATCTTCAATTGAAAAATCCCCTTTGTCCGTGATAGCTTTGCCCATATTCTTATTAGATTAATTGATGTATCCTTAGAACTACACTTTGAACTAAATAAAACAACAGATTAGATATGCATTTGATAATGCCATGTATTGACGATGCTAATTAGTAAAATGTACCTTGTGATGGGTGGGGTGTAACACCCTAACTCTTAACCTTATACGCTCGAGTCGCATTCCTTAGTTATTAGTTGTTACACCTTTGTTTCAAATCTTGACTTACTTTTCTTTAAAATACGTGTAATAAAATACGACTAAAGTTTTCTTTTTGAACTTAAGACTTAAAATGCGAGCTGTGCATGTGCACAAATACTGACTATTAAACGTGAAACATAACAATATACGTCACCATAACAACCATGAATAAACCATAGAATAATCATAACATAAATTATAGTAGTATATCATCATCATAACATAACAACGATGTCTTACAAATATAAGGACACCTAGGGGTATCAATTACACCAACAGCTTTAACTAACGCAAAACAAAATGTTAACAAAGCTAGACTAGTCTTCATGCTTCCACTACGCTCTCTGATCTGGCTAGATGATGTGATTCCTACGCCCACGCCTCAAGGAAGATCACAAACATCCGCATCAGTCCGTCTAGAGACGACACGGGAAGGAAAACAAAGAGGTGAGAATACTTATACAAGATTCTCAAGGGCTCCGACTTTAACATAAGTGTCATCGTCGTCGCCCCCAGCCACTTTGGGTTTCATTATGAGAGAGTGTACATGCATAGGTTCAATTTTATTTTCTCAAATCTTATTATCCAAAGTGGGTTTCTTTTAGCATGAGTCTTAATGGTATGAATGCAGAGTATTTTATGTATGCATGACAATGCTTAAGCATGACAGTTCACATCTTCAACATATATCACTTAATCACAAGCACCAATGGAACAACCACGAAACATATGCATGTGCATATTTTACTTTATCATAATTGAACTCTTCAAGTTCCTTTCTTAACTTTTTTTCCATTTTTCCACCCTCATCGTAGCCACCAAAAATCCATCCAACATGCCGCCCGCGATTTCACATAGCCACCAAAACTCCAAATACACCCATCGCCTAGGAATGAGTTCATCCTAACTAGCCGTCGCTAGATTCATACGGGAAAAATAAGGGGAATCACATCTCTTTCTTGGATCACCCCGTACAACCCTTCACTCGGAAAGTCATAATGGGATCATTTCCTCATTAACATATCTTGTATGGATGCAACATGAGCATACAACCATAATACATCATATAACAAATCCTCTATTCATGTCTCACATTCTCATGTATTTTAAGCATAGCATACCACATCATCACAACAACATGTCACGAATACACATATAGTCTCATGTTTATAGTATTCACATTCATATTTATCTCGAGTATACACACTCGGTCTTATTCTCACATCACACTTTCTATCTCATGGTGTCTTATGCTTAGGCATTTACGGGTCTTAAACTTATGCTCTAATGATTCTAACTTTCATTATGGATCATTATTTCACCTAAGGGGTCATCACCTATAATTTTCTCTAATGTTTATGCTTCATAACATAACCAAACAGCTTTACATCCTTTGGGTAGAATTTCGTCATATGATTACGGGTTCCTAGAATCTCCGTCCTTGACCCTTTCTAAGTTCCGTCTTCGCCTAAGGCTCTATAATTAGCTCCAAAACCAATTATGAGGGATTTCCTACACATATCCACTAATTATAAACCATTTTTCTTAAGTCCAATTATGCTGGAACAGAATTTACCAAGTGTTCTAGAATTTTCATTTTAAGTTCTTTCTAGTTACTTGTTCTTTCCTAACTCCCCTAAATCGTTCCTTACTTCACTCAAATATAATTTTACACATTTTAACACCATAAAATAGAATTTATACAGTGGCCAATTGCACAAGGCAGAACGAAAACATAAACTTCATATAATCACATAATCTCATGATTTGAAAGCATATAAGTTACTAGTTTCTCTTGGAATCATTTTAGGAACTCAAAACTCTTTTAAAAAAAAATCAATTCCTCTCATTAAAATCATACATAAATAGGTAAGGTCAGTAGCTAATTTATTTAGCTCAAGGAATAGATTTAAAACATAGAACTTTGTTTATAAGGTTCTTTAAATACACCTAAGCTTAGAAAAATTCCAAGATTTAGACTATGGGCACTTATGATTAGATGAACTCATCTCAAGTCCATCATCATCATCACAAGGCCGAAATGGCATTCTTGAAATGCCTCCATTTTCTAAAACTTTATGTAAGATACTTGGGCAAGTCTTTGAGCTCTAGGATATTTAAGTGATGACATAAACTTAAACATGCTATGCACTTGTTTTACTCTTCATTATAAAATAAAGTGAGAGCATAAAATAAATATGAGATGCAACCTCATTATTATCTTTAAGGATTAAGTGATGACTTGAAATATAAACATGAAATGCAAGCTTGGAAACTTAAACATGATAATGCAAGTTCATTTAGTTATTCTTGAGAGCTTAGTGATGGCATCAAAATAAACATGCTATGCAAGACATAAACATAAACATGAGTGCAATTTCATTTTATCTTAACTAGAGCTCTTACAAGACTTTAAAGGAACATCATAACCTTAACCCAAATATGTATCTTAACAACATAAAGTGAGCTTTAGAGTTCTTAGCACCAAGTCTTCAAAGAAGCCTTTGGTTTTGAACTTCATCATCAAGCTCAAGAAAATGGACACAAGGCTCAACACTTTGTCTAAACAAACATACAAAGAACTAAGTCATATTCTTTATTTTATTGCTCATGGGCTTCAATCTAGAGTAAAACTCTTAAACGCGACCAACTTTAAGGTTGGCAAGGGTCAGCTTAGAGCTCTTTGAAAGGAAAGGAAAATCGAAAACTATGTATGGTCCAAGACCAAGTTTCTAAGCTTTAGAGGTTTCTCTCATGACAACCACAAGATCATTATCTTGAGACCTCATCATCAAGCTAAAGTCCTTCACTTAAAAAGGCTCCAAGGCCGAAAAGGAAAGAAAGAAGAAAAGAGTTTTAAAACCAAGAGAAATCTAGAACTTTTCTCAAAGAAACTAAAGAAAACTTTGAAATAAAACCCCTACCTAAGGAAGTCTTGAAAGAAATGAAAGAAAGCTTGGATCCTTAATGAAATGAAAAGACAAAATCTTCTCTTGGATGACAATAAGGATTCGGCCAACAAGGTTTCTCAAGGAAGATGATTTTTCCTTGAGAAAGCAAGCTTGGAAATGGAAAGGTTTGGTGTTTGAGAGGTGGTTTGAGGTGAGGGAGTGGTGGTTTAAAGTTGTTTGTGGTGGATTATGGTGGTGGAAAGGTTTCTTTGAGGGAGGAAAAGAAGAGCAAGATGAAGAGAACTTTGAGAGAAAATGCAAGGAAGTGCAAGAAAACTAAACTTGGCAAATGATCTAAAGTGTAACCAAGTTCTTCCAAGCTTGGTATTTATAGAAATTTTGCAACATGGAGGCTACCTTGGGAGGGAATGGCTGATGACCAAAGAGGAGGAAAAGTGAGGAAAATATCTCTTTGCATGGGTATGGGCTTAGGCATGGCAAGCATGGTTGAAAGCATGGTCAAGGTATTGCCTAAGGCATGGTTCTTTGAGTGAAACAAAATCAACATGTGATGGAATTTAGGGGTAAGGTTTTGGCCAACTTTGTGCAGCCAAGGGGGAAGGGAAATTGTTCATGTAATTGTGGTTTAATGATGTGTTTAGGTGTTTCTTTGATTAAGGTTTTGATTAGGAGTTTGTAAGAAAGTGTTTAGGTGAGGTAATGGCTAATTAAGGTTGTCAAGACTTGATTAGGAGAGTGATCTTGCTAGATTAACAATTTAAAATCATTCTTTTGGTCAAATGAGGTATGGGCACAATTCCTTAATTTAAGGAATTGGAGAGAGAAATACTATTCAAGATTCCATGACTAGGAATCTTGAATTAAAGAATGTAATTAGAGTTTAACTAAGCAATCTTAGGTTCTAATTAACCTTAATAAATTATTTTGACTCTAGATTAATTATCGAAATAAATTAATCTTCGATTAGAGCCTAATATTGCTTAGGTTTGCTTAATTACATCATTAGGCTCACTGTACACTTTCTAGGGGTAAAATGGTAATTTTACACTAAAACTACTCAACCTCCCGGCCAACTAAACATCAAATACCACTCAAAACATCATTCCAAACTTCCTGGAAAAGTTCTGGCTAAACGGCACCTTTACATGTAAAACTCTATAGGGGTATTTTGGTCATTTTGAGCCGAAAGTTAAGAAAACGAGATTTTCACCTCGAATATCAAATGTAACAGATATAATCCCCTTTAAACATTGAGTTGACCCATTAAACTGGTAAATTCCTCGAATTCGAATAAAAATGACCTTAAGGGCATTTTGGTCATTTGTACTCAAAAAATTGAGGCGTTACATGGGGGAGTTTGACAAATCTCCCTTCTCTTCGTCATCGACATTAACCAAGGCATAAGGTCGACTTTTAACTAAAGGAGATTCCCTGGTCGAGCACGGCAAGTAAGAACATTTGACAACATAAGGTTTAGAATATAAGAAAATATGTTGTCATAAAAAATTTACTTTGTTAGACAAAGTGTTTAAGGGAGTTGATGATTGAGAATGAGGAGCAAATCTTGGTACTTTCAAAGTCTTAGGAGCTTTGGTTGATTTCTATCCTAGTAGACACTTGCTTTGGTCAATGTGTCTTTCGTCTTAGGTTTTTTGATCCTCAAGATTATCACTTTCTATTTCCAACTTAGTCCTTCTCATCATTTTCTGTAACACCCTCTTAATTACAGCATCTCGCTTTGGTCATAACAATAATTAAAAGTATGGCACTTGTAACATTGATTTTCGCCATGTGCAAAAATGACCAAAATGCCCTGAGGTCATTTTTCCTGAAAATCGAGGACGACTTGTAACACTCTAAAAAATTATTTAAAAATTAATTTGAGCTTTGTTAGTCGTAATTCCAAAAATCTGCAAGTTTAGCAACGATGAGGATGGCCCAATGGACATTTTTTTTAAAAAAAATTTCGGGCCGGGGTGAATAGTAACCTTGTGGGCCCCAGCCGCGGGACCCAAACCCTAGATCAGGACCAAGAAATTCGACTGAAAAAGAGAGGGTTAAGGTTAGAAATGATAAGGAATGATAAGTTATACCTAGAATTAATTTTTGGGTAATGTTTGACTACGGGTAAAGTGTTTACCCGTTCGGTAAAGTTTTCATGTGTAGTTTTTGACAGATATAAGTTACTTGGAAGCCAAGTAACCTTTACCAACCACTTTATGCCAAGTGGATGGCAAATATTGAAACTTGAAAAGTAAGTTTTAATCATGACCTTTCATTTATTATATTTTACTCGAGAGCCAATATCTCATCCATTCGGTGGAATTTCAATATGCAGTTTTAATGAAAAAGCTACTTGCTCCCCAAGTCAATGAGAGCCACTTATCATGAGCCAGGTGGATGGCCAAGATTCATTCTTTGGCCAACAAAACAAATCCTAGCCATCCATTTTGCTTTCTTCCTTTGAGAATTATGTATTTATATTATACAATATCCAAAACTTTATTACATGATAAAGTCAAGACCAAGCCTTATCACTCCATGACTTCATTGTCGGCCAAAAACTTCTCCTTTTTCAAGCCTCCATTTCTTTCCTCTCAAACCACCATAACCAAGCTTCAAGCTTCCTAAAACCTAGCCAAAACTTGATAAAACCTCAAGACCTCTTCACAAAACTTATTCCACTCCTCAATATCTACGAAGCTAACCGATTAGAAATTCAATCCATCAACCTTTTCTACTTTGAGAGCTCATCATCTACTATTTAGGGAAGGGTTTAATGTTGATTTTGTGGCCTTGAAGTGAGCAAGATCAAGCTTGGATTACCTTGGAGCCAAGGATCCACTAAGTTACTACAAGTAGGGCATTTTAAACCTCTTTCACTTCAATTCTGTTTTTGAGATTTTCTTACTGATTTCTCTGAATATTTTTGATGGTATTGGTTGATAATACATGAATATTGATGTATGAATTTTTGCAGTGGGTTTGGATGATGTTAGAAATCATTTTTGTCAAAAAGGAATTTTGATCTATGTAGCTGGAATTTCAGTTTTCTAGCGGGAAGCTGAACACGAATTTTTTGGTACTATTGTGGGTATTTTTGTGAGCTGGAAAAATATATGTTGAAACCAACATCTTAGGATAGTTTCACAAATTTTCTTGGGCTCTGATTTTGAGTCCTAGTACTTTAAAAAAAATCAAGAACTGAAAGTGTGTCTATGCTGCCTGGATTTGTGAAACTGAAGCTGAAACTTTGCTAATTTTTTTAACCCAGTAAATGATCGATTTTTCCTTTGAAATTTTTACAAAATGTTGAAAAAATCTTGAAGTTAAACTGTGATTTTTATTTTGAATTGATTCAATCATTTGCTAGGGTTAAAAATTATGACATTTTGGTTCTAAGCTAGTTTAAGGGTTCCTAGACATGAAATTGTCTAATTTCTCTAACATAGTTGGAGAACTCTTTTTGCTCTGAAATTTTTATGAAACCTTGTGGACACATTGAAGTATTCTTTAGAATTTTCATAGCCTTTGAATTGATTGTTTGTTATGCAAATAAATTGTGCTATGAACATATGAAATCTGCCATTATGCAGGAAATGCAACAATGCTTGCAATTGATGAAATAATGGCAATTTTGGTTCTAATATGACATGAACATTTGGTATGAAATGTTT
The DNA here is from genome assembly GCA_030441495.1 of Dalbergia oliveri. Classification (NCBI taxonomy): domain Eukaryota; kingdom Viridiplantae; phylum Streptophyta; class Magnoliopsida; order Fabales; family Fabaceae; genus Dalbergia; species Dalbergia oliveri. Next base: position 36,140,325 of record JAMLFY010000004.1, on the reverse strand, counting down.
GGCCACATGAATTGTGACATATAAATGCATGCTAGAGGAAGTAAAGAGTGGTTTATGAGGCATAATTGAAATTTCATTGTAAATGAAATGCCTACATGTGCTTTATGCATGTATTTGGAAAAAGAAAGAGAATGTACAAACTTTACTTGTGCATGTTCTGACATATGGACAAAACAGAAACGAAACTTAGGTTGATTGAGGGAAGGAAAAAGAAAAGAGGAACTCCCCAAATTTATAGTCGGTAGACATATCGACTAGAAATAGATTCTATGTGTGATTCAGAAATGGAAAAAAATGAAGTTCGATGATCACGTATAGGAATGAGCTCAGTCCTGATAAGCAATCTATTTTCCTTGTGTGGTGTGATCCACCATAAATACCATTTGGTATAAATTATCTATTATGGAATTTTCTACGACAAATACCCATTGGGTATAAACTAAGTCTTTCCTATATCAATGAAAAGAGAAAATGCACTGATTTGATTCTATGGCAGAAGTGAAATAGGGTTACTTTGAGATAATTTCACCATATTTGACATATGCATAATCATAGCATATGTAACCTCTTGATTAGAGTTACTTATTGTGTGTTTGGGCTTAATGATATATGTGCATTAAGTGAAGTGAGTGAATGCTAAAAGGAATCCACTTTGAAAAAAAGGTTTTTGAACTTTAAAATGAACGTTGATATATGTTGCACGCTCACATTTTCTTAATAAGCCGAAGTGGCTGGGACAACGACAATGACATGGATTTTTGGTATATGTTCGGGATGCCTGAGAATTTTATAATTCTCACCCTTATATGTTTGTGTTTCCTTGTCGTCTCCAGGTTGATCCAAAGAACTAAAGGCTACACCACAAGGAATCGAGTTCAAGTAGTTTAGTAGTTAGTGTTTTATTATCTTGTACTTAGTTGGAATCATATGTATATAAATGAAATAGAGAACATATTGTATTCACGCTTTTAGAAAAGCTTCGTCTTGTACTTAGCCATGTATTCAATAAATGTTATATTTCTTTGTTATATATATTTCAATAGAACTTCGCTTAGTTATTATACACGTAATCAAGAGCTTTCTATAGATATTGAAGAAAGGTTCGCTAAGTTATAAGTAACTACTCCTCAAGCACGATGTCATGACTTAAGAATGATGTTGTACTTAGGAGGATATTACACGATCAGTTCAGGCTATCCTCAAGGGGGTAGTTTGATGTTTGAAGGGGATTAAATGTGTTATGGATATGTTATAGATGAAAATCTCAATTTCCTGATTTTTCCGTACGTGAAATTACCAAAGTACCCTGAGCTAATCCAATGCGGGACTAAGGGACGACTGAACCCGACCATTACTCAGAAGTCAAAATGTTGATTATAAGTGTTGCATGATATCTAGAAAGTTCAAGGGTGGTCTTGGGGAGTTTTTGTGTGAATTTATGTTTTTGTCTCTGATTGGTGCTAAATGAGCTTAATTAAACAATTAAGGAAATATATGTAATATTAGGCTCTAATTAAAGAAAAATTAATTTTAATTATTAATCTTGAATCCAAATAATTATTTGAGATTAATTAGGGCCTAAGATTGCTTAGGGGAAATTTAAATTTCATTCTTAATCAAAGAGCTCATAAGACTTTAGGTCATGTCATGTGCAAATAGCATTTTCTCTCTCCAATCCCCTAAATTAAAGAATGTGTTGGAGTTTGAATTTCAAACTAATCATGCTTATTTCAAACTAATTGAGTTTTAATTCAAACTAAGTGTGCAAAATCATTCTTAATCATGTCTTGAAAGCCTTAAACACATGATTACTAACCCAAACACCCAATTACCAATTCCTAACTCACTCCCTAATCAAATCTACCACTAATCCATGTCCTAACACACATGAGACATGAAATTTTCCCCTAAAACCCTTTGGAGGCTGATGGCTTTCCCTTCCCCTTTTCCCTCTCATATTTCATTTTTATAAACACCTACACACTCACAAACTCTCTCATTTTACCATTTGCTTTTTTGGCCAAAGACTTGGTGTCAAAAAAGAACTCTTGCATTCTCTCAACTCAAGCTTTCTCCTCTTCCTCTTCCACCTCCATCCTCAACCTCCTCTCAATAGCAAACCACCACACCTCCACCATAGATCATCTCCAAGACACAAGAAAAATCCTTTATTTTATTTCTTTTCCATTGGCCGAAAATACATCTCCATTCTAAAGGAAGATTTGTTCTTCTCACTTCCTTGCAAAAGACCAAGTTTCCTCTTGCAAGAAAAAGCACACTTGGTGAGGATTTTTGGTTTTGAGTTTCTCCCTTTTCTTCTTTGCTTTTCGATTTCTATGTTGGAATGAATGGAAAGTTTTCCCCTTTCTCTTCCTCTCATTATTTTTGAATTTGATGTTGGTTTGATGGACAAGTTCCTCTTCTTTTTCCTTTCTCTTATTTTTGGTTTCATTTGTTAGTTGTTGGTCAAAAACCATGGCTTCATGATGGGAGATCTTGATGTTGGTTATGAAACCATCATGTGCTTGACCTCTAGAGCCTAAGTTTTAATTTATCTTTGGTTTTAAAAAATGATAAAGATGGAATGTTTGTGGGTTTCTTTGAAATATTTTCTTTCTTTGATGTTCAAGGCCATAGCTTGATGATGAAGGTTTCTTGATGTTGGTTGTAGAACCATCATGTGTTGGACTTCTAAAGCTCAAGGCTTGATTTTTGGTTTCATAAGAGTATGAAAAATGGATTATTGTTGGTTGTCTTTGTTGGTTTTCCTTTGAGCTTGATGGCAAGTCTAAAGAAATGAGGTTCTTGGAACCATGGTGTCAAGAGACTTTAAAGCTCATTTCCATTTTGTTAAGATTGATTGGGGTTGAGAGTTTGATTCTTTAAAGTCTTGTAATGAGCTCTAGTAAGATATAAAAATGGACTTGCATCATGATTATATTTCAAGCTCTTGTATTTCATGTTTAAGTTTCAATGTAGTGCATATCATGTTTAATTTCAAGTCATCACCTTAAATCTTGAAGACTAAAGAAATGGACTTGCATTTCCATGTTTAAATTTCAATTCTTGCATTTTATGTTTATATTTCATGTTATCACCTAAACTTTAAAGACTTAAAAATAAACTTACATTCCCATATTTATATTTCAAGTCTTGCACATCATATTTATGTTTTCAAGCCATCACCTTATAATAACCAAGACTAAAAATGAGGTTGCATAGCATGTTTATGATTCTTGTCATCACTTAAATCCCTAAAGCTCAAAGACTTGCCCTTGTATCTTAAAATGGAAATCTTGATCATGGCTATTGAATGCCTTTTAGCCATGATATAATGTTGGATTTGTTTTCTTTTGAGACTTGAATCTTACTTTTATGATACATAAAGTTGTAGTGAAAGCTTGTTCTGATTTGTAAAAATGTTAGAATGATGTTTTAAAATAGTCTTGGAATGAAATAGTAGCTTGAAATGTGTTAAAACTTTGGTTTTTCAAGTTTAAGGATTTTGGTAATCAATTACCAGCTTATGTAATAGATTACCAGGATGCTTCTTTGCAAGTTTTTGGTTCTGGTAATTGATTACTAGCCTATGTAATCGATTAACAAGATGTTTTTTTGTGCCCGGAACAGTTTTTTTTTTACCCTGGTAATCAATTACCAATTCATGTAATCGATTACCATGATGTTTTTAATACCAACAAGTTTTGGGCTTTCATAATCGATTACCAACTCGTGTAATCGATTACCAGGATGCTCTATGAGTCCAAAACAAGTTTTTGATTCTGGTAATCGATTACTAGCACTTGTAATTGATTACCAGAACCCCAAATGTGCAAATAAGTGTGTTCTAAGCAAGATGAGGTGGATTGGTGACCCTATATGCTTATGTATTGATTTGTGTGGATAATGATTTCTTGGTATGCTGTTTATATATATATATATATATATATAATGTTAAGCATTGCATATGCATTAGCTGAGTTTATCCTTGATTTTCGGCATCCTGGTTAGGAGCATGTTTACTGCTATTAGATGATGATTGACTATATGCTTATTGAACATGTGCAAAAGATGTAATGCATGCTTATGTGAGTGAATGATATGAGGACTCTCCGGCATGATGAGACTATGATTGATTGATTGAGATGCATGATCCATGAGAACTATGAACATGATATGTTTTATGAAAAATTATGATTACATGCTCACATTTGCATCTCTTACTTAACATGCCATAAAACATATAGAAGTGACCCTCTGGACTCTTCGAATTACAGGTTATGAAAGGTGATCCAAGAAAGTTGCATGCTTATGATAAGAAAGTTAAGTTAAAGCAAGGAAGTGATATGTTTCTCCCTCTATTACCCCAATTAAATCTAGCGACGGCTAGTTAGGTTAGCTCATCCTAGGTGATCGGTAAGTGTGAAGTTTTGGTGGTTATTGTAAAACAAAAGTGAGATGGTTAGTTTAGGATGGTTATGTACTATGGTGGTTATTAAGAAAAGAACTTGAGAGTTCAATCATGATAAAGTAAAGTACCATGGGTTCTCTTACTTTCCCATGCATGCTAAATGTCATATAACTCACTATGCTTGCACAAATTATGCATTCACTCACTTGTCACTAAATCAAGGAATTTGAGTGTCAAGTCACCTAAGAAAGTATAGTAAGGATGTATATACATACATTACATTATTATTCTATTGACACATTTAATCATGGGATATGTGATACTTACATGTGTTACATATGCTCTTAAGGTATTGCCATGCATACATGAGATATCTGTTGCATTCATGACATTAAGACCCATGCTAAAAGACATCCATTTCGGATAAAAAGATTTTGAGAAGTTTAAAATTGAACCATGTGCATGTACACTTCCTTCATAATGAAAACCGAAGTGGCTGGGACGATGACGATGACGCTTGTGTTAAAGTCGGAGAGCCTCCTGAGAATCTTGAATAAGTTTCTCATCCCTTTCTTTCTCCCATATCGTCTCTGACATGGATGAGGGTGTTGTTCGTGATCTTCCTTGAGGCGCAGGCATAGAGTCGCGGTCCTACTGATCAAAGGGTCACAGGAAGCACAGAGATAACTTTTCTTTAGGCATTAGTTGAAAGGTTGTCATGCCTCTTATACCCGTCCGTAGCCTAGTCTTTTGATGGATATGTACCGCAGACTAGTTTAGTTTTGTTATAGATATGTTTGACATTGGACCATTATATGTTCAACCTTTATTGTTAAGTTTAGTATTTTAGGATGTCCTTCATGTTTAAAGGACGTCCCTATTATGCTTTGGTATGACATGTTAATCTAGCCTGTGTTGTGTTATGCTATGGTTTACTCATGTGTTATGATAAGGTTTATCTGACTATTATTATTATGCGTGTATTGACCGGTACCTATACACACATGTGGCTCATATTTTGGTTTTATAGTTCAAAAAAAGAAAAAAATTAGTCGTATTTTCCATTACTCGTATTTTAAAGAAGAATAAGTTAAGTTATGAGACAAAAGCGTAACAACTAATAATTAACCGAATGCGAATCGAATGCATTAGGTTGCACGTTGTACCATATTTATACACCATATAATATTTGATTCATTGTGTAACACCTTAATATTTAACCCAACACGCCTAGGACGTAGTAAGATTAATTATTAGTTATTACTTCCCTTTAAAACTCGTTTGTAAAATTACTTAGCGGAAAATACGAGTAAATTTTTTTTTTGAAATATGTAAAGCAAAATGCGAGCCATCACGTACAACATAAACGAAACGTAAAGCGCAGAGAAAATAAATCATGCAATACAAAAGCAATAAAGAACACCTCAATCATAAAAATATCCATCATAATATTAATTATCATAGTTTAATACATAACTGGAATATAAAAAGCATAAAGTCATACCCATATAATGGGAGAGCTTAAGGATAGGAAACGTATAATAACCAGAAACATAAACAACAAATACATGGAAAGCCCCAAAAGATCAATCCCAAGCCATGGCTACCCCCTCCATCGAACTCCTGATGACGCTGTTCCTCGTCCCTCGAAGGTACATACCCAATGAACTGTCAGCTCCTCGGTGTGTGCAAACAAAAAGGTGGACGGACATGACCTCCTCGACGTGGCGCATCTCGGGCGTCGAGCTAACCTCCGCGTCACTCTCCTCACTGCCCCTCCCGATATCCATGGGAACTGTAGGGGCAGACCCCTCGAAAAGGGATGAGCGGGGAATCCTCCGACGAGTCGGTTTCTGAATGCCTCGGGCGAGGAACGTACTTGGGGTAACCATGCACCGCTGAAGACAAAAGTCGAGCTTGCAAGTATGCTCGTCATGGGGCCGTGTCCTCTCAAAAATCAAATCGTCACCGAAGGGAGAGGTTAGGATGAAATGAAAGCTGAGACCGGGAATGCAAATGGGCATCCTATGTATGTAAAAATGCGCACGGCACAACGACCCTCGAAATTGTAAGACTGATGATTTGGATCGTAGTGCACCTCCTATATCGATGTGTCAACGAAGATCACGAACGACGCCATCGTGGTCTGGAGACATAGCGGAAAGAGAAACAAAGAGAGGGAGTGAAAATCTTGCTAAAGAATCTCAGTAGGAATCCTCTATCCTAGTGTCATCGTTTACGTCCCTAGGAACCTTGGGTTTATTATAGAAAGGTTAAACATGCAAAGGTTCATTATGCGGTTTTCATAAAAGTAATTATTCAAGGTCCGTGTCTTTTATGATGAATCTTAATGCATGTATGTAGCATAGCAGAACATGAATGCATGGCAATACTCTATGCAACAAATTAATAAAACACATCATCTATAAGTAAATCTCATATAAGTGACATGTACTTTCTCATCATCAATTTCTCTCTTTCATAAGAAAAATGCTTCATATCTTTCTCGTTTCTCAAACTTGTGACATCATAGTATGTAAAAATAGTAACCGACCCCTAACACTAGGCTATGAGCTCATACCTTAACTAGCCGTCACTAGTTCTTACTTATCCTCTTGATAAGCGTATCATAATCATAAAAATAATAATCCTGACTTTAGAATACGGAGGGACCTAAGGAATCACCCATCATGGGACTTTCTTCCTTCTCGAAATGCATTAGCTGGTTAAGACCAGTGACTTTGTCCGCTTTGGCAGGCTAATGTCGATGCCCTCACGGTTTTACCTTCTCCTCATCGTAGCAGGAGAAGTACATCTCAGTCTGTGAAACATATCATCTGGTTAAGACCAATGACATTGTCCGCTTCGATATGGCCCCCACGACCATACCTTCCACGAGTTTCCTTTCTCCTCACCGTAGCGGGAGAAATGCGTCTTGGCATGTCACATATAAAACCTTTCTTTTCAAGCTTTCTTTAGTCCCTCAAATTTGACGAAATTCGGTAGCATAACAGCTTACCGAATTTCCTCAAATTGAGTCATGGCACAAAACTTATTCAACTCATGCCATCTCATTCAATATCTCAATCAATCGAATCTCTATAAGCATATAGGCATGTTTCATTCATTTCGTCATTGTCTTATATTCATATGCATTCTCAACCATGGCATGCCGTATTATCACATCAAACACAACCACATGTCACAAATCCACATATAATCTCATATTCACGGTATTAATACACTCACATTCATAACGAGTATTCCCACTCGGTCTCATTCTCACATCACACCTCCTATCTCATGGTATCTTATACTTTGGCCCTTATGAGTCTTAAATCTGTGTTCTAGTTATCTTAACACCCATTATAAATCTTTGTAACACCTAAGGGATCGTTCCTTATAATTCTTTCTAACATTTATGCTCACTAACTCATCCAAACAACATTGTATAGATTAATCACCACAATCATTATTCGACCATGGGGATTCTAGAATACGCGTTAGATCCTTTTCTAAGTTCTATATTCTCCTAAGATTCTATATTCAACTCCTAGGTATAATCACTAATTGAGAACCATCTTCTTCAAGCTCAATTATGCTGGAACATAAGTTATTATTCTTGTGTCTAAGTGCTTTAAGATTCTTGTCTTAAGTCCTTTCTATTTACTTAGTCTTTCCTAACTTCCGAAATCGTTCCTCACTTTGCTCAAACATAGTCTTACGCATTTTAACTCCTCAAAACAGAATTCATCCAGTGGCCATAGGAACAAAGCAGAAACCAAAAATGTACATCGCTCATAATCGCATAAAATCAGGTTATAAGTGCATATGAGTTGCTAGTTTTTCTCTTGGAACAATTTCAAGAGCAAAAGGGGTGTTTTGGTAATCGATTACATGTGCCTGGTAATCGATTACCAAAACTAAATTTTGTTCTGGGTTCAAAGAACAACCATTTAATCGATTACATAGGATGGTAATCGATTACTTAGGTTAATCTGTTTAGGAAAATGAAGAACATTAGAGTAATCGATTACACGAACGGTAATCGATTACAGGATTTTAAAGACCGGTTCTGGGCATGAAGAACAGCCTCGGTAATCGATTACACTTGGTAACCGATTACAAACCTAAAATCCTTCGAAAAACCATTCTGGTAATCGATTACATAATATGGTAATCGATTACCAGAACCTTCGAAATTTGAGAAAACATGATTTTTGACATATTCCAAGTTATTTAAACACCTTGAGACCTCATAAATCATAAAGCACCTTTTCAACATTTTCTTGTAATCATCCTCACATTTTTACAAATCAAAACCATCATCGTATCTTACTAAAACACATCCACTTATCATGGTTAAAATTTCCATTTGAAGATACTTAGGGCAAGTCTTTGAGCTCTAGAGTATTTAGGTGATAACATAATCTTTAAACATGCTATGCACTTCATTTTACTCTTCATTATAAGGTAAAGTGAGAGCATAAAATAAACATGAGATGCAACCTCATTATTATCTTTAAAGATTAATTTATGACTTGAAATGTAAACATGAAATGCAAGCTTGGGAATTAAAACATGATAATGCAAGTTCATTTATTTATTCTTGAGAGCTTAGTGATGGCATCAAAATAAACATGAGATGCAAGGCACAAATTTAAACATGGATGTAACTTATTTTATCTTAACTAGAGCTCTTGCAAGACTTTAGAAGAATATCAATAGCCTTAACCCAACATGTATCTTAACAATAGAAGATGAGCTTTAGAGTTCTTAACACCAAATCTTCAAAGAAGTCTTTGGTTTGAACTTCATCATCAAGCTCAAGAAAGTGGATTAAAACAAAAATACCAACACTTTAACAAAACAAACATAAATAGAACTACTCATATTCTTTATTTTATTGCTCATGGGCTTCAATCTAGAGTAAAATTCTTAGAACGGCTGACCAACTTTAAGGTTGACAAGGGTAAGCTTAGAGCTCTTTGAAAACATATGATTAATTTTCTTAACAAAAATTTTAGCGATCTGCTCAACATTTTTATCAAACATTGTTTAAAGAAAGGAATGAAAACCAAAATTTTTAGAGGAAAAAAAAAAGAAAAGGGAAAATCAAAATCATATATGGTCCAAGACCAAGTTTTCAAGCTTTAGAGGTTTCTCACATGGCATCACAAGTCCATTATCTTGAAACCTCATCATTAAGCCAAAGTTTTCTCAACACAAGGCTCTAGGCCAAAAATAAAAGAAGAGAAGAAGAACTTGGAAAAACCAAGAGAAAAACTAGAACTCTTCCTTAAAGGAAGCACACAAAACTTAGAAAATAAACCCCTACCTAAAGAAGTCTTGAAGAGAGGAAGGAAAGCTTTGTTTCTTGAGAGGAAAAGAGAAGGAAATCTTCTTGAATCCTTGCTGAAACACTTCGGCCAAGGAAGGGGAAAGGAAGAAGAGAAAAGGTTTCTTAAGGCTTAAAGAAAGAAGGCTTTGAGTTGGCAAAGTGTGTAAACATTCTAAGAGCTTTCAAGCTCACCTATTTATAGAATGATGAAAGCTTGTGGATGGCTTAGGAGGAGGAGGAGTGGCTAGTCATCTTGAGGAGGAAGGAGAGAAGAAATATCTCTTGATTGGCATGGGCTTAGGCATGGGCAAGCATGGGTGGAAGCATGGTCAAGGTATGGCTTGAGGTATGGCCTGAGTGAAGAGAAAATTCAACATGTGACACAATTTGGGGAAGGGAATTGGCCACATATCAGCCAAGGGGGAAGGGATTTTGTTCATGTAATTGTGGTTTAAGGATGTGTTTAGGTGTTTCTTTGATTAAGGTTTTGATTAGGAGTTTGTAAGAAGGTGTTTAGGTGAGGTAATGACTAATTAAGGTTCTCAAGACTTGATTAGGGAGTGGTCTTGCTAGATTAACAAATTAAAATCATTCTTTTAGTCAAATGAAGGTATGGGCACAATTCCTTAATTTAAGGAATTAGAGAGATAAAACACTATTAAGGATTCCATGACTAGGAATCTTGAATAAGGATGTAATTAGAGTTTAACTAAGCAATCTTAGGTTCTAATTAACCTTAATAAATTATTTTGACTCTAGATTAATTATCAAAATAAATTAATCTTCGATTAGAGCCTAATATTGCTTAGATTTGTTTAATTACGTCATTAGGCTCACTATACACGTTCTAGGGGCAACATGGTAATTTTACACTAAAACCTTGGGACCTTCTAGGCCTAACTAAACATCACAAACCACTCAAAAACATCATTCCAAACTTTCTGGAAAAATTTCGGGCTCAAACGGCATCTTTTCCATGGAAAAACAGCAGGGTATTTTGGTCATTTTGAATCAAAAGTTCAGGAAACGAGATTTTCACCTCGAATATCAAGCATAACAAATATAAGCCCCTTCAAACATTTAGTTGACCCATTGAGGAGGTGCAGGTCCTGAATTCGGGCAAAAATGGCCTTAGGGCATTTTGGTCATTTGTATTCAAAGAAATAAAGGGCATTACACATTGCACTCTAAATTCTATATTAGCTAAAATATTTCTTGGTCATATTCAAGTAGTATGAAGTATTAGTGCAAGGTCACACGTAGTTGAAATTTTAGGATTTAGAGAAAATAGTGCATAAAAGATTATCATCAGAATTTTTAAAGTACTAAGACCATCACTAATATTTACTTATATGCAACTAGGTAGTCGTGCCATATCAGTGCCCTTATATAATATCAGTCATCCATCAATCATAGTGCATATATCAAAAGAGTTTACTGGGCAGCCAAAATACATCAAAATACAAAGCATAAACCCTTTAAAGTAAAGCCCATCAAAAGAATATGTATAAAAAGTCTCTATCAAAGATCAAGTGTACTAGTCAATAGATGTCTATGAAACTAATCCTAACATGGTGTGGTTAGTTGGCAGCTCCTGTGTGTCATAGAACCTTCTAGTGAAAATCATTTGCCATCGAATGATCGCCTCACCTCCAGAGGGAGAATCAGAACTAGTAGTTGAATCATCATTAAAATAGGAGGAAAGTACTGTTTGGACAATCTCCATAGGAGCTAGAGCACGAAGAGGAACTATACTGCATGGTGGCACAGCGGTAGAGGGAGGCCGGATAATCACAATATGTGCCATGTGTAATGGCAAACCATCAAACAAAAACTCTAGATCAAAAAGCTTGAGAATAGAGTTGACAAACAAGCGGTGGAAGAAAATATATACACATATCTGGTAATGTGCTATTGCAAAGAACGAATCTAAAACGGGTCATAATGCCACTATAAGTGCAGATTCTTAAGGAAAAACAAGAATGATGCCATCTATCAAATTTGAGTTAGACATGGAATACACACATAGGGATGGGAATTATAAAATTCAAGTATGGTCTCTCTTACACATACAAAAGTCATCATTTTCTACCTCAGTTACTTCAATTTGTTCACAAAAATATTTCATGCAAGTATAATGAATAACGCTAGTTATCTTAGACGTTAAAGATCTTTACCTGAAGTAGTTTCATTTTATCCATTCACTATCATTTAGAGTATACAATTCAATATGAAACATAATCATACTAACCTCAATGGAATGATAAACTCATCCATTTAGCACATAGTATAAATGGCAACTTAGGACAATTGCTACATAAACTATCTTAGCCCTTGACCTATGGTGGCTTATTCTACTTATGGGTAATAGACCGTTTTTCAAGACTAACTCATTCCTATACATGATTATTAGATTTACTTTCTCCAACTCTCACATAGATCTATTCCTAACATAATTTACTTTCCCTGACTCAATACAAGGGTAGTTAGATTTACTTTCTTCGACTTTAAGTGGATTTACTTTCTAGGTCCAAGAAAACATAATCTCATCTTTCTTTCATATAGAGACAATTGACATACATATTCACAGTTATATGCATACAACATCATGCACAAACTAACATATTACAAATGATATCAAGTCATTAACATTTAATCATAATTTCATCATACTATCTCCAGAATTCTAACCCTAATGAAAATTATGGTTAAATTACTAAACATGATTGATATAGGGTAATATAATTTCTTCAGATACAACTTGGGAATTAGATAATTTCTTTTATTCTCTTGAACTTTCTAATCTTGTTGCTAGTGTTTCAGGGAACATGGCTGATAATAACAAGACTTTAAAGGAGCTAACTGCCCAAGACTGAATTACCAACCATTGGGATCATTTACCCCGACCATGGAGTTGACTTTGAGCTCAAATCTGGACTCCTACACCACCTGCCTAAGTTCTATGGGCTATCTGGGAAACCCACACAAACACCTCAAGTAATTTCATGTGATTTGTATGACAATGAAGCCTTAGGGGGTAATGGAAGACCAAATCAAGCTAAGGGCCTTCCCATTTTCCCTTAAAGAAGCTACTAAGTCCTGGTTCTTTTACATCCCCCATGGAATAATTGATAGCTGGGCTAGCATGAAACGCATCTTTCGGAGAAATTCTTCCTAACTTCTAGAGGCGGTGCCATAAGAAAGGATATTTGTAGCATTCAACGGTTGCAAGGTAAGTCTCTATGAGTATTGGAGGGTTCAAGAGATTGTGTGCCACTTGTCCTCAACATCAAATTTCAGAGCAACTTCTTATTCAGACTTCGATAAGGGACTACTAGTTATGGAGAAGAGTCGGTGGCAGTGCCTTAGTTGACAAGACTAATGCCGTAACTAAAATCTTCATTAAAATATGGTAGAGAACTCTCGCAGTTTGGGTCCAAGAGCTTGTAGTAGTACCCATCATGTGGGTAAAGTCTCTTTGGTTAGAATAGTAAGGTGGAGAAGCTAGATGAACTAACATAATTCTTGAAATAGATTGCATTAAATCAAGTTCCTCCAAGTTAAGGCAATACAGGTATGTGGTATTTACTCCTATGAGTCATAAACTTCATATATGTGTCCTTGGTTCAGGAAAATCCTATCTAGTTGCAACTAGCAATGTATTTCCTAGTAAGCCTCAAATTTGGTAACCAAGGGGTATAATCCATACAACAATACCTACAACCCCAACTAGAGAGATCACCCAAATTTTAGATGGAACAATTCTTTTCCATAGCAACAATAGAAATATGTTCCACCATAGAGGCAACAACATAGCGGCCTGTATTTTAGCCACCACCTATCCTATAGCTTGCTAGTTCCCATTAGCCTCCAACAATACCTACCCCTCTTGCCCCTTCAGATGCACCATGGTAGGAGATGATGAAAATAATGATAGAAACACAAAGGAAACAAGAACAAGCCATGCAAGATATGAGAAATACAATTGTATAGCTAGAAAATTCCAAGCCCAGGGGGAAGTGCATCCACCATTCCTTCTCGACGTTTCCAAACCCAAGGTGAACATTTCTGTTATTGTTTTGAGGTCTAGTACAGTTTTGCATGAGGTTGTTAGTCTTTCAAAGTAGATTATAGTTGAAAATCAGTAGGATGAGACAGAGTTCAGAGTCCAGCAAGATGAGCATCACCCAGAAGAAAGTAGAAGAGAGGTAGCAAGACCCATCCCATTGCCCTTCCTCCGAGTTACAAGACCCAAGAGGTCCAATGAGTCAGAGTTCGAGAAAGACCTCTTGGAGACCTTTTGGAAGGTAAAAGTCAACATTCCTCTGTTGGATGCAATTAAGCAGGATTACCAAGTATGCCAAATTCCTAAAAGATATGTGCCCTAACAAGAGGAAGTTGAGGGCAATGATGTGGAGAGAGTGACCATGGGGGTGAAAGCCTCCTCCCTTATTCAACCAGGCTAACTCCCTATGAAGCACAATAATCCAAGCGTGTTCAATGTTCCTTACATCATTAGGAACCTACACATTAGACAAGCCTTGGCAGATCTCGGGGCCAACATTAGTATTATGCCCTGGTAGATTTGAGGCCTTGGGTGGGGTGAGCTGATAGCAACCAAATTAAGAGTCTAGTTGACTAACCATAGTATTAAAGTCTGGATGGGATATGGAAAATGTCCTTGTCCAGGTAAACAATTTAATTTTTCTTATGGACTTTTATGTTTTGGCAATGGAGGATGACCTCAATACTACCGAGCATACATTGATCTTAGGAAGACCCTCTTTAAAACTCCAAGAACCAAGATCGATGTATATGTGGGTACCTTATCCTTTGAGTGTGGGGAGATGAAGGCTCAGTTCTCTTGTCTGATGCCATGAAACACCCACCTAAAGACATTCTATCTTTAACATTGATGTCATTGACTCCTTGGTTGATGTTTATCTTAGTTTGACTAAGGATATGGATGACTTGTTGGGGGTGGTACCAGAGTTTGAATGTCCTAATTGTCATGATGCCACCAATCTATGTAGGGAGTGTGCTACTATTGATGCATCTTTGACCGGGCAAATCTTTGAAAATACTACAAAACTTTTGGCAGCAAATTGTACAAACCCTGTCATTGATACACTCAATAGTAGCAACACCACCTCTGACACCACTTTACTTTTTGTGCCTGGATTATCTTTTATCCCATAGGATATGATGATTTTGCTGTTCTAGAATTATCTAAGCTTATAGGGACAAGTATACAAGCCGCGGGGCTGCTGAACCCACCCCAATCATCTCAAATATGCATCTTTGGGAGAGGGTGAGACACTACCGGTTATCATAGTCAATGGCCTCTCTAAGACCCAAGGATAATTTGATTATTATTTTGAGAAGGCATAAGAGGGCTATTGGCTGGACCCTAGATAACATTATAAGGATTAGCCCTCCACCTCCAGGGTCCAGGATATTTCTAGGAGGAGGCTAAACCGGTTAGGTAGCCACGTGTTAGCCCAATCCATTGATGCTTGATGTGGTTAAGAAGGAAGTGACAAGGCTTTAGGCCGGCATCATCTACTCTAAGGACGTGAGTGGGTGAGACCAGATGAGGTGGTTCCAGGAATCAGGGACCATTGTGGTGAAGAATGAAAAAGGTGAGTTAGTTCCACCAGGGTGCAAAAACGGTTAGAGAGTTTGCATTGACTATGGGCTCAATCAGCCACTCAAAAGGACCATTACCCCTACCCTTCATTGATCAGATGTTAGAGAGGTTGGCAGGGAAATCTCACTACTACTTTTTTATGGCTACATAGGGTATTTTCAGATTCATGTTGCAGGAAGACAGGAGAGACCACCTTCACATGCCCCTTGGCACCTATGTTATACGCAGATGCCCTTTGGGTTTTGCAATGCACTGGCTACTTTTCAGCGGTCCATGATGAGTATCTTTTCTGATCTGGGGAGAAGTGCATGGAGGTATTTATGGATGATTTTACTATTTTATTATTCTTTTGATTATTGCTTGAGTAGTCTAGCTAGAGTGCTATAGAGATGTGTGAAGACTAACTTTGTCTTAAATTTTGAAAAATGTCACTTTATGGTGGAACGAGGTATAGTCTTAGGCCATGTAGTCTCTAGCAAGAGCATTACTATTGATCCTCTAAGATAGAAGTTTTTATGTAACAGGAATTTTTTTGTTTGAGTATAAATGACCAAAATGCCCCTAAGGTCATTTTTACTCAAAATTAAAGGACAGTTAACAGGAGTTCTTGAATGGGTCAACTCAATGTTTGAAAGGGATTATATCTGTTACATTTGATATCCGAGGTGAAAATCTTGTTTTCTGAACTTTTAGCTCAAAATGACCAAAGTACCCTTGCAATGTTTTACGCGGGTAAAGGTGCCGTTTGAGCCAAACTTTTCAGGAAGTTTGGAATGATGTTTATGAGTGGTTTTTTGATGTTTAGTTGCCAAATAGGTCAGGGCAGTTTTAGTACAAAATTACCATTTTGCCCCTAGAACGTGTACAGTGAGCCTAATGACGTAATTAAGCAAACCTAAGCAATATTAGGCTCTAATCAAAGATTAATTTATTTCGATAATTAATCTAGAGTCAAAATAATTTATTAAGGTTAATTAGAACCTAAGATTGCTTAGTTAAACTCTAATTACATTCTTTAATTCAAGATTCCTAGTCATGGAATCTTGAATAGTATTTTCTCTCCAATTCCTTAAATTAAGGAATTGTGCCCATACCTCATTTGACTAAAAAATGATTTTAAATTGTTAATCTAGCAAGATTACCCTCCTAATCAAGTCTTGACAACCTTAATTAGCTAATTACCTCACCTAAACACTTTCTTACAAACTCCTAATCAAAACCTTAATCAAAGAAACACCTAAACACATCACTAAACCACAATTACATGAACAAATTATTCCTCCCCCTTGGCTGTAAATTTTGACCGAAAACCTTTCCCCAAATTCCATCACATGTTGATTTTGTTTCACTCAAAGAACCATGCCTTAGGCCATACCTTGACCATGCTTTCAACCATGCTTGCCATGCCTAAGCTCATACCCATGTAAAGAGATATTTTTCCTCTATTTCTCCCTCTTTGGCCGTCGCCTTCTCCCCTTGGCAGCCTCCATGTTGCCAAATTTCTATAAATACCAAGCTTGGAAAAACTTGGTTACACTTTAGAAGCTTTGCCAAGTTTAGTTTTCTTGCTTTTTCTTGCATTTTCTCTCAAGTTCTCTTCATCTTGTTCATCTTCTTCTTCCTCTTAAAGAATCCTTCAACCACCACAAACCACCACAAACAACCATAAACCACCACTCCCTCACCTCAAACCATCTCTTAAACACTCAAACTTTCCATTTCCAAGCTTGCAACCTCAAGGAAAAATCATCTTCCTTGACTTTCCCCCTTGGCCGAATCCATACACACCTTCAAGAGAAGATTTTGTCTTCTCATTCCTTCAAGGATCAAGCTTCTTTCATCCTTTTCAAAGACTTCTTTAGGTAGGGGTTTTGTTTCAAAGTTTTTGCTTGTTTTTTTAAGAAAAGTTCTAGTTTTCTCTTGGTTTCAAAGCTTTCCTTTTCCTTTCTTCATTTCAGCCTTAGGGCCTTTATTGAGAATAACTTTAGCTTGATGATGAGGTTTCAAGATAATGCTCTTGTTGATGTCATGTGAGAAACCTCTAAAGCTTGAAACAACTTGGTCTTGGACCATACATGCTTGTGTTTTTCTTTCCTTTTTCTTGCTTATGCTTTTTGTTTTCCTTTCTTTTTTCCTCAAAGGTTTCGGTTTTCTCTTCCTTTTTCTTTTAATGTTTTTGGTTTCTTCTTCCTTAGTTTGAACAAAGTTTCTTAAAAATGTTAAGTAGATCACAAAAGTTTTGTTAAGAAAATTAATCATATGTTTTCAAAGAGCTCTAAGCTTACCCTTGCCAACCTTAAAGTTGGTTGGCCGTTCTAAGAGTTTTACTCTAGATTGAAGCCCATGAGCAATAAAATAAAGAATATGACTTAGTTCTTTGTATGTTTGTTTAGACAAAGTGTTGAGCTTTGTGTCCATTTTCTTGAGCTTGATGATGAAGTTCAAAACCAAAAGCTTCTTTGAAGTCTTGGTGCTAAGAACTCTAAAGCTCACTTTATGTTGTTAAGATACATATTGGGTTAAGGTTATGATGTTCCTTTAAAGTCTTGTAAGAGCTCTAGTTAAGATAAAATGAGTTGCATTCATGTTTATGTTTATGCCTTGCATAGCATGTTTATTTTGATGCCATCACTAAACTCTCAAGAATAACTAAATGAACTTGCATTATCATGTTTAAATTTCCAAGCTTGCATTTCATGTTTATATTTCAAGTCATCACTTAATCTTTAAAGATAATAATGAGGTTGCATCTCATATTTATTTTATGCTCTCACTTTATTTTCTAATGAAGAGTAAAATAAGTGCATATCATGTTTAAGTTTATGCCATCACTTAAATATCCTAGAGCTCAAAGACTTGCCCAAGTATCTTGCATAAAGTTTTAGAAAATGGAGGCATTTCAAGGATGCCATTTCGGCCTTGTGATGATGATGATGGACTTGGATGAGTTCATCTAATCATAAGTGCCCATAGTCTAAGTCTTGGAATTTTTCTAAGCTTAGGTGTACTCAAGGAACTTTATGAACAAGGTTTTATGTTTTAAATCTATTCTTTGAGCTAAATAATTTAGCTACTGACCTAGCACATATTTATGTGATTTCAATGAGATTAATTGGTTTCTAAAAGAGTTTTGAGTTCCTAAAATGATTCCAAGAGAAACTAGCAACTTATATGCTTTTAAATCATGAGATTATGTGATTATTTGATGCTTATGTTTTCGGTTTTGCCTTGTGCAATTGGCCACTGTATGAATTCTGTTTTATGGTGTTAAAATGTGTAAAATTATGTTTGAGTGAAGCAAGGAACGATTTAGGGAAGTTAGGAAAGAACAAGTAACTAAAAAGGACTTAAAATGTGAATTCTAGAACACTTAGATGCACAAATTTGTAATTCTGTTTCAGCATAATTGGACTTAAGAAAATTGGTTTATAATTAGTGGATATGTGTAGGAATCCCTCATAATTGGTTTAGGAGTTGTTAATAGAGCCTTAGGCGAAAGCGGAACTTAGAAATGGTTAAAGACGGAGATTCTAGGACCCTATAATCATAAGGCAAAATTCTACCCAAAATAACTAGAGCTGTTTGGTTATGTTATAAATCATAAACATTAGAGGAAATTATAGGTAATGATCCCTTAGGTGATATAAAAATTCAAAATGAAGGTTAGGATAATTGGAACACAAGTTTAAGACCCGTAAGGGTCAAAGCATAAGACACATGAGATAGGAGGTGTGATGTGAGCATGAGACCGAGTGGGCATACTCATGATGATGTGAATATGTCATTACCATGAACATAACACTATATGTGTATTGGTGGCATGTTGTTGTGATGATGTGGTATGCTATGCTTGAGATGCATGAGAATACGGAATATAAATGAGTTAGGAAAGTATGCTCCTATGAATTAGAGATTTATTTAATTGAGAAAGTTCCATGAGAATGATATGTGTGATTGAGTTATGTGGCATGACTCAAATTTGAGGAAATTGGAGTGTAGTCGTTATGCCAAAATTTCGTCAAATTAGGGACTTGAGAAAGTTTTGAAAAGAAAGATTTTATATGTGACATGCCGAGATGCATTTCTCCTGCTACGGTGAGGAGAAAGGAAACCCGTGGAGGGTATGGTCGTGGGGCCATACCAAAGCGGACAATGTCACTGGTCTTAACCAGATGATGCATTTTGCTGAGATGTACTTCTCTTGCTATGATGAAGAGAAAGTAAAACCGTGAGGGCATCGACATTAGCTTGCCAAAGCGGACAAAGTCACTGGTCTTAACCAGCTGATTTTAGAGAAGGAAGAAAGTCCCATGATGGGTGATTCTTAGGTCCCCTGCCGTACTCTTGGAGTCGGGATTACTATTTTTATGATTATGATTCGCTTATCAAGAGGATAAGTAAGAACTAGTGATGACTAGTTAAGGTATGAGCTCATAGCCTATTATCGGGTCGGTTACTTGTTTTAAAGATCATGATGTCACAAGTTTGAAAAATGAGAAAAGATGAGAAGTATCTTGCTTATGAAAATGAAAGGTTGATCATGAGAAGTTACATGCCACATATATGTGATTTAATTGTTGATGATATGTTTTATTGTTGCTATGTATTGCCATGCATTCATGTTCTATATGCTGCATGCATGCATTAAGATTCATCATAAAAGACACGGACCTTGGATAATTACTTTTATGAAAACCTCATAATGAACCTTTGAATGCTTAACCTTTTTATAATAAACCCAAGGTTCTTGGGACGTGAACGATAACACTAGGATAGAAGGTTTCCCTCCTGAGATTCTTTAGCAAGATTCTCACCCCCTTCTCTTTGTTTATCTTTCATTACGTCTCCAAACCGCGATGACGTCGTTCGTGATTTTCATTGACACCCCGATATGGGAGGTGCACTACGACCCAGATCATTAGTCCTACCATTTCGAGGGTTGTTATGCCATGCACACTTTTGCATACATGGGACACCCATTTGCTTTTCCGGTCTCCGGCTTCGCTTCACCCGACTTCCCCTATGGCGATGATTTGATCTTCGAGAGGATGCGACCCCATGATGGGCAGACTCTGCCCGATCATCATCTTTAGTGGTGCATGACTATCCGGAGTACGTGCCCCTCATACGTCGTTGTGGGAGGACCTCTGAGGACTCCCGATCCTTATTCGGAGGATTCTCCCTTCAGTGCCTTTGGCCGGGTAGGGGTAGCGAGGACACAATCTCTAAGCGAGGCCTATGAGGCGTGTACGTCAGCCTAGAGGCGCCTTCCGAGGAGGCCACATCGCTCCGCCGATCCGCATGCCCACGCCCCCTCTTCGTTGGTCCATATCCAAAGAGCTTGGGTTTGCGGGCTATATCTCCTCTGCAAAGAGTACGTCTTCTGTGGGCTTTTAGAGGGAGAGTTGATTTTAGCTGGTAATATCTTTTGAGGGCTTTTTCCATGTATCGCAGTTTATGTTTCCTATTTTCTTTCTTGTACTTTATGTTTCATGTCCTGCAACTCTCCCATTCTTATGTGGGTATGACTTTACGTTATTATTTCAGTTATGTACTAAACTATGGTGATTAATATTATGATGGATGTTTTATGATTGAGGTGTTCTTTGTTGCTTTTGTATTGCATGATTTATTTCTCTTCTACTTTACGTTTTGCTCATATTGTACGTGATGGCTCGCACTTTGTTTTACGTATTCCATTTCAAAAAAAAAAATTTACCTATATTTTTCTAAGTAATTTTACAAACAAGTTTTAAAGGGAAGTAATAACTAATAATTAATCTTAATACGTCCTAGGCGTGTTGGGTTAAATATTAAGGTGTTACATTTTACCTCTTTGCCTCACCCTTCATGGATGCGGGAGATTATTCTTTTCTTAGTCATCAGGTTTCTATAGGAGGTTCATTAAGGATTTTAGCAAAATTGCCCAACCTCTCACCTCCCTCCTGTAGAAAGTTGCTGAGTTTATTTTTGATGACAAGTGCAAGGAGGCATTTAAAGGTTGAAGAAGGCCTTGACCACCACTCTAGTCATCCAACCACCTGAATGGAGTCAACCATTTGAGCTCATGTGTGATGCCTTTGATCATGCAGTGGATGCTATACTTACACGTGGATAGGTAAGGTTCCTCATGCTATTTACTATGCTTCTAGGACCTTGGCTCCTCAGGTCCAACTACACCACTCCTGAGAAAGAGCTCCTAGCTATTGTCTTTACTTTGGATATGTACACCCTAAAAATTATTTAAAAATTTATTTGAGTTTTATTAGTCATAATTTTAACAATCTAACAATATAGCAATGATGAGGATGGCCCAATGGACCTATCAAAAAAAAAAAATTTTGGGCTGGGGTCAATAGTAACCTAGCGGGCCACAAGCTCGTAAGATAACCAAACTCAGTCAGGACCAAGAACCCGAACATGAGAAAGAGATGGTTAAGGTTAGAAATGGTAATGAATGAGAATTTATACCTAGAGTTAAATTTAGGGTAATATAGATTACTCGGATATGGTATTTACCCGTTTAGTAAAATATCGATGTATAGTTTCTTACACCAAATGAAACTTGCAATGCAAGTTTGCCATCCAACTGGACAAGTGTATGGCTTAGAAGAAGCCACACAATTGCCACTTTATTAGGACTAATATGATGCTTACAAAAATTACCACATTTATCTTTAAGAGAAAACATTTTGTACTTGAAATTACTATGCATTATGTCATAAACTCATAAGATCAACATCTTATCATTTCCTTTCATGAAAATTTCGGCCAAGACAAGAGCTAAACAGCCACCATTGTTGTCTTTCTTCTTCATAAGCTCAAGTTTTAATTTCAAATCACCAAAACACTTGCCCAAAGTTACAAAAATTATAAACTTCCTTCACCAAAGTTATTCCACTCATCAATACCTACACATCTAACCGATTAAAATCTCAAAACTCCATCAATTCTCACTTTGATACCTAACTTCCTTACTACCTAGAGGAGGTTTGGTGTGTGATTGGGAGTCCTTAGAGTGAGAAGAGGAATCAAGGGGCGCATCCTTTGGAGCATAGAGCTCAAGAGCTTTCAAAGTAGGGGTTTCTTTACCATTTCTTCTCAAATTTACTCTAATCTATTTTGGTTGATCTAGGTCCAAAATTTCTGGTTATAGTGATTGATATTATGTTGATATTGATGCATGAATTTTGATGGAGTGTTTGAATGAAGTTAAAAATTCATTTTTGTCAAAAGGAATTTTGGTCTTTGTCCTTGGATTTTCGGTTTTTACACAGGCAGCTATTGAAATTGAATTTTCTGGTATATTTGTGGGTATTTTTGTGAGCTATAAAAATTATATGTGGGAGTTAACATCTTAAAATAACTACATGAATTTTCTTGGGGGTTGATTTTAAGGTTTACTGCCTCAAAAAAATCAGAAACCGAAATGAGACTGATATTGTCTTGATTGTTGAAATTGAAGCAATAAGATTGTCCGATTTTATTACCATAGCAAATGATTAAATTAGCCCTTGAAATTTTTACACAAAGTTAATAACATATTTAGTATCACTCTAAATTTTATTTTGCATTGATTCAATCATTTGCTAGGGTTAAAAATTATAAGAACTCTGTCTAATCTGTGAATTAGTGGTCCTGACCACTAAATTTGTACAATTTACTGAAGGAGTTAGAGCTCCGTTTGTGTTGAAATTTTTACAGGACCTCTTAGACACATTGAAGTGTTATGGAGAATTTTTGTGGGCCTTGAATCACCCATGTGGTAGGGAAAATAAATTTTGCTACTTAAGCACAAATCTGCCATTATGCTAAAAATGAATTGATGCTTTGAGTTGATGAAATAATGACATCTTGTACTAGTATGACCTCAGCACAAGAATATGAATATGTATATTTGAGCATATGAACTCAATGATGAGGTTAGCCACACATAGATATGATTGCTTATTACAATTGCTCATATGCAAAAGAAAAGCATAAGATTATGTTTCTTGGGCTGGAGAAAGTAATTCCTGGTTGTAGGGAAAGTAAACTTGACTACCAAGAAAGAATAAGGTTTATAATTCTTGGGTTGGAGAAAGTAAATCCGGTTTGTCGGGGAAAGTAAACTTGTCTACCCTTGAATTGAGTAAGGGAAAGTAAACCTGACTAAGAATAGGTTTGTATGAGAATTGGAGGAAGTAAATCCAATGATCATATATAGGAATGAGGTTCAATCCAAAAAATGCAATCTATTACCCTAAAGTAGTCTTTCATCTTATGTGCTAAGTGAAGGATTTTAGTATCAATATTTAGGCCAATATGTTAAGTTGTGATTTAGCAGTATAGGATTTATATGATGTTGAGTAGTATGATATGTGATTGAATAATAAAAGCTACCCACTTGGAAGGATGATTTTACAACTTTAAAATGAATACTTAATATATCCTATGATCACATTTTCTTGATAACGGAAATGGCTCGGACGATGACGATAACATTATGATTATGTATATTCGGGGTACTAGGAATTTTAGAATTCTCACCCTACTTGTTTGTGTTTCCATGTCGTTTAGGTTGATTCTGAGGATAGTGAAGGCTACAAGAAAGACTAAATTGTAGTTTCTATAGTTTAGTTGTGGGAACTCATATCTATTGTACATAGTTATACATATATGTATGTCTATAAATGTAGTAAAGAACCTATGTGGATTAAAGCTCATAGAAGAGCTTCCTTTTATACTTGACTTGTATTAAATAGATACGTTGTTTCTTGCAATATATTTTGATAGAACCACAAGTTAGTTAATACACGATTCGACTGATTCTTGCTATAGATAATTAAGAAAGGCTAACAAATCTATAAGCAACAACTCTCAACTATGATGCCATGACTTAAGGATGAGGTCGTACTTGAGAGGATGTTACATTATGGTCAAGGTCATCCTAGTAGGACCTTGAGGAATGGACTGGCTATCTTCCTTAGTAAGTGTCATACATTATAATTCTATAAATGTATATGACATGGTTAGGAATGTTGTGGGTTGTTGCCACACTTAGCTTGGTATTGAGCCTGATCAACTTAATAATTCTTGTTTGGTGTGATAGGAACTGATGACTTCAAATCAGCATACTAGGAATGGTACCAAAAACGAAGCGGGTATGATGGATAGTTTTCGCGAAATGGCAGCTTCCATGAGAGAACAAGCTATGGCAGCCAACGGGATGATGGAAATGTTGGATCAATATGTCGAAGGAAATCCAATTGGGAACCTTGGAGGAGCAGAAGTGGACATAGAATACCAGAAGTTTGCAGAGTTCAGGGAGGCAAACCTCCCATATGAGGAGCTTTGATCCAAACAAAGCGAAGAATAGATTAAGGTGAGAAATTTTCTCATTTTGTCCTTACATAAGATCCAAAGTGGTTTTTGCTACCTACATGTTAGAAGCGATGCCAAATTCTAGTGGGTTAGCACCAAGGGATTATTTGAAGTGTCCCAAATTAAAGTTGCCTGGGATATCTTCAAGGAAGCTTTCTAGCACAAGTATTTCCCTATTTCGGTGAGAAATGCAAAGGACTGGAATTCATGGCGCTTAAGTAAGGATCCATGAGTATAAGCTGAGTACGGCCAAGTTTGAAAAGCTTTGCAAGTTTTCTACTATCTAGAGTGTAATCCTGATAAAACTTGGAAGTGCATGAAGTATGAGGGAGGTTTACGTGAGGACATTGAAGCTCCTCTGGGACTCTTAAAGATTCGGGATTATGCAACCTTGGTAAACAAGTGCCATCATGCAGAGGACTATAACAAGAGTTCAAGGTCGCCCATCTGCTAAGAACCCTTCTAACAAAAGGCTGCCACTTGAAGGAGACTATGAGGATGATTAGCCCTTAAAAGTTGTTTCAACTAAGTCTACAAAAGGATAAACGGCAAAGGCGTAGGCCATGCCCAAAATGTAGAAGAGATCACGGGAATAGACCTTGCTTGGCTGGACAAAATGTGTCCTACCTCTATGAGAAGCAGACGCAAGATTTGGGAGTGCCCAGATAGGCATTCAAATCCGACTACCAAACCACAACAACAAAGTATGGTCTTCACCACAAGTGCTGAAAGGATGTCACCACCTAAAAATTTGACCTAAGATAGGAACGTTTAGAATTTGATTGAATTGTTTGAACAATGTGTGAATTCCTTGTTTGATTTATGGAATTTGTCTTTTAAAATTATTTTCAAATGAATTTTGAGGGCAAAATTCTTTTTAAGGTGGGTGGTAATGTACACCCTAAAAATTATTTAAAAATTTATTTGAGTTTTATTAGTCGTAATTTCAATAATCTGACAGTATAACAATGATGAGGATAGCCCAACGGACTCTCAAAAAAAAAAAATTCGAGCTAGGGTGAATAGTAACCTACGGGCCACCCAGGCTCATCAGACAACCAAAACCCAGTCAGGAGGGAAGTCAGGGACTAAGAAAATAGATGGTTAAGGTTATAAATAGTAAGGAATGAGAATTTATACCTAGAGTTAAATTTCGGGTGATATAAGATTACTCGGGTATGGTATTTTATCCATTCGGTAAAATATCGATGTCCAGTTTCTTCAGAATGAAACTTGCAATGCAAGTTTTCCACCTAACTAGACAAGTGTATGGCTAAGAAGAAGCCACACCATTGCCACTTTATTAGGACCAATAGGATGCTTACAAAAATTACCACATTTATCTTTAAGAGAAAACATTTTGTACTTGAAATTACTATGCATTTTGTCATAAACTCATAAGCTCAACATCTTATCTGAGTTCCTTTCATGAAAATTTCGGCCAAGACAAGATCTAAACAGCCACCATTGTTGTCTTCTTCATAAGCTCAAGTTTTAACTTCAAATCATCAAAACACTTGCCCAAAGTTACAAAAATTACAAACTTCCTTCACCAAAGTTATTCCACTCATCAATATCTACACATCTAACCGATTAAAATCTCAAACTTCCATCAATTCTCACTTTGATCCCTGACTTCCTTACTGCCTAGAGGAGGTTTGGTGTGTGATTGGGAGTCCTCAAAGTGAAGAGGAATCAGTGTAACGCCCGAATTTATTTGTTTAGTACAAATGACCAAAATGCCCTGAGGTCATTTTTCCAGAATTAAAGGACAGTTGCCCAGGTAATTCTCGAATGGGTCAACTCGATGTTTAAAGGGGATTATATTGTTATGAATGATATAGAGGTGAAAATCTCGTTTTCTGAACTTTCAGCTCAAAATGACCAAAATACCACTCCTGTGTTTACACGGGTAAAAGGTGCCGTTTGAGCCCAGAATTTTCAGGAAGTTTAGAATGATGTTTTTAAGTGATGTTTGATGTTTAGTTGAGTCCGGAAGGTCCCGGGAAGTTTTAGTGCAAAATTACCATTTTGCCCTAGAACGTGTCCAGTGAGCCTAATGACGCAATTAAGCAAACCTAAGCAATATTAGGCTCTAATTGAAGATTAATTTATTTTGATAATTAATCTAGAGTCAAAATGATTTATTAAGGTTAATTAGCACCTAAGATTGCTTAGTTAAACTCTAATTGCATTCTTTAATTCAAGATTCCTAGTCATGGAATCTTGAATAGTGTTTCTCTCTCCAATTCCTTAAATTAAGGAATTGTGACATACCTCATTTGACTAAGAAAATGAATTTAATTTGTTAATCTAGTATGACCACTCCTAATCAAGTCTTGACACTCCTAATTACCCAATTACCTCACCTAAACACCTTCTTATAAACTCCTAATCAAAACCTTAATCAAAGACACACCTAAACACAACTTTAACCCACAATTAGATGAAGTAATTTTCTCTCTTTCTTGACCTTAAGTGGCCGGCCACTCCACCCTCCATAGCCCATCATGTGTTGTTTCAATTACACTCAAGAGCCATACTTCAAGCCATGCCTTGCCCATACCTCACCATGCCTTCAACCATGCTTACAACCATACCTTTGTAAGAGATATTTCTTCTCTCCTTCCTCCTTAAGAGTGGCCGTTCCTCTTCCCCCATGGAAGCCTCATTATTGAAAATTTCTATAAATACCAAGCCTTGATAAACCTTGTCACACTTTGGTTCATTTGTTAAGTTTACACTTCTTGCAAAATTCTCTCATTTCCTCTCAAACTCCCTCACTTTGGCTAAGTTCTTCCTCAAGATTTCAAGAGGATTTCCGTCTCATTTCATCAAGAAAACAACTTCCTTACATCTCTCTTCAAGACTTCTTTAGGTAGGGGTTTTGTTTTAATGTTTTGCTTGTTTTTTTAAGAAAAGTTCTAGTTTTTCTCTTAGTTTCAAACTCTTTTCCTTCTTTCTTTTTCATTTGGGCCAAGAGGCCATTTTATGAGAATAACATGAGCTTGATGATGAGGTTTCAAGATAATGACTTGTTGTTGTCATGTGAGAAACCTCTAAAGCTTGAAACAACTTGGTCTTGGACCATACATGCCTTGATTTCTTTCTTTTTCCTTGATAAAATTTTCGATTTTCTTTTCTTTCCCTCTTCATGATTTCGGTTTCCTTTGCCTTGGTTTGAACAAAGTTTGCTAAAAATTGTAAAGTAGATCACAAAAGTTTTGTTAAGAAAAATTAATCCTGAGATTTCAAAAAGCTCTAAGCTTACCCTTGCCAACCTTAAAGTTGGTTGGCCATTCTAAGAGTTTTACTCTAGATTGAAGCCCATGAGCAATAAAATAAAGAATATGAGTAGTTCTATTTGTGTTTGTTTTGCTAAAATGTTGGTATTCTTGTTTTAATCTACTTTCTTGAGCTTGATGATGAAGTTCAAACCAAAGTCTTCTTTGAAGACTTGGTGTTAAGAACTCTAAAGCTTATCTTCCATTGTTAAGATACATGTTGAGTTGAGGCTATTGATGTTCCTCTAAAGTCTTGTAAGAGTTGTTAAGATAAAATAAGTTGCATTCATGTTTAAGTTTATGTCTTGCATCTCATGTTTATTTTGATGCCATCACTAATCTCACAAGAATAAATAAATGAACTTGCATTACCATATTTAAATTCCCAAGCTTGCATTTCATGTTTATATTTCAAGTCATCACTTAATCCTTAAAGATAATAATGAAGTTGCATCTCATATTTATTTTATGCTCTCACTTTACTTTGTAATGAAGAGTAAAATGAAGTGCATAGCATGTTTAAGATTATGTTATCACCTAAATACTCTAGAGCTCCAAGACTTGCCCTAAGTACCTTAAAAAGGAAATCTTAACCATGATAAGTGGATATGTTTAGTGTAAAACAAGGATGGTTTGATTTTGTAAAATGAAAGGTTGATTTCAGAAAAATGTTGGAAAAATGTTTTATGAGGTCTCAAGGTGCTTAAATGGTTTGAAATGTGTCAAAAATCATGTTTTCTCAAATTCGAAGGTCCTGGTAATCGATTAACGCTTATGTAATCGATTACCAAGTGATTTTGAAGGGTTTTTAGTTCTGGTAATCGATTACCAAAGACTATGTAATCGATTACCAAGGCTATTCTTCATGCCCAAAGGGTCCTCAAACCCTGTAATCGATTACCTGTTAGTGTAATCGATTACTGAATGTTCTTTATTTTAGGAAACGGATTTAACCCTAAGTAATTGATTACCCTACTATGTAATCGATTACCCGGTTGTTTTAAACCCAGAATAAATTTAGCTCCTGGTAATCAATTACGAGTCACATGTAATCGATTACCAAAACACCTTTTGCTCCTGAAATTGTCCCAAGAGAAAACTAGCAACTCGTATGCACTTTTAACATGAGTTTATGTGATCATGTGTGATGAACATTTTTGGCTTTCTATCTTATTCTTTGTGGCCACTATATAAATTCTGTTTAAGGAGTAGAATGCGTAATATTATGCTTGAGCGAAGTGAGGAACATTTTCGGAGGATTGGTGAGACTAAACAAATAGGGAGAATTTAGAACTAGAATCTTAAAGCACTTAGACACAAGAATAATAACTTTTATTCCAGCATAATTAAGCTTAAGGAAGATGGTTCATAACTAGTGATTATGCCTAGGAGTTGAACATAGAATCTTAGGCGATGATAGAACTTAGAAAAGAGTTTAAGGCATAGATTCTAGAATCCCGTAGTTGAATAAATGATCTTGATGAGTAATCTATATAATGCTATTGGATGAATTAGTGAGCATAATGTTAGAAGAATTATAAAGAACAATCCCTAAATGTGATAAAGACTTGTAATGGGTGATAAGATTTCTAGAAAAGAATTAGACCGATAAGGGCCAAAGCATAAGACACCATGAGATAGGAGGTGTGATGTGAGCATGAGACCGAGAGAGAGTATATTCTTAATGACGTGAACATGATTACATTTCAAGTATGAAACCTTATGTGTATAATTGACATGTTGATATGATGAAGTGTTGTGCCATGTATTTGAGATGCATGAGGTTTCGAAATATGCATGAGATTGAAGAATATGCTCTTGTGAACTAGAAAGTTATTAATTTGAGAAAGTTCCATAAGAATGATGCATGTGATTGAGATTATGTGGCATGACTCAAATTTGAGGAAATTCGGAGAGTAGTGTTATGCTGCCGAATTTCCGTCAAATTAAGAGACTAAAGAAAGTTTTTGAAAAACATGATGTTTAAGGTGACACACAGAGATGTACTTCTCCTGCTAGGAATAAGAGAAGGTTAAAGGTGAGGGCATAGACATTAGCCTACCAAAGCGGACAAAGTCGCTGGTCTTAACCAAGTCGATGCGTTTCGAAGAAGGAAAAAGTCCCATGATGGGTGATCCTTAGGCCCCCTGCATACTTCTGGAGTCGAGATTATGATGATTATGATTATGATTATGTTTATGATTCACTTATCAAGAGGATAAGTAAGAACTAGTGACGACTAGTTAAGGTATGAGCTCATAGCCTAGTTTAAGGGGTGCGGTTACTATTATGTTTGGTGTCATAAGATTAAGATGAAGGAATGATGTTCAAAGAGAAGTTTCATGCCACTTATATGTTGATTGATTATTGCTTGGTTTTCCTAAAAGTCCTGTCATGCATCCATGAACTATTATGTTGCATACATGCATTAAGATTCATTATAAAAGACATGGACCTTGGATAAATATCTTTTGTGAAAACTTCATAATGAACCTATGCATGCTTAACCTTTTCATAATAAACCCAAGGTTCCTGGGGACGTAAACGATGACACTAGGATAGAGGATTTTCCTGAGATTCTTTAGCAAGATTCTCACCCCTCTCTCTTTTCTCTTCCGCGTCTCCAGGCTGCGATGGCGTCATTCGTGATTTTTGTTGATAGCCCGTGTGGGAGCTGCACTTGATAGGATCACCAGTCATACCATTTCGAAGGTCGTTGTGCTATACACATTTTTGCATACATGGGACGCCCATTTGCCTTTCCGGTCTCCAGTTTCCCTTCACCCGACTTCTCCCTTGGCGATGACATGATGTTTGAGAGGACGTGACCTCGTGATGGGCGGAGTCGCCGTCGCCATCATCCTCGCTGTGCGTGATTCTCAGGAACGTACCCTCATACGTCGTTGCGAGGACCTCTCAGAGGACTCACCGCCGATCCTTATTCGGAGGATTCCGCCCTTTGGTGCCTTGCGGCTGATAGGGGTAGCGAGGACACGGTTTCGCTGAGGCCTATGAGGCGTGTACGTGAGCAGGAGAGGCGCCCTCGCCAAGGTGGTCACGTCGCTCCACCGATTCGCATGCCCATCCCTCTTCGGTGGGCCACATTCGAGAAGCTTCGGCAGTTCGTAAGTTACATATCTCCGTTCGAGGATTAGCATCGTCCGAGGCTGTTGGAGGAGGGTTGCTTTTGTGGGGAATATCTTTTGGGGTGTTTCATGTATTCGTTGTTATGTTTCTTATTTCTCTTATTGTCCTGCAACTCTCCCACTTATATGGGTAAGACTTTATGCTTTCCTTTATATTTCTCTAGTGACGTACTAAACTATGTTAGTTAATGTTATGAGGAATGTTTTCATGATTGATGTGTTCTTTATGGCTTATGATTTGTATGATTTATTTATTCTTCCGCTTCACGTTCCGTTTATGTTATACGCAAAGGCTCGCATTTTGTTTCACGTGTTTCCTTTCAAAAAAAAAATTTACCTATTTTCCGCTAAGTATTTTGTAAATGAATTTAAAGGGAAGTAATAACTAATAATTAATCTAAGTACGTCCTAGGCGTGTTGGGTTAAATATTAGGGTGTTACATCAAGGGGGCATCCTTTGGAGCATAGAGCCCAAGAGCTTTCAAAGTAGGGGTTTCTTTACCTTTTCTCCTCAAATTTACTCTAATCTATTTTGGTTAAGCTAGGTCTGAAATTTCTAGTTATAGTGATTGATATTATGTTGATATTGATGCATGAATTTTGGTGGAGTGTTTGGATGAAGTTAAAAAAATCATTTTTGTCAAAAGGAATTTTGGTCTTTGCTGCTGGATTTTCGATTTTTACACATGCAGCTGTTGAACTCGAATTTTCTGGTATACTTGTGGGTATTTTCTTGAGCTACAAAATTTATATGTTGGATCTAACATCTTAAAATAACTACATGAATTTTCTTGGGTGTTGATTTTAAGGTTTACTACCTCAAAAAAATCAGAAACCCAAATAAGACTAATGCTGTCTTGATTGTTGAAACTGAAGCAATAAGATTGTCCAATTTTATTACTATAGCAAATGATTGAATTAGCACTTGAAATTTTTACACGAAGTTAATGACATATTGAATTACCACTGTAAATTTTATTATGCATTGATTCAATCATTTTCTAGGGATAAAATTATAAGAACTCTAGTCTAATCTGTGAATTAGTGATCCCTGACAACTAAATTTGTACAATTTACTGAAGGAGTTAGAGTGCTCCGTTTGTGTTGAAATTTTTACAGGACCTCTTAGACACATTGAAGTGTTATGGAGAATTTTTGTGGGCCTTGAATCACCCATGTGGTAGGGAAAATAAATTTTGCTACTTAAGCACAAATCTGCCATTATGCTAAAAATGAATTGATGCTTTGAGTTGATGAAATAATGACATCTTGTACTAGTATGACCTCAGCACAAGAATATGAATATGTATATTTGAGCATATGAACTCATTGATGAGGTTAGCCACACATAGATATGATTGCTTATTACAATTGCTCATATGCAAAAGAAAAGCATAAGATTATGTTTCTTGTAAAGAAGTAAATCCGGTTTGTCAGGGAAAGTAAACCTGACTATCAAGAAAAGCATAAGGTTTATAATTCTTGGGTTGGAGAAAGTAAATCCGGTTTGTCAGGAAAAGTAAACCTAGCTACCCTTGAATTGAGTCGGGGAAAGTAAACCTGACTAAGAATAGGTTTGTATGAGAATTGGAGAAAGTAAATCTAATGATCATGTATAGGAATGAGCTTATCCTAAAATAGAGTATTACCCTCCAGTAGTCATTCATCTTATGTGCTAAGTGAAGGATTTTAGTATCAATATTTAGGCCAATATGTTAAGTTGTGATTTAGTAGTATAGGGTTTATATGATGTTGAGTAGTATGATATGTGATTGAATAATAAAAGCTACCCACTTAGAAGGATGATTTTACAACTTTAAAATGAATACTTAATATATCCTGTATGATCACATTTTCTTGATAAACGAAGTCGCTGGGACAATGACGATGACATTATGATTATGTATATTCTGGGATACCTTACTGGGAATTTCAGAATTTTCACCCCTACTTGTTTGTGTTTCCATGTCATTTTCAAGTTGATTCCAAGGACAGTGAAGTAGCTACAAGATAGACTAAATTGTAGTTTCTATAGTTTAGTTGTGGGAACTCATATCTATTGTACATAGTTATACATATATGTATGTCTATAAATGTAATAAAGAACCTATGTGGATTAAAGCTCATAGAAGAGCTTCCTTTGTCCTGGACTTGTATTAAATAGATACGTTGTTTCTTGCAATATATTTTGATAGAACCACGACTTAGTTAATACACAATTCAACTGATTCTTGCTATAGATAATTAAGAAAAGTTCGCAAATCTATAAGTAATAACTCTCGACTACGATGCCATGACTTAAGTATGAGGTCGTACTTGGGAAGATGTTACAAGATAAATTTCGCTCTTACTTGCCAGGCTCTAAAGTGGTGGTGTACTCAACCATGAGGCCCTTAAGTACTTGTTAAAGAACTGGAAGCCAGGAATAGGCTCATTAGATGGATGCTACTACTCAGGAATTTCATTTGGATATTAAGAATAAGAGTGTAGCTGAAAACTTAGTCGCAGACCATCTCAGCAGGCTTGAGGATCTTGGCCTGAACAACAGACCTCTCAATGATAATTTTCTTGATGGCAGCTGATGAGTGTGTTTGTTGTTCTGTGGTATGCTGATATCTTCAACTACTTGGTTGCTAAAGTGAGTCCCTCACATTTTTCCTCAGCTCAATTCACAAAGTCGAAAAGTGATGCAAAATACTATGTGTGGGATGATCCTTACCTTTGGAAAATATGCAGTGACCAAGTAGTTCGACGATGTGTGCCCTCCAGGGAATTTGAGTCCATACTCAGGTTTTGTCACACTTATGCAAGTGAAGGCCATTTTGGCCGCCAACGCACTGCTCGGAAAGTATTAGACTCGGGTTTTTATTGGCCTACCTTGTTCAAAGTTGCCTATAATTTTTGTAAGTCTTGTGGGCGTGCCAAAGGACGGGAATATCTCTTCACGGAATGAAATGCCCCAATAACCTATACTATTTTTTGTGAAGTTTTTGATGTTTGGGGCATTTTATTTTATGGGTCCTTTCCAGTTCCTTTGGCTATGTTTACATCCTTCTTATTGTGGATTATGTTTCAAAGTGGGTGGAGACAATTGCCACCTGGACTAATGATTCTTCTATAGTTGTCTCTTTTGTCCACTCCCATATTTTCTAGGCTTAGCATGCCTAGGGCCATTATTAGTGACCAGGGCGCACTTCTACAACCGAAGCATGGAAGCTCTACTCCATAGATATGGGGTTGTTCATAAGGTATCCACTCCTCACCACCCCAAACTAATGGAAGGCTGAAGTGTCTAACTGGGAAATCAAGAGAATCCTAGAAAAGACTATGAAGCCCAATAAAAGGACTGGAGCATAAGGTTTGATGATACTTTATGGGCATATCGCACTGCCTACAAGATGCCCATTAGAATGAGCCCTTTTAGCCTTGTTTTTGGAAAAGTGTATTGTCTGCCATCGAAATGATGCATGAAGTTTGCTGGGCCATAAAGCGTGCAACATGGATCTAGGAAGGGCTAGTATAGCCCAAAAGTTCAGTCTAAGAATTGGAGGAGTTGATGTTTGAGTCCTATGAGAACTCTCAGTTGTATAAGGAGAGAACTAAAGTGTTCCATGATGGGAATACCTTGAGAAAAGAGTTCCATAAGGGGTAGCTAGTGCTCCTCTACAACTCCTAGTTGAAGCTGATACGGGAAGTTGAGGTCTCGATAGGATAGACCTTTCAAGGTCACCAAGGTGCACCCTTTTGGTGTAGTGGAAATTCGAGGACCCGAATCCAAAGTTCATTTTCAAGTCAACGGGTCTCAGCTAAAGGTGTATCATGAAGCTTCCATGGATATGGGGGTTGAGGCAAAGATTAAATTGGTGCAAGCCATTTAGCCTGCTTAGAGGGGGAGCCTACATGTCCAACTTCAGACGTTAAAGTAAAGTGGGGTGGGAGACAACCCACCATTTAGTTTTGCTTTCCTCTTATTTCTTTTCCCTTTTTTTGTCTATTTTGTTGTTTTCATTGTTTATGGAATGTCAGGTTAATAAGGTTCGGCACAAAAGCCTGAGGTGTTGCAGTAATTTCCTCCAAAATAATGCAGATGACCTACTTTGGAGACCGCTATGGCGGTCAGGTAAGTTTTCTTATTTTCCAATTTCTCGTTATTTAAAAAAGGGGGGCTAAGTTTCATTTAGGGCAAAGGAGGAATAACGGGACCACTATAGCGGTTCCCATCCACTATATCGATCATCAGGTCATGCAATTTGAATACAAGTAAAGCACGAGGGGAGTACAACTCAATCTTTGTTTTCTTCTTCTTCTTCTACGTTACCCCCCAACTCTCTCAACTTAAGGCTGTGACCATTCACAACTCCTTCTCTCCAACCTCATTTCTCTTCCATTTTACACCAAGTTCATTTTCTTTCTTTTCCCTCCTACTACTCTCCTGATTGGGT
This sequence comes from Dalbergia oliveri, assembly GCA_030441495.1. NCBI lineage: Eukaryota > Viridiplantae > Streptophyta > Magnoliopsida > Fabales > Fabaceae > Dalbergia > Dalbergia oliveri. The sequence continues at coordinate 36,104,688 of JAMLFY010000004.1, read as the reverse complement.
TCTATTTTTGAGGTGTTTCCATCAGTTTTGTGGGGTTTATTGTTGGTGGATTTCACAATGCCTACCAGGTTTTTGTGAAAATGCTTGAATGAAATTTTACCTCTGCCTTTGGGTTATTCATTCCGTCTTGGGATTACCTTTTTTTCACTATTACTTATGTCACTCTCTTACACTAATTAGTGACCCTTTGACTGAAATTACTAACCCCCACCAACACCCCATACTTTTGTTATTCTTTTATTTCTTAGCCATCCTACTTGTGCATTGTTTTTATTTGCTTGATTAACATTGAAGTGGGTTTCATGCACGTTTTATGTCTCTTTTAGGCATGGCATGAAAGAGACAAGGGTAAAGGGAAACGCCCCATGTTGAGGGCGGTAATGATGTTGATGATCCTCTCCCCTGCTAAGCACCCATTCGGTTCATTCACCTAGCAACGAGCAAAAACATCTAATAGTTATCAAGGATCATCCACTCCTGGTAGAAACCTCATTTGATTTTAGAGGGGTGGAGGACCTAGCTAAGAGAATCCTCCATGATATTGAGGATAATGGATGAGGATTTCTATTGGAGGCCCTGACACAGTTAATGCTTCATTGGTCCTGGAGTTTTATTCTCGCTGGTGGCAGCCAACTCAATCTCAAGTTTATTTACAAGGACGCCAGATTCAGTTAGCCCCCATGCCCTTCCTGGATTCCTTGCAGATCAACATCGCTTCCTATGATCGCGGCCTCGTGACTACCAGCTCTTTTTGCAATAGCTAGCTGATATGGATAAGGATATGATGAAGGATAAGATCACCTACTAGGGCACGGAGTGGATTCATAACCCCAGTTCCTCCCACTCATCTAAAAAGCTCCCTTCTAAATTTTGAGGCCTGATTATGGATGAAGCTAGTATTTTCTCATATTCTTCCCTACTCCCATGTCACTAACCTTACTCTAGATTAGGTATGCCTTAACTATTGCCTGGTTGAGAGGAAGCGGGTTTATCTTCTTCGCCTCATTCGATGGCACATGGAGAGAGTTCATAGTGATAAGGTCTGCAATGACCTACCTTACCCTTCCTTGGTCACCCACATAGCCATGGTTTATTCATCCCCACTTTTCCAGCTATGTCCTGGTAGAGCTAGGCAAGGCTATTATTGTAAAGAATTTGGTCCCCAAGGATTCCAAAGCAAAAAAGAAATCTTAGAGAGGGAGCGAAGGACCAGCTCTTTTAACCCACTGGGAGCCATCCTCACCAGATTGGATACTATGCAGCATGAGATTCCTGAGGAGCTTAAGGCTCATGTCGCTGCCTTTATTTAGGCCTCTAAGCGTCGATCTTGGGGTAGATGGCCCCGCCTAGAGCTACGAATTTAGGGCATTGAACCCCCTATCAGAAGAGGATAAGGACAGACGCTACCTCCACCTGCTTGGCGTATGAGCCACGAGCATATCCTAATTCCGATTCTAGGGAAGATGATCTTGATCCTAGATATTAGAGGAAAAGGCTTCTGATGATGATGACTACTAAGCCTTCCTTCACATTGCTCTTAATGGACACATTTACCTTGGCATTGAGGGTAGTGTATTTTGTAAGTGTAGGGAGGGTTATTTTATGGGACATTGGGTTTTCTTTCTACCCTTCCTGATGGACTTTTTCTTTTTCTATGCATTTTTTTATTTTTATTTTATCATGCATTACATATTCATATCGCCTGGAAAAAGCTGGGAGTTAGTTGATGGTTGAACAATGCTTGCACTTTATGATTATGCTTTGTTTTGATCTCCATGGTGCACTGGTTAATCTGATGGTCACATGAGCAATGCAATGGAATCTAACTTGTTTGACTGGTTAAATTGTTACACATGAGCTTTTTGGACTTTAATGTGATTTCCACTGCTACAATCACTGGATTTGTTAATGTGTATGCACTCACTTAGAATGGATTCTAGAACTTGCTTGATTCTAGGTTAAAGCATTTTCTTCACACTGCTTGACATGTTGATGATTGAGGCATTTTTTCTTTCACCCACTTAGCCATACAGCCTATCGTGCATAAATATTTACCCCTTGCTTACCTCATTTGAGCCTATTTTGCCATTTTTTTTTATTAGCACAATACAAACCCAAATGGAAAACCATGAGCAAACACCTAACTTAGGATCTATGAAAGTTAGGTGTAAATTAATATGTGCAAAAATTTGAGTATGGGGAAACCATCACCAGAGGTTGGAAGGAAAAGAACCACAACCCATGAAAGAAAAAAGGTGTGGATCGATGGAAATGTTCAAAAAAAAAGAGAAAAGAAGAAAAAGAAATTCTAAGTCCCACCAACTTGCTATTGCAAATAAGTAATTGTGTCCAAATCAAAAAAATACCATTGAAGCAAAGGTGCAAGGAGAGAATTTTAGAGGTTTTGGTTTCTCTTGCTCGAGTTCTTATGTTGCATCTCACTCCTGTAGCCCATCTTCCTGTTTTACCCCACCTATACCTAAGCCCAATTACAACCTTGGAAAAGACCTCTTGAGATATGCCCAGATATATGATTGACCCATGGTGACTGAGAAGAAAGGCAAGCTTATGGAAGAAGTTCCCTATTGTGTACTAGACTATGTTATAAGACTTATAAACCTGAGTGGAGAGTGATACACATCTTCCCTAAAAGGTTAACTCTATCATACTTGTCTTGTTCATTCTTTCCATGTGCTGTCTAGATTGACCCAGTAAGCGTAATTGGATTCTAACTTCTTTGACAATGTTGGCTGTTAGTCCACCATTTCTAGCTAATTCCTTAGTTGATTAGGTTCTAGCATACCATGTGCTTGTCATGCATCATGATTATTAGGATTAGTGGCATCCTACATTTTCATTCTTGCTTGCTCTATTTGAGTTCCATGCATGAGGACATGCAATGATTTAAGTATGGGGAGGTTTGATGGGTTACATTTATGCAACCGTTTCTCATCCTAACTCTGAATATTTTGCAATTGAATTATAGTCAATTGTTGCTTAATTGGTAGGTTTGTACTTTGTCCTTATTCTGCATTGTTGAGTGATTTCATGGCTATTAATACCATTTTGAAGTAAATAATTGTATTTGGAAGTTACCGTGCTTTTAACCTTTTGTATGAGCATTGTTGAGTAATAAGAACTCCCCATTGGTGTGCCTAAGCAAGGAAAGGAACTCAGGACCTCTAACAAATGAAAGCGGCACAAGCCAGCCTGAACAAAACCGCTATAGCGGTTGGCGGAGAGGATTTTCTCAGATTTTGGCAATATGAAGGGGCTGCTATAGCGATCGTAAATGGCCTGTGCTCAATAATTTGTGTCAACGACCTTTTGATTTGAACGTAATTTGTATTTTTGGGCAAGACTATAAATAGTTTAGGTCTAATTTTAGGAAGGGACTTTTGACCTGATTTTTATTTTCCTGAACACACACTCTCTCTAGACTTTTTCTGTTTCTATCTCTACTTTCTCTCTATCTTTAGGAGCTCTCAATCATTGTTCTAGTTCCCGTTTAGGATTGTAATTTGCATCCTTCTTCAACAACGATTGTGAAACTCCCCCTATGGAGGAGTAATCCCTTACCGTGCATATGGATAACTGAAGATGAAGATTGTTCATGAGATTATCTGTTTGTATCACAATTTGTGGTTAGTTTTCTTTTGCCTTTTGTTATCTCTCTTAAATTTTAATTGTATAGATTATTGTGATTGTATTTCTAAGAGTTGCCTGATTGTGTGATGTTTCTCCATTAGCTAAGGGATTGGAATTAATTTCATTTGGCAATTAAGTTGCTATAATTGGTAATTAAACTAGCATAGGTTCATAGAATCACATTTGTGAATCACTAGTTCACATGTTAGTCAACCCTTAATGGGAGTGCGTTTGTATAATTGTTAAGTAGAATTCTATCATCGCTGTGTGGAAACATGATTAATGAAAGCAACCACCACCACAAATTTATCTTTTGAGTTAATGATTGAATAACTCTTAATCTAAGGGAACCCTTGTCCAGGTAATTTTTCTTATCATATTTTCCCAATTACAATTCTGTTCACATCAACTTTGAAAACCCCCAATTTTTCAAATCAATTAGAATACTTCCCAGTGAGACGACCTAAATTGCACCCTAACTACATTTTTGGTGTAATTTAGTTACTGAAATATTTTTAATTTGTTAGGGGTAGCAATAACTCGCACCACACAATACACAAATCATATTTCCCATTCCATCCTTATCTCATTCACATTTATTTGACACTCGATTCTTTTTGGTATAGAACCCAAGAGGAGTAGTTTTTTGTTCCCCAAATTGAGATCTGAAAAAGCAAAGGTTAACACCTAAACCCTTGAGTTTGTTGACATACACCTGGTTTAAAGTAGTTTGACCTTCTTTACAAAAGGAATCATCAATTATTTGTTGTTGACGTAAAAGTGTCAAAACCTGCAATAAATACATACATTGTCAATTATTTCCAGCCTAATAAAAGACAAAAGTAGACGAAATTATCACTATATCGAAATGAAGTAAGTCAATCATAAATCCAATGCAAGCTCTCTTTTTTTCTTTCTCTAGATTGGTTTTGGTCGTCTCCTCCATGTAAGCCTTCCTTTCATCATCCTTCTCTGGCCTATGTCCAATCCATTTGAAGCATGTTTCTTCATGGTCACAACAAAAGTTAAATTCTTTCATGCAAGCAAATTCCTCAGTGAGTTTTTTAGGTCACTCATTGAAGATTTAATTGTCAACCCATTTTGTTGGAATAAATAGAAAAGAGAAGAAAAGTGGGAAGCAAATGGAGATGAGCAAAGATTGCTTCTAGGTTTAATACATGAGCTCTCAGTCTAAGAGCTTTTAGATGATTTCTATCCTTCCTCTAACTTTGTTGCCATAACACTTCGAAGTTGGCATTTCAAAGTTCGGCAAGTGACTCTACATCACTTCCCATTATCTCTCTCTCTCTTTTTCTTTTTTGGTTGAGCTCCCTTATTATCCAACCTTATTTCTAAGTATTTTTTAAGTAGAGTTAGGTGGAACTAGCTCTCAACTTTCAAGCTTCTTGAAAAATTTTATTTCTCGTTGTGTGGCTTCCTATGGACAGTAAGTAGCAATTTTTCTTATGTTAATTACTCCTTCCATTTCTTATTGATAGTCATTTAAAGTTTTAGCACAAATATTAAGAAAATAGTTAAATGCTCTTGATGTTTACAAAAAATAAATTTAAATGACTATGCATTAAAGAGTACTTAAGGATAAAATTGGTATAAAACAATTAACTTTCTATTGAAATGCTAAAATGACAATTAATATAGAATAGACTTTTTCTTTTAAACCAACTATTAATAAGGAATTGAGGGAGTATTAGTATTTTATTTTAGTTTTTGGTAAGGTCAACACCTACTATATGTTAACTCTAGAACCATTTAGAAAGCTTCAAAGCTTAAGGTTTTGAATGACAGCAAGACAAATTTTGATAAAATATTTTGAAGACTAAACTAGTATTTCACTTGAGTTTCTCCAAGCATTTACGAACCATTCTCATAGATATATTAGCTCAATCAATGAGTAATTTTTTCACAATGTCATTTTTCAACATGATTATAATATCATTGAAAGAGATTAGAACCTAAACGATGTGGAAAATAGCTCTAAAAGGAACGTGTACATGAGAAAGGATTTTCGAGTTCAGAACCCAAGTCCAGATCTTTAGAGAATAGTTCACACATTCAGAAAATTCTTATCAATGAAGAAATCCATCATTTTTCTAAAGCAAGTTGTGAATGCAGTCTTCAATCTTAAGAAAATATTTCTATCAAGCTCAAATTGAAGAAATGAAGATCAAAGAGAAGTCTAGAACTGACAACGCCTATTAAAAAGTATGAGTAAGAAGAAACCGTGCATTTTGCCAAAAAAGGAGGCAAAATTCAAATTTCAAATTAAAGTCAACACCAAAAAATGGCTAACAGTGACATCTACCTTTTTCACTTGGTCAACCGTCCTAGCTTCTAGAAGAATGAGATCAAAAACCATGACCAGAAAGTAAAAAGTTGTTTCTAAAGCATCGCTCAAAACCACCTATTTGACAACGTCTTCATGCTTGCAAAAAGTAGTCCTGCACAAGCAGAGCTACTCTTCCAGATGGCTTTCCTTAAGACATAAAAAGTAGATCTACATGTGTCAAATGGAAGAAAAATCAAGGGGCAACGGTCAATTTAAAGATCAAGTATGAAAGGATGTCAAGTGCTTACAACTTAAGACTTTTGCAAGATATTTGACAAGAACGTTGAAATGCAAATCCTTCATCTTCTTCTGCAAATCATATTACATCTTGTAATCAATTTCCATGCCTATTAAAATCTTCTTTCTAGTTGTCATTAGATAATACATTCTTCTTAGGAAGAATAGTTTAGAAAGAAGTCACTCAAATTTTTCAAAACTTATATTGTTTCATTTACATAAAAACTTGAGTGTTCATTTCTTGGAGAAAACCAACCTTAAACAAATCAATGCACATTGATCCGTTAGTGATCATTGTGAGGTTAGCTTGGAAAAGCTAGTCAAAGATTATTTGGAAGTAACAGTAGAGTAAACTATTGGTCATGTGAGTTAGCTTGAGAAGGCTAAGTAAAAACTATCATTCTTTCTCTAGGTTGAGAAAGGAAATTAGTGGAATTCAACGGGTTGTTGAGAATTGGATGAAGACCGGATTGGCCAAACCAGCATAAAAAATCATTGTGCAATATCTCTCCTATTTCTGAATCTTTATTCAGAAATCATATTTGGCAACAGTCTCTACATCTACAAAAGTAGCTCTAACAGTTCGAGCTAGTCTTCTCAGGGCAATTCAGGACACAAAAAGAAGATCAATACATGTCAAAAAGAAAGGAAATCAAAGGGCAATCGTCCAAATTAAAGATCAAGTATAAAATGATGTCTCCTACATACAAGAACAAACTTTAGAAAGAAACTATTTCCAAGAACACTTGCAAAAAGGACTTCATTGCTAATCCCTTTCTTCTTTGAAAGTTCATTACATCTTGTAATCAGTTTCTATAAAATTCTTCTTTCTAGCTTTCATTAGATAACATTTTCTTCTTAGGAAGAATTTTAGAAACAAGTCATTCAAGTTTTCAATTCATACACAATTTCATTCCAGAAAACTTGAGTGTATTTTAGTTGGAGTGCACCAACCAAACCAAACTCTTTGTACCTTGATCTAGTAATGATCATTATGAGATTAGTTTGAAAAGGCTAGTAAAGAGACTAAATAAAGTGAGAGTAAATTGTAACTATTGCTAACTAGATATAGCTTAAGAGGGTTATCGAATGACTATTTCACTTTCTCTAGGTTGAGAAAGGGTGGTTAGCAAAACTTAGAAGTTGCCTGTGCTACACTAGAAAAAGCCATCGAGGAATCAATGGAGCTTGAGAAAGTAGCTGATGATGAAGCTGAGAAAGCAAGCTCTATTATTCTAGAAACCATTCCTAAGGGTGATGATGATGATTGTCTAACACTTCAGCAGATGTTGAAATCTATATCCAAAAATATGGAAGAGGAATCTCATCCTGAGGGGAGAGTTCTTAGGAGCTAAAGATATTCATGAGTGAGCTCTCTTATGCATTGGAACCCATTGTGGAGTAGCCTAGGGAAGAACCTACTGAGCTATCAACTACTATAATTTTGAAGCACATGCATCAACCTCCTCCATCCATCAGAATAATACCTTTGGAAGAAGGTGATGAAGCGACAAACACAGGCTTTCATCAAGAGAAACAAGCTCCTCATGCTGCTAGAGACACTCTTGATTCTCCTCCACTATCCTTGCTTTAACTGATGATGTTCTCACTCCACCTCCTCGTCATATTATTGCCATCTTTACTACTTCTCCTGCCATAATTGCTACTACTACTCCAGAACTGAGCAGAAAAGCTCTAAGATCCCGCTACTTGGGTATATTGTTCCTTTGGATATTCCTAAATCTGCTTCCAAGACTTCCCCTGCACCAACCATTCACCTACCAAGCTAACCTCAACCTCAACCTGCACCCAACCAAGTCTCACTAAAGTCCAGCCTCCTGCACAATCAAAGATACATGGTTGGGGCTGGACAGAGTTGAAAACCCCAACAGACTTTGGAGCATAGCTGAGGTGTCATGAAGACTTGCTTTTGCAAATTCTTCAACAGTTGAGAAGAAGAAGAAGGGCCAGTGATTGTGAGACTGTGTGCACACCTTTTTGATGACAAAAGGGGAAAAAGAAGCAAAAGAAAAATCTTTTGTGCTTTATCAAGTCTAGGGTCAAGCTGAGGAGGAGCTTTAGAAAGGTCATATTTCCACATGCATATCTTCTTTTTTTTTTTTTGCTTTAAACTTTTTTTTTTGCCGTTTTGTGGAACAAGCTTTGATACTTATGTTTTACTCTAATTTAGTATTTCTTTATGATTATTTTTTATGCTCTAATCTCTATCACATGTCTATTATTAGCACTACTACTTTATCACGGTCATTTTATGCTCTAATATCTCATCATATGTATGACATGATGATGTATCTTAGCTCTAATACTCAAACTTAATTATGCTCTGATACTCATATAGTTCAGAAACTATAATCATGTTACCATCACATCTTTTTGTTCACACTCTGATACATTAGTCAGTTTCCTACATCTATGCTCTATTGCATATCGGTTTCATGCTCTGATATCTCTAAGCTCTTGCCTCTATATATAAAACTAATATTGTTCAAAAAAACTTGAAGAAAATTGTGCTGTATTATAGGTTCTAATGTAAGATAGTATCACTATAATCACTATTGTTTTCGCTATAATACTCTTTTACTTCATATCTAAAATCAATAATGCCCTAATACTATTCAGAAAATTATTCTTATTAACTTTAATATGAATTTTAAGTTGTTAAAGAAACTTTAAACCTTATCTCATAATGATAAACCTCAAGAAAGTTTACCTTTTGAAAGGCTAAATTATAAGACAAAGCATTTTTATGAAAGAAAGTTCCTTTAAGTAGAAGGTATATTGAACTCTAGTCTTAAGGAAAATTCTTTCATGGATATTTTTACAAAAGATTTTCTCAAATTTGGTTTGTTATCATAAAAAAAGGGAGATTATTAGCTCCAGAACCCTTCATAAAACTTTATAGCTTAAGTTTTGAATAACAACAAAGCAAATTTTATTAAAATATTTTGAAGAATAGACTAATATTTTACTTTAGTTTCTATAGCATTTAATAGTACCATTCTCATAACATACAAGTTCAATCAACGAGATATTTTTCACAATGTAATGTTTTAACATAATCATAATCTTATTCAAAAAAGATTCAAAATCTTAATAATTTGAAAAATAGTTCCAAAAGTGAACTTAAGTATGTTAGATACCTGAGAAGGAATTTCAAGCATCAGAAACGAAGTTAAGATCTTAGAAAGTGGTTCATGTATTCATCAATAGCTATATTGATGAAGAAGTAAATTTTTTTCTGAAGCAAGTTGTGACCATAGTCTTCAATCATGATGAGAAGATCCTATCAAACTCAGACTCAAGTAAAGAATATCAACGAGAGATTCAGAAACTAAGAAAGTATATCAGAAAGCATAAGAGTTTAGAAACCACACTGATCTTATAGTAGAAAAGGAAAATTTCAAAATTCAAATAAAGCCAACTCTTAAAAAGCATGGAGTGACACATTACTTTTGTACTTGGTCAACTATCTCATCTTTTAGGAAAAAAAAGTTCAAAAACCATGTCCAAAAAGTAAAAAGATTTTTAAGCTTTATTCAAATTAAAAAGTACATTGTTAATTATGGCGCTTAAGAACGCAAGTTTCAACAAAATTTTTTAAAAATTATTAATTATGGCAGTTTGAACCGCTATAATTTGCAGTGAAATTTAAAAAAAAAAGTTAATGATGGCGTTTTGAAACCGCCATAATTTGCATTCCAATTGATTAAAAAAAATTATTCCTTTATTTTAATAATAATGCCACATAATTTAATAAAATCAATTTTAGCTTAATATTAATCTAATAAAATAAAGTAAAGGAATTAAGCAAAGATCAAGTTTCAAACTACACTAAATCATTTAACTAGAATACATATAGATACATAGTCTTAATATAAAAACAAAGTAATTATTCTATTCATATTCTCTACTTAGGCTCAAATTGAGATCAATTTCAAACATGGAGGTAAAAGACACTAGCTTCATGTTTGCATTAAAAAAAAAATTGAGTTCTAAGAACTTTTGTCTTTATGTCAATGATAATGAGATATCTAAAATACCAACTCTCAATTTAATCATGATTAGGATTGCCAAATACTTTTACAAAAATTGCTTACTAGGACTAAATCCTTAATGTAGTCAAGTAAACACAAAATCACTAAGTAAAATATAATCAAAATATACTAATATAATCATAAATAAAGCAAAGGTATAATACAAACCCATACTCTTCAATGTTTTCACCATGAGGCTTCATGTGAAACTTATGTTCTACTTTCCCTGCCATCACAACCTTGCCACCTAACACAAACACAAAAGTCACCGACTTAAGGTAGCTAATATGACACTAATTGAAAGCATTGCAAATAATTACAATTTATCCAGTTTAAATTATTAAATATATCACAATTCAATGTTATCACTTTCCACATGACAATGGAAACAACTTCAAAGTTTAGAATAATGAAATTTGAAGGTACCTGCACTTCTCATCTTAAATCTTTCATTTATGCAATCCAAATTGAATCCTAATAAGCTATAGTAATGACTATTGTATAAACATTGCACACTAAATTTTGGGTGGAGGAACATTAGTATTTGCTAATGGAATTACTAACATGAAACAATAGTTTTGTTGTTTAAACTCAAGGACCTTCCATCTTAGATTTACTTTTGTCTTCCAACTATCCCTTCTGATCATAAATATCACCTTCTTAGGGTACCTAAACTCCTCATTACCTTTCTAGGGTTTAAATTGTGAAGGTTTGCCCTTTTCCTATTTACAATATTGTTACCTAATTTGTGTTCACCCCTATCTAGTATATTTGAGTCCTTTTACTTGAGAAGCTTAACTTTTTATTGTACTCTCTTCTAGAAAACAACAGCAATAACATGTTTCCTTTTGAAGTCCTCATTCTCACAATTTCAAACAATCTTTCAATCCAAGTATCTAATAATGTGCATTCCTCACTTTTAATTTCAGTTTGGAATACAATTCTATTTTTAAAACTAAATCCTTTACTTTCTATAAATTAAAATAATAATCAAAAGCTGACCAAAGTAATGACCAATAAAAAAGACTTATCAATTAGCAAGCACAATCTGGTAATGCTTACTATTTAAATCTCAAAAAAATATCATAAACCTAGCAACAATAGATTATTAACACAATTAGCTTAACAATAACACAAATCTCAAATCATAATCTTAAAGCCAACACAACAATTCTAATTAGTAAGGTTTAAGGATAAAAAATAGATATTAAAAAAATAAAATAAACATTATATAATCTCCAGAAGATTAATATCTAATCCAGAATCATAGATGCACCAAGATCTTGCTTCACTGACAAATAAGAATTACAATTGCCTACCATTAAGCTCAGATTAGAATTCTCACCTTGGTTTGTCTTTGAGAATACACACATAGGTATGAAGTCTTTAAACATATTCAAGGAATAAGTTTTGGCATACTAAAGCGTTAGTGCCATAAGCCATCTCCATTATAAACGACATAGTTAGGAGATAGTTACAAAATGAATGACTACCTCACATCAATACAAGCAGCAAATACTAATCAAATGGAACAATAGGAGACATATAATCACTCAATAGCGTCAATAAAGAATAAAACAATGAACAAGGTCCTACATATAGAATGCATTGACAAGATGAATGATTTAGAGAACACACAATATTGCAACCACACAGCCATGCATATAGAGCAGAGAACACAAAATAACTTATGCAAAGGTTAGTTAACTTGAACAATTTTTTATCTTCCATAAACAAGAAGCCACAGAAGAAGGAATAACAATATATTGCAAAAATGAAGCTGAAAATATTGCAATATTATCAATTAAATCATATCAACAATAAAATCAAGTAACACAAAACCCCAACCAATAAATTGGATAGTGCCAGCAACTAAAAAGAATGAAGCCTTGTATCTCAAAAACCATATAGAAGCATGATAAATCAAAGGTCCTTATAGGATTTAATACGAAAATAGGAACAAGTTATAATTCTATCTAGTTAGTGATACCAACATCCTCTCTTCACCATTGTTGATACCAAATGCAATTAATCAAGCTTTGATTTATTGATGATATCATTTATAAACAAAACATCTAGAACACAAGAAAGTTGGCTAAACTTTTGTTGATGTATATCAACAATTCTTGCTTAATGTATGATCTTGGGGTTAACCTCATGGGGGTTGAAAAAGCTTTTTTCACAGGAAACATATACAAGGAAAGGCAAATTCACTTGCTCTATTTCACCTCTAGTATTTTCTTGTCAGCTACCATATACTTGCATTTAATTTGAGAAGTTGAGTAACTGAATGTTTCTCATCAATCATCATACTCAAGCAGTTGAGATTAAGTGTCAAATTCAAACTCACGTGATTTTGTTATCATGTTACTCAAGCTCATTGAAAGCAGCAGCTTCCAAAAATTATTGTCATATACATGTACTTAACTAAGGGTAAAATCAACCATCCTATCTAGTTGAGTTGAGATGTTTGTGCTTTGTTAAATACACATATTACAAATTCAAATTCAATCAAAGTTTGAATCAAGCACCAATTTTAATCAAGCTCTACATACAATTTTGAATTTGATACAAATAAACTATAATTGAACAAAAAAGTAAGAGCCTACCAAGGTTATATTTAGATAACTGAGCTTTAAATTGGCTAGTTCAACATTAAATAAGGCTAATTTTAATACCAGAAGATCACAACACAACTATAAAAGAATATTGTGGTTCAAATTTTATCTCTATGATAGATGGATGATTATGACCTATTATGCCGTAGTATCCCAAAGTAGCCCTGGTCTTCTTTTACTCTTAATATATCTTCTTTGAAAGCCTCATATTTTTCCAGCACAAAATTGACTTTATACATAAAAGAAGCATCGCTCTTACAATCCAAAAGGCAAAAACTTAACTGAAAATAATAATAATAATAATAATAATAATAATAATAATAACTAAATCTCATATAGATTATAGAATGTACCACCTTGATCATTTTCATATCTGCAACAAATTCCATGTCCCCAACAAAATCACCACCAATATCATCATTTTCTTCTAAGGCAAAAAAGTAAGCCTTGGGGCACCTACACTTTATTCTGATCTTGTGAGAAAGGAAGCCACCACCTTGCAAACTTCAAAGCCACCCTCATGCCATTCAAGGCATTCCTTTTTCACCTTAGACAAATAGGATAGAACAAGAGCGAGCGCAATATAGGAGAAGAGTGCAATGTTGAGGGGATCTTGGGGCTCACAATAGTGTGTTCATAGGGTTTCAGATAGAAGAATGTGTTTCAAAGTTCATTAATGTTACATAGTTCATTCTAACATGCATGACAAATCTGAATGGACCACTTTAAGAATTCACATAAATCCACAATCAAAATGAGAAATTTGCCAAAACCCTTGACTCTAAAGAGATCAACATCAACCAAAACCCAAAATAGCCTCAAACCATAAACCAAACACAAACTAGCCATAAATCAGTAACCTTTCCAAAACAAAATCCCCAAATCATAATCACAACAAACCAAAAATAAATCACAATTAAAATCCTAACAAATTAGACACCAAACCTTTTTCAAACCTCAAACCAAAAATCTAAAAAAAAAAAGGAAGCAAAAATAGAAAGGAAGGAATGAGCCATACTCTACTAGGGCTTCATCGCCATCACGCTGTGGGGAGCCTATCAACACTACCACGATCACTGCGCTCAGCCATTGTTTGCGCCTCCCTCACTATTGCGCCCCACCCAGCTAACCAACCTGTAGAATTGCAACGATCACCACCAAGCGGTACAAGTTCCGCCATGACTTCCTATCGCCACCGCACTTTAGTCTATCAACCAACAACACTGCCACGCCCATCTGACATCAACATCGCATCCTCTGCCTTACAAACTATAAGCCACCGCCCCTACCTGTACCCTATTCAAAGCCACTGCACCACCACTCCGAACTTCACTGTTGTGGTGCCGTTGCTGGCACTCCTCCTGGTCTCCACCACCATGCCCTCTTTCCTTTCCTATTTGTGTTCTAAACCCAAACCTCTAACCCTTAACCCTTGTTGCTAGTTGCTATAGCCCCTCTCTTTTTCATTTTAGCTTATAGATTTACAGAGAAAATCGATATATGAAGAATTTGAGATGGAGATGCCACAAGAAATTGAGAGTGGCATTTGAGTGAGATATGGGTAAAGAATGGGGTTTGTGAAGTGTACCGAGGGATAGGGCTATACAATGGATGGCGATGCTTTAGATAGTAGTGCTTTGGAAACCACCACAAATAGTTAATACCTGGCAATTAGAACCGAAGAACCTAAAATGAACCGTTAAAACACCCTTTTTGGTGTAGTGTGTGAAGCATAAGTAAGACATAGGGGGAGAATAAAGGTTTCTTAACCCATAATTTACACTAAAATTATAGCGGTCAATAAAACCACTATAATTTACTGAGCATTGTGGCGGTTTTAAAATTCCTAATTTAAGCGCCACAATTCACATAATTTTTTGTAGTGTCTTTGGGTTAAGAAAGGGTAGTTAGTGAAACTCAACAAATTGTTGAACTAGGTTTAGGGTGTTTGAAACTAGTATAAAAATCACTGAGTAATATCTCTCTATCTTTCCTCAACACTTTAGCATTTAGTATTTGTGTTTATCTATGATGTATATTTGCTGAAAGTGACTACATACATCTTTTGAGTTTTTCCACTTAGTTTAGAAAGTAACTTTCTGAATCTTACTAACAAATATTTCCACTACCTTTAAGTAAAAAACATGATAGACTTTATTTAGTTGATTCAGAAAATAAAAAGAAGTGTATAGCACTATTCAACCTCCTCTTCTCATGCTACTTCCAACCTACAAAAACAAATTTGTGGAACCTTAGATAACGATGGATGACTGTAACACCAATTTTTACTGTTGTTTAGAAATTACCGAATTACCCTAGGTAATTTTTCATATAATTAAACGAACAATCCTCAATAAACGAATATAACATTAGAAGAAAGGATAGGAGCAATTTGTGCGAGAGTTGCAAACCCAAATTTCTGTACGTGTAAAATGACCAAAATGCCTCTGAGGTTATTTTACTTAGAAAACGAGAATCGTGGGCCCCACCCATCCTCAAGGGGATGTTTTGATGTTAATAAGGGATTGTTTGTGTTATGTGTATTAATAGAGGAGAAGAATCCTAATTTTGAGCTCAAATGCGAAATGACCAAAATGCCCTTGCGCTTTTTTATTTGCGTGCCGACTTAGCCAGAACCTCACTAAAATGTTTTAAAACATGTTTTTAAGCTATGATTAACCATTAGTTAAGCTCGGTGGTCTCGGGCAATTTTTAAGTAAAATTACCATTTTGTCTTTGTCTTTGTGTAGTTTTGCGAATTTTGAGATTTTTATTCGTATAGCAAAACCTAAGCAATATTAGGCTCAAATTAAAGGTTATTAGATTCTAATTATTAATCTAGAGTCAAAATTATTTATTTAGATTGATTAGAACTTAAAATTGCTTAAAAACACCCAAATTGCTTACTAATTCACCTAAGCCCTTAATTGCAAATTATCTAATTTGCAAAGATACCTTACCTACACCTAAATAATACATGGAACACACAAATTTCTCTTCCATGGGCTGCAAATGGCTGAAATTATGGAGCCATAATGCATCAGAATATTGCTAAATAATGCACTAAAACAAAATGCCAAAAATGTCACAATGAAACATAATTCCCTAAATTCATACAACTTGTCTTGAATCCATGTTTTCCTCCCTTTGTTCCCTTTGAAATTCCACCAGCCTTCCTCCTCCCTTTGTCCATTTATGAGCCTCAAAATCTCTATAAATAGGCATGCTTGAAGAAGTGTTAGAGGCCTTAGTTCATAACTTACACAATTCTAGTTTTTAGAAGCACCAAAAGCTTTCTTTCTTCCTCCTCTTGGCTGAAACTTCTTCTCCCATTTCTCAAAGAGATTTTCTTTCATTTCACTCAAGGAAACCAAGTTCTTTTCCTTTCCTTCAAATAAAATTAGGTAGGGAGTTGTCTTTAAGCTTATTTCTATGCTTTGCTAAGTGTTGTTCTTGGTTCAAAATGATGATTTCATGGACTTTCTCTAGCTTTTCCATTCGATTTTCTTCTTTCTTTTCCTTTGAACATTTCAGCCATAAGGCCTATATGGGAATATGATGATAGCTTGATGATGAGGACCTTGAGTGTTGGTTGTAAATCCATCACAAGTTAGGCCTCTAAAGCTTGAAAATTCCACTTGATGCAAAACTTTAAAGAATGATGTTTTTATGATGTAAAAATAAAGATCTTGAGTTTAAAACTTGAAAGATGTATTTTTCACTTTGTCTTGCTAAGATATATTGGGTTGAATTTATATTTCTCTAAAGTCTTGGAGGAGCTCTAGTAAAGAAATAAAATGAACTTGCATCCATGTTTAAGTTTATGCCTTGCATAACCATGTTTACTTTCTATGTCATCACTAAATTCTCAAGAATGAATAAATGAACTTGCATATTCATGTTTAAATTTCCAAGCTTGCATTTCATGTTTATGTTTCAAGTTGTCACTTAATCTTCAAAGATAATAAAGAGGATGCATCTCATATTTATTTTATGCTCTCACTTTATTTTATAATGGCTAAAAGAATCAATGCATGACATGTTTTTTTTATGTCATCACTTAAAGATCCTAGAGTTCAAAGACTTGCCCAAGTATCACAAGCAAAGTTGGAACCATGGTAATAAAAACTCTAAAGCTTCCTTAAGATTATGGGAGCCAAAGAATCATTCTTTAAAAAGTCTTGAGTTTGGAGCTTAATAAGATGTAATAAGAATTCTCTTCTCCCTTCACCGGTCCAATGCGGACTACCGCGCTAGGTTTCTTAAGATTCTCTTCTCCCTCCACTTGGTCATGCGGACTCCTGCCGCTCTAGTTTCTTGCATATCATGTTTATAATTCCAAGTTATCACCTTATAAAGACAAGATTAAAATGAGGTTGCATAGCATGTTTATGATTCTAGTTATCACCTAAATCTCTAAAGCTCAAGACTTGCTCCTTTTATCTTAAGTGAAAATTTTAATCATGAAGATTCTTTCAATGTATAAATCGGCCTCATGATTAAGGTAGGCCTAAAGTGATTTTAAACAAGCTATTGATTTAGTTCTAAAATTTCTTTCAAGAGTAACAAAAAGAATTAGTTTTTAAAAGGGTTTTAAGGCCTTGCAAAGATTTTACGGGATACTAGTATCTTACTTGTACTTAAAAATGTGATTTTAAGCAATTATGTGAGGTTCATGATTCAACCACTAATCTGAGTTTAGTACTACTGTATGATGATGGTTTAATATGTTTGAAGTTGTGATAATTATGGTTGATTGCTAAAAGAATGATTCTATGCATGTTAGAGATAAAACTAGCTTCCTAGAAAATCGTAAAAGCAAGATTTCTAGAACTTTAGAGAATGAAATTTATGCCTTCTGTCCAGAGCCTTTAGTGGCCTTAAGAACCAGATTTTATCATGTTTAGATAAGGGAGAATGATTCATAATTGGTTTAGTAATTAATTTTAGCATCATAGGAAAAACCGTAACGAAAGGGTTAAAAATGTAACTTCTAGCACAGTAAAACCTTAAAAACAACTTACTATCTATGCTGCCCCATATAGTCTAATAACGTTCTTAGGACTTATAATTGATGGTAATAAATCCCTTAGATGCATAATTAATTAGTTCAATAATTAAGGTTGCCCGATTCTAGAGTTTCAGTTGTTTAAAAGTTTTCAATAAGGATTTATGATGATGCCTCTTTGATGTTTTAAATGATAAGTCTATGTAATGATTTGATGCTTATTAAGTATTTGACGTCATTGAATGATTTTCGGGCTTGTATGTTATAGTTGCTGTTGCAAACAATGAGAATGCTTATGCATGAAATAATGAAATATTCTTTGTTATTTAAAAATTTACCCTTGTTGGAAGAAAGTATATTACTGTAAAAGTGTAATTTGGAAAGGTTCTGGCTAGGAAAGACTTGGTATTTAAGCGTGTCCATTTGTGACACACCTCTCTTCTTGGGAATCTCCCATATGCATGATTACAGTTGGTATATATATTATTCCAGAATAAGACTATAAACGGGAAAATGTTATGAATTATTATGAATTGAGAATTGTATTATGATATAACATGCAAAGACTTAATAGTGACTTAAACTTATGAGGAAATGATCCTTTGGACCCATCAGACTATAGGTGGTGAAAATGTGATTCTTGCCCCTAAACCGTTCTCTCAAAAGGGTAGAATCTGAATTTTAACTTATCAAAAGGGATAAGTATATGCTAGTGACAACTAGTAAGGTATGAGCTCATAACCTAGATTACTCCCAAAAGGGTGAAGTATAGGGTGGCCCTGGAAAATTATGATGAGAGTAACATTAAGTCACCTAAGGAACTAAGTAACGTATTATGTGATTATGATATTCTTCTATGCATAGTATATATGAGATAATGATGAGAAATATGATATTCTTCTATGCATAATATTTATGATATGATGATGAGGAATATGATGTGGTCTTATGCATAATTATGTTGTTATATATGAAAGGACAAGTTCATTATAAACATGACATGCTAAGTTTATGATGCATTATAAGACGCGTGATTAAAATGAACGACCTCGGTAAAGTATATTTCCGAACTAAATAAATGAATCTTAGCATGCTTACATTTTCATAATGAAACCTGAGGTTCCTGGGGACGATAATGATGACATGATGCATATGAGGTGAGTATCCTGAGATTCTTTTATAAGTTTCTCATTCCCTTTTCTTTCTTTCCATCTCGTCTTCAGAAAGTTATGGTGATGTTCGTGATTCCGTTGATGCTCTCACCTGGTAGATGCAAGTGATCTTGTAAACCAGCTTATTATCCTTGAGGAACGTATTGCTAGACCTTAGCGTAAACTAGGATATCTATTCCTATCTCTGAGTGTTATAAATAGGTGCCGTTAATAGATGTTTTTCCATCCATATATTATTTATGTTTTGTTCGATTGTCTACATCTAGCTTAACTCTGTTGGTAGGCAAAATATCTATGTGAAATGTAATTATGGATGTCATATGATGGAGCCAATATGATGTGTTCTTCATAATATGTCTGTTCATTTTCTGCTTTATCCGATTATCGTTCATGTTATGCGCGGCTCACGTTTTCAATTATATATATATTTTTTAAAATGGCTCGTAATTTCACTAAATATTTTCAAAACATGATTAAGGAACTGAAGCAAAGAGTAAATTCTAGTAATTAATCAGATATGACCTAGGCGTATTAGGTTAATTATTAGGGTGTTACAATAACTGCTTATAAAAATATAGAAATTGAAGAAAGTGTGAAATCATGTTAGGTAACTACCCATTATGATAACTACTCATCATTGTTTGATAACTTTTTGAATATTTTTTGGTTAGTAATGTAAAATGCCAAAAGAAAGTTTACATTGTCAAGTCTCAACTAATAAAATTTTAAAAAGATCAAATCATATTAGATGACTATCAACTATGATAATGAAATATTAATTTATAACAATTATTTTTAGCATTTTTAATCTCATTCCATATTATTTTATATTAATATTTTTTGTTACTTGATATTATTTATCATGTATTACTTATTTTCAAAAAATAATTATTAATATTATTTTAAATATTTATTTATTCTTACATCTTATTTATTTAAAATACCTATCACTAAAATTTTTAATTAAAACAATTATTGTTAACTTTTAAAAAAATTTAATATTTCTTATGATTTTAATTTATATGCACAATATTATAAAGCTTTATCCATCAATCAATCAATCAATAGAAATTCAAGAAAATCTCAAATTCAGTAAAAATTTATTAATGAATATTTTATTTTATGTTATCAATGCATAAAAATTAAACTCATTATTTATTTTATAATATTTTTTATTATTACTTTACATATAATTTACAAAAATTTACATCTTGAAAGAGAATACATCAAATACACCCTTAATAAAATGGTGTGGATTGTAGACTTTTAAAACTAATGGGATGAAGCATTATTTCTATATATAAAATATTATTTGAATACACAAAAAGTAAGTGTTATTGGGACATTCATTTATAATTATTGGATATAATAAGGTTCTTACACATCACATCCATTCATCGTATCTAAATCTAATTATAAAGTAAATGTCTCAATCATCACCCATTTTTTAGTATTCAAATAAAATGATGAGAAATACTTAGATGTCCTGAGGAAAAAAAAAAACCATTTATTTTGACATATTTATTAGTTGACACATAAATTTTATGAATAATTATTGTCTCTCACTTACCATATATTTTTAATGCAATAATTGATATCTCAATCAATAAATAGAACACAATAAATATTTTATCTTGAAAAACACCTTATAATGTCTCTAAAATGACACCTCTCGTCTATATATATCTCAAGGTAGTTTTCTAAAAAGAAACGGTTTTATGCATAAGAGGCATTTTTCGTCTTCTAAGCTAAAACAGTTTAATAGTAATTTACCAAGAAAATTCAAACACCGCCCTCCCTCCCAATTAGAAATTCGCACGTGTCAAACCATTCCCGCCAGAAATAACAAACGATCATTTCCACCTTCCTAGTTTACTATCCGTACCACTCCCCCATAAACCACCAAGGCTGCAAGCAAAACCTCAACCGTACCGTCAGGCTCCATCGATGGCTTCCACCGCACTCCTCCTCGCTCTCTCGCTCCTCCTCCTCCTCCTCTTATCACTCTCCACCCCCTCCTCCTCCCTTCCTTCCTCCACCATCCTCGACGCCGCCGAGATCCTCTCCGGGTCCGGCTACGACGCCATGGCCCTCAACGTGGAGCTGGCCTCACAAACCCTTACCCCACCAAGAACCCGCTCCCTCACCGTATTTTCCCCTCCGACGCGGCCTTCAAGGAGCACCCGGATCTCCCCCTCTCCCTCCTCCGCTACCACCTCCTCCCCCACGCCTTCTCCCTCCACAGCCTCAGCTCCCTCCCCTTCGGCGCCAACATCCCCACCCTCCTCCCCTCCCACTCCCTCACCGTCACCACCTCCCGCTCCGACCACCCTCTCTCCATCAACAACGTCACCGTCAACCCCTCCCCGTCTACGACGACGGCTCCCTGGTCATCTTCGGAACCGACAACTTCTTCGACCCCTACTTCCAGCTTCCCGCCAAAACATCTCACCACGGCTGCGAAAGCGGAACCGTCACGGATCCTGCCTCAGCCAGCGCAGTGTGCTTCCCAGCAAGGAAGAAAGACCGGAAGTGGTTCTCCTCAGACGAGGCCTTTTCTTTCAGAGAAGCGAGCGGCGTTCTGAGGTCGAGAGGGTGCTCCCTCATGGCTTCGCTCCTCGACATGCAGTTCCTCGGTCTCAGGAATCGCCCTCAGCTGACTCTGTTCGCGCCGGTCGACGAGGTTGTTGCGGCGAGCCGCGTGGGTGCCAAGAACCTCAGCGAATACTCGTCGATCCTTCGCCACCACCTCGTGCCTTGCAAGATCCTGTGGAGCGATCTTGTGACGCTGGAAGATGGAACGCTGATTCGGACCTACGAGAGAGGGTTCACGCTAACTGTCACCAAGTCCAGCACTGACATGTTGTTGGTGAATGGCGTGCCTGTGATTTTCCCTGAGTTGTATTACAGCGACTGGCTCGTGGTTCATGGCCTCCGAGAAGTGCTCTCGGCCTCGAAGGGAAGAGGGAAAGATGCAGAAGGTTTGGGTCGGGTTTCGGAGGCGGCAGAAAATGCTGAAGCGTCTTCGTTTGGGTTTAATCACTACGGTGAGGAAAACCCTCCACAGCATTACCACTTCTCTGTTTTCCATTAGCCAGGTGATAATGATAAATGATGCTCTTTGTTGACATTTCAGATTCTTGAGTGTTGAGAATTAGGGTTTTGGGTATTCTGTTGTATTGTTTTCTTGCGGAGAAATACATTGAGGTAGTTCTGTAAATGCGTTTGATTTTATGAAAGTTGAGCTTATACTTTTGAATGTGCGTCTGATAGTTGTGAAAGGGCTTGCGCTGTTGATGTTGATTATTGAACCCTTAGCAGCATTGAATAGCAGTGAATTCATTTATGTGTGATTATGGTTTCAGTATATTTGGCTGGATGCACAACTTTTTGTAGAGCGTAAAATTGTTCGTATAAAGATGGCGCTGCTCTGTTGTTCCTGATTACGAAGTTGCTTCTGTATCAGCGGCAACTTTAATTTCTTGTTAATAATTGGGATTAAGTTGGGCAAGAGGTTTCACAATATAGACGAGTTCAAGAATGATCATATATTATGAAGATTTCCAACAAGGAATACATGCAGGACCCAGCGCAACTGAGCCCTTAGGCATTGGTTGAGCCCTTCAGAGTTCCGGTTCCATATCTGAACTTAGATTCATTGCCTCAGATTGCATATGAAACTACGCATTAGATTCAATTGATCAAAGTTATAAAGATGAGATCGATGACTGATGAAATTAGCTCGCTTTTCTTATGAAAAATGAATCTTAATGATGAAGAACATTCTTGTTATTCCTCAAATATCGCAAACGAAAACTCCAGATATAAAATTACTGTTTGATGTTGTGTAATAAAAAATACCGGATGAATGTGCTTTTGTCCAAAAGCATTTGCTACTGAGGTTTGATTGCTGAAGAGGAGCTACACTACGTTCATGAAAAAGCACCAGCTTAAAAACTTGTTATAAACTTCCCCTCAGTTGCTAGGCTAGCCCAGCTAATTTAAAATCAAGTGCAAACACGCGCAGCACACCAAGACAGGAATCAGCATTCAGAACCAAAGGCAGATGGATTCAACATAGGAGGAAAGCCCTGCTAGTTGACACAGTCTGGTTTTATTCATATTCAAGAAAAGGGACAGCAAAAAAACCAGTTGAAGCGAGTACTCAAGGCCTCAAGGGATTACCTGCAATAAGGATTGCGATGAGATGAGGAGAGTTCCAATATTTGTTTGCTTCATCTATCCACAAATTCCATCACCGTAGGCACCCCTGAAAGAATTAGAATTGGTGTGTATATATGTGTACATAGTCAACCGGTTGATGAAGTTTTCCTCAGTTTGTCAAATCAGAGCCAAATATTTGGCAGTGTTCTCTCCAGAAATGCTATTTTGAAACCCGGTCTGGGTGTCTATATACGGACACCGTAGGGAAATGAAATGATGCACATAGAAGAACCCAAAAATCAAAATTCATTTTCACTCCTCCTCCCCCTCCTCATTTCACTCATCCGAGAGAGCAGAAAGCATTTCCTCTCCCCACACCCCCTCCGCTCTCTCTCTCTCTCTCTCTCTCTCGCTCATGGCCTGCCACTCAGTTCGTCGGTCTACCGTTCGAGTATCCACGCATCCACATCAGTTAGCGTCTGCAGTTGCAGGTTCGCCCCTCTACTCTATTTTGGAAATTTTTCCCCTCAAATTGCATTAGTTGAATCTCAAATCCCGAATGTTATTTTTGTTTTCTTTTCTTCAAAGCTCTATATTCATTCACTAATGTTAATTTTTTTTTCATATTGCAACCATACAAATTCATAGTATATTTTCCAAAATAGTTTTGTCATAAGTGTGATTGACTTTAGAAGAGTTATGGTTGATTTAGCTTCAAAAATTGTCAACCAATAGGTGTAAATTCAGTATGCCGTTAGAATTCTAGATTTCCTTAATATCCTCAGGCATGAATATGCTTAATGTTAGAATTACATGCTTGGCGATGAGATCAAGATGGCTGAGAATTGATGTGTAACACCCTGAAAATTATTTAAAAATTAATTTGAGCTTTATTAGTCGTAATTTAAAAAATATGACAGTTTAACAATGATGAGAGTGGTCCAACGCACGTATTAAAAAAAATTTCAGGCTAAGGTAAATAGTAACCTTGTGGGCCCTATGGGTTCGTCGAGGTAAACTCTAGATCTGAGATCAAAAAATTCCTGGGAGAAAAGAGAAGGTTCAGGTTAGAAATGATAGGAAATGAAAAGTTATACCTTTCGGGCAATGTTTGATTACCTAGGTATGGTGTTTTATCCGTTCGGTAGAGTTTTGATGTGACTTTTAACACCATACAAGTTACTTGATGACCAAGTAACCTTTGCTATCCACTTTATGCCAAGTGGATGGCAAGGATTGAAACTTGAAAAGTAAGTTTCAACCATGGCTTTTCACTTATTATATTTTACTCGAAACCAATATCTCAACCGTTCGGTGAATTTCGATTTGCAATTTTAACATAGAAAAAGCTGCTCCCCAAGTTAAAGTGAGCCACTTATCTTGAACCAAGTGGATGGACAAGATTCATTCTTTGACTATTCAATCAAATCCTAGTCATTCATCTAATTTCTTTTACCAAAAAGAAAGAAAATTACACTTTACCTACATAAATGCTACAATTATATCAAGATAAATATAAAACCACCAACCTTATCTCTCCATCCTCATCAATTTCTGGCAGACCTCTTCAAGAACACTTCATTGTTCTTGCTCCCAAACCCTTATTCTTGCTTTCAAATCCCAAAAATACTAGCCTAGAGTTGTTAAAACTTCAAAGTTTCTTCACTAAACTTGTTCCATACCTCAGGACCTATAAATCTAACCGATTAAAATCTCAAATCTCCATCAATCATCACCTTGATACCTCACTTCCTCACTGATTTAGGAAGGGTTTGGGTTTGATTTGGGAGCTTTGAAGTGAAGGGAATCCATCTTGGAGCACCTTGGAGCCAAGGATCCACTAGTTTCCAAGAGTTGGGTTTTCTTTACCTTTTCTCTTTAAATTTATTCTGATGATTTCTGATTGAGTTAGGTCCGAAATTTTTGATTGTATTGGTTGATAATACGTGGATATTAATGTGTTAATTTTGGTGGAGTGTTTGGATAAGGTCAAAAACCTCATTTTGTCAAAATAAGTTTTGACTAGCTTGCTAGAATTTCAGTTGGCTCCAGACATAGAAATTTCGTGAATTTTTAGAGAAATTTCGTGAATTTTTAGACATAATTGTGGGTATTTTCATAAGCTAAAAAAAATATATGTTGAAGCCAACATCCTAGGCTAGTTCCAGGAATTTTCTTGAGGCTTGTTTTGGACTCCTACTACTTGAAAAAAATCATGAACCGAGACCATATAGGTGCTGAAATTTCTGTCTTGAAACTCTTAAGCTTTACTAATTTTTTTAGCATAGGAAATAATTGATTTTTCCTTTAAAATTTTTACAGAGTGTTGAAAACATCTTGAAATTCAATTGTGATTTTTTTTTTAATTCATTCAATCATTTGCTGGAGTTAAAAATTAGGAATTTCAGGTTCTGTGTATTTCAAGTGGTTTTTGAGCACCAAATTTGTCAAATTTTGTTCACATAGTTATAGAACTCTTTTTGCTCTGAAATTTTTATGGAATCTTGTGAACACATTGAAGTGTCTTAGATAATTTTTATAGCCTCTAGATTAATTGTTTGATGAGCAAATAAATTTGTGCTACAATGGTATGAAATCTGCCGTTGTGCTGGAAATGAAACAATGCTTTGAATTGATGAAAGAATGACATTTTTGGTTCTAGAATGACATGAATACTTGATGTTACATATTTGGCCATGTGACTTGTGACCTATAAATGCATGCTAAAGGAATTGAAGAATGGTTTATGAGGTATAATTGAAATTGTATTGTGAATGAATGCCTACATATGGCTTATGCATGCTTTTGGGAAAAAGAAAAGAGAATGTATAAATTTCAATCATGCATGTTCTAACATATGGGCAAAACAAAAACAAGACTTAGGTTGAATGAAGGGAAGGAAAAAAGGAGGAACTTCCCAAATTTATTTTGAGTCGGTAGACATATCGGCTAGGAATAGATCTGTGTGTGATTCGAAAATGGAAAAAAAATGAAGTCTGATGATCACGTATAGAAATAAGCTCAGTCCTGACGTCTATTTCCCTTATGTGGTGTGATCCACTATAAATACCATTTGATATAAACTATCTATTATGGAGTTGTCCATGGCAAATACCCGTTGGGTATAAACTAAGTCTTTCCTATGCAGATAAAAAGAGAAATGCACTGATGATTTCCATGGCCATAAGTGAAAACAGGTCACTTTGAGATAATTTCACTGCATTCGGCATATGCATAATCTTATCAGATGTAATCTCTTGATTAGAGTTACTTGTTATGTGTTTGGGCTTCATGATATATGTGCATTAAGTGAGTGAATGCTAAAAGAAATTCACTTCGAAAAAATGGTTTTTGAACTTTAAAATGAACTTTTGATATATGTTGCATGCTCACATTTTCTTAATAAACCAAAATGGCTAGGATGACGATGACGACGACATGGATTTTTAGTATATGTGGGGGATGCTCTACTGAGAATTTTATAATTTTCACCCTATGTGTTTGTGTTCTCTGTTGTCTCCAGGTTGATCTAGAGAACAGGGAAGCTACTGCATGAAAGGAAATCGGATTTGCAGGAGTTTAAGGTTGAAACTTATATCAATTGTACTTAGTCATATATTATGTCTGTAAGTGTAATAGAGAATAGATATGTATTAAAGCTCATAAAAGAGCTTCCCTTTTGTATTTTGTATTTTGTATTAAATTAATGTATTGGTTTCCTTGTTATCTATTTTAATAGAATTACGCTTAGTTAGTTATTACACGAATTAATTCGAACTTGTTATAGATATGTAAGAAAGGTCCACTAATTTATAAGTAACAACTCTAAAGTTCGATGTCATGGCTTAAGACTGATGTTGTCCTGGGAGGATGTTACAAGATGGGCTGTCTCTACATTCTTTTTCTTTTTGTTTTTCCATATTTTGGGATTAAAAGAAAGTATTGACCAAAAAAAGGCTCAAGAACATGTTGGCTTCCAACTTCATATGGTGTAACTACTCAATAAGATATTTTTCTCAACTCAAATTCTCTTAAAATTATATTGACTCAATCAAATCCATGTCACCTATGATTTGGTTGAATTATAAGCTTTGCTCTAGTGGATTATTTAGAAGCATTCACGACTGGAATTATATTTTGATTTAGATTCATAGATTTTGTTTGTTTGGTTTTATTGAAGAAAAAACATAGTTTTGAACCGAAAGATAAATGTAAATATTTTATTCGAATTTGGAAGTGTTTTTCCTAAGAAAAAGGAATTTTAAGGAAAAGGTATATTGTAAAAGTGTTACATCTCAATCCCAAGGTTAAACAAACTGAGTTTGTATTTTAATGTCTACGCTTGAAATGGCAGCTTGTATATTTTGATGAGCTTGCATTTTTAATTGGAAGTTTCAGTCATTTGTTTGAAGTTACATATGTGATCTCTATTTCCTTAGTTGCTTTTCAAATTATGCATTAGTCTAAAGTGGAATTTGAGTTGCTACCAATTTGACATCCAACTTCTCCAACTTCATTGCTGTTAGGTTCTTCATCACCTGTAATTTTAAGGGAGAGGCTTCCAACGAAATTTTCAGCATTGTTTTATTGATTGACTTTGAAAATTTTCATGCTACTGGTGAAATTTGTTAGCAAAGTTTATGATACTAAAAAATTATTATTCTATCACTACGTCTTCCATCCCCCTTAACCCCAGGTATCTTGATATAATAATGTGGTTAATATGCAATTTGAAATTTTCTTTTGCTGGTATGTACACAGTGTCTTAAACTATAGATTAATTTTGCTACTGGATCATGTTACAGGCTTTGAGGCCATGTTTGCGGATCTTTGCTGTTTCTTTGTTCACTTAGTTCAGGTAATTGAATCATGCCTAGGTTATCACTATCATGGATTCTGTATTTCATTTCTTTTAACTCCCTCATCTTCCTGTTAGCTAGTATATTGATGAACTTGTGAAACTAATGGTGGATTGTTTGTAGCTTACATTTGTGTTTCTTGTTTTACCTTGCCTACTATTGGGTCATTTGGGTCAAGCTGCATACCTTATGGAGAACCATGCTGATGCTGGTCAAGTCTTTTTTTCTTCCGTTCCAAGAAGTGTCAGTATATATTTTCTTCTTACACAGGAAATATGAGCATAGAATTTTTCTCTTAGTAGTGTGAGCAGCTTCCTTTATAATTTGTAAATTAGTGCTTGTTTTTTATTTAGTTAGATTAATTGTCTGCTTGATGCATTTTTAAACATGATATGTAAACTTATGTATAAAGCATTTTTGTGCTTGTCTTTGATCCTTGATCTTTTTGTTTATGTTTTCTGCATTGATACTTTTGGCGAGTGATTGTATTTCTGCTTATGCAAGTTATCGTCTATTTATAATTTCAAGCCCCAAATGAAGAGAGTAGACCAATTTCACCAGGTGTAAGACCTTCATCAACTAGTCATTATGCTTAACACCATAATGATCCTTCCAACCAAAGCCGAAAATGAATTCATCATAGCTCAGGCTGCTTTGTTTAGCTTTCACTTGAGACACTTTTTTGTTGCTATGCTCTTTTAATTTTTTCTTATGTTGTGTTGGATCTATTTAATTATTGTTCAACATTATTTTATGACATTTGATACACGTTCTTTGTTAAAAATTTTAAGAACTTCTATGCAATTTTTCCTTTTTTGTTCATGATTGTTGATTATTAGTGTTGTACAAGATACCAATAAGTGTTTTTGACTTGTACGCTTCAAAATAAAATATTGAAAAGCCAAAAAAAAAAATCCACATAGATTAACATTGAGCTTTTTGGTGGCAGTTTGAAATTGCTAGTAATTGGCATTTGAGGTTTAAAATCGCTAGTAAATATGATAGAGAAAAGGGCAATTAACATTGAGTTTTTTGTGGAGTTACAAACCGCTAGTAATTAGCAACCAAGTCATTTCACGGTGGATTTAACTCCACTAATTTTACGTAAACTGCCACAATAACCAGGGAAATCTACTTTGGCTATGATAGTTCAGTGGTTGCTCCAAACCGCCGCTAAATGGTTTAGGACGCCATTATCTGTGGCGGTTTGGAACTGCGGTAAACATTTTGCGAGTCAAAACCATCAAAAATCCCAATAAAAACTACCGCTAAATACCATTTTTATGGTAGTGAGAGTTCCCAAACATGCAAGAGATCAGTTAAGTTGCTTTCCTTCAACCATGGTAAAGATGGTGTATGAGAGGATTGAACTAAAAAGGTTGTGGGTTTGAGGAAACGGTTAGGGTTATAAAAGGAATGTTTGTGAGAAAAGATGAAATGGTTTTGGGTGAAGGTGAGAGTGTTTGAGTTTGAAGACGAAGGAGTGAGGTGTGACGTGCGAGCAATGGGAAGTTATTTAAGTGATGAGACATAAAGTCTAATGGTGATGCGATAAAAAGAAACTCAAAAAGAGTGGGAATTATCCCGCCTTTTTTTACTCTTCCAGAATAAGTGGTTTCTGAAATTTAGAACCACTTTTGAATTTCACTCCACTTTTTGAGCCAACGTATGCATTTTATGAACCTTCACAACAATACTACTTATTCATATATGATTGATTTTCCACATTTGAGCGTGTATGACTTTTTGACCTATATTCTGGACTTCTGACCGTCTTTTTGACCTTACACATTGATTTTCTGGTCTTAAACTGTTCTTCTAGTCTTGCAAACTAATGTCTTCAATTGGGCTTCAATTCAGAGCCATGATGGGGAGTTTCAGAGATGTTTATGCATGAATGCTTATGCATGTTTTAAAAACTTTTAAGATTCAAAAGCATTTTCAAGCAGCAAAAATGATCTTCAACTAATGGTTTTGTGAATATATTAGATACTTGATCTTCAATATTCACAAGCATTAACTCAACATCCCTTTTTGAACATGATCTTTAATAAAATGATGTTTAACATCAATGTTCTTAGATCTAGTGCACGATAAGATTCTTAGCAAGACTAATAGCACTTGTATTATCACAAAAGATAGAGATTTTGGAATATCTCAGGTGATAATCTTCAAGTTAATTCCTTATCCATAGCATCTGGGTGTAGCAGTTTAGTAGCTATATATTTAGCTTCAGTTGTAGAGAGCAATGGTATTCTATTTCTTACATGACCAAGTGATGAGACTCTTTCAAAGTTAGCATCAGGACCTACAATCTCACAAGATATATCTTTCTCGTACCATAAACTAAGATTAATAGTACCGGATAAATATCTTAAAATCCTTTTAAAAACATTTAAGTGTGATTGCTTTGCATTAGATTGAAATCTAGCATAAAGTCCCACACTTGATTGAATGTCTGGTCTACTTGCTACAAGATACAGAAGTGAACCAATCATTCCAATATAATTTCTTTATGATACATTGTCACCATTCTCATCAGCATCGATGACTTGAGATGGATGCATGGGGGTACTCATGGGTTTGGCTTGATCCATATTAAATTTTTTTAAAAGCTTTTTTGTATGCTTTTCTTGATGGATCAATGTTCCTTCTTTTTATTGTTTTATTTGAAGTCTAGGAAAAACTTGAGACCACCCATCATGCTCATCTCAAATTCACTTTGCATTAATTTTGAAAACGTTTCACAAAGAGAATGATCAGTGGTGCCAAATATAATATCATCAACATATGTTTGAACTATCAGAAAGTGATTATTTTGTTCAAGAGTAAACATGGTTGTATAAACTTTACCTCTCTTGAACTCATTCTTTAGGAAAAAGGTACTTATCCTTTCATACCAAGCTTGAGGAGCTTGTTTTAGACCATAAAGTGCCTTTGTTAACTTGAAGACAAGGTTGGGAAGGTTTTTCCTCTCAAAACCAAGAGGCTACTTTGCATAAACTTTCTCAGAGGGGGATCCATTTAGAAATGTAGACCTAACATTTATTTGGTAAAGAGTGAATCCCTTGAAGGCAGCAAAAGTAAGTAGCATTCTTATGGCTTTAAGCCTAGCTACTGGTGCAAAGGTTTCATCATAATCAATACCCTCTTGTTGATTATAACCTTATACAACCAACCTTGCTTTGTTTTTGATGACCTTTCCGCTTCATCAAGCTTGTTTCTGAACACCTATTTGGTTCCAATGATGGTCTTTCTTTTCAGCTTCTCCATGAGCATCTAGACTTTGTTTCTCTTGAACTAGTTCAGCTCCTCTTGCATAGTATCCATCCAACTTTGATCGTTCAAAGCATCTTTGGAAATGTCCCCTAAAACTTTGTTCTAGAACTGCTTTAGATTAGAAACTCCTCTGTAGTTTTTGTAACTTTGATGTTCTTCAGCTTCTCTTCATGCTCAGATTATTCTTCCTCATGCTCAGAAATATCACTTTTTGAGGGCTTTTGAGTTATGGGTAAGCTTTCTGAATTGTCCTTGTTCTGGAGCTCACTTTCTGAAGATTGCACTTTCATCTGTTTCCTTCTGAGGGTTCCTTGAGGTTAAGCTTCTCAAGGTTCTCCTCCAGCTCTTCAAGATCATCAAAGTGCTTCTAGCTCTTCTGTTCTTTCTTTCAGCAACTCCATTTTGTTGGGGAGTTCTAGCTGCAAAAAACTCATAACAAATGCCATGTTTTTCACAAAACTCTTCAAAAACATGATTTTCAAATTCTCCTCCATGATATGATCTTATAAAGGTAATTTGAGAATCCTTTTCAGGACAAACACGTTCTGCAAAAACTTTGAATCTTTCAACCCCTTTATCCTTAGAAGCTAGGAAGATAACCTATGTAAATCTAGGGTAATCATCCACTATGACAAGGCAATATCTTTTTTCAGCAACACTTGCAGTCTTGGAGTGTCCAAAAAGATCAATATGAAAAAGCTCAAGTGGCTTAGTGGTTAAAACCATATTTTTGTTATGGAAAGAAGCTTTGGTTTGCTTGTCTTTCTCATAGAAATCACAAGTTAAATCCTTGTCAAATCTGATCTTTGGCAGGCCTTTAACAAGGTTTTTTTGAGATAGCTCAAAAATAAGCTTCATATGAGCATATCCAAGCTTCTTATGCCACCACCACTTATCATCCATGAAGTATTCAAGATATTTTACATCTTGATCTAGAAGGTCATCTAAGAATAACACGTAAGTGTTATCATGTCTCTTACTAGATAAAATGACTTGTCCAAAAGTGGGATTTACAATTTTGCAAGCATAAGTATTAAATAAAACATTAAAGCTTTGGTTACAGAATTGGCTAATGTTCAACAGATTGTGAGTCAGACAATCAACAAGTAAAACATTAGAAATTTGGTAGGGTAATCCTTACTAACATTTCCTACACCTGTGACCTTGGCCTTACCGCCATAAGGAAATTTGACTGATATAGAATTCTTTGGCTTCAGGTTGCTAAACCACTTCTTGAATCCGAAAATATGTTTGGAGCAACCACTATCCATGTACCACTTGTTGTCCTTCCTAATATGCATTCTCAGACACACCAATAAAAATAGTTTTTTATTAGGTACCCAACTTTCTTGGGTTCTTTTGGGTTAGTTTTTCTTAGGAGGTTTCTCAACCTGTTTAATAGATTTCTTTCTCATAAAATACTTGTCAAGTGGGTGTCCCTTCTTGTGACAAAAAGTACAAGAAACTATGTTCTTTACTTTCTTAAGAAATATTGCTTTTCCTTTCTTATCCATCTCATTCTCATATCCCAACCCAATTTTTTGAAAATATGGTCTTTGATCTCTAAGCATTAGTTCAAGATTCTTTAAACCATTAACTATCGATAAGCTTTGAAGTTCTTTCAAGTTCAAGATAACTTTCTGAGTTTTCTAATTTTTTTCAATGATTTCAGCTTCTAAAGCATTGAGCTTAATACTTAAAAGCTTGTTTTCTCTTTTTATTTCTTCCTTCTCAAGCCTTAGATTCTCATTCTGATTTGGCCATTTCAAGTTCTAAGACAACTTTTTGATTTTTTAGGTTAAGATAATGAGAGGAGAAGGTTAGAGAATTTTCAAGCAATTCTTCATATAAAGACAATAATTCATCATAAGAAGGATCAGGTTCAAAAGAGTTATTTACCATAGGTTCTCCTTCTGAAGAGTAGTCTGCCATGAAGTATAGGTTTGCAACATCTTTCAGCTCATCTTTACTTTCTAAGCCTTCTTTCTCCTCTTCTGAGTCACTCCAAGTGGCCAACATCCCTTTCTTCTTGGAGGAAAACTTTTTCTATAGACCCTTAAGCTTGGACAATCAATCTTAAAATGTCTCTTCTCACTGCAATTATAGCAAGTAATGCTTTCCAGCTTCCCTTGCCTTTCTATCCTTTCTGAGGTTGATGTCTCTTTTCTTCTTTGTTCTGCTTCTCCAAGCTTTGGACATCTTCCTCACAAGTATAAAGATCTCATCTCCATCTTCTTTTCTAGACTCGTCTTCAATTCTTCTTCCTTATTAGAGATTTCAACTTTCATTGTTTTACCATTATTCTACTTCCAATGTGAAGACTTTAGAGCCATGGACTTGCTCTTCTTTATGGATTCTCGTTAACTTCAGAGAGCATAAGCTCATGAGTTTTTAGAGACCCAATGAGTGCATCCAAGCCAAGAGTTTGGAGGTCTTTGGCTTCTATAATGGCTGTGACCTTAGGCAGCTGTGACCTTAGGCAGCCATTTTGTAGGGAGGCTTCTTAGAATTTTTCTAACCATTTTAGAGTTAGAATATCTTTTGCCTAATCCCTTCAATTAGTTTACAAAGTGCATGAACCTTCTTGTCATGTCATCAATACTTTCTTGCTCAGTCATTTTAAATATTTCGTATTGATGAACTAACATACTGATCTTTGTTTCCTTGACTTGATCAATACCTTCATGTAGTATATGAAGTCTATCTAGATCTCCTTGGCCATTTCACAAGCAATAATCTTATCATATTCAGCTTTGATTAGTACACGCGTGAATAGGTACTTAGCCTTGGAGTTCAACTGAACTCTAGCTTTATGTTGCTCCGTCCACCTACTCTGGGACTTCTCTAGAGGTGGAAGGTGCATCTTCAGTTGTAAGAACTTCTTTCATTGGAACGTAGTCTCCTTCTTCTATAATTTCTCACAAGTCAAGACTTGTGTATTTGATGAACAACTCCATTTTATTTCTCTAATACGCATAGCCTCCACCATCAAAGAATAGCGATCTGTTTATAGAGTGTCCTTATGTGATATGAATATTTTGTGCCA
Organism: Dalbergia oliveri; assembly: GCA_030441495.1. Lineage (NCBI taxonomy): Eukaryota > Viridiplantae > Streptophyta > Magnoliopsida > Fabales > Fabaceae > Dalbergia > Dalbergia oliveri. The sequence continues at coordinate 36,070,255 of JAMLFY010000004.1, read as the reverse complement.
TATTTCCTAAGGGTCTTTAACCTCTACAGTTGTTAGAATACTCAACCCCTTAGAGGCCTAAGCTCTAATGCCAATTGTAGGTTGAAAAGTGCTTGAGAAGGGGGGCTGAATCGTGCTTTAACTTTTCATTCCCTTTTGATTTCTGAAAACTTAAACAGGTACTATCAAGTAAAAACTTGAAGTAACGGAAATAGTGTTAGTATATGTTAAAAAGTAACTTTCTAACTATAATGAAGATGTGAAACTGCGTTAAAAGGTTTTTCCAGAAAACACAATATAATAAGTACAAAGTAGTAAATAAATGAGAGTTAAGGAAAAAAAGATATTGCATAGGGGTTTTTATACCAGTTTGGCCAATGTAACACCCTAAAAATTATTTAAAAATTAATTTGAGTTTTATTAGTCATAATTTCAAAAATCTAAGTTTAGCAATAATGAGGATGGCTCAACGGATGTGTTAAAAAAATTTGGGCGGATGAATAGTAACCTAGCGGGCCCCATGAGTTCATCAGGACAAAAACCCAAATCCAGGACCAGGAAATGCCCGGACTGAAAAAGAGGGTTAAGGTTAGAAATAGTTAGGAATAAGGATTTTATACCTAGAATTAATTTTCGGGCAAAGTTGGATTATCCAGGTACGGTGTTTTACCCGTTCGGTAAAATTTAAGTGTGTGATTTCTAATGCGAAAGATAGTTTAATCTTATAAAAGGTTAATGTATATCCTTTATATGCTAAGTGTAAGGCTAAGATTTAATCTTGATTTAAAGCAAGATTAAATCCTAGTCATTCATCATGTTTTCTTTTTAAAGAATTAGACTTTATTCTACATAATTCTTACAGCATAATTTAATATCATTAAAAGCCACCAAACTTGGACAAATCATCTCATCATTCTCGGCCATAATAGCATGAAGAACCAGCCTCCATTGTTGCCTTTCTTAAGAGCTTCCATCTTGATTCAAATCACTAAAACACTTACCCAAAGTCACTAAAACCATAAACTTCCTTCACCAAACTTGTTCTACTCATCACTACCTACAAAACTAACCAATTAAAATTTCAATTCTTCATCAATCCTCACCTTGACATATCACTTCCTCACTGCCTAAGGAAGGTTTGGAGTTTGATTGAGAGTCTTTGAAGTGAAGAGAAAATACCTTGGAACACCTTTGAAGTATAAAGCTCTAAAGATTTGCAAAATAGGGCTTTTGAACCTCTTTTGCTTTCAAATCCATTTTTCTATTTTAATCACTTATTTAGACTGATATTTTTGGTTGAATTGGTTGATGATATATGGATATTGATGTGTTAATTTTGGTGGAGTGTTTGGATAATGTTAGAAATCATATTTGTTAAAAGGGGTTTTGGTCTATGCTGCTAGATTTTCGGTGTTCCTACTAGCAGTGATTGTTCACGAATTTTCTGGTATAATTTTAGGTATTTTTATGAGCTAAAAAAAATATATGTTGAAGCTAACATCCTGAGATAGTTCCATATATTTTCTTGGGCTCTGATTTGAACTCCTAATGCTTTAAAAAAATCAGAAATCGAAGTGAACTATGTGCTGCCTAGATTATTGGAACTGAGCTATAAAATTTGCTAATTTTATTACCATATCAAATGATTTAATTATCACTTGAAATTTTTACACGGTGTTGAGGACATATTGAAGTCCAATAGTGAATTTTTTTATGTTGTAATATGTTTATTTGATAGGGTAATAAAATTGGGAACTATGGCTATTGGCTGTAAATAAGGGATTTTTGACCTCCGAATTTGTCTAATTTTATTAATATAGTTAGAGAACTCTTTTTTCTCTAAAATTTTTATGGACCTTGTGGACACATTGAAATGTCTTAGATAATTTTGGTAGCCTCTGAATTGATTGTTTGATGAGCAAATAAATTGGTGATACAAAGGTGCGAAATCTGCCACTTTGATGGAAATGAAACAATGTTTTGAATTGATGAAACAATGACATTTTGGGTTCTAGTATGACATGAATATTTGATGTTAACTATTTGGCCATGTGATTTATGACATATGAATGCATGCTAAAGGAAGTAGAGAGTCGTTTAAGAGGCATGATTGAAATTGTATTGTGAATGAATACCTACATGTGCTTTATGCATGCATTTAGAAAAAGAAAAGAGAATATATAAATTTCAATCATGCATGTTCTGAGATATGGACAAAATACAAATAAGACTTAGGTTGAATGAAGGGGAGGAAAAGAGGAACTTCCCTAAAGATATTTTGAGTCAGTAGACGTATCGGTTAGGAATAGATCTGTGTGTGATTCGGAAATGGAAAAAATGAAGCTTGATGATCACGTATAGGAATGAGCTTAGTCCTAAAGCAGACTATTTCCTTTGTATGGTGTCATCTACTATAAATACTATTTGGTATAAACTATCTATTGTGGAGTTGTCCATGGCAAATACCCATTGGGTATAAACTAAGTCTTTCCTATGTCGATGAAAAGAGAAAAATGTACTGATTTAATTTCTATGGCCACAAGTGAACACATATAACTTTGAAATAATTTCAATAGGATTATCATATGCATACTCATGTCATTCTAAATTGTCTGCCTGGAATGATTTACTATTCATTGTAACATTAGGATATATGTGCACTAAGTGATTAATTGTTAAAAGCTACCCACTTCGGAGGGATGATTTTAGAACTTTAAAATGAATCTTTAGACTATATTGCATGATCACATTTTCTTGATATATCAAAGTGGTTGGGGCGGTGACAATGACATTATGGGTGTGTAACTGGAGAGTTGCCCTATGAGAATTGTATAATTCTCACCCGCTATGTGTTTTTGTGTTCCCATGTCACCTCCAGGTTAATCCAGCGAACAATAGGGCTACTACGTGAAGAGCCAGGATTGCAATAGCTTAGTAGTTGATGTTTTTATTTTGTTGTACTTAGTTAGAGTTATATGTATGTAAATAAAATAGAGAACGTATTGTATTAAAGCTCTTAGAAGAGCTTCCTCTTGTACTTAACTATGTATTCAATAAATGTTTGCTCCTTTGTCATATATATTTTAACAAAATTAATACTAGTTACTCCACTATTCGATCGATTTTGCTATAGATAAAAGGGTTTTTAATCTATAAGTAACAACTCCTAAGCATAATGTCATGACTTAAGGATGATGTTGCACTTGGGAGAATGATACAACCAACTTGCCTACATCCAATTTTCAACAGTTGTTGAGTTCCACTAAAACCCTTTCTCAACCTTAGAAAGTTAGATAATCTTTACAGGAGTCTTCTCAAGCTTTATCCAGTGACTAGTAGCTCACTCTACTGTCACACCTAAGTAATCTTTGACTAGCCTTTCCAAGCTAACTCCATGACTAGTAACTCACTCTACTATCACACCCAAATAGTCTTTGACTAGCCTCTCTAAGCTAACTCCATGACCAGGAGTTCACTTTACTATCACTTACAAGTAGTCTTTAACTAGCCTCTCCAAGCTAACTCATAATGATCACTACCGGATCAGGTTACAAAGGATTGTGCTTGGGTTGTATCACTCAAACTAACAAACATTCAAATTTTCGTAGGATAAGTAGTATCAAAACTGAAAAATTTGAATGACTTCTTTATCTATTCTTCCTAGGAAGAATGATGTTATCTAATAAGAATGTAGAAAGAAGATTCTTACAAAGATGAAACTGATTACAAGCTGTAATATCTTTATAAATGATAAGAGGAAATTTCTTTAGCGTTTTAGCACAGGATTTCAGCAAAAGTCTCTTCCATTGTAAGCATAGCATCTCCTTTATCCTGGATCTACATTTATAGCTGTTGCCCTTAATCTGTTTTCCTAGTAACACATGTTGTTCTTCTTTTGTGTCTTAGAAATGAAGTCTAGAGAAGTAGCTCGGCATATGAGCACAGTTCAGAAGCCGTTGTGTAATAGAGGTTTTTGAGTCAACTTTCAGAAACTACTTTTTACTTTCTGAGTGAGGTTTCTAAACTTTTCATTTTAGAAGCTAGGGCAGTTGACCAAGTTCATAGAAGATATGTCACATCAGTTCTTGACTAGGTTTGACTTTAAATTTGAATTTTAAATTTCTCTCATATTCTTGTAAAGTGCACCATTTACCGTGGAGCATACTTTCTGAAGTGCCGTCACAATTTCTGGACTTCTCATTGATGTTCTATTCTTTCATCAGAGCTTTTGTAAATGATATGATTATGATCATGATGATTGAAGATGATAATTACACTTTGCTTCAGAGTTTGATTGAAATCTTCACTTGAATTGCAGTTTTGAAGTCACATGTTACTTTCTAAGATCTGAGTCTTGGTATCTTGTACTTGTGAATTTTATTTCATTCGTTGAGCAAAGAAACATTCATATTATGATATATTTTTCACTTTCATTAAGTGCAAATCTCTTTAAATAAGATTAATAATGTTTGCACATGTTATTGTGAAAAAATAGTCTCGTTTTAGAAATGTGTATGCTAACCTAAAAAGACCTGTTGTTGCTTCAAGAAACTCAAGGAAAAGATTAGTCCTTCTTGAAAATATTTTCAAAATTGGTTATATTATCAATCAAAACATTGAGCAATGGAGCTCTTTGAAGGGTTCTGGAGCTAACAATCCTCACCCCTATATATAGCCTCTCTACGCACCACGCTCCCCATTCTTCCACTTTGATTTAGTTTTGTGCCGCTTAGAGAGCACAAAGTATGAGTTCTTGAGAGAAGTGTGTAAGTTCTTGAGAGTTATAAGAGAAGCACATTCATCCTTCAACCATCTTCTTCATTCTTTTTGTTCTTCTTCTAACCAATCCTAATGCTACCTTCATCTCCACAAGGAAGGCCACAACATTTCATTTAGAAACTTGAAGAACACAAAACACCACCCTAAAAGGAGGAAGAGGCCGCAACACTGGGAGCAAGGTAAGAGGAGTTTTGAAGCATTTTTCCTAAACTCAAAAATTACCTTCAAGGTAGGAGTTAAACTCCGCATATTGTGTGATGTTTGATGACAAATGGAAGCCCATGGCTTTACCTTGTCAAGGCCACAACCTGTGCTCCAAAATAATGCCTAAAAACCTTGTTTGATTGTGCTATACTTGAATAATATTATTCTATGTGTGTTTTGTATGATTTTGTGACAATATGCTCATGAGTGTTAATGTACATATGTATGGATAAAATGCTTTTCAAATTTGGAATCAAATTGTTGTAATTTAGAACCCGTGTTAGTATGCAACTGACTAAGAAATCAAGAAAAATTATGTCCATGCCTATATATATGTATAATTTGGTCATGATGGGTTCTCATTGAACCAAATTGTTGTTGATGAATTTGTTAAGTTATATAAGTTTATCTTTTAATTCTAAGAACATTGATATATAATAAAACACACAAACAAACATTTTAGAAATTCAATCAGGATCAAAACTAAGAGTTCTATGAGTTTTGGCTATGAACACTTTGAATATTCTTAAGAACACCAAGAACACTAAGAACATGTAATTATTAGTAGTTCATTCTTAAATGCTTAGGTTAAGAATCCCAAAAGGTCTTAGACAATTAAAGAAAAAAATTAAATAGAGTAAAGACAAAATAATTAAATTAGAAAATTATTAAAATTATAATATAGGCATTGGCCTATAACTTATATAAACAAATAAAATTAGTAAAATTAGATTTAAGTATTAAAGTATAAGACTCATAATTCATAAGTTAGGATTCAAGATTAGAAAATAATAATAAGATAAGCTTCCGATAATATCTTAGAAGAAAATATATAAATTATAGAATACATATTGTAAAATTATGAATAAGATAATGACACTAGGATTAAGTTTAGAAAATAAAAAGAGAAGAATTCTAAAAAACATGAATATAAAAGACACTAAACAAACAAGATACGCTAAATAAATCAAATACAGTAAACAAATTAAAATATATTGGAACAATAAATTACATTAAATGAATAAAAATATTAAAGGAATTAAGCATATTAAATAAATAAAATATATGAATTAAATATGACAAATACATAAAATACAATAAAAATATAGTAGAAAGTATTAGATGATTAAATTATCTATAGGAGACTGAGAAACACAATATACTACTAGTTGATATATGAATAATTAACAATGTTTGTAAGAACATGGTGATAATTATATGCTAAGTGAAAAAGTACTTGGGGAATGTTTTGGCTAGGGAAAAACAAGATTCTTAAGTAGATCCAAGTGGCGCCCACTCTTTCATGGGAACTTACTCATATTTAATTAGTGGAAAGTATATAGTATATCACTACACATTATAAATAGAAAATGATAGTATACAATTATTATAAGACCAACTCATAAGACATGATATTAGGAACTATTAACCTAAAATTATCTAACACATCAATAATATGCTAAAGTAATTAATTAAATTAGAAATAGTCTAAAGTATAAATCATTATTAAAGATAACTAGAGTAGCTAATAATTATATTAATAGGAAATAATAAGACAATTCTCCTAAAGAATAATACCAGTGATCAATTAGCTTATGAATTCAAGGAAATAAACCATTAAGATTAATTGAAGAATATTTCATAATTCTCTAATAAAAACAGAAATTATATTAAGACTATTCATAATAGAATTATCTAATAATGAAATATATGTGCAGATAGACTAATAATAATAATTCTTACTTAATCCTTGTAATAAATTATATGAATATGATTCCATGTGTATGAGTGTGATTAGAAAGTTATAGCCATGCTTCATGCATTATTATGAAGGTTTCACCCTATAGTACATGACATTGTATTGCATTGCATACAAACTATATAAAAGATAAAGACAAGTTAAAGATCAACTAAAGCACTATGGAAAATGATCCTAAGGCAAGCATGGTGACCCACCTTATGTGCCCCCACCTACAAGGATGATCCTAAGATAAGTATGGTGACCCTTGTTAGGTTTCGGAATGGGCTCATATCCTTTTTATTTAGGGCTATAATATGTTATATGTTGTAAGGGAGGTGGAAGTATAAGCCCGTGATTACAAAAGATGCCGTAACGCTTGTGGATATATAAGCCCTTACTTACGTGCAAATTTAATATATAAAAGATAATAAAGCTTAAGAAGTAAATGTTAAAGATGTCAAAGGTTGAGTTAAAGGTAGATTTTGTATATACTAGATTATCGGGTCTAGTTATGTACAAAATTGAAGTAAAGAAAGAAAATGAAAGCAACTGCATGTCATGCATCATAATGAATTGTCTACTATGCCATGGAATTTGACATACATGATTAAAGTTGAGATTCTTGTGACATATGCATCATACCAGGAGGTTCATATTATATGTGTAAAGAACGAATGATCCTTTATTTCCATCACACCATGCTATGTGCTTTTCTACTTGTATTATGTAGTTAGTTAAGTTATATATCATATAAAATGTGTTAAAAAGAAGCACGTAAAACGTGGACCACTTCGGCTAATAAGAGTTTTGAAAACCTTTATAAACCAACATTATATGCTTCACATGATTTCATAATTAAACCCAAAGTGGCTGGAGTCGAAACGATGACGCTAAGGAGGAAACCCACTGAAACCTAGTTTCTCATCTCCCTTGCATTTTCGTGTTGACTCCAGATGAAACAAGTCGCAACCAAAGTTTTACATAAGTGCATCGCCCACCATTGTGGACTATGATCAAGAGAAGGGGCTGGAGTGATTGCGATTACCATTACTCACTATTTTGTGTTGAATCTAGACTAGTTCATTTTGAAGGAATTGCCTCCACGCCGCACCTTTGTGGCCACAAATGGTACTTGCACCAGAGAACTATGTTGAGGCCCCGAATCATATTTGATGAGCGTAAGGGACACAATACACACCATACACATTACGCACAGGGAGTAGCAGAAGTGGATAATGCACCTCTAGATATATCCAGGAGTCTACTAGGTTTATATTTTACGTTCTTTTATCTTTTAGTTTATGTTTGATGACCTATCTATAAAGGTCATGCAATGGATTGACGTACTAAGCTCTTATATTATAATAAAAGTATTATTTTGTTTCCTTATGAGATTGTTCATACTATCTGGCCTCAAATTGTTGCACCCTCATGTGAGCTATGGTACGTAAATCAGTTAGTTTTAGGAATCACTTTACAGGCTCTTATTTTCAAAAGGTTTTAAAAGGAAATGTCACTGTATATTTTTAGTAAATTAATTTAAATAATCTCTAAATTTTCACAAAGCATAAGTAACAACTAATAAAAGCTATGTGAAAACTCAACCAATAACACTTGGAATTATTTGGATGTTACAATGGAGAGCCTAAGCAATGTCAAGCTCATTTTGGGCAGTGTTTTATCACATTTTGGGCCCATATTTGGGATTTTTAATATGTAATGTATCTATCCCAAATAATATGCTCGAGATACACACTTCATTTGGGGAAGTTTTAGGTTAGTTTTACTCTTTGCCTAGTTTCTCTCTCTATGTTTTCTCTCTTCCTCTCCTCTCCCTCTATTATTCTCTCTTCCTCCTCCTTCTCTTTCATCTTTTTCCTCTTCACCCACCCATCACTTCTCTTAGGTTAGTTTTTAATTTCTATTTTTGTTTTGTAATTTTGCATGGAGGAGTAGAATTTTGACAACTATGTTTGTAGATTTGTGAGCATGAGTGTGATTTGACGATATGAGGAATTAGGAGCCTGGTTGGGTCCAAGGTTGCATTTCCTTGAATGTCAAAGGTCTTAGCTTAGGGAGGTTTGGCCTCATAGTTATGCAGTATATAATTTGATGTCAATGATTGAATTGACATGTGTTCATTAGAAATCTTGAGCTAAGTTTTTAGTTTGGAAGTTCATTTTATTTTTTACTCACTTGTTTTAATTTATTTTCACTTGATTTTAGAAATCATTGGGAGACGACCAGAGTTATACACCATTATACTACATATTTTCCATTGCCACTTGGTCTTTTATAAATTTATAATTTTTTAGAGCTAGAACCATGACACTCCAGCTCTACCAAATTTTGGTGTCATTGCCGATTAGGCTTTTAAATAATTGTACATATATTCTCTTTTGTTTATTTTTCTCTTTATTTGGTCATTTCTTTACTTTTTTCCGCTTGAGCTAACTTAGCTACCGATCCATTTTCTAATTCCCAGTGGTGTGGAAATTGGTGTTTTGCAGGGCACAAAGCAATGGATGATCCTTATCAAGAAATGTACTACCTATCATATCAGGCATATGATCCATGCTCCAATAGGTACCAACATGATTGGTATGATGGTTGTGACCAAGGATACGAGAGTCAAGAGTCACAATTATCCTCGTATTACCAACCACAGTTCCATCCACTACCACCCCATTCCGCCATACACACAACCAATCCCGAGCCATATACACAACCATATCCTAAGCCACCCTCCAACAACCATCCCAATCTACATACCAATTGCCTACTCTAATCAAGCCCCATTGGGAAGCAATATGGAACTAGTTGCTGGAAAATTATTGAAAAATGAAAGGTGCACCACCTTCCCATGTGCTAGCATTTAAGGAGCTTAGGGAAATGACAATGGAGTTTGTTGCTAATGGAGAAGAGTATGTAGCATCACCGAAGCATGTTCTAGAAATATATGAAAACAACTCCAATATGGTTAAAGGGAGCTATTAAGGCATCAATTGATGCGAGCTACTATGTTTTGGAGCAACTTGTTGAGGTGCCATAAGAGACATTGGTTGAGGCACTAGCAAGGGAGCCTGATGAAGAGTCTAATACGGAGATCATATATGAGGAGCCACCACTTGAATCGGCTGAGCAAATGGATGTCTTGCTAGAAGATGATGAGTCTTTGAGTGTTGAGGCTATTGTATAAGCTTCTACAAAAAAGGATCATGACACAAAGATTTAGGAAATGGAGATTATGGTTCTCACCACATTTTCTACCCTCTCTATCCAACTGCTTCCATTGGATCTGAAGCCTTTCTCACTTAGGGGACATGAATATGCCCTCCTTTAGACTGATGGTCAATTGTGTGGCATTTGTTGAGTGCTTGAAGAAGACCAAATTCATATTCCTTAGGGACTAGATGGGAAATGAGCAAGAGAGTGGAAGTCTCCTTTTGGAAACACACATCCTTTCCAAATAAGAAGGACTTGTTGCTAGGATGTTTGGACTAAGAGGAGCCCCAAAGCCCCAAGGAGGGCACTGAAGATTGCATGATAATCTGTACCATATGGGACCCAAGTGGAGCTAGGAGATGCAAACTTGCACAAGATCTCAGGGAGCAGTTCAAATATAAGTCGCCTTGAGGGAGCTTTTATCATCTTTTACTTTTTTGTTTCTGTCTTTAATTTTCAATAAGGCATGTTTAATGTAGGATTTCACATGCCACTAGTTTTAGGTTGTTAATTGTTGTTTATAGTGTTGTATGTCATTTCCTTGATGCTATTGAATATTACTTGCTGGGCTTAACACCTTAGGCATTTTCCCTAACTTGCAGACTATGAATTGTGCTCTGTGTAATGCATGCTTGATAATTTGTTTTTCATTACTTGGATTAAATATATGGACATTACCCTTGGTTGAGCTTTTGAACCCTTCTATGGATGAATATGTTGCATGTCATTCTTTTTCCTTTTTTTTTTTTTGTGTTCTCTCATTTGTTTGTATTCTAGAACTTGCTTTTTATCTTGCTTGAGACTTTGTCAATAACATGTTGCATGCATTAAGGTGATAAATGCATTTTTCTTGTTTTTATCTACTTGATCACGAGACCAACCTTCCATATTACCCATATTTGAGTCCCATTAAGCCTTAATGACTCATCTTTTTTACAAGCCTAAGATCATGAGAATATTTATGCATCTTTCATATGTGCTTGAGTATATAAGTGTGCAGAATGCATAAGGACATTATAAACACCATATTTTGTTCGAGTCTTTTTGTATATAAGAAAAAAAATAAAAAAAATTAAAAATACAAAAATATTTTCCTTTTCACTAGCATTTTTAACTAATTTTATTTTTAAATTAACATCAATCAAATCTTTTTAATTCAATCAGAATCCTTTTTACTCAGAGTCAAAATCTCAATCAATTCTTTTTCAATCAAAATCACAATCAAATTATTTTTTCAAATCTCAATTGTCAAATCTCAATCAATTTATTTCAAATTATTCTCCAATCAATTACACAATATTTTTACAAATAGACTAGCAACACCGGGACCAATGGGGGTTTCCGGAAGAAACAGGGACTTGAGAATGAGAACTCAAGAAGCTGGTCTACAAAGGTACACATTATTGGTAGATCACATTTGTAGTTTTGTCCTCAGCCATAATCAATCATCCATCAGGTGGACTTTTCTTTTCACTTCCTCTCAATCCTCAGCCACCAACACCTCAATCTTTTTAACATTACGCACATGCATAGACATAACAATTCCGCCCCGTCACCATTACCTTTAATAATCACCCTCACTGTCCTTATAAGTCACTAACAAAGGCCAACGGCCGGTCCTAAAATCATCACACCCTTAGCCTTAAAGAATCACAGCCCCATTAGTAGCATCACCATGACGTAGGACCCCATCGAAGGAACCTTGAACCATAGCCACAACATCATCTCTCCAGCCATGGCCGTGAAACACCTTTTTTTCCTTTCTTTTTAATTCTGAGTTTTGGGCCAAAGGATAATTTAGTTTAGACTAAAATTCCAAATCAATTCCTCATATTTAGAAAATTTTATATTAGTTCCTTAAATTTTATAAAAAGAACACGTGTTTCTTGTAAAATTATCGTATAGTTGTGTCCTATTAACTTACTTATTTATATTGTTAACTTATTTATATGTACTGTTAATTTTCATGATAGACCTAATTTATCTCACTCTTCTAAAAAAGTCATTTAGACCTTTCTTTTCATTTATTATCTCACCATAGAAGAAAAATTTTAACTTTAAGTTAGTATTTGTTCTAGAATAGAAAAATGAGACAAGTTATTAACTCATCTTAAAATTAATAATACATGTAAATGGCTAACAGAATACATGGATATTTTGTAAGTTCAAATAACAATTTGATAGAGGACTAACTTGTCATCTTTTATAAAATTTGAAGGACTAATATGAAATTTCTAAATTGGACTAATTTATCCCTCATTACAAACTGATGGGCTGATTTGAAATTTTGGTTTTTAGTTTAATGTATTTTAAAGTTCTTTGTGTTTATTTTACTTTCTTTATGTCACATTCTGAAGGGCTCATGTGTTGGAATTTCTTGCTTTCTGTAGTCTACTCTCTTTAATATTTAATTTTACCTCATCTTGTATTTTGGTGGTCGTGTCATTCATTTATTTTTGTTTTATTTGGTTTTTCTTTTGGTCTTGTCTAGTTGTTGTCTACCATTGTACACTCTACATAGTTTTTCTTTAATATAGCTTTCATTGTTCGATTAATAGTTGCAGAGGATCTTGTGTGTTTTATGTATATAACTCTTTCTTAATAAGAATGTAAATAAATTTTTAATGATTTGTTTTATCCACACAATAGCTTGTAATATTGATATATCATTTATCATCCTCAAGTCTTACAAGAATGTAAAGGTTTATTTTATAGCCAATGTTGTCCTAAATCTTTGTACAAGAGTGGATTGTATTTTTTATAAAATTATTTCCATGAATAAAAGTGATTCACACATTCTTTTTTATTTCACACGACAACTTCTGATGTTGATGTATGGTCTATCATTCAAGTTTCACAGAGTGTAAGAGTTTATTGAATAGTTTATATCATCTTAAATCCTGTGCAAAAGTGAAATTTTTTGTTTTATTTTTAATAAAACCATTCAAACACACACACAAAATTATTTTCTACAAGAATGGTATGGTTTTGAGTTTTTCATTGCACTAAATGATACATTGGTGTAGTCAATAACAAGTCAAAATTAATTTTTATTTAAATTTTGTTCATATTTTTATTTTTTTTCTTTTCTTTAATTTTAATTCCTTTTTCTACATAATTGTGATTTCTTTTGGGGAAAAATAAATATAATTAAAGTTATAATTAATTTACATAAAGAGCTCTACGGTAACCATATTTATATGGATACATTAAAATTATAGTGTGATTAAGTTTCCATCTTTCTTCAATTATAATTAGATTTATGGATTCAAATTTTTTCAAAAGACCAGTTTTGATCAAATCAAAAGTTTTTCAATTTTTCCATAATTAAAATTGACAGCAACTCCATTTTTAAATTTATTTATTTTAGAATTAAATTTTTGTTGTCATTTCTATTGCAGCGTTCTGTGGAAATGTTGTGATAGACATGCCTTGTTTTATGTGGGGAGAGTAATACGGAAGGACATCCCAGAAAGGGGAATGTGGTAATAAATGCATTCATACATGCACATATTTATAAGTAAAAAAAAAACTGAAAAATCAGAAAAATATGCAAAAAAAAAAAGCTGGTAATAAATAAAAGTTGTGGAAAATCAGTTGAGTGGTGAGAATGAGACTTACACATTTGTTGGTAATTACACTTCTTGCTTTACAATAACCTTCTTTGAGATTTAGTGTAATTATAGTTAGCACTCCTCTATTTTTTAAAACTATTACTGATTTCTGAAGTATACTAAAATTTACATTGACTTCTCTTATAGATATTAGTTCATTAATTTAAGTGATAGAAAAGATAATATAGAATACATATACATAATTATTAATGTTGAAATTATAATATGTTAGTAATATTTAACATATTAATTGAATAAAATATTTTTTATCACATGAGAATGAAACTTATAATTATAACTTATGATAAAAAAAAAGCTACATTAATTCATATATACAATATTTGATATATATATATATATGTTATCCAATGTTATAAAACCCGAACTTACCTTCTGCCAACCAAAAGGCCACTGAACCTTCCTTTGCCATTTGACCCTAAGTTGTGTGAACGGTCAAGCCCTGTGAATCACGGGTTAACCCAATGCCTTTAAGAAAATTCAGAATTTTCTCAAAACATCAAGGATGGGGTTCGAACCCTTTCCTGGGAAGGGAAGGCGAAGAAGGATGCCACTCTTTACCACTAGGCTAGCCAACATTTAATATTATGTTTTGTTTTTTTTAATATATAACATATTTTATTACATTAAATTGTATTTTTATATATTAATTTAATTATATTGGTTAACTTCGACCAGTTATCCAGTTTAACCATGACCCGTTGCCTAATTGTCAATCAGGTCCAGTTTTATAACTATGATGTTATCTTTCTTTATCACCTAAATTAATGAACTAATATTTGTAGTAGGTCAATATAATTTTAGTGAACCTTAATAGAGATCATTGATAGTTTTGCTGAATAGAAGAGCGCCAAGTATAATTGTATTAAATTTCATGAGAGATGAGTATAAATTACTTTTACCCTCATGCATATGTATTTGCTCACTGAAAGCTTTGCTTGGCCTTTGAGAGTTTGCTAACCCTCACCTATACGGATTCAGCTAATAAAGTGCACAACACACTTACTCGGCAACAGCTGATTCCCCACTAACGAGACTTGAATGTTTCGTGAGTTTACAAAAGATGATTTTTCTTAGGCCTCAAACTCGGATGTGAAATCCACGCGCAAAATCTCAGGTTGTCTCTGTTTCAAAAGGACATTATGTAAAACATTTTAATCGGGAACCAAATTCTTCCCTGCTTCAAAAAGATTTTCGTTTCATCAAAAGCCTAGAACCAACAAGCATCCAGGATCAGAGGTGCAAAGATCGTGAGCACGGAAGAAAGACACTAGAGATCTTAAAAAGAATGGACTTTGCTCTAATTGTTGACAATCCTTATATAGGGATGAGGAGACATACAAAACATACAACATGATGAAAATGGAAGCAGGGGTGTACCGTCAAAATAATTTACGGTATTGGAGGACCCTAATCCCTAAACCCAAAAGCTCGTATATACCCCTTGCTACTCCAAATCCACAGGGATGAATTACTCGCAAAGACTGCTATGAGAGGAGTCGCATCCACCCATCAACCCGCTTTCCAAAATTAAATTACATCGGTGACTAAAGAATGCATTTCCATCAAATTGCAACTTCGACTGGTCCACGAAATCATGGTGCCAGACACTGCACAGCTTCCTTGAATGTTTATATTCTCGTGTCTATTCTGCGGCGCTCTTGCACTGATTGATCTGCGAGTTCCAATCATCAAGAAGGCTTGATACAGACTCATCAAGCTTCTTAGCCTGAGGTCCTGGCCTAAGAACATTAACATCGCTCCACTGGGAGCATGGATCCATCCACCAGCTCCTCCGGCCCAAGCACCATGCCCCTGGGACAACTCGGTTATGCCCACGATGGAGGATCTTTTCATCAATCATGTCCAAAACAGGGTCGTCAACTTCAAACTGCCTAGCAAAAGCAGCTCTACTTTCTACCATCTGATCATAAACAGAAACATTAAGGGTGTGTGGTTCCATCTTTGGAGGATTGTCCCAGATCATATACCATAAGTTACCATTCACTGTTGTGTTCCTGAACTCTGGTGCATTGCAAATGACTGAGTGAAAGTAACCTTCTTGGGATAACTTAACATTTGTAAAGTACATCAGGAGTGTTCGAGGTAAATTATCCCAGCCAAAAAGGCAAAACTCCAGGAAGGATCGGCTCAAGATGACCCATGGTGAACCTGCAAGGCAAGGAAAAGATTCAACATACAGACCCTAATAAGCTAAGTTGGTGTTGCACACACAGCATATGAAAGAGCAGATTTGCCTGTGAAGAGTTTGAAAGATTCAGGCATCTGCCGCTTCTGTGTAGCTTGAAAAATTTGACTTCTCCTTGCTAAATATATTCCTGGGTCGACTACAATAGGTTGGAATCTATCACTTCTGCAAGTGTAAACATAAACATAAATATATGATCTACAACCAAATGAAAGAGTGCCACAATGTAGCAGCTAGAATTAGCAGTAGTTTTCATTACTCTTTCCATCCAAGGTCACCAGTGTGATCAATGAAATTGAGGTCCCTCCTAACAGAAGAGAAAACATGGGACAGATCTGAAACAGATAAAAGTTTATGGATTAGTACATCAGATAAGTCTGCTGAAAGAATACAAAGATCATATCAAGAAAGGAAGACTATGAAAAATCAGTTGTCCATAGACAAAGCACAGCATAATTCCATGAAAACAGTTCAGAACAGTATATGTATAGAGCATTTCATCACCAAGAAGATAAAATAATATAATATAATATATACATTCTTGACTTGGAACTACAATAATATAGACTCAAACAAAAAGAAGCCCCGCTTTATTGACATCCCTAAACGAACCGCAGCATAATTTCGTAAGTAAAGTTCAAAACAGTATAGTTTTTTGCTTGGGTTCTAAGGAGCTCCTAATGAAGCTACAGAGATAAGGGAAAAGATGAACATATGGGGATCAAACCCTTCACCCACCCTTAACGACCATTTGACACAAGCACCAAAAGAGGTGCCACTTGAGCATGGTCTCATTGGTTCAAAACAATATAGTTATATAGAGCATTTCATCACCCTAACATAAAATAATAATTATTATTATAAAATGATAGTGGTCAATGTTCCTGAGTTGAACAGCAATAATATACAGCAAAACCAATGGAAGCACAGTTTTATTGACATCTGATAAACACCTAAGTTTGTTTACAAACAACAGGTCTGTCAGGTCAGCAACAATAAGAACAAATGCAGTAAAGAGTGCACCACTTTTCAATCAAGAGGAGAATGATATTCTTTAGTCTAACCTAAAAGGCCATGGGGTCCACCAGCCGTGAAAGTGGGGGACAACAGTGCAAAAGTTCACTAGCATCGGCCATAGAATGGCAAAAGTTCACTAGCATCGGCCATAGGACATTCTATTGACAAGAAAAAAAATGGAAAAGGATACATTTTGCATTTGAAGAACATTTGCCAAACACTTTGGTGTTAAGTTTAGCCTACCTTACAATTTTTTCCTATTATAAACCGGAGAATATTTATTATGCTTTATGAGATAATTTTACACCATTTATTTGTCGTTTTCTAACTAATTGCCTTGGACAAGGTCACTCTATACACCTATCATTCACATGGTCTTCAGGCTTCATGTGCTCCATTCCTTGTGATACGAGATTTCATGAACCAATCAATTGATCTCTATCATTTTGAAGATGGACAATCTTAAGATTTGCATGTACTATTAGCAGTATTCAGTAGAAAATACACGTGGTGTAACGTGTAATTCTTTTCTTTTTTAACCAGAATCATTACAGAAGTCTAAAAAAATAACATTTAATTTCTATATAGAGTGCCAGTTCATACTTGAAACACTCATGTATATACTTTTTCTTAGTTATTTATGATGGCCCATTCACTTGAGCATGCTAAATTATATCCTCTTGTAATTATATCAACCAGACTACCAACTAATTCATCATTAGAAACTTCCTTCCACACATTCAACTTTCTACAAGTGCTTAAAAATATCCCTACAATTAGAAGACCATACCTATAGTTATATTAAATCTGTTTAACAAGATCAGTATTCTAATTGATCAAATCATAACCAATAAGATAAAATACCATGCAATTGGAAGATAGGAATAGCTTCCATATGAGATTTTGGCTATCATAAGCATTCAAAATATTTGAATGTATGAGTATAAAATAACATATCCAGCTTATAAGCAATCTCTCCCATCTAGCAATACATATGCAATACAAACACATTTTGTCAAGGATGTAAATTTTAGATCAATTTTGGTGGGTGTGAATTGCTTACCAAACAAGACAAACGGTGCGTAAGCTGTAAATGTATCAATTAACTTCATTACTTTTCATGCATAAGATAACTTAAAATGAGGCCTTCCTTTGGTGCCGGCACATGGTTCGTATAATGGTGCTCCTCTAGCTAATATTCAAAGGAATTGACTAGTGTTGTTACATAGTTTGTTCCTTTAGATCTTAGCTATACATTTTGTATCTATGTGAGGATGTCTCATCATCTTTTGTACATTATCTTCTCTTCTAATAAATTTGTTTTAGCAAAAAAATAAAAGCGAATCAGGACATAATAATTTCAGCTGAGTTTCTTTGGTATGGAGGGGATGGTTCTAAGAATCTCTAAGTAATAAGAGTCCATTATGCCTCCCCACTCTTCTCTCACTACTTGTGCCTCTGCTCTCATCGAGCTTATCCCTCCTTTTCAACTCCACACTTCTTTTCCTTGGGTTCCTCAACTGATGTTTTGAATCCAGCTGAGGCTCTAGCCACACTTTCCTTAATGTAAAGACTAAAGACAAGTTATCTGCTCAAAAACATATATTTCACCTTTTAGAGTCCCAATCCAAGTCATTAATCATGGGCAGTACCAATTTAAATGTAAATAATATTAGCCCATAGTATCCAATCCAGCCTTTCAACCTGACGGCATTTCAGTTTTATTACTAATGAATCAATTTGAAGGTTTCAAATTGAATAAAAATAATAACAATAGAAAAGGTGAAATCTTTCAGAGACTATAATATCAAATATTTGACTGACTTCAATGCAACACTCATTTTACGCTTTAGCAGAAAGATGAACATGATAGAGTTCAGTCCTTCTAATATTGTTAATCTTTCAAACTGATATAGTTAAAACCAACCTAAATGGACCAAATATAACTGCATTATACGGGTTCCAATTAAGAAGGAAAGATAATCCAAGATTCGCAATCATCAGAAAATATAAGTCTTCATCTGAATACGGCATGATTTTTGAAAACTAGCCATTAATTACATGTTGCAGTGATACTTTAGGTGATTTGAATTGATTGTTGTTTGTCAACACATTTTATCTTAATCAGTCATTTGCATTTTATTCATCTATCTAAGCCCAAACCTTAAAGAATGTGTTGACAAACAACAATCAATTCAAATCACCTAACCTCTATCCGCATATTGAATTATCGATTTTCAAGACTAGATGGTGGATGCTTCAATAAATACGCAAATATATACCAAGACTAACAAAGGTATTATCTAAATCTAAATCACTACTGAAATGAGGGTCTTGGGCTCATCTTTTTGTTCTCTTATCCCTTCCATCCCTAACTTCGAAATTTGGGAGATCCAAAATCAAGCCTATTACAGTATAGAAATTGTGAAAAATCGGAATAAGATCACAAACATGGTCATCTTAGATTCAATAGCCAGAATGCAACTATAAGAAACCATTTCCCCACAATCTAGTATTACAAGCTGAGTGAGCATATGGTGATTTGAATAATCAACTGTAGAGAAATGAAGTTTCCAACTTATATCTCATCTGAAATTTCCTAAAACAAATGAACAACGAAACAAAGCTCCCAACAAAATCATATAAACTACTCCAAAAAATTTATCATCAAGCCAAACTACGCAGGCAACAAAATTCTAAACACTGAATTACCAAAGAAATCAACTTCACAGTGCGAACTGATGAACCAAACCAGAAATTACCGCATTGGCATTACCATCCTGGGTGACGAGGGGATAATCACGTGCACTCAAAGTGACAAACCAATCCCAGCCACCATCCAATTTCATCATAATAGCAGCAGCCCGCAGAGTGATGGCAACATTGGAGGAGCCCAGGTAGGTCACAAAATCAGCCTTCCCGACCACATCAACGTTCCCGAAGGCCTGAATCACCGGCACAGACATGACGGCGGCGGCGAGCCTCTGCCTCTCTTCATCCTCGGCATCCATTCCAAGGTGAAGCAGGTAGCGGTTCCTGGGATGATAGATTGCCAGCAAAAGCCGGAAGATCCGGTCCTTGTCCCGGTTCCCGCCGGAGATGAAGTAGGCGAATGCAGGAGGGTGGATTGCACCCTGCTGGACAAGGGAAGGGAAAGGCTTGGGAGAGTTGAAGGAAGAGAGTAAGAGAACGGTGAGGGAGAGAAATGCTGCGCTGAAAAGGGTGAAGAGCCATTTCGTCTCAGCGCCCATCAATAGTGGCAGTGACTGTGAAAATGGTACCTTTGGGTGGTGGTGTTGTGGTGTTGGGGCATATGGCTGTATCTATAATCTATGGCTTGTTCTCTCGTTTGCCAAAACGGAAGGGGTTTCTGGGAATGGTGTTGCTAAATTCTAGAGTTTGACATTGTTTGGGTTAGTGGGTCATTGAAGATCTTGCCTTTTCTTGGTTTGACGGTGTGGTTAGTGAGGTTGATGGTGATGGCTATGGGAGCTATCAATGTAACTACATAAATAAGACACACGAAGAGGGAAATGGTGATTGAAATATGAAAAACCCAGATCAGACACTTTCAAAATATTCTCAAAGAATTGCTCTTTCTGAACTAATTTGTGTGCGTAGCTAGAGAGCGCTAGTTTTTTTTTTTTCTCTTCAGATCAGGTTAGATTTGTTGCTGGGAGTCAAAGACAAGAATGGAGATCAGGAATTATTTCCTTTCTTTCCCTTTCGAAGGCTTGAGTCGGATTCAATGATTTCAAAAAAAAAACTATAGATATCGAAATATAAAAAAAAAAAAAACCTTGTACTCGTCAAAATTAAATAAATAATTTGATTAGAGATGGGGACAAGAATAACCATCTTATACTAATAATACTATTAATAATAGTAATAAATAGAATAAACACTTAAATTGGTCCTTACAATTTTTAATGGATAAATTAATCCTTAATAATTGTAAACACCAAATTCTTTCAAAAATAATATAGACCCTTGATTAAGTCTAAGAGGAGAAATGAAAAAAAAAAAAAACTCGATACGTGAAGGTGAAACTAGTTGAGGAAATAGAGCTTCAGAGGAGGCGAGCTGACTGGAGAACAAGCCCGGATGATAGGTGGCTAATCTCCGTGACATATTTATCAGTCTCAGGTGCCAGAGCTAGTCCTATATGAGATCTTCCTTGTCTTTGAACTATATTTCCTCTAAGACGATCTTCACCTTCTCCAAACCAAGTTCTTTTGTCATTTCTCTCTCCTCTAGGATTTGACAGGTTTAGAAGCTATAATGTCTATTTTAATAATTGTGAGGGATTAATTTGGGTGTTTACAATTATTTAGGATCAATTTATCTATCAAAGAAATTATAGTGAACTAATTTAAGTGTTTACTCTAATAAATATGATGGGGAACTTGCATGGGAAACTACGAATGAGAAATCTAAAGACAACAGCAAAAACGATTATTAATCAAAAAAAAAAAAAAAAAAGCCAAAACGCTTCAGGCGAACGAAACATTCATCATTGAGGTTTTCGTTCTTTGAATGATTATTCATCTTGTAGACACGAGACACCTTTTCTTTTCAAGAATTAACGTGACTCCAATATGTATTGACGTGCCCAATATGTAACTTCAGATGTAATTTCAGATGCTACAGTAAAGTAGACAATCACTTTTCGAGTAAAGCTTCGTTCTACTCCCTAAAATTAAAATTATAAAATGTGGCTCATTTTAATTTTTAAAATTCAAAAATTAACTCTCTAATCTTTTAAATTATAAAATATAAAAATTAATCATTGATTTTGTTTCCTTTACTATGTGAACATATTTTTATGAACATATCATGTTAAATAATATACTAACAATAAATTGACATCCTATTTAGCTTTAGAAATGAGTATAATTGAATAATCGAATCAAATTGCTAACATAAGCCAAATATATTAGCAATATTAGTTATATGTAAAATTGTCTCATAGTCTTCAATTTTTCTTATTTTTATTCAGTTTAATTGGCAAAGGTCAAGTAGAATGTGAACATATTATTGATATGCCAATTAACATAAAATGCCAACAAAAATATGAGGATATAATAAAAGAAAGAGGTTAAGGGACTAATGTAACTCACATTTTATAATTTTAGAGACTAAAAGGTTAAGTTCTAAAATTCAAGGACTAAAATAACTCACTTACAATTTCAAGGATTTAAATGAACATTTTCTCATCAATTTTCCCTTAAGTTTGTTATTGTGCAGATAAGTATAATTTTTTTTTTTTATGTGGACGGATCAGTATAACATTGAAATACAAAATTGTCCTAAAATTTTATGAGTTTAAGTTTTATACACTGATAATTATCAAATTAAATTATTTTATTTGAATAACTTTTAAAATAATAGATGTGATATTTAACTAATTTTACTAATATGATAATAAATAGTTAAATGACAATGTAAAACTATACTATCAGTACATAAATATTAAGAGAAAACTAATGATAATAAACATTCAAACGGTCCATTGTTATGATGAAATTATATAAATTAGAATCATATGAGTAAATAGGACAAATTAATACGAATAGTATTAAAATTAATAATTAATAAATGGGATCCCAATTGAGATCCCAATTTATTAGTTTATTATCATATAATATTATTATTAATATAAATATATTAGTTTATTATCATATGATTTCAGTATAAAATTTTCTAAATAATTTATATAATTTCAAATATTAGAATCATTAAATATTACAATTTGCACTAAGAGAGGACACACGTTAATATAATTACGATCTACAATTAAAATTAAGAATCATTAATTGTCTCACATTATGAGGGTAATATCAAAAATTACAAATGAAATATTCTCAAATAAATAACTTTTAAGGTCAGCATATTTTTTGGCTGTTAAAAAATGGCAGGTCAAATTGTTACGAATTGTTGATTGATTGATTTTGATATGAAAATAATTAAAAATTTAATTTCTATTGAATTTATTCTTAATCAAATATTTAAGACTCACAATATTGATATGATAATTTATTCTTAATCAAATATGATAATAATTAATATAATACTAATATTTAAAACTTATTATATAAAAAAATTATACCCTATCATTTTCATAATCTTGATATTTAAAGTAAGTTTTTAAATTTAATTTACCTTTTAATTATTAACTATTTTTTCAATCATACTTTCATATCTCTCTACCATCAACGAAAGTAATATAAAAAAATAAAAAATAACATAAACACAGTCATAAATATAGTATACCATAAAAATTTTATATATATAATTATAGTATTAATGATAACTGTTAGCTCCAAAATACTTGAAAGCTTTAATGCAAAATGTTTTGAATGAAAATAAAGTCAAGTTAAAGAAAATATTTTAAAGAATGACTAATGGTTGTCTTGAGTTTCTTGTAGTAAGCAAAGGTTCTTTTGTTAGCATATCATGGCTCCATTAAGCGAGAAAGATTTCACTCTACATGTACAAACATGCTTGAACTCGTATTAAGAATTAGGAACTAAATGGAAGTGAAATTTATACCACAAACCAAGCTTAAAAATGTCTAATGAATTGAAGAAAAGCAACGGAATAAGAAACCAAATCTCGGACTTCATAAAGTAGCATTGGACTTTAGAAAATACACCTGAAAAAATATATCAATCAAACACTGAAGCCAAAAGTGTTCTACTATCTTCAATCATCATACTCGTAATGCTTTGTTCATCAATAAGCTCTGATTGAAGACAAGAAGGTCAAAGAATCATCAAGAAAATGATACTGCACATTAGAAAGCTCACTTATAGTGATATAGTGCACTTTACAAGTAAAGGAGGAAAATTTGAAGTTCCAATTTCAATTTAAAAAGTCAAAACCCAATATCAGAACTGGTGTGATATCTCTTCTACCATCGTGATCAAATACCCCAACTTCTAAAAGAAAGAGTTCAGAATCCACGTTCAGAAAGTAAGAGTAGTTTTTGAAAGGACATCAGAAACCTCAACCTTGCAATGACATCTGTCTAGCTCTGACAAACGACTACTCTTCTAGATTGGTTTTTCCAAGACACAAATAGATTATCAATACGTGTCACTTGGAGATTTGATCAAAGGCAGCGGTTCTGACGGAAGTTGTCGCCTACCTCCTCAAATTAGAAATTTATTTTAATGCTAAATTGCACAAAAAATATAGTAAAGGGCACAACCTAGGTCATCTCTCAAGGAGGCTTCAACACTTAGTTTAGAAAATTGGGGGTTTAAAGAATGGGATTTAAAGCAATTAAAATTAAGAATTAATAGCAACGAGATAATAGCAACAATGAAGAAATCACTAGTGCAAGGTATTTCTAAGATTGAAAATTAATTATCATTAATCAAATATTAAACCTATTGGTGGCTATTAGTAATAAATTATTAGCAATTCTACTTGTGATCAATCGACCTCTAGAATTTGATCAATGCAAATAACTAATAAACGAGATCTCAATTTATTTAGAAATCACAATATTAATTTAATGAACCAATTGCTATTACCTAACTGCCAATTGGAAAGTTAATTCTAATATTCTCTCAAACATAAATCAATAGATATATCAATTTATGCCCAAAGGATTTCCCTAAACAATGATCGCCAATTTAGTTATTCCAATAAAGATTATAGCAATCACCACAATAATTAAAGGAATGAAACTGCAAAACATTAAGAAAACTAATGCATTCAATATAAACAAAGTGTATCAAATGTCATCCCAATCCATCTAGAAATCCCTACACTAGTAAAAAAATCTACTCTTTTATCTCTAGAAGATTACAACAATGAAGATAAAAGAACCTAAAAATAATAGTAATAAACATTGCCACAATCTCCAAGACAGAGCACCTTCACCAATGGAATCCTTAAGAAAGAGAAGAATAGAGAAAGAGAAGAGAGAGATGTAGAGAGAGATAATAGCAACTAAAAGTGACAACCTAAAAGTGAGTCAAAGCTAGGGAAAAGTTTGTATCAGTCCCTTATATATTGCTCTAAAAAATAGGTCAAAGTAGGATCCAAAAGCAGATTAAATAAGCTATTCTGCGTCATCGCATGAGCGCTATCCTGATAAACGTCATTTTAGGTGCTGTCTGAGCGCTACAACGCTCAATGAGAACTGTAATGCTGGAAAGAATCGAATTTGTCCTTGACACTAGAAATGACGATTTTTGCCCTTTGAATAATCTTTCCAACGCCACCAAAATCACCTCAGTCAGACATCTATAGCTCCAGATATTCTGAAAATACTAACTGGAGGTTAAGTTGGACAGCATCAGAACATCAGCAACCATTAATATTGCAACTCAATTTTCACCAAGATGCTCTTATAACTAGGTTTTAAGTTGAACATGAAAGTTTTAGAGGACTTCTTGAGCTTTTGAAAACATCTTTATTTGTCTCAATCCGATCTCTGTAGATAGAGATATAGATTTTTCATTACAATACTTTTTGTAAATGTGCTCAAATGAGCTCAAGAACTCTTTTAGTTAGCTCCCAAATTCTCCCAAATTGATCGTTACTACAAACTCCATGCAGAGAGTCCCAGCCTTATTCTTGATATTTTGCACTCAATTCAAAGTTCCTGTATACAAAAAATCATACTCAAAGAGACAGGTTAAACACAACAAGCTCTAATCCAATAATTATCCCAAAATCAATGTAAAAGTCATCAATTCTATCAAAATCACACAATGAGCAATAAATCAAAATCCTAATTAATCCTTCCAATAACTCAATAAAATCCATGCAAAAAGCTAAGATTTGGTAGCAAGATAAATGACATAAATGCCTCTTTCACGGTCACAACGAAGACCATCCATAAATAGAGATATTGTGCATTCAAAGAAAAGAGACTAATGTTGAATAAAAGAGCAAAAACTCTACAAAAATTTCTCCTTATCCTGTAATGCAGATTACATCTTGTAATCATTTCCTTTATTTGTAAAAATGTTCTTTCTACGTTCCTTTATTGTTCATACGTTCTTCAAGGAAGAATAGGTAGAAGAAGTCATTCAAGTTATCCCACGTCTTTCATGTAAATCTTAAGGAAACTTGAGTGTAGGTTAGTTTGAGTTGCAAACCCAAACAAAAACCTTATAACCTTGATCCACTAGTAATCGGTGTAAGTTAGCTTGGAGAGGCTAGTCAAAGACTACTTACAACGCGACAGTAAATGTGTTTTACTAGTCACGGTTTAGCTTGGAGAGGCTAGTCAAAGACTACTTGGTTAAGGTTGAAGAGACTAGTGAATAACTACTTGGTTGATGACAGGTAAGGGTTATCTGGTCATTGGTGAGAGCTTGGGAAGGTTATTGTAAAGACTATCCTTGTTCTTTCTCTAGTAAGAGAAAGGTTTAGTGAAACTCAATGGTTGTTGAGAACTAGATGTAGGCAGGTTGAACCAGGATAAAAACTTTTGAGAGGTATCTCTCTTCTTTTTCATCTCTTATTTTATTGCTATATTGGATTTATTTATTATGTCATTTCTTGAAAGCTTTCTCTCATGCATTTACTTCATATTTAGTTCTGAAAGTTCACTTTCTGAAGTCACTAATGTTGTTTTCACTACACTTCAAGCTCATAGCTTGATAGTATCTTGATTGAGTTTTCAGAAGTTAAATAGGGAAAGAAAAGGCAAAAGCGATTTAACCCCTCCTCCTTATGTGCTTTCATACCTGCAAGTGACATCAAGCTTGGCCTCTAATGGGTTGAGCATTTTAACAACTGAAGAACAAAGATTCTAAGGGCAAATGGCACATAATATTCACATTGCTGAAGGACACTTCATAAATAGACCACTATTCTTTGATAGTGGAGATTATGTCTCCTGGAAAGACAAAATGGAGTTGTTCATCAAATACACAAGTCTTGATTTGTGGGAGATCATATAAAAAGGAGACTATGTTCCAATGGAGGAAGTTCTAAGAACAAATGATGCACCCTTAACATCAATAGAAATCCTTTAGAGTAGGTGGACAGAGCAACACAAGGCTAGAGTTCAACTGAACTCAAAAGCTAAGTACCTACTCACGTGTGCACTAAGCAAAGCTGAATACGACAAAATTATTGCTTGTGACACGACAAAGGAAATATAGGACAGGTTGCACATGCTGCATGAAGGCACTGATCAAGTGAAAAAAAACTAATATTAGTATTTTGGTTCATTAATACGAAACGTTCAAAATGACAGATCAAGAGAATATTGATGAAAAGACCACAAGGTTTATGCATATCATAAACCAACTTAAGGGATTAGGCAAGAATACTCTAACTCTGAAATAGTTAGAAAAATCTTAAGAAGCCTCCCTATCAAATAGATACCTAAGGTTACAACCATTATTGAGGCAAAAAACCTTCAAATTCTTGGCCTAGATGCATCACGTAAAACCCATGAGATAGTACTCTCCAAAATGCATGGTGAATCCACCAAGAAGAGCAAGTTCATGGCCTTAAAGTCATCTCATCAAAAGGCAAAGAAAGCTAAGGTAATGAAAGTTGCTGAAACCTCTAATGAAGAGGAAGAAACTGATGATTAGATAGAAGAGGAAGATGAAATGACCTTTCCAAGCTGGTGAGGAAGATGTCCAAGGCCTAGAGAGGCAAGATGAAGAGAAGAAGGGACATTAACCTCAGGGAGGATAGACAAGGCAAGGAGAAGCCTGAAAGTATCACTTGCTACAACTTAAGGAGAAAGGACACTTCAAACCAAAATGTCCTAAACTCAAAGACCCATAGAAGAAGTTTGTGGCCAAGAAGAAAGGCATGTTGGCCACCTAGAGCAAATATGAGGAAGAAAAGGAAGGATCAAAAGATCAACAGAAGATGGATGTTGCCAACCTTTGCTTCATGGCAGGATATGTTAGCTCCAAAACCTTTTCAAGAAGTGTTAACAAGTTTTGAATGACAACAAAGCCAATTTAAAGAAAATTCTTTAAAGAATGACCAATGGTTGTCTTGAGTTTCTTGAAGAATTAAAATAGGTTCTATCATTTAGCAAGAGCAAGGCTTACTCAAACGAGGATAAATTTCACTTTACATGTGCAAATATACTTGATCTCAAGTTAAAAGATATGAACTAAAAATAAAGTGAAAACTATATCCTTATTCAAGCTTAAAATAGCTAACAATTTGAAGAAGAAAGCAACGATGCAAGAAACCAAGTTTCAAGACTTCAGAAAGTAGTCCTGAACATCAAAAGTACATTCACAATGAAGTTATTAAGCAAACTTTGAAGACCAGATGTTACCCTATCTTCAATTAGCATAATCGCAATTATTTCAATTATATAGCTTGGATTGAAGATTAGAAGATCACAGAATCATCAAGGAAATGTTACCTCAATTTAGAAAGCTCAAACACAGTAAGTCAGTGTGCTTTACAAGAAAAAGGGGGAAATTTGAATTTCAAATTTGAATTTGAATTTGAAAAAGTCAAATCCCATGTTGGAACTGGCTTATCATCTCTTTTGCCTTTGAGGTCAACGACCCCATGTCCTAGAAGAAAAGTTCAGAAACCACGATTTAGAAAGTAGGGTAATTTATGAAAGGACATCAGAAACCTCCATATTGCAATGGCTTCTGAACAGCTCTGACAAATGAAAAGGCTATTCTTCTATACTGTGTTTTTAAGACACATATGAATGACCAGCAT
The DNA here is from genome assembly GCA_030441495.1 of Dalbergia oliveri. Classification (NCBI taxonomy): domain Eukaryota; kingdom Viridiplantae; phylum Streptophyta; class Magnoliopsida; order Fabales; family Fabaceae; genus Dalbergia; species Dalbergia oliveri. Next base: position 36,041,781 of record JAMLFY010000004.1, on the reverse strand, counting down.
GTGTCCCTAGAAGTCTGATCAAGGCAACAGTCACAAGGAAGACCTTTGTAACGCCCTGATTTTTCTAGTGTATAAATGATCAAAATGCCCTGAGGTTATTTTACTCGGAAAACAAGGATCGCGGTCCTGGCTACCCTCAAGGGGACATTTTGATGATGATAGGGGATTATATATGTTATGTGTGTTAATAGAGCAGAAGAATCTCATTTTTAAATTTCGATGCGCAAAATTATCAATACTCCCCTATGGCTAATTAACACCGATTTACATCCTTATTTAGCCCGACTTCACCCAAAGGTTTTAAATGATGTTTTTAAGTAATGTTTAACAATAGGTTAAGCACGGCTAGCCCCTGGAGGTTTTTTGAAAAATTACCATTTTGCCCGGCTAAATGCATTTTAGGCCTAATAATGTGATTAGTAACATCTAAGCAATATTAGACTCTAATTAAAGATTAGTAAATTCTAATTACTAATCTAGAGTCAAAATAATTAATTGAGGTTAATTAGAACCTAAGATTGTTTAGAGAAACTCAAAATCCTTTTCTTGATTTAAGACTTTATGTCACATTTTCATGAATAGTAAGATTCCAATAAATTTTCTTAAATCATGGAAGTTGTCACATGATGAGATTCCTACTTAATAAAGGTGGATTTGCATTAATCAAGCAAGACCACTCTTTAATCTTGTCTTGAACCACCTTAATTACCCATTATCTCACCTAAAACACAAATTACAACTCCTTATCCATAGCCTAACCAAATCAACTCCTAAACACACTTATAAACCAACATTAAAATGAGATTTTCTTCCCCCATTAGCCCTTAATAAACCGGCCACACACCTCCCTATTATCATCCATCAAATGTTGGAATTCAATTAAAATAAGCTTAAAGAATCATGCATGCCCATACCTTGACCCATACTTGCCCATGCTTTGAACAATACCCAAGACCACACCTTGCCAAGAGATATTTTCTCTTCCTTTTCCTCTCCAAGGCCGTCGGCCACTTGATGCGAGCGTTGCAACTTTCAAACAAATTGAAATTGATAAAGTGCTAAGTTGCACCAAAAATGCAGTAAAGGGCACAACCTAGGTCGTTTCTTAAGGCGACTTCAATACTTAGTTGGAAACATTTGGGGGTTTTGAGAATTAAAGCAATTAATTTAAATTGAAAGATAATAGCAACAATAGAGAAGGCACTAGTGCAAGGTATTCCTAGGATTGGAAATTAATTATCATTGACCAAATATTAAATCAATTGATAACTATTGGTAATAAATTATCTGCAATTCTACTAGTGATCAATTGACCTCTAGAATTTAATCAATGCAAATAGTAATAAACGACGATCGCTAATTTATTTAGAAATCACATCAATTTAGTGAGCCAATTGCTATAGCCTAACTGCTTCGGAAAGTTAATTCTAATGTTTTCCCTCAAACATAAACCAATAGATCTATCAATTTATGCCCAAAGGGTTTCCCTAAATGACAATCGCCAATTTAGTTATTCCAATAAAGATTATATCAATCACCACAATAATTAAAGGAACAAACTCAGAACATTAAAAAAACCAATGCATTCAATATAAACAAAGGATCTTAAACATCATTCCAATCTATCCAGGAAATCCCTACACTAGTAAAGAAATCTACTCCTCCATCTCTGAGGATTACAACAATGAAGATAATAGAGAACTTGAAAATAATAGCAACAATCGTTACAAAAATCCCTAAGACAAGTACCTTCACCAATGGAACCCTTAGAAAGAGAAGAAAAGAGAAGAAGAGAGAGATGTAGAGAGAGAATAATAGCAACTAAAGTGTAGCCTAAAACTGAGTAAAAAGCTTAGGGTAAAAGTCTATAACAATCCTTTAAATACGCTCTAAAATTGGGCCGAAATGGGTCTAAAACTGATTTAATGAGCTGTTTTGCGTTATTGTACGAGCACTGCAGCATGATGAGCGCTAGCTCACCATGAGCTATGCTGATAAAAATCGCTTTTCAAGGGTTCTGTTAGCGCTGCTGGACAAAATTGACATCTTCACATATTTGGTCATTTTAGCCCATTAAACATCCAATTTGTCTCGGCACTAAATAACGATTGTAGCCCTTTGAATAAGCTTTCCAATGCCACCAAAATCACCTCAATCGGACATCTGCAGCTCAGATATTATGAAAATACTAACTGGAGGTCAAGTTGGACAGCATCAAAAAATCAGCAACCTAGTTCTTGACATTTTGAATTTGATCCAAAGCTCTTGTGCACAAAACCATACTCAAAGTGACAAGTCAAACGCAACAGGCTATAATTACAATTTATTCCAAAATCAATGCAAAAGTTAATAATTCTATTTAAAACACACAATGAGGAGTAAATCAAAATCCTTATTAATTGCATCAATAACTCAATAAAACTCATGCAAAAAGCTAAGGTTTAGTAGCAAGATAAGTGGCATAAATGCCTCTTATCACCACTCTTCCATCATCTCACCTCCATTGTGTTTCATTTTCTATAAATAGGCATCAAGGAAAGCTTGTGACATTTTTGCTCACTTGTGCAAAGCTTCAAAGTTTCCTTTCTTTGAGTTCTAAGAATTCTTCTTCTACTCCTTCTTCATCCTTCCAAATAATCATCATCCTCCACTATTTCCCAAACACAAACTACCACACAAACATCATAAACCTTCCTTTAAACACATAAACCTTCCCTTTCTTTTTCTTCCCTTGGCCGAATCCATTCTCCACTTCAAGGAGGATTTGTTCTTTTCATCTCATCTCAAGACTAAGCTTCCTTCTTTGAAAAAAAAAAGAAAATATCTTTGGTAGGGAGTTGTTATTTTAAAATTTCTATTCTTTTCCTTGGATTTATTTTGTTTCAAGTTGAAAATTTTTCTTTTCTTTCTTCACCATTTCGGTTTTCCTTTTTCCTTTTCTTCCTTTGATCATTTCGGCCTCAAGGCCTAGATGATGATGGAACCATGGCTTAATGACGAGGATCTTGGGTGTTGGTTGCAAAACCATCACTTATTTGACCTCTAAAGCTTGAAGGTTTCACCTTTTTAAGAGTTTTAACAAATGATAATGTTATGTTGTTAAAGTGGTAATATTGAGGTTAGGACTTAAAGAAATGCATTCATATTTATATTTCAAGTCCTTGCATTACATGTTTATGTTTGAGCTTGCATCTTCATGTTTACTTTATCACTTAAGTAATTAATATCAAAACCTACCTATTTCAACCTTAAAGTTGAATGTGATTTAGAGTAAATACTCTAAGGGGCCTAGAGTACTAAACTAAAGAATTGAGCTTGCATTCATATTTACATTTCCTTGCCTAACATATTTACTTTCCAAGTTATCACTTAAACTTAAAGATTAGAACAAGAGCTTGTATTTTCATATCACTTAAATGATTAATCTCAGAGCCTACCTATTTCAACCTTAAAGTTGAAATGTTATTTAGAGTAAATACTCTAAGGGGTCTAGAGCACTAAAATAAAGAATTGAACTTGCATTCATATTTACAATTCTTGTCTAGCATATTTGCTTTTCAAGTCATCACCTAAAACTTAAAGATGTAAAACTAGAGCTTGCATTCTCATATTTAAATTTAAGCTTTGCATAGCATATTTATATTTCTTGCTATCAATCTAAAAGACTAAGAATGAAACATGTATGTCATCACTAAAAATTAATTTAGTGCTCAAGACTCACCACTTTAATTTACATAGCCATTCTCATATATATATATATATATATGTTATTAAGTAAGGACATATTTTATTGAGTTCTTTAATTTTACCATCGATCTAAAGATTTCTAATTATGTGGCTAGGATAGTAAAGATTACTTATGAGGATAACTTGGAGTTAAAAATGTGGAATGACTGTTATTAAAGAATGTTGTGATATTTCCATATGCTTGAGGAATTATGTGATGTTGAGACAATGCATGATTAGTTGCTTGAAATGCATATGGCATGTTATGATTCTTACTTGGCATATTATGAAGTTGCGCATGTTTAAAGAGCACAAGAAAAGTATATGATGTGACTATGACTTTGTATTTTGACATGATATGCTAATATAAAGGTGACATAAAACTATGTGGAAATGACCCTCTAGACTCCTGAATTAAAGGTTATGAGAGGTGATTCACAAAAGGAAATGACCTTATAGACTCCCCAAATTAAAGGTTATGATAGGCAATCCTTAATGCCCCCTAACCCGCACTCTTGAAGTCGGGAATTCAACTTATCAAAAGGGATAAGGTTACACTAGTGACGTGAGGTATGAGCTCATAACCTATAACTCTCAAAAGGGAGAGTATTAAGGTGGCCCCCAAGGAAAAGAGAATAAGAAGTCTACGTCATCTAAAATAAGTTATGTTGAGATATGTTGCTATGATTATGTTTTCTAACTTATGTCTTGACTTTAATATGGACATGCATTGTATAATGAAGTATGTTGCTTTCATACCCACGATGCATACTAAAACAAATAGGCCTCGGTAAATTACACTTTAAAACCTTAAAATTGAACCTTATGCATGTTCACCCTTTTTAAAGAAAACCCGAGACTCCTGGGGACGTAGATGATGACACTAGGATAGGAGATTTCCCTCTGAGTCTCTTTATTAAGATTCTCACTCTCTCTATCTTCCTTTCTTTTCGTCACGTCTTCAGAGGACCATGGCCACGTTCGTGATCTTTGTTGACACGCCAATTTGGGAGGTGTGCTACGATCCGGCCCACCACTCCTACCGCTTTGAGGGTCATTGTGCGATACGCATTTTTGCATACGTGAGACGCCTTTCACTTATCTAGTTTCAAGCTTTCGATTTACCCCTACTTTCCCTATAGTGATGATTTGATCTTCGAGCGTATTTGACCCGCAATGAGAGACTCGACGTGCTCGCCCTCTGCTTCGGCGATACGTGATTATCCCAAGTATGTTCCCCACACGAGGCGTTCAGAGACCGACCCTCTGAGGACTCCCCCACCCACATCTATTCAGAGGATCTATCCTACGGCCCCCATGGACATCGGGAGGGCAGTGAGGACATGGTGATGCAGTGGAGGCTAGTACGACGTCCAAAGATGCGTCCGCATCGAGGAGGTCATGTCAGTCCCCCTTTCCACCTGCATACACCCGAGGAGCTTGCCCAGTTCATTGGGTATGTACCACCCATGGAGGAGGACCAGCCCTGCTGGTAGATCATGATGGAGGACCCATACGGAGTGCCGAGTTGTCGATGATCCCCTTTTGCTGCATCTTTTGATGGGAATAACTCTTGGAGGAGCACTTTTAGGTCGAGGGAGGGGAAATGGTAGCTAGTATCTAGTATTTTGAGATTCCATGTATTTACGCTTTTGATGTATTTCTTTCTGTTGTTTATGTATCAGAAGCTCAGCTCACTATGGGTGTGACTCCCCCGTTTTAATTCCTGTGTATCAAAAACTATGTTATTCGTGTTATGTAATTTAAAGTTCGCTTTATATTCATGAATGTTGTGCTTTAAGCGTGTACGTGCATATTTCTCGCTTACTTTGATGACTCTTAGCATTCAGTTTATGTAACATGCATGCGTTTGGCTCAGTTTGTTTTATGTTTCAAAAAGAAAAATTTTACCCATATTTTCCGCTAAGTATTTTAATAAGATGAACTTAAAGAATAGATCAAAAGACTAATAACTAATAATTAACCTCAATACGTCCTAGGCGTGTTAGGTTAAATATTAGGGTGTTATATTTTGGTATCAAAGTAGTTTGGTTCTCATCTAGCCTGAGGATTGGACTGACTATGCTTTTTAAGCATAATACGATAAATATGTCATGTGTAGTTGTCCCATCAATAGGATGAGCTTAAGGATTAGAAATGCATGACTACTATATGTCCGTCCATGCCATGGTAACTAGCCCACTTTACATAGGATGTTGAGCCTGATCACCTCATGTTTGTTGTTGGTGTGAATAGGGACCAATGGCACCACGACAACAGAATAGAACTCCAAGCTAGGACAGTGAGACTACTGAATCCCTCCATGAGGTGGCTTGCACCATAAGGGTGATGTTCGAAAGGATGGACCAAGACCACCAAGACACCCCGTGCTAAAGTTCCCAAGCATGCCCGTTTTGGGGAATTCCGCAAGGCCAACCCACCTTCCTTCAAAGGAACCTTGAATCCAAACCATGCTGACGAGTAGATCAAGAGCATGGAGAAGATCTTCACAATGCTCCCATGCACGGAAGGACAAAAGGTGACTTTTTCCACCCATATGTTCGAAGGCGATGCTGGTTTCTGGGGACCAGAGCTAGAGACTACTGACAGGCATCAGGTAAGAGATGGACTGGGAGTTGTTCAAGGCTCACTTCTATGATAAGTACTTCCCAGAGTTGGAAGGAACGCCAAGGACATCGAGTTCATGCAACTAACTCAAGAGGGCATGAGTATTGCTCAATTCACGACCAAGTTTGAGAGGCTCATCAAGTTCTTGAGGATGTATCAAGGGAACTCAGACGAGTATTGGAAGTGCATCAAGTACGAATCCGAGTTGAAGGCCGAATTTAATGTTGCGGTGGCTCATTTAGAGATCAGGGACTTCCCTACCCTGGTCAACAAATGTCGTGTCATTGTGGACTGCCAAAGAAGCTGAGCATGTCAAAGGCCGATGGGTTCGCAAGGAAGCTGGCACCACAAGCCTTGAAGTTCAAGCCATACCGTTCCGACCGCCACAAGGACCACCATCTCGACCCCCGTTCAGACCCCAGGGTCCCGGAGAGGCTTTAACCAAGGGAGGCCTTATGATAACCATGACAAAGCACCTCAAGGACCCCAGCGACACCCCGAAATTGACACCCGCCACTATATGCCAAGTGCGGAAACCCCATGGAGACTTACCTTGCCCAGCAGGCCTGGAGTTTACTACTGAGACGGAAAGCCTAGCCACTTCTCGTGGGAATGCACGGAGAGAAACCCGATAGTCCCCAATCCCAAGCCGCAACACCAAGGGAGGGTCTTCATTGTCAATGCTGAAAGACGACGAAGTCAAGGAACCTCATGGAAGGTAAGTGTGAAATGAATGGTAAAACCTTAATTATACTTTTTGACTCTTGCGCTACCTATTCTTTCATCTCATATTCTTGTGCTAAATCCCTTAAATTACATATGTCTGAACTTCCCTTTGACCTTACTATTTCTACCCTCACAACAAAGCCTGTTAGAACTTGTAGATGTTGTTTAAACTGTACTTTTATTCTTGAAAATAGATCCTTTGTCTTAGATTTAATTTGTTTACCCATGAAAGGTCTAGACGTAATCCTTGGCATGGATTGGCTTTATGTCAACTGTGTAGTGTTAAACCTATGAAAAATCAGTCATCTTCCTTCCTATTCCCAGTGAACCTAGGAAACCCTTGAACTTTTACATAAATGCTATAGAGGTAAGTGTTAAGGGAGAGACTAAGGGTTACGTACTCCTGGCCGCTAGTGATGTGGACTTTGAGCAAAGTTTGGATGAAATACCCATTGCGAAAACTATCCGAAGTCTTTCCATGTGATACCCAGTTTCCCCCGTAAGAGAGAAAGAATTGTCAATAGAGTTGCTTCAGGAACGGGACGCATATCCATAGCACCCTATAGGGTGTCCCTTTGGAACTCACAGAGTTGAAAGCCCAGTTGGAGGACCTGCTTGAGAATAAGTTTGTAAGGCCAAGTGCATTACTGGGGAGCTCCAGTGTTGTTTGTAAAGAAGAAATACGGGAGCATGAGGCTATGCGTAGACTATAGGCAGTTGAACCAAGTAATGGTGAAAAACAAATACCATCTGCCTAGGATTGACGATTTGATAGATCAATTGAAGGGGGCGATAGTATTTTCAAAGATAGATCTAAGGTCAGGATACCACTAGATTAGAGTGAGGGATGAGGATATACCAAAAACAGTTTTTCATACTCGATACGGCCATTTTGATTTTGCTATTATGTCCTTTGGACTAACAAATGCTTTGGCTGTATTCATGGACTACATGAATAGGATCTTTAGACCCTATCTAGATCAGTTCGTGGTTGTCTTTATAGATGACATCCTCATCTACTCCAAGACCCACGAGGAGCATGAGCGCCATCTAAAGATAGTGCTAGAGATCCTAAAAGCAAAGAAACTATATGCCAAGCTATCTAGGTGTGAATTTTGGTTGGAGGAAATGAATTTTTTAGGGCATGTAGTTTCAAAAGGAGGCATAGTTGTTGATCCCAATAAAGTAGAGGCTGTGATGAATTAGGAAAGACCTACCATGGTAACAGAGGTTAGAAGCTTTTTGGGTTTGGCAGGATATTACCATAGGTTTGTTAAAGTGTTTTCCCAAATTTCATTACCTTTAACCAAGCTTACCCGGAAGAATATCTCTTTTACTTAGACTCTGGAGTGCGAAAAGAGCTTTCAAGAGTTGAAGCAGAAGTTAACCTCAACCCCGTTTTAGTGTTGCCTTACCCCAACATACCTTTTGAGGTATACGTGATGCTTTTCAGAGGTTTAGGGTGTGTTGATGCAAAATAGGCAAGTGGTAGCCTATGCATCTAGACAACTCAAGCCTCTTGAAGCAAACTACCCCACCCATAATCTATAATTAGCTCCGTAATGTTTGCTCTAAAGATATGGAGACATCACTTGTATAGAGTAAAGTTCAAGGTGTTCTCCGATCATAAGAGTTTGAAGTACCTCTTTGATCAAAAGGAGCCAAACATGAGGCAAAGAAGGTGGATGGAGTTTTTAAAAGATTATGATTTAGAGCTAAAATACCACCCTGGCAAGGCCAATGTAGTGGCTATCGCCTTAAGTAAGAAAGCCTTGCACCTATCCCACATGATGGTTAAGGAGGTGGAGTTGATCGAAAGTTTAGAGACCTTAACCTAGGGATGACCTTGACTACAAGAGCATAAGGGCATGCCATCTTAGTGTGACGAGTGACTTTAGGAGAAGGATCACTTAAGCTCAATGGGAGCATAAAGAGTTTCAAGAAACTCTAGAAGCTTGTGGGGAGAAAAGTTAAAGGGTTTTGCACGAGATGCCGAGGGTGTATGGAGGTTTGAAGGTCACGCATCCGGCTAGTGGTGACCTTCAAAGAGAGATCTTGGAGGAAGCCCATAAAAGCCATTTTACCATTCACCCTGGTACGACCAAGATGTACCAAGATCTAAAGAAGATGTTTTGGTGGCCAGGCATGAAAGGACGTGAGTGCGTGGGTAAGTAAGTGCTTAGTCTGTCAAAAGTGAAGATTGAGCACCAAAAGCCCTTTGGAATGTTGCCCTCTGCGATCCCTAAGTGGAAGTGGGATAGTATCTCCATGGATTTTATAATTGGACTACCAAGGACCCAAGTTGGTCATGATGCCATATGGGTAATAGTGGACGACTGACGAAGTACCACTTCCTACCTATAAAGGTGACTTACTCCTTGGATAGGCTGGCTCAGTTATATGTCCAAGAGATTGTAAGATTGCATGGAGTACCGTCGACAATAATTTCGGATTAGGATCCGCGATTTACGTCACGGTTTTAGGGAGCTTTTCAGAAGGCGTTTGGATCAAGGCGTGCCTAAGCACGGTTTAGCACCCTCAGATGGATGGGCAATCCAAGAGGACTATCCAAACACTAGAAGATATGCTAAGGGCATATGTCTTGGACCAGAAAGGTAGTTGGGACAAGTACCTGCCATTTATCGAGTTTGCATATAACAACAGTTATCATGCAATCATCAGCATGGCACCGTATGAGGCCCTGGATGGAGGAAATGTCCGTCACCTTTGTGTTGGTATGAGCCCGAAAGAAAAGCCTGCTAGGACCTTATTTGTGAGGGAAACAACAGAACAAATCAAGAGAATCAGGGATAGAATTCTCACTCAAAGTCGACAAAAAAGCTATGCGGACCAACGGCGAAAGCCGATAGAATTTCAAGAGGGAGAACATGTGTTCCTTAGGATCACCCGTACCACAAGCATTGTACGCCATTTTTCCGTTGAGTACAAATGACCAAAATGCCCCGAGGTAATCTTTGCCTGGAATTTAGGATAGCCAACCCAGTCCTCGAATGGGTTAACTCAATGTTTGAAAGGGATTATAACTGCAATGTTTGATATCCGAGATGAAATCTCGTTTTCAAACTTTCGGCTCAAAATGACCAAAATACCCTGCAACATTTTACGCGGTAAAGGTGCCGTTTGAGCTCGAACTTTTGCAGAAAGTTCGGAATTATGTTTATGAGTGGTTTGTGATGGTTAGTTGGGTCGGGAGGTCCTAGAGTTTTAGTACAAAATTACCATTTTGCCCCTAGAACAATATACAGTGAGCCTAATGATGTAATTAACCAAATCTAAGGAATATTAGGCTTAATCGAAGATTGATTTATTTTGATAATTAATCTAGAGTCAAAATAATTTATTAAGGTTAATTAGAACCTAAGATTGCTTAGTTACAATCTAATTTCATTCTTTGATTCAAGATTCCTAGTCATGGAATCTTGAATAGTAGTTTCTCTCTTCAATTCCTTAAATCAAGGAACTTTGTCTATGATTTAATTTGACTAGAAAATGGTTTTTAATTTGTTAATCTAACAAAACCACCCCTAAATCAAGTCTTGACAACCTTAATTGACCATTACCTCACCTAAACACTTTCTTACAAACTCCTAATCAAAACCTTAATTAAAGAAACACCTAAACACATCATTAAGCCAAAATTAGATGAACAAATTCTTCCTCCCTTGGTTGGAAAAACTAGCCAAATACATACCCTTTGAAATATGTCACATGTTGATTTTGTTTCACTCCAAAGACCATGCTTTAAGCCATGCCTTGCCTATGCCTAGCCATACCTTGCCCATGCCTAGCCATACCTCCAACCATGCCTTTGAATGACAAGCTTTTGAAGATATTTCCTCCCTCCAAAGACCCAAGAAGCCGTCGGCCTTCCTCCCTTGGCAGCCTCCATATTGCATTTTTTCTATAAATACCAAGCCTTAGTGAACTTGATTATACTTTAAATCATTTGCCAAGTTTAAGCTTTCTTGCAATTTTCTTTCTTTTTCTCTCAATTTCTCTTCATCTTGTTCTTCTTCCCCCACCACTAAAGAAACCTTTCCACCACCACAAACAACCTTGAACACCATTCCCCCACCTCAAACCACCTCTCAAACACTAAACTTCTCCATTCCCAAGCTTACATCTTCAAGGAAAACTCATCTTCCTTGAGTTCCTCACTTGGCCGAATTCTTATCATCATCCAAGAGAAGATTTTTTCTTCTCATTTCCTCAAATAATCAAGCTTTCTTTCATCTCTTTCAAAGACTTTATTTGGTAGGGATTTATTTTCAAAGTTTTACTTGCTTTCTTTAAGAAAAGTTCTAGTTTCCTCTTAGTTTTCAAAGCTCTTCCTTTTCCTCTTTTCATTTTGGCCTTAGAGCCTTGAAATGAGAAAAACTTTGGCTTGATGATAAGGTTTCAAGATAATGGTCTTGTGATGCCATGTGAGAAACCTCTAAAGCTTGAAAACTTGGTATTGGACCATATAAGATTTTGGTTTCCTTTTCTTTTCCTTACTCAAGATTTCGGTTTCTTTTCCTTTTCCCTTCTATGATTTTGGTTTCCATTCCATTATTTTTACAAATTTTGACAAAAATGGTAAGTAGCTCACTAAAAGTTTTGTTTAAGAAAATTAATAATATGTTTTCAAGGAACTCTAAGCTTACCCTTGCCAACCTTAAAGTTGGTCGGCCTTTCTAAGAGTTTACTCTAGATTGAAGCCCATGAGGAATAAAATGAAGAATATGAGTAGTTCTTTTTATGTTTGCTTTAATAAGTGTTGATGTTTATCTCTTAGTCCATTTTCTTGAGCTTGATGATGAAGTTCAAACCAAAGACTTCTTTGAAGACTTGGTGCTAAGAACTCTAAAGCTCACTTTATATTGTCAAATACATGTTGGGTTAAGGCTATTAATGTTCCTCTAAGGTCTTGTATGAGCTCTAGTTAAGATAAAATAAGTTGCATTCATGTTTAAGTTTATGCTTTGCATATCATGTTTACTTTTGATGCCATCACTAAGCTCTCAAGAATAAATAAATGAACTTGCATTTCATGTTTAAATTTCCAAGCTTGCACTTCATGTTTATTTTTCAAGTTATCACTTAATCTTTAAAGATAATAATGAGGTTGCATCTCATATTTATTTTATGCTCTCACTTTATTTAATAATGAAGAATAAAACAAAGTGCATATCATGTTTATGTTTATGTCATCACTTAAATATTCTAGAGCTCAAAGACTTGCCCAAGTATCACAAGTTTTAGAAAATGGAAGCATTTCAAGAATGCCATTTCGGCTTTATGATGATGATGATGATGGACTTGATATGAGTTCATCTAATCATAAGTGCCCATAGCCTATGTCTTGGAATTTTTCTAAGCTTAGGTGAACTTAAAGAATATTATGAACAAGATTTTATGTTTTAAATATATTTCATGAATAAAATAATTTAGCTACTGACCTCACCTATATTTATATGATTTTAATGAGATGAATTGGTTTCTAAAAGAGTTTTGAGTTCCTAAAATTATTCCAAGAGAAAACTAGCAACTTATATGCATTTAAATCATGAAACTATGTGATTATGTGAGCTACACTTTTCGGTTCTGCCTTGATTGTTTGGCCACTGTATTAATTTTGTTTTATGGAGTTAAAATGTGTAAAATTATGTTTGAGTAAAGCAAGGATCGAATTTGGGAAGTTAGGAAAAAACAAGTAATTAGAAAGGACTTACAATGAGAATTCTAGAACACTTAGATATAAAAATTGTAAATTCTGTTCCAGCATAATTGAACTTAAGGAAAATGGTTTATAATTAGTGGATATGTGTAGGAATCCCTAATAATTGGTTTAGGAATTGAATATAGAGCCTTAGGCGAAGACAGAACTTAGAAAGGGTCAAAGACGTAGAATCTAAAATCCCGTAATCGAATTATAACTATCCTGCTTAATTTATGCAATGCTATTTGGAAGAGTTAGAGAGCATAAAAATTAGAGAGAATTACAAGTAGTAATCATTTAGGTGTATCCAAGGTTTATAATGGGCATTAAGATAATCAGAACACAAGATTAAGACCCGTAAAGGTCAAAGCATAAGACATTGCAAGATAGGAGATATAATGTGAGTAAGTGACCAAGTGTATTTATGTTATACTGAGAGTATTAATGTTATGTGCATAAGATTGTGTGAACTTGTGACGTAATTGATGTGATAATATGGCATGCCATGATTGAGATGCATATGGATATAAGATGATGATGAAATGAATGAATATGTTTATATGGCTTTTAAAGATTTGATTAATTGAGACATTGAATAAGTTACGTGGCATGACTCAAATATGAGAAAATTCGGTATACATCCGTTATGCCTCGGATTTTCGTCAAATTTGAGAGACTTAAAAGAAGTTTTGAAAAGAAAGATTTTGAATGTGACATGTCAAGACGCATTTCTCTTGCTACGGTGAGGAGAAAGTAAACCCGTGGGCGTATGGTCGTAGAGCCATACCGAAGTGGACAAAGTCACTGGTCTTAACCAGTTGATGCGTTTCATAGACCGAGACGTACTTCTCCTGAAGTGAGGAGAAAGTAAAACCGTGATGGCATAGACATTAGCCTCCAAAGCGGATAAAGTCACTGGTCTTAACCAGTTGATGCATTTCGAGGAAGGAAAAAGTCCCATGATGAGTGATCCTTAGGCCTCTACCCGTACTCTAGAGTCGGGATTATTGTGATTATGTTACGCTTATTAAGAGGATAAGTAAGAACTAGTGATGACTAGTTGAGGTATGAGCTCATAGCTTAGTTTTAGGTGTAGTTACTATTTTTCATACCTTTATGTCATAAGTTTGAGAAAAGAGAAAAGGATGTGAAGTTCTATACTTATGAAAGAGAAAAGTTTTCATGAGAAGTTACATGCCACTATGTGATGAAAAATTATTTACGTCATGTTTTAATTGTTACATGTATAAAGTGTTGTCATGCATTCATGTTTTGCTATGCTGCATACATGTATTAAGATTCATCATAAAAGATATGGACCTTGGATAATTACTCTTATGAAACCTCATAATAAACCTTTGCATGTTAAACCTTTTCATAATAAACTCAAGGTTCCTGGGGACATAAATGATGACATTAGTGTAGGAGGATTCACTCCTGAGATTCTTTAGTAAGATTCTCACCCCTCTTTCTCTTTTCCCATTATGTCTTCAGATTCTGATGGCTTTGTTCATGGTTTTCATTGAAACACCGATCTGGGAGGTGCACTTTGACCCGAGCATCAGTCATATCATTTCGAGGGTCAATGTGTTGTCCGTATTTTTGCGTACATAGGACGTCCGTTCGCACATCCAGTTTCCAGCTTTCGCTTCACTCCTACCTCATCGTATGGCGACAACCTGATCTTCTAGGACTCGACCCCGCGACGAGACTCGTCGTGCCCGCCCTTTGGCTACGGCGGTGCACGACTACCCCGAGTATGTTCCTCACTCAAGGCATTGAGAGACCGACCCATCGGAGGATTCCCCCACCCACATCTATTCGGAGGGATCTGCCCTGGACCCCATGGACATCGGGAGAGGCAGTGAGGACACGGTGACGCAGTGGAGATTAGCTCGATGCCCAGAGATGCGTCCACGTTGAGGAGGTCACGTCCGTCCCCTTCGCTTGCACACACTCAAGGAGCTTGCCCAGTTCATTGGGTATGTACCTTCCAGGGATAAGGATTAGCGTCACTAGTAGGTTTCGAGGGAGGGGTAGGAGCTGGGTTTGATCTTTTGGGGCTTCCCTGTACTTGCGTTATGTTTATTTTCTGCACTTTCCGTCCTATTACTACAAGCTCTACCCATTCTTTTGTGGGTATGACTTTATGTTTTTATATTTCAGTTGATATATCCAACTATGTATCAAACTATGCTATCTAATATATTATGGTATTTGCTTCTATGGATAGATGTGTTCTTTATTGCTTTTATATTGTATGTTTAAGCTCTTGGATGTTTTACGATTTGCTTATGGTAGTGCGCTCATGGCTCTAGTTTTGATTTAGGTTTTAAAAAAAAAATTTTACCTATTTTCCGCTAAAGTAATTTTACAAACGAGTTTAAAAGGAAGTAATAACTAATAATTAATCTTAATATGTCCTAGGCGTGTTGGGTTAAATATTAGGGTGTTACAGGCATAGGTCTAGCCATGAGAGTTAAGAAATTGAGCCCCAGATTTCTTGGCCCATTTCAAATCCTTAACCAAGTCGGGAACGTAGCATACCATATAGCCTTACCTCCTAATCTATCCAACCTCCATGATGTCTTCCATGTTTCCCAGTTGAGAAATATGAGTCTGACCCAAGTCATGTTCTAGAGCCAGAACTAGTACAATTAAGGGAAGACCTGACGTTTAACCTACCCCCTACAAGGATCGTAGACAACGGAGTCAAACAAGAACCAAGATGGTACCTCTAGTTAAGGTAGCATGGGGACAAGGGAAAACAGAAGAATTCACATGGGAGTTGGAGTTGGATATGAAGACGCTTTATCCTGAGCTTTTCTCAAGTAACGAATTTTGAGGGCGAAATTATTTTTAAGGAGGGGAGTAATGTAACACCCAATTTTCCAGTGTATAAATGACCAAAATGCCCTGAGGTCATTTTACCCGAAAATGATGATCGTCGGTCCTGCCACCGTCAGGGGACGTTTTGATGATGATTGGGGTTTAGCTTGGGATGCTGGTTAAAGACTACTCGGTTAAGCTTGAAGAGGATGGTGAATAACTACTTGGTTTGTGACAGTAAGGGTTATTCCTGGTCACTAGAATTAGCTTGGGAAGGATACTATAAAGACTATCTTGGTTCTTTCTTGGGTTGGAGAAAGATTTAGTGAAACTCAACTATTGTTGAGAATTGTATGTAGGCAGGTTGGCCGAACCAATATAAAAACTCTTGAGCTATATCTTTCTTCTCCTTTATCTTTTATTTTATTTTTATATCTGTTTTATCATCAATGTCTATTATGAAAAACTTTCTTTCACTTATCTATTATATATTTAGTTTAGAAAGTTCACTTTCTGAAGTCACTAATATTGTCTTCCGCGCACTTCAAGTTCATAACTTGATAGTTTTGATAAAGTTTTTCAGAAGTCCATTTTGATAAAGTTTTTCAGAAGTCCATTAGGGAAAGAAAAGCCAGAACACAATTCAACCCCTACTTCTTGTGTGCTTTTCTACCTACAAGCGACACAGAGCTTGGCCTCTAAGGGGTTGAGCATTTTAATGACTGCGAGGACAAAGATTTGAGGGACAAGCACAAAATATTCACATAGCTGAAGGACACTCCATAAATAGACCGTCATTTTTTGATGGTGGAGATTATACATACTGGAGGGATGGAATGGAGTTGTTTATAAAATACACAAGTCTTGACCCATGGGAGATTATACAAGAACGGGATTATGTTCCAAAGGAGAAGAAAGTTCTAAGAACAGATGATGCACCCTCAACATCTAGAGAAATCCACCAGAGTAGATGGACAAAGCAACAAAAGGCCAAAGTTCAACTGAACTCACAAGCTAAATACCTACTCACGTGTGCATTAAGCAAAGCTGACTATGACAAAATTATTGCTTATGATGCGGCAAAAGAAATATGGGATAGATTGCATATGCTATGTGAGGGCACTAATCAAGTGACAGAAACTAAGATCAGAATGCTGGTCCATCAATATGAAATGTTTTAAATGATAGATCAAGAGAATATTGATGAAATGGCCACAAGGTTTAGGCAAGAGATACACTAACTCTGAAATGGTTAGAAAAATCTTAAGAAGCCTCCTCCAAGTGGCTACCCAAGGTGACAGCCATCATTAAGGCAAAGGACCTTCAAACTCTTGGCCTGGATGCCCTCATTGGGTCACTTAAAACCCATGAGGTTGTGCTATCCGAAATGCGTAGTGAACCTAGCAAAAAAAGGAAAGTCTATGGCTTGGAAGTCATCTCATCAAAAAGCCAATAAAGCTAAGGTAATGAAAGTTGCTGAAACCTTTGATGAGGAGGATGAAACTGATGATGAGTCAGGTGGAGAAGATGGAAATGAGATTCCCATGCTTGTAAGGAAAATGTCCAAAGTTTAGAGAGGAAAAACGAAGAAAAGAAGAGATATCAACTTCAGGAAGGACAAAAGGCAAGCTGAAGCCTAAAAATGTCATCTGCTATCACCATGGGGAGAAAGGACATTTCAAAGTAGACTGCCCTAAGCTTAAAGGCCCACAAAAAGGTTTGTACTCAAGAAAAAAGGCATGCTAGCTACTTGGCACAAATCTGAGGAAGAAAATGAAGAATCAGAAGATGAGGAGGAGATAGATGTGGCCAATCCATGCTTCATGGTAGGATACTCATCAAAGAGTGAATCTAGGTAAATAATACTGATCTCTCTGTAACACCCTAAAAGAACCCAACTACACTGAAGTTCGTATTTGGATTCTATTAGATGTCACTTATGTCTTACGTTCATTTTCTTTTGAAATTAACTTAGCAAAATAGTGGATAATTTTTTTTCTTTTAAATTACTTTTCGAAAGCTTAAGCTTGTAGCGAGAATTGAAATACATAGTGCTTACATGGATGGTACTCAAAATTACTTTGCACGCTTACTTAGTTCAATAAAGCAGAATAAAGGACTAAATGTAAAATTACCATTACATAAGCTGAATGCTAACTACTTAATAAATAAGTCATACCAGGACATATACCATAGTGATAAGTTCTTAATAACAATTTGAATTCTACTACTAGAGGTATATTCTTTGCATTTATAACATAACTAAACTTGCAGTGCTAATTCTTGGACGGTTTGAAATCTTTGCATGATTGCCTCTTTCTACAACTCGTTGCTTCAAGTGGACTCGTCCGTCTCTGGTAATGATAATGGAAAGAAATATAGGAGTGAGAAATAAAAGATTTCTTAGTAAGAGTTCCTACTTGCACTAAACGTGTCATCGTTGTCGTGCCAGTCACTTTGAGTTTATTATAAAAAGGTGGACATATAAATGGTTCAATTGCTAAATTTTCGCAAACGTAATTGTGAACACTATATTTTGTTTGGGTTATCCTTTTCATTTTTATTCACTTATTTATTCATTTTTTTTGGCATTAAAAAATAAAATATAAAAAGAAAGAGAGAAATATGTGTATTAGCCCAATCCAATTGTCCTGGTTATGTCCCAGCCCATCTCGTCTTGGTTATCTGTTCGTCATTTTATGCCCCATTGAAAATATTAGAAAATAAAATGAAAGAATCAAGACTAGCCCACTTTTATCTCCTCTCTAGGACGTATGCTCATTGGCCCATGAAAAGGAGGATTTAATAGAATTCAAGTCAAAATGGAGGTTGGAGATTATGTGAGTGATAAATTTGCTAAGAATCATGAAATAATTATGCGATCAAAATTTAATTAGAACCTCAATCAAATCAAATCCTTCTCATCAGTGAGAATTAGATAAATTGGGAAAGATCTCTCGATCATAATTGTGAGCAAAATCAGTCAAGGATCATAGCAATTAATGGGCAAAACATGTATAAATATAGAGACAGAAGCCAGCACAAGGTTGTCAACAACAATAGGAGAAAAATCTGAAAATACACGCAGCCATAGAGAGAAGTTCTAAAGAACCTTGATCATCACAAGGCCACACCTCTGCCTGAAACTAGTGTCGCTCCACCATCGGAAGCTGCAACGTGGAGGGACATCACAGGAGCCGCGAACCTCCGCTTTGCCTGCCGAGCACCCGCCTTTGCCTGGCGTCACCACCACGCCCAACGCTCACGAGCCCAGCACCACGAAGCCCACTACTCCTCGCTTCCACCAGAGCTCACGACCTCACCGTTCTGAGGATCCTGCACCGTGAAGCTTCTCCCGCCCCGTCCAAGCGTGCCTGTCCACTGCTACGTGCCACTCCGGAAACTGCAAAGATTGCGAACCTAGCACACAATCCCCCCGTGATAGCAGTACGCAAGACCGCTGAGTGCAAAGCCTCCTCTCCTCGCGCGCCGTCTGAAGGCATGGGTTCACCACTCCCTTCTTTCTCTCTCGCCTCATCCCTCTACGCCCTTATCTTTTCTTTATGTTGTAATGAAATTAGATTTGGAGTTCTAGGTTATTTGGGTGGTTTGTTTTTTTTTTAGTTTATTTTTGGGTTTATAGTTCTTATTTTTAGAGAGGTCAGCATGTTGTTTGGGTCCTAAAGTTTGGAGTATATTTTTTTTCTTTTGTTTTTTTTAGGGGGGAGTTGTTATTTGTCTTGGGTTTTAGAGTCTGGGCTTTTTTTTAGAGATTTTTTTTTTAGGTTAGGATCAGTTTGTGCTATTTCCTTTTTTTGGTAGGTTTAGATTTTGTCTTTCTTCATTTTACTTAACTTCTAGGACTACTCAAAGAAAAAATAATAAATAAATAAAAATAAAATGAAAAATAAAATATTTTCTTCATCCACACAACAATCAATTGTCATGATTGAGAGGTGGATGCCTCCTTCATGTATTGTTGAAGTGTAAGTGTTTATTGAGTAGCTTAGTGCTAACTTGAATCCTATACAAAAGCGGATTCCTTTTTTTTTAAAAAAATAATTCATCAATCAAAATTCTTTTCACAATTAAAATCAACCAACACACTCTTTATTTCCTTTTTAATTAAAATTCATCAACACACACTTATTTTCTACAAGAACGATGTGGCTTTGAATTTCTCATTGCACCAGGATATGTCGCGTAGCCAACAATTATCATGCCAAAATTTTTTTTTTGTAAAATTTGTTCTTTTTGTTTTAATTTTAGTTTTATTCCTTTGTAAATATATAGTTGTTATAATTCTTTGGGAAAAATAAATATTTTAAAAGTTATAAATAAATTTGCTTAATGAGTTCTAGGGTAACCGTATTTATACGGATGTATTAGGGTGTAGTAGAATTAAGTTTTCACCCTTCTCTAATCATAATTAGACTCCGAACTCAAATCTCTTAAAAAACCAGTTTTAATCAAATAAAAGGTTTTCCAATTTTAGCCAGAATTAAAATTGGTGGCGACTCCCATTTTATTTTAAAATTGGTTGTCATTCTCATCGCGACACCTTCCGTACGTTGTGACAGTTGACGAATCCATTGGGGATGCTAGAGAGTCAAGCCTATTAGAGTAAATTATGCAAATAATTATAATTTTATAATATTTATTTTTCCCCTTCATTTTGTTTTTTTTAAAAAGTCATCCTCTTATTTATTTGTATATTTATTTATTTATTTTATCTATAAATATTTGCCACTCAAACCTTAGGATAGATGACTTTGTGTATATATGCTGTTTTGGTTTTGTCTTGCAGGGATTTGTATAATACATAGGACTTGAAAGGTTGGTATGCTCCTCACACACAGTGCACAATCACCACTTCACAAACCTCTTTGGGATCTATACCCGAGCTTGTGCAACCTTAGGAATAGGAAGGGTCCCAATATTGTCATTGAGGGACTTCATGCTTACTTGGCATATGACAGGACACCACCCAGATTGTTACTAGTGTAATGGAATGGTCATATTGAGAGGGTTCATCCCTACTTGTGATCCTTTCAGGAGTTAGGTCTCTATCTTATGATAGGGGCAATTTGGGACCATGGCCTTTAGAAGTCTAGACTCATCCTGAAAACTATGCACCAATAGAATGAGCTTAGTAGCCACCCAAATTAAGGTTTTGACTTTAGGAAAATCCTTCCCGAGGACTAACCCTTTTAGGACACAGGAGCATCCATTTATTTATTTATTTATTCCTTTCACATAAGCTTGCATAAAAAATCTCTTGCATGGTTTGCATAAAAGAGAAATCATCTGGCTTGACCTATTCATTGTGTTAAAAAATATCTTTCATGGCTTGTATATAGAAATCATCTAGCATGACCCATTCATTGCATCTCTCGCATGGTTTGCATACAGAAATCATTTGGCATGACTCATTCTTTGCATAAAAATGAAAAATCTCATGCATGCCTTGCATACAAAATCATTTGGCATGACTCGCATGCATTACTCATGTATCTTCCATGCATACAGTGCTCATTTGCCATACATAGCATCATTTCTTTTAATTTTATATCTTTCTGAATAAAGTCCTCTTTTGAGCAAGTACAAAGGTTATCATTAGCTCTCAAGAGACAACACGGAGACAATCCAAAATAACACTAGCAATGCAAGAAACATCAAGGTTACCATGATCTATAGTGACTTGAGCACAATATGCAAGATGAGTCGGCTGATGCCGCATGAAGACAAGCTTGACTTCCAGAAAAAGTATGGACACATACTAGACTTGTTAGACATCTTAGTCCAAGAATCCATACTTAGCGCCCCGCATAGTTTTGGAAGCCTCAACTTCACTGTTTCGAGCCCAAAGATAGACATAGCGCCAACCATAGAAGAATACACAACCATGATAAGGTTGCCGATCGTGAGAAAGCGGGTGTATACCTTTATCAAGGGAACTATGTGGCAAGAGCAAAAGTTGCCAAGTTGATTGGAGTTCAAGCTGATAAAGTGTTGATGGAAGAAAGGGTGCAACTAGAGGCTTAAGCAGAAGCTTCCTCGAGTCGTATCTTGAAACCTTGTCCCGCAAAAGGAGTGGCACTTGTTCAAATGAACATTAGCACTACTAATTTATGGGCTAGTACTTTTTTATGTTTACCCCAAACATCGTGGACCAAGCTTCCATGGATGTGTTCTTCAGATTTTGCATTTATGGGGCAAACCCTATTCCCGCCATTCTAGCACACTTTTCTTTCTATAGATGTCTGCCATTAGAAGAAAGAAGGAAAGTTGAGATGCTGCACGCACATGTTGTATGTTTGCGTCATGACCCATGCCTGTTGGAGTCACATGGGGCAATTGCATGATCCGTTGAAAGACTTCCATCGTATCCCATAGAGAAGCAACCAGCAACTAGATGGATGCAAGAATTCTTTGATATCGAGCCCAGCACCTTTAAGTGGGTTTGTCCTTGGTATCATGGGGAAAGCATTATTTACAGTTGTGAAGAATTTCCCCATGTACCTTTAATAGGCCCAAGAGGTTGTATATCATATTCTCCTCTCTAGTCCTCAGACAATTGTGTTGGACACAAATGAACCCAGGAAGAACAACTAAGGGGTTATGGCTTCCTATATGAGAAGAACCAAGACACTAAGACACAAGAGTTAGAGATCAAGAGAGCTTAGGAAAACGTCAAGTCAGCAAGGAGAAGTAGACTGGGAAAACAATGGCCAACCTCATCACTTCAGGATGATGAATGAAGGGAAGCAAGAGTGAGACTAGTCAATGACCTGAAGAAAGCTTCAATGCTGGAAAAGCTACTTCAGTCCATACCCCAAATGGCCTCCTACATTGAGGTATTGGAAGCACAAATGAGGTTCTTGGAAGAAAAGAAGTAAGAGGTTGATCTGCAGGCTGTCATCCTTCAAGATCATTGTCACAAGAGGGATATGGAAATTGAGAAACTAAAGAATGAATGTGCCAACTCGTTCGAGGCATCCTGATCACGAAAGAACAAAGAAAATGATTCGATGGCCAACAAGATTAGGGAGCTTGAATGAAGGTTACACCACCTTTCAAAGGAAAAGATAAGCCTTGAAAAAGAACTCATGAGCCAAGACAAGACCAAGGCAAAGTTAGAACTGAATTGGACTAGAAGGAGGAGACTCTCAAAGATCTAGAGAAAAGGGTGGCCAATGAGAAGGGCATAAGAGAGGAACTAGAAAGAGGTGATTAGCATGGAATGATAAGCAAGAAGGGAGTTAGAAGAGAGAGTGTAGGGTTTGAAGAAGGTTCTTGTGTGAACAAAAAGCGATTATGATCATGCATGGGCATCATCAAGCCAGGACCAGCACCTTTATGTTATGGCCGATAAACACCGACTATTTTGGAAGGATGAAGGCATAGATCGCGTAGAAGAATTGGAGGAATGGAAGAAAAAATATGCCCGAATGGTCAACGAGATCATTTACCATGGCTCAGTCATTGCACAAGATTTTGAAAAAGTCAAAGAAGAGATTGAAGAAACACCATTGCTCTCTCCCCAAGGAGTAACCAAGTTCATGAAGACGTGTGAAGGATATTCTAGGAGATTTAAAAAGAGAAAGACAAAGCTTTTGATGTATTAGACCCATAAATTCCTGTCCTGAATAACACTTCATTGGAATAAAACTTTCGCTCTTTTATCTCTTAGACTTTACATGAAAAGTATTCTATAGAGGAGGAATACTCCCTTGGAATGAAAATTAATTGCATTTTGGTCCCAAGTCAAAACCGCATTGCTAGTGTTTATTAGATGGTCTTTGTTGAGGAGCAAATACTCCCTCAAAATGCTATCAACTACACTTAACATTCAGGGCGAGGTACTCGTAACAATGAGTGAAGGGATCTCTATTTGTTGAAGAAGCTAATGACAACCCTTGCACCTACCAAAAAAAAAAACTGAAACCATGCCCTTTTTTGCAGAAATCTTCGTTATTCTTCAAGAGAAAGCTTTGTCTACACCAAAGTCATCAAGGAGCCATGGCAGGAGAAAGAGATCTTGGAAAAGAAATTGACAAGGTGAAGACCGCGATGAACGAACAAGTGGAAGTGGTCAAAGAAGCTATTGCACATATGCTTAAGTTCAGAGAAATGGAAGAGGAAGTGGAGGCAATAACTCCAACAATGAAGAGCCAGGATATGACTCAAATGGGAATACCAACAATGCAACCCTACACAATAACCTAGAGGCAGAACGACTAAAGCTCAAGCATGAATTACAAGAAAGCATGCAGGAGCAGTGTGAATGCTGCGGGCCTAATCCGTACGACCCAATGAGTATTAGTGATCTGTGTTTGGCCCCAAGCATGGTCATTCGCAAAGATTCAAGATGCCTGAGCTCATCAAGTTCGATGGTAGTACCAATCCCATCATGCATTTGTGAATGTATTGTACAACAATAGGAATGTGGTCAAAAGATGAGAGCTTCCTAAATAGCTTTTTCCTCGAGAGCTTGGACGGGGCTACATGGGAGTAGTACATGGATCGAGCACAGTGAGGTGTTGGGAAAATCTAGCTCAGGCTTTCACAAACCAATACAAGTTTAACTTGAATGCTGCACCCACCAGAGACCAATTGAAAGGGATGAGGAAGAAGGAGAACGAGTTTTTCAAAGAATATGCTCAGAGGTGGAGGTCCATGGCTAGAAGGGTTGTTCCACCGATATTGGAGCAAGAAATGTATTCTTACTTCATTCGTGCGTTGGAAGGTCCTTTTTTCAAGAACATGCTTGGGACACATGTGAAAGAGTTCGTGGATTTAGTATAAATAGGAGAAAGGATCAAGACAAATATCCAAGAAGGGAAGGTAGAGCTAGCAACGGCGGAAGTGAGTGATTCCCAATCCAAGAGGAATTCTCATTTCAAGAAAAGGAGAATACTATCAACTACATTCACCCTTAATCCCAACAACCCACTCCCGGCCGAACAACTATCCAACTTACCCACACACACAACACCCATTTTTCCTAAATCAACAATATCCATTTCCAAGAGCTATTTCACCCCAAATACCATACACACCCCAACCTCACCAAATCAATCATGTTTTCTACCCACGACCTTATACACCAACAACACCTATACCTCACCAAGTACCACCCCAAGCCCATCAGATAAGTAACTCCCTCACAACTCCTCCGCTATTCAACAGCAACAACACCCAGGCCCTCGATGGAGAACCAACCTTTACCCGATTTTCATATAAGTAATGCCGAGTTGTTTAAGCATTTGTGTGGAGACAACTTATTAGGCCCACGTCCTGGAAAAACCTTTGTGCCACCATATCCTCGGTGGTATAACCCAAATCAAACTTGTGACTATCATTCAAACTCCCCCAAACACTCTGTCGAAGATTGTTATGGGTTCAGAAAGGCAGTATGGCATTTGATCGATAGCGGTGCCATCAGGCTAGAAGAGAATCAAGACCACATACAAGGAACAACCCATTCCCTGACCACGGCACAAGACAAGTGAATTTTATCTGTGAGGAGCATACGAGTCAGGGAGTTGGGAATGCCAAGCTCCCAATGAAAGAGATCCTGAAAGCATTAAGGAGGGCAGGTTATGGATGGAAGCTGAAGGATGGAAAGGAGGAAGAACAGTGAAAGGAGATAAAGGTGACCTATTATGCGAGTGCTTCGGAAGAGAAGGAAAACACCACCTAGAAGAATGTCCAAAGCTGAAGCTCTACATCGAAAAGATGATTAATCTAGGGGTGCTTGAGATACAAAAAGGGGTCAAACAAAGCATTAATATGATCCATCATGCACCCCCAATTTTTAAAGTCTACAAACATGAGCCAGCACTTGTTTTTAAGGGGCTTAAGCCATTTCCTTATTAAAGCAACCATGTGGTTCCATGGAGATATAAAACCGTGATAGAACCTAATCCTATGATGTCTGGAATGACATCTCCCAATCAAAAGCCTGTGCTCTTCAAGGTATCTAGCTTTTCTTCTTATCTAGCAAACACTACAAAGTCTGATAAGCCAGGAGTGATTAGAGAACATGGCAGGAAAGTTTGTCCAGAACCCTCTGCATTAGAGTCTATTACCAATGTTACAGGAATAGGGGAATTACTCGAAGCGGTAGGTGTTACACTCTAGGGAAATTGTTGAAAAGCCGCCAAGTGATACCTGAAAGACCCCCAAATAGCGCCTGTGAAGGAGGGTAAAGAAAAGAGCCAGGAAGAGGACGAAGAAGAATTCTTGAAAATAATAAAGCAGAGTGAGTATGACATGGTAGAACAACTGAAGAAAACACTAGCAAAAATCTCACTCTATTCATTGATTTTGTCTTCGGAGGCTCATTACAATGCAATTAAGAAGGTGTTGGATCAACCATACGTATCCAAGGATATAACCCCTGACAGGGTTGAAGGAATTTTGAATGCAATTAAAAAGGCTAATGCCATCACCTTCACAGGAAACGAGGTCTTCCCTCATATAGTGAGGTGCCCGAAGGCGCTCCACATCAACCTCAAGTGTCAAGGTTGCAATATCGCGAAGGTATTGATTGACGGAGGATCAGCCTTCAATGTGCTTCCTTACTCTACACTACGGCAGCTACCGATTGATCCCTCCACGATTGAACCAAGTGGGATGATCGTAAAGGCATTCAATGGGTCATGAAGAAAGATCATGGGTGCTATTGATCTTTAGCTAGAAATTGGGCTAACTACTTTCATGACCAGATTCCAAGTGATGGACATTGAGACACGATGCTGTTAGGGAGGCCTTGGATTCATGAGGCAGGTGTTGTCCCCTCAACACTTCATCAAAGGGTAAAGTTTATAGATGACGGGAAACTCGTTACTATCAAAGGGGAAGAAGATTGATGATCAAGCCAGTGACAGTGCCATACATTGACTGTCTGAAGATACCCTTGAGGTCTCATTTCAAAACCTTGAGATAGCTGAACTAGTGGAACCAAAGGTGATATGCATCAACTGGCCACTTGAATAATGTACAAGAGTGGATTTGAAGATGGAAAGGGGTTAGGAGTAGCGCAAGGAATCAGGAATCCGATCTCAGTTCCTGAGAATCTTGGGAAACTTGGCCTTGGGTATGAAGCTACAAGTGAGCAGTAGTCTTTTGAATTGTCAGGAAGAAGATCCCATATATTAGGGACACTTTCCCTGACCCCGCAGTGGTGATGATAGAAGCGCTGAACTGTCAACACTCTCAAAGGAGCCAAAGAGATACCTCGGCTAATCTACCCAAGCTGCGAGCCATTGAACAATTGGGATTGTAACACCCTAATTTTCTAACCTAATCTTCTTTAGAAATTAATTGAGGTTTTGTTAATAAGAATATTAAGTTTCTGAGGCATAGAAATGATGAGAACAACTTTAGGTTCGAACAAAAAAAAAATGAATAGTGTTTTGCGGGCCAGAGGCCTCCAAACCAAAACCCTAGATTCAGGACTGAAGGTGCCCAAAATTAGGAAAACATGGGAATAAGGTTAGGAATAAGTGGGAATGAAAAATTTATACTTAGACGTAATTTTCGGATAATGTTTGATTACCCATGTACGGTGTTTTGCTTGTTCGGTAAAATTTCGCGTGTAATTTCTAACACGAAAACTAATTTAATCTCTACAAAATAAATGATCTTATCTCTTTAAATCAAATGAATGGAAAAGATTCAATCTTGAATTCCAAGATTGAATCATAACCATCCATTTTACTTTTTAGTTTAGCATTTATCTAGTTATATTATATAATATTAAGTCATTATTACTAGATATATATGAACTCATTTCTTCTTCAAAAAGCCAAGACAAGTTCGGCCATTCAGAGCTACATTACCTCCATTTCCAAGAGTTTCATCTTGCTTTCAAAGCCATTATACACTAGCTTAGAGTTGTCACAACCAAAATCTTCCTTTACTAAAATTGTTCTACACTTCAATACCTACAAATCTAACCGATTAAAATCCCAAACCTCTATCAATTCTCACTTTGATCTCTGACTTCCTTACTGCCTAGAGGAGATTTGGTGTGTGATTGGGAGTCCTTAAAGTGAAGAGTAATCAAGGAGGGCATCCTTTAGAGCATAAAGCTCAAGAGCTCTGAAAGTAGGGTTTTTCTTTGCCTTTTCTTGTCCAATTTATTCTGATGTGTGTTAAGTGAGCTAAGTGCGAAATTTCTCTTTATATTGGTTGATATTAGGTTGATATTGATGTATTAATTTTGGTAGTATGTGTGGATGATGATAGAAGTCACTTTTATCAAAAAGATGTTCAGTGATACTTGCTGGATTTTTGATCTCTGGTAGGTAGTGTATGGTCACGATTTTTCTGGGCATGTTGTAGTCATTTTCATGAGCTGAAAAATTTATATGTTCAAGTTAACATCTTGGAATAGACCATGAATTTTCTTGGGTTCTGATTTTGAGCCAAACTATTTTAAAAAAATCAGTAACCAAAATTGTATAGATGCTGCCTTAACTGTTAAAATTGAAGCAATAAAGTTATCCGATTTTATTACCATAGCAAATGATGGAGTTAATCTTTGAAATTTTTACAGGAAGTGGATAACACATAGAACTATTACTGCTATTTTATGGTGAGTTATTTTAATCATTTTATAGGGTTAAAAATTATGACAACTCTGGCCTTATGTGAATTGGTGGTCTCGACCACTAAATTTGTACAATTTCCTAAGGGTTTGAGAGCTCTGGTTACATTGAAATTTTTATAGGGCCTCCTAGACACATTGAAGTGTCATGGGGAATTTTTGTGGCACTTGAACCGACCATTTGATAGGGACATTAAATATTGGTCCTGAAATGATAAATCTGCCCTGTGCTGAAAAGGTGAAAATGCCTTAAATTAATGATAACGTAGTATATAGTTCAAGTATCTGTTATATGAATGCATGCTAATTGTTTTAGAGATTATTTCAGGGCATGAAAGAGACTTCAATGTAATTGAATGCCTACATGTATGGTAAGCATGCCTTTGAAAAAGAGAAAATAACATGATCCAATTATATGAGAAAAGAGAATGTATAAATTTCACTTCTACATGTTTTAACATATGGGGAAAAGACAAGGCTTATACGGCTTGAAGGGGGAAGACAAGAATAAAGACGCCCTGGAAACTTTATCAGTTGGTAGACGTATTGGCTAGGAATAGAACTGTGTGCTATTCGAAAATGGAAAAAATGAAGTCCAGGATCACGAGTAGGAATGAGCTCATGTCCTAGCAGTTTATTGTCCTTTGTGGAATTATCTAATACAGACACCTCTTGATGTGATATTAAGCCTTCCCTATGTTAATAAAAAGAGAAAATGCACGGAATGAGATTCTATGGTCCCAAATAGCAATGCATAATTCATTATTGCAGTTACATCTTGATTTCACATAATGTACATACTTTAGTATTGATGCTTATAATTGTTGCATGAATGAACTTATTATTGATTTCTGCATCGTATTATGTGAAATTACCCTACTGAGAATTTTATAATATTCTCACCCCTACAGTTGCATGTACTTGTATTAGATTCAGCAGAATGTCATCTATAGTGTTCTTCCTTGACTCGTCAAGTGGGTGTGGCATTATGACCTAGCATTGGACTCCTGTATGCTGTAGGTCATTCCAGTTTTGTGTGTACATACTCTTTAGCCATTCTTTCAGTGCGTCCGTCTTTACCTAGTTCAACCCCTCTTCTCCTTATGATGGTGTGCCCCTTCACATGGTACACCAGAGGTTTTTGACATCCCGGTCGCTCCACCAGCACCTCCTCCAGGAGACGTGATAGCTCTATCGCGTCTGCTATCAAATAGTCTAAGCCCCCTTATTTGTAGTATAAGGTAACTTAGGTCATTCTTCCTTAGGACACACAAGTTATGTTATCAAACTAAAATTGCTAAATAACAACAAGGAGGGGGAATTTGTGATTTTTAGAATACAAAAGTTATAGTAAATAACAGAAACAAAATAAGATGTAATTGATCAAAGAATCAATCCTAGACATCACAATCATTGGCAGAATTCATCACAGTTCAAAAGAGTTATCATATGGATGCTACTCTGTCAATCCAAATCAACTATATAATCATATAGTTTTCACTCAACAATCCTTAAATCACTATCGCAATCCAAATGAATGTTGAATTACTTGCAATCCAGATTAAACCAATAACCAATCAGTTATTTAGCCTTACTTTGATTTTAATAATGAATTCAGTTCTATATCTAATTAGATATAATTCAAACATAATCATGTTCAATTACTGAATCCATAATCAAAACTAAAGTTTAGAAAAGAAAAGCATGTATACAAAGATGAGATTTATACAACAGGAACTTGAATTCAAACCAATTATCTATGATGTCAAGGATTGAAAAAAGTTTAGCCTTCCATGGACATCTCCATTGAAAGCTTTCTGTATGAAAACCTTAGATACAAAAGAAAAATGAGAAGACAAGTAGAGAGAGATGAGAGATTCTGATGTGTTCTTTGAATGAACACCTTAGGCTTAAATAGAAAATGAAAAGATAAGATAAAGCTTGAAAAATTGAAAATGAAGATTCCCCCAATCAAAAGTGTCCCCTCGAATTACATTTTATCCAAATGTTATCTATCAAAATAATTCCTGATTTCCGAAATCTGATCTGGATAAGATAATCCTCTTTGGATAAGCTTTCCATAAACATATTATATGACTTATTTGGACCAGAAATGAGTGAAATATGCCCAATTTTGTGAGGAAAGGTCTTGGACCCATATCAGCATGAGCACTGCAACTTGGGAGCCCATTTAAGCCTTGAATCAGGCCGAATTTGATGAAGCCTGTGAAACCCAAAATTATATATCTCGGTCTTAGCTTTCAGAAGACACCAAAATCACCCAAATCTGATATTTGTAGAGCCGAAAATGATCTGTGCAAGATGGAAAGGTCATAGTGAGTGTAAAATCCAAAATTAACCAAGTTTTGACAATTAAATCCAATGAAGCCCAATTATGCAAAACCCAATCAAATCATCAAAATTAAACACATGTAGAAACCAATTAGGCCAAGTATGCAACCATAATAGATGCCTTAAAATTTCTCTATCAAATTCCCTCACACTTAGTCTTTTGCACTCCTGGGCAAAATCCAAAAGTTGAATCATAGGGACCCCAAAATACACTATTGGGAACAAGGAATAAGCACTTTATGCACAAGAATTCAGAACACTTATGAACACATTTTCAACATCTCAAGACAAATCTAATCAAAAGATGAACCAAGAGTAATAGAATCTCACTAAGAAAACTCTTAAGTGTTTAGGCTTGTATTTACCCTCATAGCACATCATGAATGTTAACACTACCATAAGCTTGACAAACCTCTAACATCAACATTTGAAACACATGCACATAAAGATCAAAAGGACTTTTCAGGTTGTAGCGGGGTTAAGGTATGGGAGGATACAAGAAAGGATACTAGCTATCAACCTAAGAGACCAAAAGAGCAATGAAGAATGACTCCACATAAACATGCAAAGTTATCTCAAGAGATACAATGCAACACCAATGAACTCCATTTTGTCTCTCATCAACCAATTTTTTTCTTTTTCAAACTCACCAACATGCACATATATAGTATTTACAAATAAACACAACTATTTTTTTTTCAACATTTTTTTTCTTCTTTTTTTTTTATTTTTTATTTTTATATTTATTTTTTTTAAATAAAAGATACACCTTTACACTTATTTAAGAACTCATTCCAAAGCTCTTTTCCTAACGCCCAATTTTCCTGTAATCTTTACTGTTATTAGAAATTATCAAATTACCGTAGGTAAATATTATATAAAATTTGAGACCAAACAATTTTCAATAAAAGAATATAACGTTAGAAGAGAAGTTAGGAGCAATTCGTACAAGCATTGCAAACCCAAATTTCTGTATGTGTAAAATGACCAAAATGCCCCTGAGGTTATTTTACTCAAAATGAGGATCGTGGGCCCCACCCGTCCTCAAGGGGATGTTTTGAGGATAATAAAGGATTGTTTGTGCTATGTGTGTTAATAGAGATCTCAATTTTGAGTTTCGACGCGAAATGACCAAAACGCCCCGGCCGTTTTAACTCCGATTTGCGTGCTGACTGAGTCCGAACCTCACTAAAATATTTTAAAAGGTGTTTTTAAGTTATGAATGACCCTTGGTTAAGTCCAGATGGTCAGAGTTTTGGGTTAAATTACCGTTTTGCTCCTGCGTTGTGCAGTTTTGCAAATTTTGAGATTTTCGATTTGTCTAACGAAACCTAAACAATATTAGGCTCAAATTAAAGCTTATTAAATTCTAATTACTAATCTAGAGTCAAAATTATTTATTTAGATTGATTAGAACCTAAAATTGCTTAAAACATCCAAATTGCTTAGTAATTCACTTAAGCCCTTAACCGTAAATTCTCTAAATTGCATGAATACCTTGCCTACACCTAAATAATACATGGAACACACAAAATCCTCTTCCACAAGGCTGTAATGGCCGAAATTATTGAGTAATAAGTCAGAAAATTATTACACAAAAATCCAAAGAATGAAAACAAAGAATCATGAAAACATGGAAACATGATTCCATGTTTTAAGCCACCAAACAAAATGATTTTTCTTCCTTATTTTTTTCTCTAATTTTTGGTCAAATTTCCTTCTTTCCTTTGTCCATTTATGAGCTGCAAAATCTCTATAAATAGGCATGCTTGAAGATAGTTTAGATGCTTAGTTCATAACTTACACAAATTCTAGTCTTAGGAGCACCAAAATCTTTCTTTCTTTCTTTCTCTTGGCAGAATTCTCCCTTCAGCTTTTCAAGGATATTTTGCTTCATTTCACTCAAGGGAACCAAGTTCTCTTCCTTTCTTTCAAATCAAATTAGGTAGGGAGGTGTTTCTAAGTTCATTTTATGCTAAGACAAGTTATGTTTCTAGCTCAAAAATGATGTTTTCATGAGCTTTCTTTTACGTTTTCATTTTCAGTTTCTTCTTCCTTTCTTTTTAAAGTATTTTGGCCATATGGCCTAGCTTATGATGAGACCATGGTTTGATGATGAGATTCTTGAGTGTTGGTTGCAAAGCTTTCACAAGTTAGATCTCTAAAACTTGAAGGTTTTGCTAGTTTCCAAAGCTTCTAAAATTTCAGTTTTTCTTTCCTTATTTTCCTTTCATGGTTTCGGCCAAATGGCCTAGGAAGGAATGAAATAATGGCTTGATGATGAGGACCTTGAATATGGGTTGTAAATCCATCACAAGTTAGGCCTCTAAAGCTTGAACATTCCATTTAATGCAAAACTTTAAAGAATAATGTTTTTATCTTGAGGTTTGAATATGAAATATGTATTTTTTTTACTTTGTCTTGCTAAGATACATATATTAGGTTGAAATCATAATTTTCTTAAAGTCTTCAAGGAGCTCTAGTAAAGAGATCAAGTGAACTTGCATCCATGTTTAAGTTTATGTCTTGCACAACCATATTTATTTTATGTCATAACTAAATTCTCAAGAATAAATAAATGAACTTGCATTTCTCATGTTTAAATTTCAAGCTTGCATTTCATGTTTAAATTTCAAGTTGTCACTTAATCTCTAAAGATAATAAAGAAGTTGCATCTCATGTTTATTTTATGCTCTCACTTTATTTTATAATGGCTAAAAGAATCAATGCATGGCATGTTTATTTTATGTCATCACCTAAAAATCCTAGAGCTCAAAGACTTGCCTATGAATCATAAGCGAAGAAATGAGATAATTGGAGTTAAAGAATTTATTCTTTAAGAAGTCTTGAGAATTGGAGCTTAAAAAAAAATGTAATTCTCTTCTCCCTCACCGGTCCTATGTGGACTACGCCGCTTGCTTAAGATTCTCTTCTCCCTCTACTAGTCCTGTGCGGATTACGCCTTCAGTTTCTTGCATCATGTTTATATTACAAGTTCTTGCATCATGTTTAATTTTCAAGTCATCACCTTAAATCTTAAAGATAAAGAAATGGAATTGCATATCATGTTTATAATTCCAAGCTATCACCTTATAAAGATAAGATTAAAATAAGGTTGCATAGCATGGTAATAATTCTAAGATGTCACCTAAATCTCTAAAGCTCAAGACTTGCTCCTTTTATCTTAAGTGAAAGATTTAACTATGAACATTCTTTCAAGTTATAAATCGGTCCCATGGTTAAGTTAGGCCTAAAGTCCTATGACTTCTTTCAAGTTTAACAAAAAGAATTAGTTCTAAAAGAGTTTTAAAACTTTGTAAGAATTTTATGGGAAGCTAGTAATTTTATGTGTACTTAAAATGTGATTTGATGCTTATTAAGAATTTGGTGTCATTGATTGATTCCCTGGTTTGTATGTTATAGTTGTTGTTGCAAACAATGAAAACTTATGCATGAAATAAAGACATATTCTGTTCCTGGAAGAAAGTGTATTCCTGTAAGAGTGCAATTTGGAAAGATTATGGCTAAGGAAAGATTGTGACCCACCTCTTTCCTGGAATCTCCAGATGCATGATTATAGTGGATATATATTATTCCAAATAAGACTGTAAATAAGAAAATGTTAGAATTATTATGAATTGCGAGTTGTAACATGCAAAGACTTATTGGTGACTTAAAATTTATAAGAAAATGATCTTTGGACCCATCAAACTATAGGTGGTGAAAAGGTGATTCTAGCCCCCTAACCTGTTCTCTCAAAAGGGTAGAGTTAGGACTTTAACTTATAAAAAAGGATAAGTATATGCTAGTGACGACTAGTAAGGTATGAGCTCATAACCTAGATTACTCCCAAAAGGGTGGAGTATAGGGTGGCCCAAGGAAAATAATGAGGATAATAAGATTTTAAAGTCACCTAAGGTACTAAAGAAATAAATTATGTGCACCATGTCCATGTGTAGCTATTATGATATTCTTCTGTCCATAACATACATGAGTTGATGATGAGAAATATGATGTTCTTCTATGCATGTTATATTAATGATGATGATGAGGAATATGACATGTTAAGATTATGATGCATTATAAGACGCATAATTAAAATTTGCTGAATCTCGGTAAAAGTATTTCTGAACTTAAAATTTAATCTTCGTATGTTCACTATTTTATAATAACCCAGAGCTTCCTGGAGACTTTGATGATGACGCCATAGAAGGAGATACCCTCCTGAGAATTCTTTAAGATTCTCACTCCCTTTCCTTTATTTCCGTCATTGTCTTCAATTCAGATGGCGACATTCGTCCTGTTCGTTGACACCCCTACTTGGGAATTCCACTATGATCCGGTGCATCATTCGTATCACTTTGAAGGAAGGTGCTCGGTTCGTGTTTTATTTACGTAGGTCATCCATTTGCACATCCTGTCTCTAGTTATCATTTTTCTCCTACTTCTCCCTATGGCGATGAAATGGTTTTCGAACATGCACGTCCACTTGATGAAAGAATGTTACGTTCTTATCCCGCCTCATCTCCTGTCCATGGTTTTCCAAGTATAATCCACAAACGAGATATTCTGAAACTGATCCTTCAGGAGGACCCTCCTACTCATGCTTATTCTGAGAGCTCTCCTCCTACTCTCCCACGTGTAAGAGAGGGTAGTGAGGAAACGGTTGTTCAGCCGAGGTTAGCAAGAAGATCATCCATGCGACCCAGCCTGGTGCATCTCGTGTGCCCCCTTCCGAGGAAGCTCGTCAGTGATCGGGTTTCTTCCCCGTTTCCAAGACGGTGGCCCTAGAGAGTTCTTAAGTAGTCTTAAGAGTGTTATACATCCAAGTTTTAGAGTAGCCTTTCTCAGCTTTTAAGGTTATCTAGTTTAGGGGCATGAATTTCCTTATAAATAGTTTCCTATGGTGTGAATATGTAAGATATGATGTATGAACTTAACTCACCTTTTGAGTGAGGTTATTGTATATATGTTGT
Organism: Dalbergia oliveri; assembly: GCA_030441495.1. Lineage (NCBI taxonomy): Eukaryota > Viridiplantae > Streptophyta > Magnoliopsida > Fabales > Fabaceae > Dalbergia > Dalbergia oliveri. Next base: position 36,006,203 of record JAMLFY010000004.1, on the reverse strand, counting down.
GATGTGCATTATGGATGTTATGTGATGGAGCCAATATGATATATTTAGATTATTAAATGTCTTATTTTACTACCGCTTAATCGTTTATGTTATACGCGGCTCACGATTTCAATTATGTAAAAAAAATGGCTCGTAATTTCACTAAGTATTTTCAAAATATGATGAAAGATCCAAAGTAAAGAGTAAAGTCTAGTCATTAATCCAATTCAACCTAGGTGTATTTGGTTAATTACTAGAGTGTTACATTTACTCCCTAAGGTTAGGGTGAATCATTGTTTTTCACTTCATAAGCTTGCAATGAGTTATAAAACAAAGGATAGTTTAAAATAGGCTCAAATAAGTAAACAATGGAATCAGTGCAAGGTAGGCTAATTTGGCAAGTAGCACAAAAATTAAAATGGCCTAAATCATCTCATTACATGCATGTGAATTAAAAGCTTCAACAAGAGTCAAGTTAAGTTCTAGAGTAACCAGCAAATATGAGTGAAAACACACTAGCAAGGAAAAATAGTCATTCATATGTTGAAGGCTCAAAAACTCTCAAAGGATAAATCTACCACAAATGGTCCATCAATTGATCATCAATGCTCACTAAAAATGTCAAGAATCCATCCATATCATGTCATGAAAACTTGAGCACAAAGCCAAAACAAATTTTTATTTTATAAAGACTTAGAAAGATAAATTCCTAACTCTAAAACACTCCCCCACACTTAAATCACACATTGTCCTCGATGAAATCACAAAACAAAAGATAAAGAAACATGTGTAATTAAAGAGCAAAGGAGGAAGAACTCCCTTATTATGGTGGAAAAATTTGCACTTGAGGGTAAGTGGGCTTATCCAAGGATACCTCCTCAAGTTGCTCCCCTACCAATGCTGGGTTCTCATGAAAATGTTTCAGACGATGACCATTTACCTTGAAACTCTTGTCACTAGATTCACTTTTGATCTCCACTGCACCATAAGGAAAAATGTTAGTTATAACAAAAGGGCCATCCCATCTTGAACGAAGCTTCCGGGCATGAGTTTAAGACGAGAATTGAACAAAAGCACTTTTTGGCCAACAGAGAATTCTTTTCTAGAAATCATCTTGTCATGAAATATCTTGGTTTTCTCCTTATAAAACTTAGAATTCTCATAAGCCTCCAAACGAAGCTCCTTAAGTTCCTGCTGAAGTTTTCTTTCCACACCTGCTTTGTCAAAATCCATATTACAACACTTCACTGCCTATATGCACGATACTCAATCTCTCCTGGAAGGTGGCACGCTTTACCAAAAACAACACGGAAAGGGGACATCCCTATAGGTGTCTTGTAAGCGGTCCTGAGCCCAAAGAGCATCCTCAAGCCTCCAGCTCCAATCTTTCCTTTTGCACAACCTTTTGCAAAATTTTCTTGATCTCTCTATTAAAAACCTCAGCTTGCCCATTAGTTTGTGGATGATAGCCGTGGAAACTCTATGAACAACCCCATACTTCCGAAGCAAAGCTTCTATGTTCCTATTGTAGAAATGACTCCTTTGGTCACTGATGATAGCACGAGGCACACCAAACCTGCAAAATATGTTAGACTTGACAAAATCTACAACAACACGTGCGTCATTAGTCTTGGTGGCCTTGGCCTCCACCCATTTGGATACATAATCAACGCAAGCAAGACATATGCAAATCCAAAAGAGTTAGGAAAAGGGCCCATAAAATCAATACCCCATACATCAAAAACCTCATAAAAGAGAATCCTGGGGCATTTCCTGTCTATGAGTGATGGCTGATCCTTCTCCTGCACTGCTCACAAGTTGTAGAAACTCGATGTGCATCCCTGAAAATGGTAGGCCAATAGAAACTGGAGTCTAGTACTTTCCTAGCTGTCTGTGTGGTCCAAAGTGCCCTCCAACAGGGAAGGCATGACAGAAATGAACTCCTAATGGATTTCATGATCTGGTATGCACCTCCAAATTACCTGGTCACTACAAAATTTCCATAAATATGTATCATCCCACACATAGTATTTGGAATCACTTTTTAATTTAGCAATCTATGACCTAGATGCATATTGGGGTAAAACAATGCAACCAAGAAATTAACTAAATCAGCAAACTAAGGGGAAGGGTTGGTATCATGCAACTACAGCGCTCATCAGGAAAATCATCTCTGATAGGCAAAGGGTAAGGATCCTGCTCGATCCTAAGTGATCAGCTACCAAATTCTGTGCATCGCTCCTATCTTTGATCTCTATATCAAACTCTTGAAGTAGTAACATCCAATGAATCAACCTTGGCTTTGCATCTGGCTTTTTCAATAAGAACTTCAATGCTGCATGATCTGAAAAGACAACCAAGTAAATAAGAGCGAAACTTGTCTAATGCAAAAACAATAGCCAAAAGTTCTTTCGAGTGGTAGTATAGTTAGCTTGAGCTGTGTCCAATGTCCGTGAAGCATAGTGTAACACCCTAATAATTAACCGAATACACCTAGGTTGTATTTGATTAATTATTAGACTTTACTCTTTGCTTCAGTTCTTTCATCATACTTTGAAAATACTTAGTGAAATTACGAGCCATTTTTTTTAAACATAATTGAAAACGTGAGCCGCACATAACGTGAACAATAATCGAAATAAAGTGAATAACGTGATATAGCATAAAAAAAAACACATCATATTGGCTCCATCATATAACATCCATAATTACATAACACATAGATAGTTTGCCTACCAACATAATAAGACTAGGTGTAGGCAATCTAACAAAACATAAATAATATATGGATGGAAGGACATCCATTAATGGCACCTAGTAATAACACTCCAAGGATAGGGATAGATATCTGAAATATACGAGTGAAACTAGAGGATCAAGTTCAGCTACCTAAAAGCCTCAATGTGATTCACGAACACTTCCTTCGTTTTGAAGACGAGATGGAAAGAAAAATAGAGGGAGTGAGAAACTTATAAAAAGAATCTCAGTAGGGTACTCACCTCATGATGCATTGTGTCATCATCATCGTCCCCAGGAACCTTGGGGTTATTATGAAATAATGAGCATGCTAAGATTGATTTATTAAGTTTGAAAATATACTTTACCGAGGTTCGTCGTTTTAATCATGCGTCTTATAATGCATCATAAACTTAGCATGTCATGTATATAATGAACTTTTCCTTTCATATATAATAACATAGTTATGCATAAAATCACATCATATTCCTCATCATCATTTCATAATACTATGCATAGCAGAACATCATATTTCTCATCATCATCTCATAAATACTATGCATAGTAGAACATCATATTCACATAATGCATTTACTTAGTTTCTTAGGTGACTTAAAGTTACTTTCATCATCATTTTCCTGGGCCACCCTATACTCCACTCTTTTGGGAGTAATCTAGGTTATGAGCTCATACCTTACTAGTCGTCACTAGCATATACTTATCCCTTTTGATAAGTTAAAATCCCAACTCTACCCTTTTGAGAGAACGGTTTAGGGGCAAGAATCACCTTTTCACCACCTATAGTCTGATGGGTCCAAAGGATCATTTCCTCATAAAGTTAAGTCACTATTAAGTCTTTGCATGTTATATCATAATACAATTCTCAATTCATAATCATTCATAACATTTTATCGTTTATTGTCTTATTCTGGAATAATATATATACCAACTGTAATCATCTGGAGATTCCAGAAAGAGAGCTGGGTCACAAATGGACACGCTTAAATACCAAGTCTTTCCTAGCCAGAACCTTTCCAAATTACACTTTTACAGTAATATATTTTCTTCCAACAAAGAATATTTCATTATTTCATGCATAAGCATTCTCATTGTTTGCAACAGCAACTATAACATGCAAGCCCAGAAATCATTCAATGATGTCAAATACTTAATAAGCATCAAATCACTACATAGACTTATCATTTAAAACATCAAAGAGGCATCATCATAAATCCTTATCGAAAAGTCTTAAACAATCGAAACTCTAGAATCGGGTAACCTTAATTATTGAACTAATTAATTATGCATCTAAGGGACTTATTACCATCAATTATAAGTCCTAAGAATGTTATTAGACAATATGGGGCAGCATAGACAGTAAGTTGTTCTTAAGGTTTTACCCTAGAAGTTGCGTTTTTAACCCTTTCTCATTACCGTCTTTCCTTATGATGCTAAAATTAATTACTAAACCAATTATGGATCATTCTCCCTTATCTAAACATGATAAAATCTGGTTCTTAAAATCACTAAAGGCTCTAGATAGAATACATAAATTTCATTCTCTAAAGTTCTAGAAATCTTGCTTTAATGGTTTTCTAGTTGCTAGTTTCATTTTTAGTGTTAAAGATCAATCCTACACTAATTGTTACCAAATTTTTGTGGCTTAACCAATCTTAAACAGAATTATATCATACTAAGATAGATTTGGCAGTGGCTAAACTTAAAGAGATCAAAGACTAGCTAAATTCAAGCTTTACGTTGTTTTATATAGCTAGTTTCTCTTCTAACTTGCATAGAATTGTTTCCTTATCAATAAACATAATAATCACAACTCTAAACATATTAAATCATCATCATACATTGATAATAAACTCAGATTAGTAGCTGAATCATGAATATATAAAATCACATTTTAAGTGTACATAGAATACTAGTTTCTTGTAAAATCTTTGCAAAGCCTTAAAACTCTTTTAGAAACTAGTTCTTTTTGCTAAACTTGAAAGAATCTTCATGATTAAAATTCTCACTTAAGATAAAAGGAGCAAGTCTTGAGCTTAAGAGATTTATGTGATATCTTAGAATCATAAACATGCTATGCAACCTCATTTTAATCTTGTCATTATAAGGTGATAACTTGGAATTATAAACATGATATGCAAATCCATTTCTTTATCTTTAAGATTTAAGGTGATGACTTGAAAATTAAACATGATGCAAGAACTTGAAATATAAACATGATGCAAGAAACTGGAAGCGCGTAGTCCGCATAGGACCAGTGGAGGGAGAAGAGAATCTTAAGAAATTGGAGCGGCGGTAATCCGCTTGACCTGAAGGGAGAAGAGAATTATTATTACATCTTTTTAAGCTCCAATCTCAAGACTTCTTAAAGAATCAATTCTTTAACTCCAATAATCTTATTTCTTTGCTTGTGATACTTGGGTAAGTCTTTGAGCTCTAGGATCTTTAGGTGATGACATAAAAATAAACATGTCATGCGTTGATTCTTTTAGCCATTATAAAATAAAGTGAGAACATAAAATAAATATGAGATGCAACTTCTTTATTATCTTTAGAGATTAAGTGACAACATGAAATATAAACATGAAATGCAAACTTGGAAATTTAAACATGAGTATGCAAGTCCATTTATTCATTCTTGAAATTTTAGTGATGACATAGAAAGTAAACATGATTATGCAAGGCATAAACTTAAACATGGATGCAAGTTCATTTGATTTCTTTACTAGAGCTCCTTCAAGACTTTATAGAAATACAAATTCAATATATATATCTTAACAAGACAAAGTGAGAAATACATCTTTCAAATTCTAAACTCAAGATCATAAAATCATCATAAAAACATCATTCTTTAAAGTTTTGCATCAAGTGGAACTTTCAAGCTTTAGAGGCCTAACTTGTGATGGATTCACAACTCACCTTCAAGGTCCTCATCATCAAGCCATCATCTTAGTCCCACCTAGGCCATATGGCCAAATTGGTTAAAGAAAAAGGAAGAAGAAAACCAAATGGAAAAACTAGAGAAAATCCATGAAATCATCATTTTGAACCAAGAACAACACTTAGCAAAACATATAAATAAACTTAAAAATAACTCCCTACCTAATCTGATTTGAAGGAAAGGAAGAGAACTTGGTTTCTTGGAGTGAAATGAAAGAAAATATTCTTGAAAACTTGAAGAAAGAATTCAGCCAAGAGGAGGAGGAAATGAGAGCTTTTGGTGCTTTGGAAAAACTAGAAATGTGTACAATTTTGAGCAAGCATCTAAGACTCCTTAAGCATGCCTATTTATAGAGATTTTGAAGCTCATAAATGGACAAATGAAGGAGGAAGGCTGATGGATTTTCATGGGGAACAAAGGGAGGAAAATCATTCCTTGTTTAAGGCATGTTTTATGCCATGTTTTAGGAAATTTTTGGCATTTTGTTTTAGTGTATCTTTGGGCAATTATTCTGATGCATAATGGCATCAATAATTTCGTCCATTACAGCCCAAGGAGGAGAAATTTGTGTGTTCCATGCATTATTTAGGTGTAGGTAAGGTATCTTTGCAAATTAGAGAATTTGCAATTAAGGGCTTAGGTGAATTAGTAAGCAATTTGAGTGTTTTAAAGCAATTTTAGGTTCTAATCAATTTAAATAAATAATTTTGACTCTAGATTAATAATTAGAATTTAATAAGCTTTAATTTGAGCCTAATATTGCTTAGGTTTTGTTAGACGAATCAAAAATCTCAAAATTTGTAAAACTACACAAAGACGGGGCAAAACGGTCATTTTACTTAAAAATTGCCCGAGACCACCCGAGCTTAACCAATGGTTAATCATGGCTTAAAAACACCTTTTAAAACATTTTAGTGAGGTTCGGGCTAAGTCGGACGCAATTGGGGTTAAAACGGCCGAGGGGCGTTTTGGTCATTTCGCGTCAGAGCTCAAAATTATGATTCTTCTCCTCTATTAACACACATAACACAAACAATCCCTTATTATTATCAAAACATCCCCTTGAGGATGAGTGGGGCCCACGATCCTCATTTTCTAGTAAAATAACCTCAGGGGCATTTTGGTCATTTTACACGTACAGAAATTCGGGGTTGCAATACTTGCACGAATTGCTCCTAACTTCTCTTCTAACGTTATATTCCTTTATTAAGGATTGTTTGGTCTCAAATTTTATATAATATTTAACTACGGTAATTCGGTAATTCCTAATGACAATAAAAATTACAGTAAAAATTGGGGCGTTACACATAAGCTATAACATAAGACATCTTATCAATTCTTTGAGCTAAGACAGCTCCAAGTGCAAGGTTAGAGGCATCGTACATCAGCTCAAAGGGAAATTCCCAATTAGGTGGTTGGATGATGCGGATGTAGTGAGTCGCCTCTTCAACTCATCAAATGCCTCCTGACAAGGTAGATCAAAAACAAACTCCACTTCCTTCTCCAGCAATCTGGATAGAGGCAAAGCTATCTTGCTGAAATCCTATATAAATTTCCTATAGAAACCTGCATGGCCAAGAAAAACGCACTTCCCGCATATACGGTAAGGTAAAGAAGCAATAACATCTATCTTGGCCCTATCAGTCTCAATGGCTCTCCTAGAAACTAAGTGCCCAAGACTATCCCTCTGTCACCATAAAATGACATTTCTCAAAATTTAGCACAAGATTAGTCTCAATGCACCTATCCAAGACTCTAGACAAACTCTCTAAACATGCATCAAATGAGGACCCATAAACAGTGAAATCATCCATAAACACTTCCATGCAACTCTCTAAAAGATCTAAAAATACTCATCATGCACCTCTGAAAAGTACCTGAGCGTGCACAGACCGAATGGCATCCTCCTGTAGGCAAAAGTGCCGAATGGACAAGTAAAAGTAGTCTTATGCTGGTCTTTGGTGCAATATGGATTTGAAGGTAACCTGAGAATCCATCCAAGAAGCAATAATGAGAATTGCCTGCAAGCTTTTCTAACACCTGATCAATGAATGGAAGAGGGAAATGGTCTTTTCGAGTGGCTTGATTTAGCTTCCTGTAATCTACGCACACTCTCCAACTATTCTGGACTCTAGTTGGAATCAATTCATTATTCTGATTCTTTACAACAGTCATGCCAGTCTTCTTAGGAACCACTTGCAAAGGACTAACCCACTCACTATCTATATAGGATATATGATCCATGCTGCTAGTAACTTGCTGACTTCTTTCTTCACTACCTCCAAAATGGTAGGATTCAGCCGTCTTTGTGGCGTCTTCCAGTTTGCATCATCCTCTAACAATATCTGATGCATACAAGTGGAAGGACTAATCCCTGGAATGTTAGCTAAAGACCAAGCAGTAGCTTTCTTGTGATTTCTCAATATCTCCAGCAACTTATCTTCTTGATTTGGTTAGAGATCATTTGCCATAATAACTGGGAGCTTATCATTAGCCTCTAGGTAAGCATATTTTAGGTGTGAAGGTAGAGCCTTCAACTCTAAAGTTAGTGGCTGCATAATGGATGGTAGTGGTGGTCCCTTTAAATCTGCATAAACATTTTCTCCAGCATCTCCAGAATTAATCTCATCACATTTGAACTCTTCACAATCAGCAAAATCATCAAAATCATCATATTCATAGCTTAAATCATAATCATCAACTAGAAAATCAATGACATCAAGATAGAAAAGAGAATACTTTCTGAAGGATGTTTCATTGCATCAAAAATGTTGAACTCACAACATCATCACCAAACTCCATAGAAGAGTTCCTGCATCCATATCTATCTTGGTCTTTGTTGTTTTCAGAAAGGGTCTTCCAAAATCAATGTGGGTCCATTGCTGGATGTCTCATCCTCCATTTCTAGAATATAGAAATCAGCTGGGAAAATTAATTCATTCACCTGAACAAGCACATCTTCAAGTACTCCTGCTGGATGTGTAGTGCTCATGTTGGCTAATTGGATTACCACACCAGTTGGTTTCAAATCTCCAAGCTTCAATGATCTATAAACTGATGTAGGCATGACATTTATGGAGGCACCTAAATCCAACATTGCATTCCCAAATTTGGAGTTACCTATGGTGCAAGGGATTGTGAAAGTACCTGGATCTTTGCACTTCTTAGGTATGTTGGGCTGAATTAATGCAGAAACATTTCTGCCCATGCTTACTTTTTCATGACCTTTCAGCTTCCTCTTATGAGTGCACAAATCCTTAAGAAACTTTGCATATTTGGGGATCTGTTTTATGGCATCCAAAAGAGGGATGTTGACCTCCACTTTCCTAAAAGTGTCAAACAACTCCTTATCTACTTCAGCTGATTTCCTTGTTTGAGTTATTCTGTTGGGAAAGGGCAATGGAGGTATCAAATTAGAATCTGCAACACTTGACTTTTTCTGAATTTCTATTTTTTCTCCTCATCATTTTTCCAGCTTTTTATTTCATCACTGCTAGCAGATTCATTTTTTGTTTCTCCAACTCCTTACCACTTCTCAAGGTAATAGCACTCACATTCCCTTTTGGATTGATGACTGATTGAGAAGGGATTTGGCCTGAACCTTCTGACTCATCTTGTTGACTTGAAGTTGCCAACTATCCAATCTGTGTAGGTCTTGAATTATAGAATTCACATTCTGATGGAACTGTAGGTTACGGTCGCCATTTGTTTCACCAAATCCTCCAATGTAGGATCTAACTGGTACTCTACATGGGTTGCATCATATTCGCTATATTCTCTTGTCTAAATGGAGGTGCCTGGTACTTATTGCTTTGACTTGGACCTGGTCCTCCTTGAAATCTTTGTTGTTGTGGTACATTTTGCTGTATAGGACCATATCTCAAATTAGGATGATCTCTCCACCCTGGATTATACCTCTCAGAAAATGGATCATATTTTTGCGTTGTTAAGGTCTCTATGGTTCCTGCCTACCCAATGAACATTCAGCCACTGGCTGGGTCTTGCATTCCTTGATCAGCTTCTTGTAATGTAGGACATGCATTAGTATAGTGATCTGTGGTGGCACATATACTACATACTTTTGGGGGAAATTGATTTGTTGCCTTGATTTGCTTGGTCCTGTCCAACGGCTAGCTGTCTAACAAGAGAGTAAGCTCTTATTTTCCAACCTTTGATTCTCAACAGTTCCAGTCACCTCATTCACTCCCTTAACTGGTGCAAAAGATCTCGAGCTAAACTGTTGTGAGTTGGCTGCCATGTTAGCAATTAGAGTTTTGGCTTCTCAGGTGTCTTGTCCATCAATGCTCCACCACTTCCTCATCAATCATATTTCTATCATTTTGAATCAGTCCTTCATAGAAATATTGGATGAGAAGCTGGTCACTAATCTGGTGGTGAGGACATATTGCACACAACTTTTTGAATCTCTCCAGTACTCATATAATGTCTCCCAAAACCTGATTCCGCAAATATCTTTTCTAATGGATGCTATTCTGGATGGGAAAAAACTTCTCTAAGAATAATTTTTTCATTTCATGCCAGGTAGTAACAAAACCTGGATGAAGGTAATACAACCAATCCTTTGCTTCAGCATCTAGAGAGAAAGGAAATGCTTTTAACTTGATATGCTCTTCGGCACTCCTTGAGGTCGCATAGTTGATCACACAACATGAAACTCCTTAAGATGCTTATTAGGATCTTCACCTGCAAGACCATGAAACTTGGGCAGCAAATGAATTAGACCAGACTTAAGCTCAAATGGCACCTCTAACTCAGGATATTGAATACACAAAGGTTGATATGCAACATCAGGTGCAGCTAATTCTTTCAAAGTTCTATGTTGATTAGCCATGTTATCAACATTAGTTTCAGATGCACAATCAGATACACTATCAGTTAAATCAACACTTTGATTACCTTGGTACTATGAAAAGCTAAATTCCTATTTACTCTATTCAATCTATGAAAAGTTCTATCTATTTCAGGATCATGTGCATATAATTCACCAGGATCAGACCTTATCATGCACACACAAACAGCACAGCTAGAATTCAGGCACACAACTCAAAATAGCCTATATACTGCAAAATAAAATAGAAATTGAAAAATTGTATTAGCTATTTTTTTTAAAAAATAAATAACACAGAATTACTCTAAAATGCTTAGGGAAGTAAGCTCACCAATTTTTTTCCATTTTAAAAATAGTGAAAACGTAAAAAAAATAAAAAATGGCCTAAATGAAGGAATTTGGGAAAATTAAGCATACCAAGGCAATCACTTTGTGAATGCCTTGTGTCAATTACTTTTTTTTTTCTGATTTTTATGAATTTTTTAGGGTAATATAAGAAAGTCAAAAATTACCTGTATTTCAGCTAGTAAAAAGAAACGGCACCTGCAAAACCACTATTAGTGACAAATAGAAGCAGAATTATTCAACAAATACTTATATAACAAGATGAGATAACATAATATGTGTAGTCCCCGGCAGACGCCAAATTTTGATAGCTCTGCGTGTCTGCTATCAAATAGTCTAAGCCCCCTTATTTGTAGTATAAGGTAACTCAGGTCATTCTTCCTTAGGACACACAGGTTATGTTATCAAACTAAAATTGCTAAATAACAACAAGGAGGGGGAATTTGTGATTTTCAGAACACAAAAGTTATAGTAAATAACAGAAACAAAATAAGATGTAATTGATCGAAGAATCAATCCCAGACATCACAATCATTGGCAGAATTCATCACAGTTCAAAAGAGTTATCATATGGATGCTACTCTGTCAATCCAAATCAACTATATAATCATATAGTTTTCACTCAACAATCCTTAAATCACTATCGCAATCTAAATGAATGTCGAATTACTTGCAATCCAGATTAAACCAATAACCAATCAGTTATTTAGCCTTACTTTGATTTCAATACGAATTCAGTCCTATATCTAATCAGATATAATTCAAACATAATCATGTTCAATTACTAAATCCATAATCAAAACTAAAGTTTTGAAAAGACAAGCATGCATACAAAGATAAGATTTATACAACAGGAACTTGAATTCAAACCAATTATCTATGATGTCAAGGATTGAAAAGAGTTTAGCCTTCCATGGACATCTCCATTGAAAGCTTTATGTATGAAAACCTTAGATACAAAAGAAAAATGAGAAGACAAGTAGAGAGAGATGAGAGATTCTGATGTGTTCTTGGAATGAACACCTTAGGCTTAAATAGAAAATGAAAAGATAAGATAAAGCTTGAAAAATTGAAAATGAAGATTTCTCCCCAATCAAAAGTGTCCCCTCGGATTACATCTTATCCAAATGTTATCTATCAAAATAATTCCTGATTTCCAAAATCTGATCAAGATAAGATAATCCTCTTTGGATAAGCTTTCCATAGATATATTATATGACTTATTTGGACCAGAAATGAGTGAGATATGCCCAATTTTGTGAGAAAAGGTCTTGGACCCGTATCAGCACGAGCATTGCAACTTGGGAGCCCATTTAAGCCTTGAATCAGGCCGAATTTGATGAAGCCTGTGAAACCCAAAATTATATATATCGGACTTAGCTTTTAGAAGACACCAAAATCACCCAAATCTGACATTTGTAGAGCCCAAAATGGTCTGTGCAAGATGGAAAGGTCATAGTGAGTGTAAAATCCGAAATTAACCAAGTTTTGACAATTAAATCCAATGAAGCCCAATTATGCAAAACTCAATCAAATCATCAAAATTAAACACATATAGAAACCAATTAGGCCAAGTATGCAACCATAATAGATGCCTTAAAATTTCTCTATCAAGACGCACCCGCCTCTTCATCATCATCCTCGGACTCGAACCCATCCAGGATCCTGACGCCCTCAGGGAGGCGAGACTATCATATTGATGGCCAACGGCTTCCTGAAGAGGACGTGAGGATTTCAGGGACCTTTGGCTTGTATTCAGGAGTGTAGTATTAGAACTTTCCCAGCTTAGACTGAATGTATTATTAGATATTCAGGTCCGTTTGTATTTATATGCGATTTTGTTGGGCCGAATGTTTGAGCAGGCTAGGTTCTTAGGCGAGCGAGTTCTTTGATATTGAGTCCCTGACTTTCTTAGGAGCCAACCAACCGGTTTGCTAGCTTAATGTACATATTATACACTCTGAAATTATGTCCATATATGTGAATACGCATTTTACAACATGCACGTCTAAATTGTTTTATGCCACTCATTTCGCCTAGTTTAAAACATGAATACAAGTAATACTCTGAATTACTCTATTAACACTCGAGTAAAATATGGTAATTAGGAGGGTGTTACAAGGATTCTGTGCCCTAGATGATTTGTTGTACTTTGAGTAATGGATGCTTTAGTCACCTTTGTTGTACTTCAATTTCAATTAAATAATAAAATGATTATGCATGGTTTCTTTTTCTATTCTTTTTTGTGATTTTCTTCTTTCATTTACCTCTTTTTTTCTTATTTATTTTGGGTCTCATCTCAATTCCAAGGACTCATCTCCTCCAGAATCTCTATCTTGTGCAAATGATTGTAAAAACTCATTAACTGATTATTGCTTTACAACGGACTTGAATGAAAATGAACAAGATGAAGATCCGAGTCATGCCAACAATTTGCCAAAATCATAAACTCAATGGAAAAGGGGATAAATCCACACGATGAGGTTGTCAAAATTGTGAATTTGGGGACTGATGAGGATAAGAAAGAAGTGAAAACGTCGACAACCCAGAAAAGGAAGAAATGGTTGTTGTTCTATGAATTCCTGGATATTTTTGCCTGGTCTTACAAAGATATGCCTGGTTTAGACCCAGGAATAGTGGCTCATAAAATCCCTTTGATTGAGAGGATAGAACCTAAGTGACAGAAATTGTGAGAATGAACAAAAAAATGTCAGTTAAAATAAAGGATGAAGTTAAAAAGCAACTCGAACAGGTTTCCTGAGGTACCGCTATACCCAAAATGGATAGCCAACATAGTACCCGTCCGAAGAAAGATGGAAAGGTTAGAATGCGTGTGGATTATCGGATCTGAATAAAGCAAGCCCGAAAGACAATTTTCCCCTCCCCCATATAGATGTTCTAGTTGATAATACGGCAAGAAGCCATCAGTTCTCCTTCATGGATGGCTACTCAGGCTACAATCAGATCCTAATGGCAGAGGAGGACAAGGAAAAGACATCATTTGTCACTCGTGGGGGCATATTTTGCTAGAGTAATGCCATTTGGGCTGAAGAATGTTGGGACGACATACCAGTGAGCGATAGTGACCTTTTTTCATGACATGATCCATAAGGAGTTAGAGGTGTATGTTGATGATATGGTAGCAAAGTCACAAGAAGGGGAAAGTCATGTTGCTTGCTCATAAAGTTGTTTGAAAGGTTGAGGACTTACAAGCTTCGGTTGAATCAGCAAAATACACTTCGGAGCATCCACTGGAAACTGTTAGGATTCATTGTTAGTAAAATGGGCATTGAGGTTGACCCAGACAAGATCAAAGCCATTCAAGACAAGGCGGTACCCAAGACAGAGAAGGAGGTTCGAGGTTTCTTGGGTCGTCTGAATTACGTAGCGAGATTCATCTCTAATTTGACCGATATTCAAACTATTGAGGAAAGACAATCTAGGTAGATGGGATGACAGATGTCAAGAAGCCTTTGACAAAATCAAGAACTACCTATCAAATCCACCTCTCTTAGTTCCACCCACACCAGGGTGGTCATTCATACTATATCTCATGGTGTTGCATGGGTCCATAGGGGTAGTATTGGGTCAACATGATGAGTCCTCAAAGGAGCAAGCCATTTACTATTTGAGCAAGAAGTTCAATGACTGTGAGTCTAGGTATTTGGCTATTGAGAAGACCTATTGTGCACTAGTATGGACGGCAAGGAGGTTACGGCAATACATGCTCTACTATACAACTTTCTTATATCTCGTATGGACCCCATGAAGTACATTTTCGAGAGCCTATACATCTCTACGAGGATGTCCAAATGGCAAGTGGCTCTAGCAGAATTCGACATCAAGTATGTGACTAGAAAATCAATAAAAAGGAGCGTGATAGCTAACCACCTGCGAGAATCCACTCGAAGAATATCAGCCAATGGAGCTCAAATTTCCTCATGAGGATATCCTAGGCAGCAAAAGAAGATAGTGAAAGTGAAGAAGAAGGGGACTTGATGTGGAAAATGTACTTTGATGGTGCGGTTAACATCCACGGGAATGGAGTTGGAGCAGTCCTAGTGTCCCCTAATGGAAAACGTTCCGATTGCTATCAAATTGGCTTTTGATTGTACAAACAACATGGCTGAGTATGAAGCATGCATAACAGGTCTAAAGGCAGTGTTATCCCTTGGGTGCAATACCTAGAGGTCTACGAGGACTCAGCCCTAATCATTTTTCAAGTTAATAGAGAATGGCGAGTCAAGGAGCACAGATTGCTGTCATATTATGAACATCTCGTGAGCTTGAAAAACGAATTCAAGGATGTCAGTTTCTACCACCTGCCAGAGAACAGTTTGCAGATGCCTTAGCTACCTTAGCTGTGATGACGAACCTCCATCTAGAAGTGGAAGTGCAACCTTTGCAAGTGGTCATTAGAAGAGAACCATCATCCTGTTCAAACATTGAAGACGAGCCTAATGGCCGACGTGGTTTCACGATATCAAAAAGTTCATCAAGGAGAGAGAGTATCCAGGAGCAAGCAAATGAGAATAATAAAAAGACACTTAGACGACTTCCATGTCATTCTTCCTCTCGGGTGAGGTGTTATATAAAAGAAACCACAATGGAGTTTTGTTGAGGTGCGTCAATGCTAGAAGCTAACTCCATCATATCAGAAGTTCATGAAGGTATTTGCAAAACTCATCCCAATGGCCATACGTTATCTCGATAGATCCTCAGGAAAGGATATTATTGGCTCACAATGGAAAAGACTGTATAGAGTTTGTCAAAAAATGCCACAAGCGTCAAATCTATGTTGATCGAATTCATTCTCCCCTATCCTGTTGCACAATTTGACATCACCTTGGCCATTCACAATGTGGGGCATGGATGTCATAGGACCAATTAATCCCAAAGCCTCCAATGGGCATCGATTCATCCTGGTAGCCATTGATTACTTCACCAAGTGGGTGGAGGCTGCTTCCTACACTAATGTAACACGAAAAGTAGTGGTGACATTCTTGAAGAATAACATCATTTGTAGGTCAGGCCAGAAAGGCTCATTCAGACAATGCAACTAACTTTAATAATTTAGAAGTACAAAAACTGTGTAAGCGTTCAAGATCAAGCATCACAACTCAGCTCCCTACCAACCAAAAATGAATGGGGCTGTGGAGGCAACAAATAAAAACATCAAGAAGATCTTGGGAAAATGGTGGTCACTTTCAAGGATTGGAGTAACATGCTGCCTTATGCATTGCACGTCTATCGCACTTCTGTAGATCCTCAACTGGGGCAACCCCATACTCACTGGTGTATGGAATGGAGGCGGTAACACCTATAGAAGTGGAAATACCTTCTTTAAGAGTCTTGGTGCTGAACTAGAAACCGAGTAGGTCAAAACAAGATACGAGCAATTGAATATGCTCGAAGGAAAATGACTAATTGTCATATGCCACAGCCAGTTATACCAAAAGGATGGCTAAAGCGTTTAATAAGAATGTTCGCCCTCGAACGTTTCAGCTAGGAGATCTTGTTCTGAAGAAGATTTTGCCAAATCAAGAGGATAATAGAGGCAAGTGGGCACCTACATGAGGGCCTTACATCGTCAAAGATGCCTTTTCTAGAGGAGCACTAATCTTGACTGATATGGAAGGCAAAATACTTACTAAACCAATCAATTCAAATGCTGTAAAAAAGTACTTTGCCTAGAATAAAAAACAGAAAGGGACTTGCTAGGTTGAAAACCCGAAGGGCAACCTAGACAAAAATTAGAGCTGAAAAAGAAAAAAAAAAAGAGCCCACTAGGTTGAAAACCCGAAAGGCGACCTAGGCAGAAATTAGGGCATACAAAAAAAAAAAAAGGAGAAGAGGGAGTTTCACTAGGATGAAAACTCGAAAAGGCGACCTACGCAACGTAAGAACGAATTGAAAGAAGCTATATAGGACACCAAAAC
The DNA here is from genome assembly GCA_030441495.1 of Dalbergia oliveri. Lineage (NCBI taxonomy): Eukaryota > Viridiplantae > Streptophyta > Magnoliopsida > Fabales > Fabaceae > Dalbergia > Dalbergia oliveri. The sequence continues at coordinate 35,989,396 of JAMLFY010000004.1, read as the reverse complement.
TGGGTCAATTTGAGTATCAGTGGATTATGGCATATTGTTGAGGACAACAGAGGATTACAATCATGATCATGGATTTTGAGTCTGGTGTAGCCAATTAATCAGTGAAGTGGGTGATCACATGAAAGTAGCACTACCAGTCTTTTCTTCCTTTCTCGCGTTGACATTCTGTAAATACTTTCCAGTTTGAAGTTCAATAAAATCGTCTTTCTCTTCCTCTGTGTCTCTATTTCTCTTTCATCTTTCGCTTCTGTATTTTCTTTTAAAACCATGCATGATCACAATATTATAATTGAAGTGCAATCAAGGGACTAATTTGCTAATAAAGCTTAGAAATGATAAGTCAACAGGGGCTGGAGGGGAGATTGACTCGCAAAGGAAATGAGGCAACTTACTAAGTCAAGGTTTGGAGGTGACAGTCCAAATGTGGGTTTTTGATGGACTCAAAAAAAAAAAAAAAAACTTGCTTGGTCGAAAACCCAGATGGGCGATCAAGGCAAAAGTTAGAATGATGAAAAGCTGGAGCAAGAAGAAGGCGCTGAAGCGCCACCAAATGAAGGTGTGTTGGAAAACTGCGTGGAGAGGTTAACATGATGGCTTATCTAGAAGACGGTTCCTTTGGGTTAGACAAAAGCTTTCTTGAAGAACAATGCGAAGATACCTCAAACCGGGGCAATTTCTTTTGAAAGCTACTGCCGTCATTCTTGTCGCTAAGCGCATCATCACTACATCAGTTTTGCATCAATTCATTCATCATGTCATCACTCCACTAATTTTGCATCATTCATCATATCGTCATTGCATCGATTCTGTGTCATTCATCATATCATCATTACATCAATCTTACATCATCATTTCATCAAAGTTGCCAATCATTCATCTGTCTTTACTTTTACATGTCTTTAAATTTCACATTTTATTTGCTTTCATAGTCTTTCACATTTCATGTTTTATATGTTTCACTGTCTTTATATGCCTTCACGTCTTTTACGCTTTCACGTCTTTTCACGCTTTCAGTCTTACATGCTTTCACAGCCTTTCTTGCTTTCATAGTCTTTCACAAGTCTTTAAATTTCACATTTCATGCTTTCACAGTCTTTTCATTCTTTCATGTGTAACGCCCGATTTCTGCGTTTGAGTATAAATGACCAAAATGCCCTTAAGGTCATTTTTACCAGAATTAAAGGATAGTCGACAGGCAGTCCTCGAATGGGTCAAATCAATGTTTGAAGGGGTTAGAACTGTTATGTTTGATATCGAGGTGGAAATCTCGTTTTCAAACTTTCGGCTCAAAATGACCAAAATACCCCTCCTGTTCTACACAGGTAAAAGGTGCCGTTTGAGCTCGGAATTTTTCCAGGAAGTTTGGAATGATGTTTATGAGTGATAATTGATGTTTAGTTGAGCAGAAAGGTCCAGCAGTGCAAAATTACCATTTTACCCCTAGAACGTGTCCAGTGAGCCTAATGATGCAATTAAGCAAACCTAAGCAATATTAGGCTCTAATCGAAGATTAATTTATTTCGATAATTAATCTAGAGTCAAAATAATTTATTGAGGTTAATTAGAACCTAAGATTGCTTAGATAAACCCTAATTGCATTCTTTAATTCAAGATTCCTAGTCATGGAATCTTGAATAGTATTTTCTCTCTCCAATTCTTTAAATTAAGGAATTGTGTCATACCTTATTTGACCAAAAGAATTATTTTAAATTACTAATCTAGTGAGATTGTCCTCCTAATCAAGTCTTGACACTCCTAATTACCCAATTACCTCACCTAAACACTTTCTTACAACTCCTAACCAAAACCTTAATCAAAGGAACACCTAAACACATCACTAAACCACAATTACATGAACAAATTAACCTCCCCCTTGGCTGCACAAGGCTGGCCGAATCCTCAACCAAATAAAGTGTCACATGTTGAATTTTATCTCACTCAAAGAGCCATGCCTTGCCCATACTTTTGTCCATACTTCACCATGCTTGAACTCATACCCAAAGCCATACCTTGTAAGAGATATTTTCCTCACTTTTTCTCTCCTAAGGCCGTCGGCCATCCACCAAATCAGCCTTCATTGTGCAAAATTTTCTATAAATACCAAGCCTTGAAGAACCTTGTTACACTTTAGAAGCTTTGCTAAGTTTAGTTCTCTTGCTTTTTCTTGCAATTTTTCTCTAAGATCTCTTCATCTTCTTCATTTTCTTCTACCTCTTAAAGAATCCTTCCACCACCATAAACCACCACTGCCTCACCTTAAACCATCTCCTAAACACTTAAACTTTCCATTCCCAAGCTTAGAAACTCAAGGAAAAATCATCTCCTTTGAGTTTCCCCTTTGGCCGAATCCATCATCACATCCAAGAGGAGACTTTGTCTTCTCAACTCTTCAAGAATCAAGCTTTCTTTCTTCCATTCCAAAGACTTCCTTAGGTAAGGGTTTTGTTTTCAAGTTTTGCTTGTTTTCCTTAAAGAAAGTTCTAGTTTTCTCTTGGTTCAAACTCTTTTCTTCCTTTCTTTTCATTTCGGCCAAGAGGCCATTTTATGAAAGTAACATGAGCTTGATGATGAGGTTTCAAGATAAAGACTTGGTGATGTCTTGTGAGAAACCTCTAAAGCTTGAAATAACTTGGTCATGGACCATACATGCTTGTGCTTCTTTCTTTTTCTTTGGTTTCATTTTCGGTTCCTTTCCTTTTCTTTCTCAAATGATTTCGGTTTCCATTGCCTTGGTTTGAACAAAGTTTGCTAAAAATGTTAAGTAGATCACAAAAGTTTTGTTAAAGAAAATTAATCACATGTTTTCAAAGAGCTCTAAGCTTACCCTTGCCAACCTTAAAGTTGGTCGGCCGTTCTAAGAGTTTTACTCTAGATTGAAGCCTATGAGCAATAAAATAAAGAATATGACTTAGTTCTTGTAATTTTGTTTAGACAAAGTGTTGAACTTTGTGTCTATTTTCTTAAGCTTGATGATAAAGTTCAAACTTTAAGACTTTTTTGAAGTCTAGGTGCTAAGAACTCTAAAGCTTGCCTTATGATACATAATGGGTTGAGGTTTTTGTTCCTTTAAAGTCTTGCAAAGAGCTCTAGCTAAGATCTAAAATAAGATGCATTCATGTTTACTTTAATGCTTTGCATAGCATGTTTATTTTCAAGTCATCACTAAATAACTTAAAGATTAAAACAAGAATGTGCATCCTCACTTAATAAATCTCAAAGCCTACCTATTTCAACCTTAAGGTTGATTGTTGATTTGGGGTAAATACCTCAAGGGGCCTAGAGCACTAAAATAAAGAATTGAACCTTGCATCTCATGTTTACTTTCTTGCCTAGCATGTTTATATTCTATGCCATCACTTAAATTCCAAAGATAATAGAAAAGGTGCATCTCATGTTTACTTTATGTCTTCACTTTATTTTCTAATGAAGAATAAAAATGAGGTGCATAGCATGTTTAAGTTTATGTCAACACCTTAATGGTCTAGAGCTCAAAGACTTGCCCAAGTATTCTATGTAAGGTTTTTAAAGAAAATGTTGGCATTCTTAAGAAGCCATTTCGGCCTTGTGGTGATGATGATGGACTTAGTATGAGTTCCTCTAATTACAAGTGCCCATAGTTTATGTTTTGTAATTTTTTCCAAGCTTAGGAGCACCTAAGCAACATTATGCATAAAATTATATACTTTAAATCTATTCTATGAACAAGTTAATTTAGCTACTGACCTCATGTGTAATTGCATGATTTTAATGTAAGGATTTGAGTTCTAAAAGAGTTTTGAATCCCTAGAATTATTCCAAGAGAAAACTAGCAACTTGTATGCATTTTAATTCACAAGATTATGTGACATTATGGGCTTATGATTTCGGTTCTGCCCTTCATGATTGGCTACTGTATAAATGCTGTTCTAAGGTGTTAGAATGTGTAAAATTATGTTTGAGGGGAGCAAGGATCGATTTAGAGAAGTTAGAAAAGAATAAGTAACTTGAAAGGATTAGAAATGAGAATTCTAGAACACTTTAATGCATAAAAATGCAAATATGTTCCAGCATGATTAATTCAAGGATAAATGGTTCATAATCAGTAAGACATGTATAAAATCCCTTCATAAATGATTAGGTATTAATTTCTAAGCTTAAGGTGATGATAAGAACTTAAATAGGAAAATCTAACACACTTAGACATGGCAAAACACAATTTTGTTCCAGCATAGTTAGATTGAGGAAAAATGGTTTACAACTTAGAGAACATGCCTAGGAATCCCTCATAATTGGTTTAGGAATTGATTATGGAGCCTTAGGCGAAGACGGATCTTAAAAAGGGTCACGAACGGAGATTCTAGAGCCCGTAAGCATATGATGTTTTCTGCCCTTACATGTACAATGCTGTTTGGGATTTTAGTAGGTTCAAATCATAGAAAAAAGTTTAAGTGATAAACTCTTGAGGGTAATAATGATGCAATACAAGTTTAAGACCCGTAAGGGTCAAAACATAAGATACTATAAGATAGGAAGCCGAGTGAGCATATTTATGATGATGAACCTCTAGCATATTTATGATGATGTAATTATGTTAGTACCTTGAACATGAAACTTTATGTGTATGATTGGTATGATGATATGATGAAGTTTTGTATTTAAGATGCATAAGGTTTCGAAATATGAATGAGATTGAGGAATATGCTCATGTGAACTAGAAAGATATTGATTTGAGAAAGTTCCATGAAAATGATGCATGTGATTGAGATTATGTGGCATGACTCAAGTTTGAGGAAATTCAGAAAAGCTGTTATGCCGCGAATTTCCGTCAAATTTGAGAGACATAAGAAAGTTTTTGAGAAATATGATGTTTAAGGTGACACACCGAGACGTACTTCTCTTACTCCGGTGAGGAGAAGGTAAAACCGTGAGGGCATAGACATTAGCCTGCCAAAGCGGACAAAGTTGCTGGTCTTAACCAGTCGATGCGTTTCAAAGAAGGAAAAAGCCCCATGATGGGTGATCCTTAGGCCCTCTACCCGTACTCTGGGAGTCGGGATTATGATGATTATGATTATGATTATGTTTATGATTCGCTTATCAAGAGGATAAGTAAGAACTAGTGACGACTAGTTAAGGTATGAGCTCATAGCCTAGTTTAAGGGGTGCGGTTACTATTATGTTTGGTATCACAAGTATGAGAAAAGGAAAGATGTTCAAGAGAAGTTACATGCCACTTATATGTTGTTGATTATTGTTTGGTTTGCCTAAAGTTCTGCCATGCATTCATGAACTATTATGCTGCATACATGCATTAAGACTCATTATAAAAAACATGGACCTTGGATAAATATCTTGTTAAAACCTCATAATGAATCTATGCATGCTTAACCTTTTTATAATAAACCCAAGGTTTCTTGGGGACGTAAACGATGACACTAGGATAGAGGGTTTCCCTCCTGAGATTTTTAACAAGATTCTCACCCCTCTCTCTGTTCTTTTCCGTTACGTCTTCAGACATCGATGGCGTCGTTCATGATATTCGTTGATGCGCCCATGTGGGAACTGCACTATGATCCGGATCATCAGTCCTACCACTTCGAGGGTCGTTGTGCTATACGCATTTTTGCATATATAGGACACCCTTTTGCATTCCCAGTCTCCAATTTCCGCTTCACCCGACCTCCCCTTTGGCGACGACATGATTTTTGAGAGGATGCGATCCCGTGATGAGCAGAACGCGCCGGCCATCATCCTCAGCTGTGCGTGACTATCCAGAGTACGTACCCTCATACGTCGATGCGGGAGGACCTCTCCGAGGACTCGCAGCCGATCCTTATTCGGAGGATTCCGCTCCTTCGGTGCCTTTGGTGGCTGATAGGGGTAGCAAGGACACGGTCTCCTAGCTGAGGCCTATGAGGCGTGTACGTAACCAGAGACATCCTCGCCGAGGAGGTCACATGTTCCGCCGATTCTTATGCCCACGTCCCCTCTCGATGGGCCACATGGAGGAGCTTCGACAGTTCGTAGGCTACATATCTCTGAGGATTTGCGTCGTCGTAGGTTTTAGAGGAGGGTTACTTTTGTAGGGAGTATCTTTTGGGGCTCTTCATGTATTCGTTGTTATATTTCTTATTTACGTTGTCCTGGAAGCTCTGCCTACTAGTATGGGTAAGACTTCATGTTTCTTTTATATTCCAGTGGTATTGTACTAAACTATATTAACTAATGTGATGAAGAATGTTTTCATGATTGATGTATTCTTTAATGCTTATGTTCTGTATGATTTATTTATTCTTCCGCTTCACGTTACATTTATGTTACACGCAAAGGCTCACACTTTATTTTATATGATTCATTTCAAAAAAAAATTTACCTGTATTTTCCGCTAAGTATTTTGTAAATGAATTTAAAGAGAAGTAATAACTAATAATTAATCTTGATATGTCCTAGGCGTATTGGGGTTAAATATTAGGGTGTTACACATGTCTTATATGCTTTCATAGCCTTCATGCTTTCACGTCTTTCACAAGTCTTTAAATTTCACATTTTATATGCTTTCACTGTCTTTACATGCTTTCACAATCTTCACTTGTTTTCACAGTCTTTACATGCTTTCAGTCTTTCACATGTTTTCATGTTTTCACAGTCTTTCATATGTTTTCATGCTTTCGTAGCCTTTCACGCTTTCACGTTTTTATATGCCTTCAGTCTTTCATGCTTTCACAGCCTTTCTTGCTTTCACAGTCTTTCACAAGTCTTTAAATTTCACATTTCACACTTTCACAGTCTTTTCATGCTTTCATTGTCTTATATGCTTTCATAGCCTTCATGCTTTAGCCTTTCACAAGTCTTTAAATTTCACATTTTATATGTTTTCACTGTCTTTACACGCTTTCACAATCTTCACTTGTTTTCACAGTCTTTACATGCTTTCACAGTCTTTCACATGTTTTCATGTTTTCACAGTCTTTCATATGTTTTCATGCTTTCGTAGCCTTTCACGCTTTCACCGTTTTTATATGCCTTCACAGTCTTTCACACTTTCAGTCTTACATGCTTTCATAGCTTTTCACATGCTTTACTTGTTTTCACAGTCTTTTACATGCTTTCACAATCTTTAGTTCTACAAGTCTCTCACTTTTGTAAGTATTTTCAATTTCACATGATTTCAGTCTTTCATGCTTTCACAGTCTTTTACTATCAGTCTTTTACTTCGCGTTCACATGCTTTTAAATTTTGCATTCTTTTTCACATGATTTTATTTTTCATGCACATTTCATTGCCAACTTGACATTAGCATTATTCAGTCATCATAAGTCATTTGGCATAATTCATTGGAGAACTCATCATGCATTCACTTTCATCATGTATTCATTAACATCATGCACTCATTATCATCATCATCCATTCAACATCATCATCATGCATCATCCGAACAAAATATGTGGTCATATCTTTATTTGTCTCTTAAGCAAAATATCAAAGCCACAATCTTTATATTTTTCAGTAGAGAAACAAGTAAAGAGGGGCAATTGTGAACACTATATTTTGTCTGGGTTATCCTTTTCATTTTTATTCACTTATTTATTCATTTTTTTTGCATTTAAAAAATAAAATATAAAAAGAAAGAGAAAATATGTGTGTTAGCCTAATCCAATTGTCTTGGTTAGTGTCCCAGCCTATCTTGCCTTGGTTATCTGTGTAGTCATTTTATGCCCCATTGAAAATATCAGAAAATAAAATGAAAGAATCAAGACTAGCGCCCTTTTCTCCTCTCTAGGACGTATGCTCACTGGCCCATGAAAAAGGACGATTTAATTGCATATTCAAGTCAGAATGGAGGTTGGAGATTATGTGAGTGATAAATTTGAGAATCATCAAATAATTATGCGATCAAAATCCAATTACAACCTCAATCAAATCAAATCCCCTCATCAGTGAGAATTAGAATAAATCGGGGAAAGATCTCTTGATCATAATTGTGAGCAAAATCATCAAGGATCAATTAGCAATTAATGGGAAAACATGTATAAATACAGACAGAAGCAAGCACAAGGTTGTTAGTAACAATAGGAGAAAAATCTGAAAATACATGCAGCCATAGAGAGAAGTTCTAAGCAGAACCTTAATCATCACAAGCCCACACCTTAGCCTGAAACCAATGCCCCTCCACTATCGGAAGCTCGACGTTGATGAGGAGCATCACAGGAGCTGCGCGAACCTCCTTTTGCTATCGCAGCACCACGCCTCTCTTGGCGTCACCACCGCAACGGCCAATGCCGCACGAGCCCACACGAAGCGCTGCCCCTCGCCGCCACCGAGCTCGTGACCTCACCGTCCGAGGAGGATCCCGCCGTTGTGAAGCTTCTCCTCCACCGCCTAAGCCGTGCCTGTCCACTGCCGCGCGCACCACGGGAAATCGCAAAGGACGCGAACCCGGCACGATCCCCACCGTGATAGTAGCGTGCAAGACCGCGAGTGCAAAGCCTCCTTTCCTCGCGCTACCCTGTGAAGGCATGGGTTCACCAATCCCTCTCTATTTGTCGCCTCATCCTTCTTTGCTGCCCTATTGTCTTTTCTTTATGTTGTAATGAAATTAGATTTGGAGTTCTAGGTTATTTGGGTGGTTTGTTTTTTTTTAGTTTATTTTGGGTTTATAGTTCTTATTTTTGGAGAGGTTAGAGTGTTGTTTGGGTCCTAAAGTTTGGAGTATATTTTTTTTTCTTTTGTTTTGGGGGGGGGAGTTGTTATTTGTCTTGGGTTTTAGAGTCTCGGCTTTTTTTTAGAGTTTTTTTTTAGGTTAGGATTAGTTTGTGCGTTTCCTTTTTTTGGTAGGTTTAGATTTTGTCTCTCTTCATTTTACTTAACTTCTAGGACTACTCAAACAAAAAATAATAAATAAATAAAAATAAAATGAAAATAAAATATTTTCTTCATCTGCACAACAATCAATTGTCATGATTGAGAGATGGATGCCTTCTGCATGTCTTGTTGAAGTGTAAGGGTTTATTGAGTAGCCTAATGCTAACTTGAATCCTGTACAAAAGCGGATTCCTTTTTTTAAAAAATAATTCATCAATCAAAATTCTTTTCACAATTAAAATCAACCAACACACTCTTTATTTCCTTTTTTAATTAAAATTCATCAACACACACTTATTTTCTACAAGAACGACGTGGCTTTGAATTCCTCATTGCACCAAAGGATACGTCGGTGTAGCCAACAACTATCAAGCCAAAAATTTTTTTTTATAAAATTTGTTCTTTTGTTTTAATTTTAGTTTTATTCCTTTGTAAATATATAGTTGTTATAATTCTTTGGGGAAAAATAAATATTTTAAAAGTTATAAATAAATTTGCATAATGAGCTCTGGGATAATCATATTTATACGAATGTATTAGGGGTGTCCTGGAATTAAGTTTTCATCCTTCTCTAATCATAATTAGACTCCCATACTCAAATCTCTTTAAAGGACCAGTTTTGATCAAATAAAAGGTTTTCCAATTTTAGCCATAATTAAAATTGGTGGCGACTCCCATTTTATTTTAAAATTGGTTGTCATTCTCGTACGGCACCCTTCAAGTACGTTGTGATAGTAATTACCGAAGTGCGGTTGCTTTTAACTATTCTTATAACATTAACATGAGTATATATTCAGTCATTCATCAATCATGCATCCAAATATATCATATAAAATCACTAATGGGCAATAATAATTTTGGAGATACATGCATCTCATGATTACTCATCCTTAACATTTACATTATTTTGGGTCCTGCACCTTCGGGTCCCTTTTAGCATATTTAGTTTCAACATCACACCTTTGAGGTGCCTTTCTTTGTTTATTTTGGGTACCACACTTTGGGTCCCTTTCTTTATTTATTTTGAGTACCACACTTTCAGGATCCCATTAGTATATTTCTAAATTACTCACGTGATGAATACATCAATGCCTTAAAACACCCTAAAAGGGTAATGAGCTAATCCGTGGCCGCCACAACCTTATGGTTTTCTTTCCATTGCTATGATCTCAATCGTTTAGGGTTAAGCCGTGAGCTTAGCTCAAGTCCATTTTTCTAGACTATCATTGCTACTTTTACAGGCTTTACTTTTATTCTCATGAGTGAAATCAGTAATACCTTAATCCCCTTTGAGGATTAAGCATAAGTTTGAGCATTTATTATATCATTTGAAATATGAATGTATCCACAACATCATGCCATCATTAGTAAATCATGGCACATTCAATCATTTCATCCTCATCATTTCATGTCTCATCACTATATATTTACATTACTATATATCACTTCATGTAACATAGACAATATCTCCTATAAGCCATAAATAGTAGCTATTTCATGTTAAGCCTTATGCCAAAACAGGAGGCATGTCATGTAAATCTCATAGTAATTAGCAGATAATCTCATATAGATTTCTCATAAATGATTCATATTAAGCAACCCAAGTTATCAAGTTGAGTCCCTAGTGTTCCTAAGGGGTCATAGATTGCCTCTATTACTTGTTATAGGAAGTTAGTTTTTTGTATATCAATACATGTGTAATCAAAAAATGATACTAGGTATAAAATTTCAAATCCTACTCATACTAATTCTTACATGTGCAGGTAGTAATTGAATTACTATGTATCAAGTTGTGAGCTCTCATAACAACATAGAAAATATATGTAAACCTTTCATGTCACATATAATTGATTAGCCTCCAATCGAGCTTCGATGTAGCCTCTGGCCAAGTTACCTCATCATCCATCGGCCAAACTCTAATTTAATAAATCTATTATTCTCATAAAGTAATTCACATCACTAACCCATGCACACAATAAGGAACAGGAAACTTTGAACTCAAGAAACAACTGATCACAAATACAAGCATATAAGCATACCATTAGTAGCATAAAGACAAAAGGAAAATAGCAAGCCATTACAAACATCAAAGTACATTAGAGTTTACTTCAAGTATCCGAACACAACTAGAGAAAAAAATATATATACAAGTACAAAATCACAAGTCAATATCAATAGGGCCCTTTGCCTGTCCTAATCTTCTACACCAGGTACGGACTCCTAATCAGCATTATCCAGCCTCATCGTCGACGTCTCCATCAGTATAAGTGGTGATCAGCAATGCCACAACCTCTTTAAAATAATTGCAATAAGAGGTCGACCTCCCGTGAAGGAACGAACCTTGTCAAGGGCTCGATCAAAGCTGGCCATGTCCTGATCCACCACCTTACCCATTAAAGAGTCCACTTCGTCCTTAAGACGCTGGTTCTCCATCTCGAGCTCCTTCTTATCGGCCTCAAGCTCTTTGATCCAGAGCCTCAGCATCCAACTTGGCACGAGTAGCCATGCTGGCGATCTTATCATCAAATGCCTTTGGTAACATCCTACTCCTTCCTCTCCTTGGCCGGCCTTGCCTCGGCCTCCTCTTCTCGCTGCCTCAAGTTCCACTACCAGTAATACGGAATATCGATGGAAAATACTGATAGGTATGAAACCGTCGGTAGCTACCGACGGTATCTCTAACGAGCTGTCATGTTTTTGGAAATAATTATGGTTGTTGTTGGTGTGAGTCATATACCCAATGGTAACACCATCGTGATCCTGACGCCAACACGCGCCACTTGGTGCACATATTATCTGACGGGTGATTAACATTTTTAATCATTTTTATTAAATATTACCGACGGGTAGACCAACGGGTATATTTAACAATATATTTTATTTTTAATTTTTATTAAATTTATCAACTGGTATCCTGACGGGTGTTTAATAATTTATTTTCATTTATTTTTGTTAAATATTACCGATGGGTATTTATTACAATTTTAATTATATTTATTAATTATTTATTATCAATGGGTTAACTGAAGGGTTTAGTTTTTAAAATTATTATTTATTATTTATTACGGTTAACCAAGGGTTTTTGAAATTTCACAAGTTGCCGCATAACCTTTGGGATTTCTAAATTTTATTGGTAAATCGCCAGTAATTACCGATTAGCAAAACGCACTGTTTCATTAAACCAATACCAATTGGTATACCTCGTAACCCGCATTTATTCCCAGAAACCCTATTCTTCCCTCCTCTGTGAAGCTTTCTCTCTTCACTCACTCACTCTCTCTAAACCTCATTGCGCCCATTTTGCCATCATGCACCACCATCGAAGCTCCAGAAACAGAGACCACTATTGCGATCTAGGGACTTTAATGAGCATTTTAATCAGTTTAGTTTTTTGATTTGATTTAGTTTTATTGTTCATTTATGGGTGCCCATTGTGTTGTGTTTTGTTGCATTGTTGAGTAATTATGGTTGTTACTTTGTTAATGTAGGAGTGTTGTTTCAGGGTGACAATGATTATTGATTTAGAGATTGGTTTGTCATTCTTCTTCCTTGTGTTATTTTATGTTTTGTATGTATATAAGTGTGTTGATTTAATGTTATCATATTGGATTGTCAAATTGGATTTGGTTGGACGCAAAGAGCTTTCCACATTCTGGATTTTTTGACTACTATAGAGGTTAGTAACTAAATCCGTATTGCTTATATGGTTGAATGGTTTAATATGTATGTAGGATATATAGAGACTTATGTTTTCTAGGATAGAGTTATAGGAAATGGGGATTGCATGACTGGAGGGAAGGACGTAGAGGTCCTTCCCTAACTTATTTGCATTGTTTACTATGAGATTCTTTGTGTTTATAAAGATTAAAGGATGCATGTTGTGGAATTATAAAGGGATACGCAATAAAATGGTTTTTAGGATTATATGAGTTGTATGTAATGATTAAAATGTAATTGTTGAATCTATTTTGTTGTTGCTCTTTATAATAATATCTATAATTATTGAATTGATTGAAATATCTAACAATGGAAGCTTTTAATTTAAAGGGAGATGCTATCAAAATTTTGTTTAAATTTTTTGCAGGAATAATAGATTAAAAAAAAGTAACTGTATTTAGAAAAACTTAAAAACTAGTTGAATTTGGTTAAAAATGTGTGAGTGTAAATAAAACTTAACGACCAATTGAGTGTGTTTTAAAGACAAAGTAAAATAAATATCCGACAATGGAAACTCCTAATTTAAGGAGAGATGCTATCAAAATTTTGTTAATTTTTTTCAAGAAATAATAGATTAAATAAGAGTAACTATATTAAAAAAACATAAAAGCCAATTGAGGCTGCTTAAAAAATAATTATTTAAATAAAACTTAAAGACTAATTGAGTGTGTTTTAAAGACAAAGTAAAATAAATATCTAATGATGGAAGCTCGTAATTTAAGGGAAGATGCTATCGAAATTTTGTTAAATTTTTTTTTAAGGAATAATAGATTAATTAAAAATAACTATATTAAAAAAAACTTAAAAGTCAATTGAATTTGCTTAAAAATAATAATTTAAATAAAACTTAAAGACCAAGTAAAATAAATATCTGATGACGAAAGCTCCTAATTTAAGGAAAAATGCTGCCGAAATTTTGTTAACTTTTTTTTAAGGAATAATAGATTAAATAAGAGTAACTTTTTTTTTTAAGGAATAATAGATGATCCACCCCCTTCACGGGCGGTAATCTATGCAGACAATCCTAAAATCGTATTCCGTTGACTACTAGAGAAGTCGACATAATTAAATGCACAAATAATCACCCAATCAGAAATCACAAAGATGAAATAAGTGATAGTAGTGCTGATAATTCACATAGTGATTAATAACAGAGTAATGATAAAAATAGTCCTACTTTAGATTAATTAAGGTGTTCAATATTTTATGCGATATTATTATAAAATTTCCTGATTCAATTAATATTTTTTGTGGATTACTTTTTAATTGTTTCAGTATGGTGGTAGAGGTAGACCTCGAAGGTCGATTTACCTACCACCACCTCAGCCACTCCCGACCACCACCTCCCCTTCCACTACCTTCACCTCAATCCCTACTATCAGCACCTTAGGCTTTAAGATGACAACTACTCCTAGTTATGTCGGGTCTCCACCTCCCCCATATTCACACTCACAGCTCCCTCGCATTAGCTACCCCTCCCCTTGCCCTACCACATTAACTCCCAGCCACGTATCTCGTTAGACTCCTCCTTCATCGATAGGGTCACAGGCATGAGATGTTGATAGGAGGCCTCTCAGCCTAGATGGCAGGCCACTTAGGCCTGATGGTAGACCGCTCCAGATTAGGCCAAACGATAAAGACAGGTAAGTTGAAACATGCTTTTTATTACATTTTAATTTTACATTGCTTATGATATTTAAGTAATTTTGATTGTTTTTTTTACATATTTCATTTATGTAATAGTTTTCATCCATTTGCGCTGGCTCACCACAAGATCCAGAGGTTATACAAAGTCGGTATAACCATCTGTGGCCCATATTGTCTACATCCCTCCTAATGTCAAGGAGTCATGGTGGAAGGAATGGATGGTTATTCTATGATTTATTCACTTTGGTTAAAATATATGTTTATCTTATTTAATTATATACTTATATATAATCCCTAAACATTATGAATTTGTGTATGCAGAAATCCTTCTACATTCAGCCTTACATGAGCTCACAGGTTCAGAGGGCTTGGAGGATTAAGTCCTCCAAGCGAATGCGAGATATGTTTCATGATGTCATAAGGGAGACATGAACATCTCATGGCTGAATGATGCCGCGAGCTGTAGCACCACTAGGCCAGCGACCTAACCTTTAAGGGTAGGTCGGATAAGGAAAAGACAAACCGCGCTTCAAAGAAAGGCAGGTTGCTATACATGGGTGGGTCGAGCACCTAGGAAGGGGCCTAAAAGCGTTTAGTAATTCTTTAACCTTTCTAAAATTTATAATAACATTTACTATATTTGAATTGTGGCAAATACTATATTTTTATGACTTTATTGTGCTTATTTGTGTAGGCAGGGAAGTTGACTGCCCTGGGACATAGGGCAAGCTATTTCAGAGACCCACACCCTAAAGGCAGAAGAGGGAGTTTAGAGAGGTTTGAGTAGACCCTCACTTTGAGGCGACCTATGTAAGTTTTAATTTAGACATATCTTTCTTAATTTTTATTATCATTTAATTTATTTCATAATTATTACTTACAATGTGTTTTATAATTTGACTTTTGCAACGTGAGTTTCCAGACATTTGGGAGTAGGCACAGACCCAGTACCAGACCCAATGGCTGAGGCTGGGCCAATGCTGACATTCCTCCTCCTCCAAACGAGGAGGATGTCTAGGCCCAAGTGGTTAGTGGCCTTTACAAGGGCCACATATATGGGATGGGGTACTATCCTGAGAGTATATCCCCATCCTCAGCCACTATGTTAGCTCCTGGGGATGATACCCTATGGGAGCGTGTGCATGCCCTCAACTAGGAGCTGGAGGCACAGTTGATCCAGCAATAGTAAGCACAGCTCCTTTAGCAACTCAGGAGTAGCAAGTAGGGCGAGTGGCTATGGAGCGGGAGCTAGAGAGATCAGAGAGCTTAAGCTCTCCTTGGAGTGGTAGCAGGCAGAGAAAGCAAAGAAGGAGAAAGCTCAATTCAGGAAGATAGGAGAAGATCATTGTAGATGTGATAACCTTCTTTTGGGACATGTAGGCTTCGGATCCTCTGGGTCTGGCAAAATGCTCCCCCAGATCCTATTTCCCCATATCCCACTCCCCTCCATCTCTGAGGGCCACTCAAGTCAGATAGCGCAGATGATGATGATGGTCCAGATGATGATGATGATGCAAGCCGATGCCGTCAACGATGTTGACGCCCAAAAGTTCAACTAGTTTTTATCTAACTTCATCTTTTTTCCTTTCTGGATATTTTTTACATTTATTGTAATTTGTATATATTTTATTGTCATAATTTGCTATTTTATATAATCAGTTTAATTTATTCATTTTATTATTTTCTTATTTAATATCAGTTTAATTGATAATTAGGTTATTATATAAATAAATAAATAAATAATAAATTACCAATCACTTCATAGTTAAACAGGGAAATTAAAAAAAATGTCATTAATGTTGGGTATGTCCGTTGGTAAAACATAATATTCATAAAATAAAATTATTTTCTAAAAAGCAAAATACAGTCAGTAAACCTATCAGTAAATGAGTGAAAGAATTATTTTATTTATTTCAAATTCCATTTGTAAAAATAAATAAACCCGTTGATATTTATATGTCTCTAACGGCCATGGTGAAGTCTTTTTATCTAATTGTACCGACAACTAAGTATTTTAATACCCGTCGGTACATGTGTCGATAATTATTGATGGGTTTTATTATACTGTCGTAATATTCATCAACGGCTTGGAACTGATGGCCTCGTGTCCGTCAGTATAACCATCGTATAAATACTACCCATTGAAAAACCCATTGATAATGACGTCGTTTCCCCACATTTCTTGTAGTGTTCTCAACTAGACCCCTCATACTCCTTCTCCAAGTACCGAGCAATCAATGCTTGGTGAAGACCTCGGATCTTGAAATAACAGCAAAGACTAGGGATCCTCGCCCTCTTCACCATGGCCGCATCTTCAGGGTGGTTGAATTGTTGGTCAATAAACTTGAGGCAAGGGAACTCCATACTCCAGAGACTGGAGGTCCTGACAGTGTAGAGAAAGTCTGTCATGGACCGATCTGGGAGCATGACCGGCACATGAGAAACTCTATTCCCACGTAAGCATCGGACCTGTCTTACCCTATATTCACAATAATTCTTAGTATCACTTAAAGGATGACTTTATTTTCTATGTACAAAGCACCTGCTTTGTCAAATGGAAATATCTTAATTTATATTCAAACTGAAATCATTACAGTCAAGCTAAAAGTTCATAGTCCATTTCCAAAGTCCAAAATCGTAGTAACATTTAATGTGTAAAATCCAGTATATGCAACAAGTATAAGAAATAAAAACATATGTTTATATCGGCATCTCAAATGTACATCAAAATATGTAAATATGATGTATGCTCTAAAGGTCAAATCCTACCTACATCTACATTGGAGCATATCTAGAGCAAATGACCATACGTCACCAAAAAGGCTCACCAATTGAATCCTAATGCTTTTGGGACGAAAATGGCTGGGACGTACCCTCTACAGCTCCAGTATCTATGAATTATGAGAAGGAATAGAGGGTTGAGTTTTGTAACTAAAACTAATGAGTGAGTCCTCACCTGGAACCCTCTTCATGGGACACCAAGAAAAGATACATAACACCAAAATAATAGTGATAGTAATAAAGAACCAAAGCATTTCATAATTATAATCAAGTTATCAAATCTTAGCTTTAAAAAAAAAAACCTAACAGTACTCTAATAGAGAAACAGTAATATCTCTCTGGTTACCTGCAATGTTTGTGGCGTTACAAAACTTTAAATATAAATCTCTAGTCACATCTGGGTGTTATGTATTATCATCCCTAGTGTGACAATAAGTTTTCTATCATCTCTAGCCCTGGGCTACTTGGTACCAAGGTTAATGGATTAACTGTCATTAACACATAGTCTGTTTCTCTATAGTTACTACCAGCTGAACAAAAAAATCTCATTCTTTTCTTTATCATTCATAACATTTTCTATCCTAGGGTTCAAATCTCTCTTTATATAACAATAGGCAGTACCATAATCATATAATCATAAAATCAGCTCTAAATAATTAAATTCAGTGCAACTATACAAAAACTCACCTCAATAGTGGATGTCCCATCGTTTTCAAGAAAACACATTTTCTTATTAAACCAATAGTTCATAACACAGTATTTCATAGAAATCTTAGTAGTTCACAAAATAATTTCCAGATCATATATATAATCTCATGTTGTAGGCGAAAATAGATATAATAATTAACATAGAAGTTACGGATGTGAACCCATTCATCTGGAATGGTTGAAGACCCAGGAACAACACCACCAGAGTTCTGGGAAGCGGAGTGGCACTTATATCTACCATAATAGAATTATAGATTAACCTCTAAATACTCAAATCTAACTTCAATCCTACCAAAAGAATACCATGGCATATCTATGGTGAACACCCTATCAAACCCCCAAGGACAAGAAGAATTTGAAGGGGAAAATAGTAAAACTAGAAAAACAACATACCTTAAAGCCTTAGGAGTGAAAGATTGAAGTTGAAATTGAGAAAAAAAGGGAAGAAAATGGAGTTTGTAGGTGAACCAAGGGTAGAAGGGCAATATTTTCGTGTTTAGAGGGTGAGAGAGTGTGTTTGTATGTTATGGACCCCAAAACGGGGGTTTTTATAATGTTCAGCGCCAGTGCTCAATGAAGCTGCAGAGCTCCCAGAGTGCTCTAGCACATTTTTCTGGCTTGCACCTTCCTGTTCCAAGACTGTTGCGCACTCCAAAGTGGTTTTCCCCATATTTTCATCCTATAATTTAGGTGTTGGTGTGTGTTGAGCTAAGTTAATGTCCCTATTTAGTTTACTTTTCATTGATTTTAAAACATAAATGTAAATAATGAAATACCCCCATTTGGATCCAAATAAAATATCAGAAAAATTAAAACTCCAACAAATAGAATCTAACTTTTGGGTTTAGTTCAAAATTCAAAATTTTTTAAAATTTTATAAACTTGTGGACTAACAACGAAATGTTTAAAAGTTCCATAAAATTAATTAAAAATCGTTCTTTAACTTATTTTTCTTTTGGGGACAATTACAGGACTTTTGATCCCAAAAATATGGTTCTATCATATAGCCCTCCAAGGACGTGTAGGATCCACCTTGTGAAATTCAGGATAGAAAACAGATAAGGGTAATTGGCACCTTTCTTAGTTCAAAAGAATTTTCTAATCTTTTTGTTTAAAACTAGGGTACTACAAAGTCCTTGATCTCCGTTACCCCAACCATAGCGGGCAGGAAACAGAAGGCATCGGCTAACGACCATTCTCTACCCTTACCCTCTTCCAAGTTTGCAGGGGAGTTGGGTCAGTAGGGAAGTCTCCACCTAACTCGAGCCTCCCTAGGAGAAGGTGGAACTCGCTTCGCGCCAATGAGACCCTCTTTTGTGAGACATTAGTAGCCATGTATTTAGGAGCAAGCTTTAGAGCCATTTCACTTGCAAAAGAAAATGCCAGACCAGATCAGTAAACACAGGAAAAGCCCAGCCACAAGAAGAAGAAAGCTCAACAAAAGGTCCTATATGCTTCAAGACCTTCTCATTGTTATACCCCAATCCAACAAAATTCCACAAGAAAAGGAGAAGGGACTCAAACACTCCTCCAAACACAAGAATGGCTTAGCTAATGAGAAATAAAACTTCACCTTCTCCCAACCGATATCCTTTTTTAAAGTAAGGGACTAAAATGACTAATGCATGAAATGTAAAGGACTAAAGTGAGCATTAACTTATTTTTTTAATATAAAATTATAGTAAAAGAATATTATGAAAATATTCTGTTAACTCTTACATTTTTGTAACAGGTGATAGGGTCAGGGACCCAATTAAACATTTATTTTCAGTATAGGGACCCAATTGAAAACTTTTAAAAGATAGGGACCTGATTAAAAATGTAGTGAAACTATAGCGGTTGGCGGATTAATTAAACCTAATAATAATAATAATACTCTTTCATCTTTGAACAGCTATCCATTTTAAAAAAATTTCTTTGTCTATAAATAACAATTCATGTCAAAAATTTAAGTAGCATTAATTATTTTTAATAATATCCCTGTTAAATACTATTGGAGGAGGAAAGAGAATATTGGAATATTAAAAAGAAATAAAGGCAATTCAGTAAATTAATTTTAACCTTTCTAACTTTGATATTTTCTCAATTATTTCCTTAATTCTAGTGAACATGTCAAATTGGACAATTATTCAAGGACGGAAGAAGTAAATGATTGATAAGCATTATCCTATCAGGTATTACGCTATTGAGCTTTATTCTATTAGACATGCCAAATGTACTCTAAATTTACATTATGCGGTTGAGAACAAATATGCCAACCCATGCATTAATTTGTTTTGATTAAATTATTTGTATAACATAATAATTATAAAAAATTAATACATTTCAATTTACTTCATCAATTTCTTGCTGTTTCTAAACATATAATTTCATGTATCATATGAGTAATAAACTAGTAACATAATATAATTTAGAAAAATAAAACATAAAAAGGAAGGAAATGGATCCTCTAGGTGTGAAAGTGAGGTGTTTATTATCATTGGATCAATTGATGAGGTCACATACCATGCATTTCCTTGATCTAAGGGTGGAAATATTCTCATTATCTCACTTTACATGATCTAAATTAAAAAAAAAAAAACCTCAGTCCAAACACAATTTTTTTTTCTTATATGTCTTAAGACTTTTTTTTAGGGTTCAAATTGTTGCTGAGACTTGAATGGTTGAGCAAAAGAAATTATTCGAACAAACAAAAGAAACCCTAATATAATATTAGGTGACATGCAACGAGACAACGTGTTAGTTGAGACTCCTTTCTTCGTCTCTTTATCTCTATCAGGTTTGTCACGCGTTAATTGATTCTTATTATGCTTACGGTGTCAGTTGAGACTCGTTTCTTCGTCTCTCCATCCCTCCATCCAGGTTTGTATGCGCAGCTGATTGATTCTTATTGTGCTTCTTTCTTTCATTCGCTTCCTTCTTTTCTTCACATGCTTAATTAATTCTTTGGTTCTCTTTTCTTCTCAGGTCATTCTTTCTCATCTTTTTTTTTCAATTTTTTCCATTTTTCTTCCTCTGTCTCGATCGTCTCTTCTTCTCTCGAGCGCGCTAATTACTGCTTGCACTTAGCTTTTGTTTGTTTGATAAGTCTAAAACGAACAATCAAACCCTATTACTATTAATTGCATTGTTAATTTGTATGTTTCCTAGACCTGCTTGTGCTTCGATTTCTATTTCGATTTATCAAAGGAAAAAGAAAAGAAAAAAAGCGCAAGGGTTGTGGGTTTCCACTGTCGTGTTTGGGACTCTAATGTCAATATCTTCTGGATTTTTCTTTCTTTTTTTTTATAATTTTTTGTAATGTATTATGATGATTGTGGTTGATTAATGGTGATTGAGATGCTTGTGATAATAAATAGATTACAAATTGAGGATTGGTAAAGTCAGTAAAGACTTTTCTTCTCATACAAACATGGCAGAATTGGTTGATTTTTGCTCACGACAGCCGTATTAACAACACAAGAAAACATGCATATCAGAAATTCTTTTTGCTTGTAGAAAATTCAAAATGAACATATTTATACATAACATGCACTCCTTGAATCAAATTTTGTCCATTAGTTGCAGCTTCAATCTTTCTTTTGTGCCTTATTGTTATTATTATTATTATGTGTGTTTGTATGTATGTTGTCTCATTGATTCCACAAGCCTCGTTGTTACTTATATACAAATTATTATCCATTCTGATCTTGTCTTTTCAATACCCAAAATAATTGAAATCTGAAGGCAGCATGGAACTATCGTCAATGCCATACAATCTGAGATCTCGTGGTTGTGTAGTTGGCCCACGCTTATTGAGACGCCGCCGAGCAGTCCAAGTAGATAATGGCTCCACTAAACATTATTGCCGTTGCAGCAGCAGGTCATGCTCGTTACTTGTTATGAGCTACGCCTTCTCTTTTTATTATTTTTTTATTTGGGGATTTTGTAAATTTCTTTTCCTCACAAATAATTCATGTTTGAAATCGAAGACCAAAGCCTGATAAGCCCTTCACTGGAAGTATTGTACTTGAAGATCCTCTTGGTAAACAGGAACATGAAAGAAAGTGAGTGCACATGGAGTTTTCATTGCTTACTTAATGATGAGTTATAACAATATATTAATTCTATAAATTTCCTTTTTTCATAAATAACTTTGTGTGAAATCGAAGACCAAAGCCTTATTTTTTCTCCAGTGAAGATCTAAAAGATGAAAAGTGAGTATGCCTGACATTTTTATTGTTTACTTAATGGTGAATGATTTATAGCAACATATAATTATATTAATTTGTTATTAATACCTCAGTTTTTGTTGTTTTTCTGCAACCCCCACAGATATTGGAAAGAAAGAAGATTAAGCTTTCTAAAGGAAAGGTTTCCTCATCCATTCAAGGCAATGCGACACTACAACCAAAACCTAAAAGAGGTTAATTAACTTCTTGATCATAGTCTATCGATTTCCTTCAGTTGTATTTTATGCAAAAAAATTATTCTTTGTTATTTGTTTTTCAGGAAGAACAGTACAAGGTTTCTGAACTGCGGGGGTCCCAAACCACATATTACGAGCAAGTTGGCTTTTTTCATGTAATGCGCATTGTGGGTGAGCCTAAATCTCATGAAAACTTGCCCACTTCATCAAGTAATTTTCCTACTAAGCACTTTTTTGCCCGAGTCCATCAACCACCTAATCGGAAAACTCATGTATCTGACTGTCAGCCTTTTCTAGGCCCTGGGGATCTTGGTATCTTTACTGAATTTTTCTTTATTGCTTTTTTTCCCCTATCAATGACTTTGTTGTTACCTCAACAAATTATCAAGCTTTCATTTTATGGATGGTGTTGCGGATACTCATATTGGTGATACAATTCCTGTGGCCTGTAAAGTTTGTGGTTTTAAGAATGTGGCTGCAATCAAGAAAAGATCAAGTGCCTTGAGGTTTTATTTTACCTTCTGCTTAGTGATAGTGTTAGTGTGTGTGTGCATGGGTGCCCAAGATTGCTGTGGAATTTATAGCTTATAATGACTGCCTTGTTTTTATTTTGAAACTGAAGAAAGGAAGCTGAAGTTCGGAAATCACAAACTGGACAAAGTGACCCAGAATCAGACTACGACGAGTGAGAATTACTTATGGTTTCTATTTGATCATATCTTTCCCTTCGCATGATAGACATCTTTCTTCAGCTTATATATGATGGTGTTCAATTAAATTGTTTGATTTACTTTGTGGCTTGCTTCTGTTTCTTGTGTGTTTTTGCAGTGGTTTGTCAGACCCAGAATCCTGAGAATATTATTGGAGGAAACCTTCTGCTTCAAGATAAGATGTTGAATGGATTTTGAGTAGTGATAATTGTGGACAGTACTTGGAAACTCGTCTACCATGTGTGTACATACATATAATATGATGCATGTGCATATGCTTGCGTTACTAAGGTTGTTTCTTGGACCATGTTTACTTCTATACTAGTAAAGTTTTATCGGGTATTCACGGGTGGTTAAACAATTACAACGTGAAACAGATTGATGACAAACTAGAATTGGTTCTTGTGATTTCTCGGTTGGCTTTGACTTTTTTTGGAAATGTTTGGAATCATTGAAATTTGGAAATGAATTGATCTGGAATGATTTGAATTGTTTTAATATTTAAGTTAAATCTCACACATCTGATACTTTTATTACAGACATTAAAAGCTTGCAACCAAAAAACAAAAAAAGGTGGTGTGATGTCACGAGCTGAGATATTGTGCAGATTTTTTTCTTTTTTTGACTAAACGTGAAGCACACGGTGTTGAAAGCTTCATTGTTTTACGGTAACGTACTAAAATAAGTGATGCAATGCGCATGTTACTTCTTCCACAGCCAGTTCATGTTTGCTTTGTTTTTATTATTAAAGATAGTAAAAGTAAAAAAAATAAACAGTGTAAAGTATAAAATGTTACGTATAATTTTGTGTGTGTTTTTTTGCTCATTTACTTTATATATTTATCTATTAATGGGCTTAAAAAATGAAAAATACTTTTCTCATTTAAATGTAATGATCATCACTGGTGTGATTTTTTTTAACATCAATCAATAACAAATAAACAAACACATTTTCATGGTTCCCACTGAGTCTAGTGAAAGAGCATGTAGCTTGCTCACATAACAATGTTGACATAAGCATGGAGGATTTTCTCATGAGTTGGGAGAGGCAAACTCTTGTGTAGATTTCATGGCTAACAAACATGCAGCACACGGAATCGAAAGTTTCTTCCTTTTCCCTAGCCAGTTGTTCTTCAACT
Organism: Dalbergia oliveri; assembly: GCA_030441495.1. Taxonomy (NCBI): domain Eukaryota; kingdom Viridiplantae; phylum Streptophyta; class Magnoliopsida; order Fabales; family Fabaceae; genus Dalbergia; species Dalbergia oliveri. The sequence continues at coordinate 35,965,445 of JAMLFY010000004.1, read as the reverse complement.
TCTTTTCTTCAACCAAGTGGCGGAGCTTAAGAAAATTCTTGGGAGGGCCAAGATATTTAAACTAAAATCAAATACAAATCAACTATATAAAATTAAATGTATATCATATAATTAAACTTTAAAATTAATCACTAATAATTAGAGAGACCAATTTTAAAGAGAATGATTGAACAATACTTTATAATATTGCCCTTCACTCTTTCAATGCCTTGAAGTTATCAATAATAGATTTAGAATTGAAATTTTTCACAATTTCCCGTTCAATGTAAACAACCATACTATTTGTAAAAAAGTGATCTTGCATCTTATTTCTCAACTTCGTCTTCATTATTTTCATCAGAAAATGATCGTCTCCTAATAGTTGTAAAAATTGGAAGAGTTAAGATAAGACGAATGTCACAACCCAACCCAAGCCATGGCCAGCACATAGGGAACATGTTCCTTAGCAAGCCTTAAATGTAGATTTTTCCAAAAAAATAGATAGAGTTTCCTTTGTTTTATTTGACATTTTCCAAATAGAAAACCTCTTAAAAACATTTCCTTATAGCATAGTAGAATCTCTACACAACCAGGATACTAAATAAATATAATTATATTTTAAAATATGATTTTCTCAATAGATATACATATCCAAACCCAAGAGAATCAAACATAAAACCATAGAAGAGAAAACTGGACCGGACCAGCCGTCCAGCTAAGTTAACCAAACCAAGTCGCCACGATCTGGTTAAACATATGAAACCGAAGGCTCAAAACTGGTCAAAATCGATGGACTGGGCCGATTTTCTAAGGTTCGATTCAGGGCTTTGACTTAAAAAAAAAAAAAAGAAAAGAAAAGTCGGCAACTCTTCTTCTCTAGCGAAGCTCCTCCCATCGTTCGCAGCTCCATGCCTCTGTCCGTCGCCTGTGCTACTCTGTGCCTCTGGTCCATCCACTGCTCATCACGGCTCCAAGTGAGTAAGTGAGTGAGCTCTTGTGAAGTGTAAGCAAAACTCATAAGTTGAAGCCTTTTTCTCCGTTGGATGCTCCTTTCTTTGTTCTCATATGTGAGCTTTGTGTGTGTTCTAATGAGGCTGAGTTTTGTGTTATGGTGAGAGGAGCGTGCAAGTGTATAGAGGCATTGTTGTTGTGTAGTGGTCAAAATCACTAATTGAAATTGTTAGCAAGATTGGAGATAAGAACCAAGAAGAAGGGAGGGAAGGGCTGGAATGGAAAAGAGAAAGAGAAAGAGTGAGAGACAAGGAAAGTATGAAGTCCTGAGTGGTTGAGTTCAGGTTTGTCATTTTAGTGTCATAAATTAAACTACATTTAATTGCCACTAAGGGTCCAGATGGGAGACTCATATTTTATATGTTTATATGTATATATATTTATATTTTATTATATTTAGTGACTGGTCAAACCCAAGTTGGACCAATAAACTTTTGAATAAGTGCCTTGGCCTTCGATACCTAGCTCGGTTTTCTCTTCCTTGCATAAAACATTAGTTAATATCTTATTTTTATCCTCATTTAGAAACATAATATAGAAACCATTATGTAATTCCAGGCTACGAGGAGGCAGTGATCCCTAGTGGAAGAAGGCATGGATAAGAAGCGGCTCCTCAGGCTTTTAAGTAGAGGGGTATATGAATGAACTGATTGCACACCAAAATGAGTGGGATCCTAAGACTGTAAAAGCATGAGACTATACAGTTGAAGATGACTTATATGAATTGGTTTGTACTACCTATACCAACAAGATGCATCTTCTTTTTGATAGCCCATTACTAAAAAACTTCATGGTTACTTGGATCAATTTTGGGATGGCTGACCTCTTGAAAAGTTTTCCAGGAAGTGTATGAGTGAGGACAAAGCACACTGAAAATATGCCGTGTTGGTTTGTGGGGACAGTCGTTAATCCATAAGGCAACTTGGGCTGTTACAAATGGTATCAGAGCACCTTCCTAATACGATGTGGTTCAGGGACAAACTAAGTGGAAGCTAGTGGGTATGTAATGCCTGGGGTTGACAAGGGCGGGGAATGATTGTCAGTGCAAGAAGGCACAACAAGGAGCGGCTCCTGAAGACTTTTAAGCGGATGGGTATATGAATGAACCGATTACACACCAGAATGAGAGCGATACTAAGACTGTATAGGTATGAGACTATATAGTTGAAGATGACTTATATGAATTGGTTTGTACTTTATACCAACAAGATGCATCTTTCTTTTGGTAGCCCATCACTAAATAACTCTATGGTTAAGCGTGCTTGATTTACAACAATTTTGGAATGAGTGACCTCCTGGGATGTTTCCTAGGAAGCGTGTGAGTGAGGACAAAACACATGAAAAACCAGTGTTGGTTTGTGGGGACAATCGTCAATCCATAAGGCAGCTTAGGTTGTTACACATTACATCCAAATAAGTTTTAAAGAAAAACATAATCACGTCCCAAACTTTGCCTATGACATATTGGAGCTACAATACTAAACAAAAAGGGCCTATCAAACCAAAAGTAGGCTCACCATACAAATGATAGAGGTCCTTGAGCTAGAGGATATGCAGAACAAGAATCTACACCTATCTGAAAAAGAGGAGGGACAACGGAGTGAGTTTTGCAACTCAGTGAGTAGATAAAGCATCCATAGCCCACATGAAACAATAAGTAAAGAAAAACAACCACATTAGAAAATTATACAGTAACATAAGAAAATAAATTTATAGCCAAAGTACACAGTTAAGTGGGAAGTGCCCTTAAATAGGAAATTCCATCAGGATCACAAACTCTGGCGACCATTCCCTTGTGTGATCTCGCCTTCCATTATGAGCCATACACAAGTGGACCTACACTCATCCATCATGTATCATTTGCATATGGTCATATAATACTCTCATCAATCAAGGTGCATCCTGGCTAACGCCACCTGGCATTAGCAGTTCTTATCGTAGGCATTTCCAAAACAGTTATAAAGAAGTAACCTTTTCCGTAATCCAATAGCTTTCCAAAATATTTTCTTCCAATATACTAAACACAAGCTTTGCCATAAGCTTATTTCAATTCTAATCACTTTTCAGTCCATCAATACATTTTGGGGCTTAGCCCATGAATCAATTTCCAAGTTCTAAAATCCATACTAATCCTATACAAATCAATCTCTTTAAAATATTGTGTAAAACCATTCATTTGTCTCATGTGTTCCTAAAAACATGTATTTTCCAATCAATAGCAACAATTAAATTTTTTTGGGTACTTAAATCATATAAATTTGTTGTAAAGAGATGACAGAAACTCATAAAATTCACAAATATAATATAAAATATAAGAAAACAACTATGGATACTAAATCTACTCACAACAATAGTTCCCAAGGAATCAAAGACTACTTCTCAAGTCATCAAAATCTCCAGTTGACATCCATTCGCTTTCTAAATCTTGGAACAAGACAACAACAACATATATGAGCTAACAATATTATCAATTAACATAAAATAGTTCTAGACTATAAAATCCCTAATTTCTAGACCATAGGGTTCCCAAAACCCCCAAATCCTCCATAATTATTCATAGGAAGCTCAAATAGACTAATAGAGAGGTATAGAGACTTGCCTATACTGCCAAAAGAAAGAAAAAGGGAAGCACAACCTTAATCTTTGAGGTTGAAGCAGTTTTCTTTCTCTAGAGAGAGAAAACGGTCAGCAGAGGAGAGGGAGAGAGATCCATGGTGAGGAAGCAAGCTGAGGTCACAAACAGGACGGTGGTGGTGGAGATTGTTGACAAGAGAGGAGACAGAGGGGGAAAGTGTAACATCCTCCCAAGTATAACCTCATCCTTAAGTCATGTCATCGTATTCGAAAGTTGTTACTTATTAATTAGTGGACCTTTCTTAAATATCTATAGCATGCTTGATTAACGTGTGTAATAACTAAACATAATTCTATTAAAATATATAACAAAGAAACACAACATTTATTGAATACATAGTTAAGTACAAAAGAAACCTCTTCTATGAGCTTTAATACATATATGTCCCCTATTTCGTTTACAAACATATAACTCTAACTAAGTATAGTAAAATAAAAAATCAACTACTAAGCTACTATAATTCCGAGCTCTTTACTTAAGGTCCATTGTTTTCTGGATAAGGCTGGAGGCGACATGGGAACCCAAAAACCATAGGGGTGAGAATTATACAATTCTCAGTAGGGCAACTCCCTATTTACACAATCATAATGTCATCATCATCACCCCAACCACTTCGGTTTATCAAGAAAATGTGATCATGCAATACATATTAAAGATTCATTTTAAAGTTCTAAAATCATCCCTCTGAAGTGGGTAGCTTTTAACAATCAATCACTCAGTGCACATATATCATGAACCTCAAACACATAGTAAGTAATTCTAATCAAGAGATTACATATGATATGATTATGCATATGCTAAATATAGTGAAATTATCTTAAAGTGACCTGGTTTCACTTATGGCCATAGAAATCAAATTAGTGCATTTTTCTCTTTCTATCGACATAGGAAAGACTTAGTTTATACTCTTAGTTTACACCACATGGTATTTTTAGCGGATCACACCACACAAGGGAAATAGATTGGTTATCAGGACTAAGCTCATTCCTATATGTGATCATCAGACTTCATTTTTTCCTCTTCTAAATCACACACAGTTCTATTCCTAGCTGATACGTCTACCAACTCATAATATCTTTAGAGAAGTTCCTCTTTTTGCCTTCCCTCATATAATATTTCTAGGGAAGTTCCTCTTTTTCTTCCCCTAATTCAACATAAATCTTGTTTCTGTTTTGTCCATATGTCAGAATATGCACGATTGAAGTTTATACATTCTCTTTTCTCACATAATTTCATTATGTACTTTTCTTTTCTCAAATGCATGCAAAAGCCACATGTAGGCATTCATTCACAATGCAATTTCAATCATGCCTCATAAACCAATCTTCACTTCCTCTAGCATGCATTTATATGTCAAAAGTCACATGGCCAAATATTTAACATCAAGTATTCATGTCATATTAGAACCAAAATGCCATTACATTATCAATTCAAGTCTTGGGTACATTTCCAGCAATTGGGCAGATTTCACATCATTGTAGCATGAATTGATTTGCATACCAAAAAATCAATTAAGAGGCTATAAAAATTACCCAAGACACTTCAATGTGTCTACAAGGTTCCATAAAAATTTCAGTGCAAAAAGAGTTCTCTAACTATGTTCACAAAATTAGACAAATTTGGTGCTTAAAAACCACTTAACCTTAGCGTAGAACCCGAAATTCATAATTTTTAACCCTACAAAATGATTGAATCAATTCAAAAGAAAAATCATAGTTACACTTCAAGATGTTTCAACACTCTAAAAATTTCAAAGGAAAATTCAATAATTTGCTGTGATAAAAAAATTAGACAAATTCAAGCTTCAGTTCCAATAATCCAAGTAGCATGGACACCATTTTGGTTCTTGATTTTTTTAAAGCATTAGGAGTCAAAAACAGAGCTCAAGAAAATTTGTGGAACTAGCTTAGAGTGTTAGCTTCAACATATAACTTTTATAGCTCAAAAAAAAAAAATCTACAAATACATCAGAAAATTCATGATTCATAACCTGCTAGTACAAATCAGAGAGTTCTAGCACATGATTCCAAACTTGTTTTGCCAAAATAGCTTTTCTAACATCATCTAAACACTCCACCAAAATTAATACATCAATATCCATATATCATCAACCAATACAACTAAAAATATCAATTTAAATCCGTGATTAAAAAAGAAAAACAATTTGAAGAAGAGATTCAAAAACCCTACTTTTAGTAACTTAATGGATCCTTGGCTCCAAGGTGCTCCAAGATTGATTCCTTCCACTTCAAAGCTCCCAAATCAATGCCAAATCCTTCCTAAATTAGTGAGGTGTGTGATATCAAGGTAAGGATTCCTGAGGTATTGAGATTTTAATTGGTTAGATTTGTAAGGATTGAATTGTAGAATAAGTTTAGTGAAGGAACTTTGAAGCTTTAATAACTCTAGGCTAGTGTTTTTGGGATTGGATTTCAAGATGAAGCTCTTGAGAATGAAGATGATGGCTGCTTCTTCTTCCTTCTTGCTGGCCAAATTCTTAGTGGCTTAGTAGAAAAGTTTGGCTTTATAATTATATTATAAGGAAGCTTGTAAGGAAAGCTTGATGATTATAATATAAAAGGAGAATTCTTAAAGATAGTAAAATGAATGACTAGGATTTAGTTTGGTAGTCAAAAAATGAATCTTGGTCATCCACTTGGCTCAAGATAAATGGCTCACTTTAGTTTAGGGAGCAAATAGTTTTTAATTTAAAATCACACAGAAATTCCACTGAACGAATGAGATATTGCTCTTGAGTAAAATATAATAAATGAAAGGCCATGATTGAAACTTACTTTTCAAGTTTCAATTCTTGCCATCCACTTGGCATAAAATGGTTGGTAAAGGTTACTTGGCCACCAAGTAACTTGTACTGTGTTAAAAATCACACATCAAAACTCTCTGGAACGGGTCAAACACCATACCTGGGTAATCAAACATTGCCCAAAATTTAATCCTAAATATAAAATCCTCATTTCTAACTATTTCTAACCTCAACCCTCTCTTTTCTCAGTCCTAGGCATTTCTTGGTCCTGGATCTATAGTGTTGGTTATCCTGGGCCCATAGGGCTCGTAAGGTTACTATTCACCTTGGCCCTTTTTTTAACAAATCCGTTAGGCCATCCTCATCGTTGCTAAAATTGCCAGTTTTTGAAATTATGACTAATAAAGCTCAAATTAATTTTTAAATAAGTTTTAGGGTGTTACAAAGAGAACATGAGAGAGGAAGAAGAGGAGAAAAAAGAAAAGAAGAAGAAATGGAAGAGGAAAAGAGGGTTTGATAGTGGGGGTGGGGTAAGGGAAAAGAATGAAAGAATAGAGGAAAGAAAAAAAGTGGGTCCCACCCACTTAAGAGTTGTGTCACCAAACACTTATCTACCTTAATCCATGCTAAGATAAGGTTCACAATTATTATTATTTTTATCATACATTCCATTTTTTTTAGAGGTGTGAACTAATTTAAATTTCTGGGTTATCAAATGAATAACCCTATCAATGAGCAGTAAATTTTTTATTTTTTTGTATCAACCAAACACCTGCATAAATCTTGAATGGTTGATAAATTCTTTAATTATGCCTGTTGACAAGCATCAAGAATAAAATGCCGAAGCTGAAAGGGCAAATTAATCTTCTTTTATTAAGATGAAGTCTATAGGATAATATTTGTCAACATTAGCAAGGAAGCTCAATGTCAAAATTTTTGTAACTATCTTTTGGAATCAAAACAGAGCTTAAAGTTAACAAATCTATTATAACATAAAAAATTTCTACTCTGAAATGATGCTCAACTATGATGTGATCTTTTTGGGATGAGAGTATCCTCTTGCAATATAAGAGTCACTAAATCAGGAATTACAATATCATGGTGCTCACAAAATGATTTCACATTTTTCAACAAATCTTCCTAACCATCATCTCTCAAGCTTTGAATGAGTGCTTTTGTAGATAGAACTAATTGCACAACATTAACTATATCTTGAGATTGTTTTTGCAAAGTTTGACAAAGAAGATATGTTATACCCATAATATCTTTCATCAATTGGAAGATCAATATAAACTCAAATGAGATCAAAGCATTATAAGCACTATCAACATCTCCTCGTTGAGAATAAGTTGATCCATCAATGATGATTTTTTGAAGAACAGAACAAGTTGTAGCATACATGTTTATCAAACTATAGATAGAAGAGAAATGAGAACTCCAACGAGTATCCCAACTCGTTTCAAAGTGCTAACTTTATTTACTCCTTTACCAGTTTGAAGTTCATCGATCTCTAGTAAATGAGCAATTTTATCTATCTTTGCAGCTTGTAACTCATCATGATGCTTACTAGAGGAACAAATAATATTGACAATAAAAGTCAATTTTGAAAAAGCTGATGAATTGGAATAACTTCCCTTGATGCAACAACCAATGCAAGTTGTAACCGATGAACAAAATAATGGACATAATATGCATATGGACAATCATTCAAAATTGATGCTTGCAATCTATTCCATTCTCCTCTCATATTGCTGGCACCATCATATCCTTAACCATGAATCAAGAAAGAATAGCACACAACTCTTTCTTAAGAGTTAATGATGTAGTGACTCTAGCATGTACAAGATAAAAAAACCGCTCTTGTATGAAGCCATTTTTATCAACAAATTGTAAAACAAGTGTCATTTGCTCTCTCTTTGATTCATCATGAGCTTCATCGACCACAACACAAAATTTTGAATCCCTAATTTCTTCACAAATATGCTTTCTCACAAATATTTAACACATGTTTGGGTGCTTTTGTTCTAGATATTTTAAAAAGTCATTATGTAGTTTAAATTTGACATATAACTGAAAAAATTGAAAATTAATTTTTTCATAAACTACTCTTTTTAACTTATGCCAAAAATTTAAAATTAAATTTTTTTTAAATTTTGATTATTTTAAAAAAATTATTTAAATATACAAAAGGTGATTTTTTTGGTTGAAAATAGTGATTTTAGAAAAATAGAAAAAACTCCAAACACATCCTTTATATATAATTGAAAAAAAAAATTGAAAACTCATTTTTTTCATAAGTTACTATTAGTAACTTCTAAAAAAATTTAAAAATTTGACTTTTTGAGATTTTGATTATTTTAAAAAAATTATACAAATACAAGACAAATGATTTCTTTTAAAAAGTGATTTTAGACCCAAAAAAAAAATTCATTCAAACATACTCTCAATACTTAAAAAGATACACATAAAAAAGAAAAATAAATATTTATTTTATAAATTAAATTTTGTGTTTTGATTTGTAAAAGATAAGAAATATTTTTATATTTTTATTTTCAAAATGATAACATTTTTAAACTTAAACACAAATTAAATGAAATTTCTTTCTTTCTTTTAATCTGGCAAATCAAGTTAAAGCAACTTATATCTTATTTATTCCAAAAACTATTATATTTACAAGTAATCAATTTAAATAAATTTGAATCAAATCCATTCAATATTAATTCTCATCATTCCAAAGAATCCCCTTAACACCCAAGTCGCATTTCACATCATAGAGAAGGGGAGAGAGAGATGGTTGATGAAGAGGTTGCCACCGAGAGTTTGCAAGCTGACAAATTCGATGGAGAAAGGCACATAATATGCCAACCGAAACCTAATTCCAATCCAAATTCTAATTCAAATCTTAATTCTACTTTAATTTCAAATGCATTAACTAGTGCGAACGATGCTGATGCCGCTCCTCTAACGAATTAATGGTAGCATTGTTAATGATGATGATGATGGCAACACGTAAAAGAAGAGAATAATAATAATGCGTGTTTGAATGAAGAAGGTTTAGTAGACGAAGATGGAAGACAAGTATTTGATTCTTTGGTTGAGGAGGAGGAAGTGGTGAAGGACAATGAGATAATAATAGTAGTTCAAATTGTAACATCCCTACTACTTTATGGATTGACGACTATCCCTACAAACCAACATGGGTCTTTTTGCGTGCTTTATCCTCACTCACACGTTTCTTGGGAAAACTTCCTAGGAGGTTACCCATCCCAAAATTGCTCCAAGTCAAGTACGTTTAACCATTGAGTTCTTTAGTAATGTGCTACCCAAAAGAAGATGCATATTTGTTGGCATAGATAGTACCAATCAATTCATATAAGTCATCCTCAACTATATAGTCCTATACCTATACAACCTTAGTATCTCTCTCATTTTGGTGTGTAATCGCTTTATTCATGTACCCATTCGTTTAGAAGCCTGAAAAGAGCCACTCATTCTCCGTGCCTTCTTGTCCAACGATCACTCCTCGCTTCATCACTAGGCGTTACATACCCACCAGTTTCTGATTGGTTCATTCTCGAACCACATCATCCTGAGAGAGGTGCAGGCTATGATACCATTTGTAACACCCCATGCCGCTTTACAAATTGATGACTTTTCTCCACAAATCAACACGGGTCTTTTCAGCGTGTTTTGTCCTTACTCACATCGCCGGTGCAAGAAGACACGGACAATGAGCGGCTCCTCTAGGCTTCTAAGCGAGGAGTACATGAATTAATTGATTACACACCAGAATAAGAGGGAAACTGAGGTTGTATAGGTATGAGAATATACAGTTGAGGATGACTTATATGAATTGATTGGTACTATCTATGCCAACAAAGATGCATCTTCTTTTCGGTAGCCCATCGCTAAAGAACTCCATGGTTAAGCATGCTTGACTTGGAGCAATTTTGGGATAGGTGACATCCTGGGAAGTTTTCTAAAGAAGCGTGTGAGTGAGGACAAAGCATGCTAAAAAGACCCGTGTTGGTTTGTAGGGACAATCAATCTATAAAGTAGTAGACGATGTTACAACATTAGCAGTAGTGGTAGCAAGGGCAGAAATAGGAACGAGAATCGAGGCAGAAACAACAACTTTTTCAGCATGAGGAGCACTTGTTCTTGAGGTTTGATCCTCTTCCTCTTTCACTAGAGTTATTCATATAGAAGGAGGAGGTTGAGGCACTATCAAAATAACAACTTTTCCTCTTCTTCAATTGACAATTCTTCTCCTTCTTCTCTTTCTTCTTCTTTAGAGGAGTTAGTGAAGATAACCTTATATCTAGCCTGTTGATACTTTGTAATTTCTTTTAAAAGTAGAGAGGTCTTTGTATCATGCTTAGGTATATTTTTAAGCTTAGACTCAATATCTCTTCTTCTAATGATTCTTCCTGGTCGACCATGTATCCTTTTTGACCCTTTTTGTAACTCATCATTCTGAATTGGAAGAGTCATAATTGGTTTCTAAAGTAGGTGGCGGCATCTGTGGTTCTTGTTTTTGCATCATCTCCTGTCTCATTTTTGTTCTTTTTTCTCTTAGGGGAGTTTTAATAGATTCTTCTTCCTTTGAGTTCTTAGGCTTACTCTCAATGAGGATTAGCTTTTTTTTCCCTTTTCTCTTATCTTATCATACTCATTTCTCTTTAAGATCTTTTGGCTTGCTCACCCTTTGTTCTAGGGCTCTGCCTTGTTGCCTCAGACTCAGAAGTCATAGGCCTTCTTTTTGAGGTCCTAAAGGGGCGGGTGAGTGTCCAGTACCTTCCATGAATTCATACCATTCTTCTCCAAGAGGACAATGGATGTGCTGAAATAATTGGTCAGCAACATACTATACGGTACTCCAATTGTTCTCCTTTTTCTTTGGTGATTGCACTGAGCAAATAATCAAAGATAAGCCATGGTAAATTCACCTTTTTCTTTGACATCAGCCAGTATAGGAGTGTGCAATCCATGTCTACAAGCGAATTTGTGCTTCTTAGTCAAGGCAGGATGGAGAAATGTACCACAATGTTCACTTTTCTTGCTCTTGCACTAAGCATAACAGTAGTGATTTCACTAGGTTTGTGAATAATTAAGTCACTTAAGTACCTTGACACATCTCCTCCATTTATCCCTAAAGAACGATCCCAATAGGGTGAGGAGAAGTAGATGAGGCCTTCATAAGATGCCTTAATGACCTTTAATAGTCTAGAAGGGCTAACCTTTATGGCAATGTCTTGAATCCATGTCTTTAGTGAAGAGTTTGGGGTGCCCTTTAGTTGTGAATAGAAAGCTTACTAGCCTTGGAAAGATTATGTCATTGATTTCTAGGTATTCTTCCCATCCTTGGAAGAAGAATACCTCATTAAGAATGGACATATCTTGATGAAGCTCTTTGCTTAACGTTTTCCTCGGAGCCACTTTTCTTAAAGAGAAGTTCCTATAGTGATCTTGTAACTCCGGATTACCATACATGTTGAAGGGTGTACTCTTAGCGGTGGAGTGGTTGAGTTCTCTTCCTTCAACTATTGTAGGTTGTGTTTTAGAGGGTTGAATGAAGGCTGAGGGTTTGGTTTGGTAAGGACTATAGAGATGGAGGATCTGAAAGAGAATATGAAACGGTTAAGGTTTCAGGTGCTTAGGTTGAAGACGAGGGAGTAAAGTATGATGTGTGAGGAGTGCAAAGGTTATTTAAGTGATGGAACATAAAGGTTGAAAGTAAGACAACATGGGATAGAGAAACTCAAAAAAAGTAGGAATTATCCTGCCTTTTACTCTTCTAGAATAAGTGGTTTCTGAAACTTAGAACCATTTTCTAACCGTCAAGATGACACTGCTTTCTCACATGTCACTCATCTTCAAATTTTGAATCCTGAGAACATATACCCTATTTTCTAACCAGCTGCTCTTCCTTTTGACCTTGTAAACTAATCTTCAGGTCTTGCAAACTGATTGTCTTCTTTTAGGCATCAGTTTAGATCCATGAAGGGGAGTATCAGAGATTGTTCATACATGAATGCTTATGTGGATTTTAAAAAAATTTTAAGTTCAAAAGCTTTTTCAAAACAAAAAAGCGATCTTCAGCTAATGATTTTGTGAATATATTAGACACTTGGTCTTCAGGATTCACAAATATTAACTCAATATCCCCTTTTTGAACATGATCTCAAATAAAATGATGTTTAACATCAATGTGCTTGGATCTAGAGTGCTGGATAGGATTTTTAGCAAGATTAATAGCACTATTATTGTCACAAAAGATAGGGATTTTGAATACCTTAGGTGATAATCTTCCAGCTGTTCCTTATCTACAACATTTGGGTGTGACAGTTTAGCAGCTACATATTTGCTTCAACTGAGAGAGAGTGATGGTATTCTACTTCTTACACGACCAAGTGATGAGGCTCTTTCTAAAGAAGAGCATCATCCACCTGTGGTACTTTTTTCTCTATTCTATCTTCAGCAAAGTCAACATTCAGTACCCTACAATCTCAAGGAAGTACCTTTCTTATACCATAAGCCAAAATTAGTAGTCCTGGATAAATATCTTAAAATTCTTTTGATAGCATTTAAATGTGATTGCTTTGGGTTACGTTGGAATCTAGCACAAATTCCTACACTTAATTGCATGTCTAGTCTACTTCCTGTAAGATATAGAAGTAAACCAATCATTCCTCTATAATTACTTTCTAATACCTTTTCACTATTCCCATTATCATCAATGACTTGACATGGATGCATGGGGTAGGTTTGTCTTCATCCATATTAAATTTTTTCAAAAGCTCTTTTTTATAGTTCTCTTGATGGATCAAGGTTCCTTTCTTTTGTTGTTTTATTTGAAGATCGAGGAAAAATTTGAGTTCACAAATCATGCTCATCTAAAATTCACTCTATTAATTTTGAAAATTTTTCACAAAGAGAATGATCAGTGGCACCAAATATGATACCATCAACATATAGTTGGACTATCAACAAGTGATTATCTTGCTCAATTGTAAATAGAGTTATGTTAACTTTACCTCTATTGAACCTAATCTTTAGTAAAAAAGTACTTAGCCTTTCATATCTCACTTGGGGAGCTTGTTTCAAACTGTAAAGTGCCTTTATTAACTTGAAGACATGGTTGGAAAGGTTTTCACTCTCAAAATTAGGAGGCTACTTCATATATACTTCCTTAGAGATGAATCCATTTAAGGAGCAGACTTGATATCTATTTGGTAAAGAGTGAATCCCTTGTAGGCAGCAAAAACAAGTAGTATTCTCATGGCTTCAAGCCTTGCTACTAGTGTAAAGGTTTCATCATAATCAATTCTCTCTTGTTGATTATAACTTTGAGCAACCAATTTTGCTTTGTTTCTGATGACTTTCCCAGCTTCATCTAGCTTGTTTTTGAACACCCATTTTCTTCTGGTGATAGTCTTCTTTTTTGGCATTTCAACAAGCATCCATACTTTGTTTTTCTCAAACTAGTCTACTTCCTCTTGCATAGCATCCGCCCAACTTTGATCATTCAAAGCATCTTCAATATATTCAGGCTTAATGGTGGAGATGAAAGCATAGTTAGATACATTTCTAAGGGGGGATCTTGTTCTCACACCCTTGGAAATGTCTCCAAGAACTTTGTTCTAAGAAACTATTTTGAAATCAGAAACTCCTTTGTAGTTCCTGTAACCTTGATGTTTTTCAATTTCTATTCATCTTCATATTGCTCTTCTTCATGTTTATAAATATCACTTTTTGAGGGCTTTAGAGTCTTGAGCAAGCTTTCTGAAGCATCCATATTCTAGAGCTTACTTTCTAAAGGTTGACCTTTCATCTGTTGCTTTCTGAGGGTTCTTTGAGGTTCATTTTCTCAAGGTTTTCTTCAAACTCTTTAAGATTATCAGCAAAGTCCTTCTTGAGCTCTTTGAATTTTATGTGGATGGTTTCTTCTATGCATAGCATTCTCTTATTGTACAACCTGTAAACTTTGGAAACCAAAGAATATTCTAAGAAAATTCCATCATTAGATCTAGGATCAAACTTTACGAGTTTGTCATTGGTGTTAAGGATAAAACAGGATGAGCCAAAGATATGAAAATAAAATATATTAGGTTTTCTTCCTTTTCATAGTTCATAAGGAGTTTCGTAAGGATTGGCCTTAGAAGGATTCTGTTTTAGATATAGCACGAGGTGTTTACAGCCTCTTATCAAAAACTTTTTGATAAACCACTTTTCTAAAAGCATGGTTCTGGCTATCTCTTATAAGCTTCTGTCTTCCTTTCGGCAACCCTATTTTGTTAGGGAGTTCTAGGTGCAGAGAACTCATGAGAAATGCCATGATTTTCACAAAACTTTTCAAAAACATGATTTTCAAATGCTCTTCCATGATTTGATCTTATGGAAGTGATTTAAGAATCTTTTTCAGTGCAAATACATTTTGCAAAAACCTTGAATCTTTCAACTACCTTGTCCTTAGAAGCTAGGAAGATAACCTATGTGAATATAGAAAAATCATCCACTATGACAAGATAATACCTCTTTTGGCAAGACTAGCAGTCTTGGTTGGTCCAAAGAGATCCATGTGTAAAAGCTTAAGTAGGTTAGTAGTTGAAACCATATTTTTATTGTGGAAAGAAGCTTGGGTTTGCTTGCTTTTCTCAGGAAATCACAGTTAAATCCTTGTCAAATCTAATCTTTGGCAGGCCTTGAGCAAGCTCTTTATGAAATAACTTAGAGATAAGCTTTATATGAGCATGTCCAAGCTTCTTACCACAAGCCACTTATCATTCATGAATGATAAGAGACATTTTACATCTTGATCTAGAAGGTCATTTGAGAATAACACATCAGTGTTATCATGCCTCTTGCTAGATAAGATGACTTGTCCCAAAGTGGGATTTACAATTTTGCAAGCATGAGCATTAAATAAAACATTAAAGTCTTGGTCACAGAATTGGTTGATGCTCAACAACCTGACCCAGACCATCAACAAGTAAAATGTTAGAAATTTGGTGGGAATCATCCTTACCAACATTTCCTATACCTATAACCTTGGCATTACTTTCATCAGTAAAGTTTACTAATTTAAAGTTCTTTGGCTTCAAATTCCTGAACCTTCTCCTGGATCCAAACATGTGTTTGGAGCAGCCACTATCCATGCACCATTTGTTGTTCTGATCAAAATGAGTTCTCAGACATACCTACAACAAAAACAATTTTTAATTTAGTTATCCAGACTTTCTTGGGTCCTTTTGGGTTAGCCTTTTGAGGGGAGGTTTCCTAACTTTTTTGATAGATTTCTTTCTCATGAAACACTTGTCAAGATGGGTGTCCCTTCTTATGATAAAAAGTACAAGAGACTTTGTTTTTAACTTTCTTTGATGAGTTCGCCTTTCCTTTTTCATTCATTTCATCCTCATAACCTAACCCAATTTTTTGAAAATATGGCCTTTGACTACCAATCATTAGTTCAAGATTCTTTGAACCGTTTATCATCTTTTCAAGGCCAATTGAAAAGCTTTGAAGTTCTTTCAAGTTCAGAAATAACTTTCTAGTTTTCTCATTTTCCTTAGAGACTTTAACTTCCAAGGCATTGAGCTTAATGTTCAAAACTTTGTTTTCTCCTTTCATTTCTTCCTTCTTAAGGCTTAGATTCTCAACATTTGATTTGGCCATTTCAAGTTCTAAAACGGTTTTCTGATGCTTCATTTTCAAGTTAAGATAATAAGAGGAAAGGGTTTGGGAGTTTTCAAGCAACTCATCATATAAAGTAAGTGATTCATCATAAGAAAGTTCTGGTTCAGATGTTTTTACCTCATGTTCTCCCTATAAAGCATAACCAGCCATGAAGTATAGATCTATAACATCTTCCAGCTCATCCTGGCTTTATGAAACATCCTTCTTCTCTTCTACGTCACTCCAAGTGGCCAATATCCCTTTCTTCTTGGAGTAGAACATCTTCTGTGGACCTTTAAGCTTTGGACATTTAGTTTTGAAGTGTCTTTTCACACCAGTTGTAGCAAGTAATGTTTTCCAGCATTCCCTTGCCTTTTTTGTCCTTCCTAAAGTTGATGTCTTTTCTTCTTTTGTTCTGCTTCTCCAAGACTTTCACATTTTCCTCACAAGCATGGAGATCCCATCTCCATCTTCTTCTTCTATCTTTTCATTAAATTCTTTCTTGCCATCAAAGGTTTCAGGAACTTTCATTACTTTGCCTTTATTCGATTTCTAATGAGATGCCTTTAGGGCCATGGACTTACTCTTCTTAATGGATTCACCATGAACTTCGAGAGGACAACCTCATGAGTTTTGAGCGACCTAATGATTGTGTCCAAGCCAAGAGTTTGCAGGTCTTTAGCTTCTGTAATGGCTATGACCTTGGGCAGCCATTAGGAAGACTTCTTAAAGTCTTTCTAACCATTTCAGACTTAGAATACCTTTTGCCCAGTGCCTTAAGTTAGTTTACGATGTGCATAAACCTTGTGGTCATATCATCAATACTTTCTTGATCTGTCATTTTAAACATTTTGTATTGTTGGACCAGCATATTGATCTTTGTCTCTTTGACTTGATCAGTTGCTTTATGTAGTATGTGCAGGTCCATATCTCGTTGATGTGTCACAAGCAATGATTTTATCATATTTGACTTTGCTCAGTGCACACGTGAGTAGGTACTTAGCTTTGGAGTTCAACTGAACTTTGGCTTTATATTGCTCTGTCCACCTACTCCCACAAACTTCTTTTGGAGGTTGAAGATACATCATCAGTTCAGGAACTTCTTTTGTTAGAATATAATCTCCTTCCTCTATGATCTCCCATAAGTCAAGACTTATGTATTTCATGAATAGCTCCATTTGATTCTCCAATATGTGTAGTCCCCACCATCAAAGAATGGTGGTCTATTTATAGAATCCTCTTATATTATGTAGATGTTTTGTGCCATATCTCCTCAGGATCTTTGTCCTCTTTAGCTGCTAGAATGCTCAACCCCCTAAGCTCTAATGCCAATTGTGAGTAAGAGAAGAAGGGGTTTAATCATGCTTTTCCTTTCTTTCCTATTCTTTTTTGGAAAAACTTAAACAATAAACCAAGAAGTATTAAACTTAAAGTGCAGTGGAAACAACATTAATTACGTCAGAGAGTAACTTTCTAAACTGAGATATATATTAAAATGTGTAAAGAGGTTTCTAGAAAACACAATATAATAAGCACAAAGCAAAAAGTAAAAAAGAGTTAAGGGAGAAGAAGATGCTCACAGGTGATTTTATCCTGGTTTGGCCAGCCTGCTATATCCGATTTTCAACCACTATTGAGTTTCACTAAAAACCTTTCTCAACCCGTGAAAGTTGGATAGTCTTTATATTAGCCTTTCTAAGTTTTTACCATGTGACCAGGAGCTCACTCTACTATCACAATCAAGTAGTCTTTAACCAGGATTTCACTCCACTGTCACAATCGAGTAGTTTTTGACCAGCCTCTCCAAGCAAACACCATGACCAATAGCTTACTCTCCTCACGTTCCAGGTAGTCTTTGCTTAGTCTCTCCAAGCTAACTCACAATGATCATTCCTGGATTTGGAGATACAAAGGTTTGTGTTTGGGTTTGAATAGTCAAACTAACCAATACTAAAGTTTTTGTAAGATGAACAATAATAGAGCTGGAAAACTTGAATGACTTCTTTTTATCAATTCTTTCTAGGATGACGTATGATCTACTATGAACATAGAAATAACTTTTTACAAGTATGAAACTGATTATGAGCAATAATATTTTTACAAAAAAGATGAAGAGAAAGTTCTTCAGCGTTTTAGCACTTCTTCTTCACAAAAGTCTTTTTAAGTTATAAGCAAGGATCTCTATTTATAAATTATTGCATTTATGACCATTACCCTTGATCTATTGTAACACCCTAAAAATTATTTAAAAATTAATTCGAGCTTTATTAGTCATAATTTTAAAAATCTAACAGTTTTAGCAACGATGAGGATGGCCCAATGGACGTGTTAAAAAAAAAATTTCAAGTCGGGGTGAATAGTAACCTTGTGGGCCTCATGGGCCCATCAGACAACAAAACCCTAGATCTGGACAGGAAATGCTTGGGACTAAGAAAAAAGAGGGTTAAGGTTAGAAATAATAAGGAATGAGAAGTTATACCTAGAATTAATTTTCGGGTAATGTTTGACTACCCAGGTACGATGTTTTACCCGTTTAGTAGAGTTTTGATGTGCGGTTTTTAACACCATACAAGTTACTTGGTGGCCAAGTAACCTTTACTAATGACTTTATGCTAAGTGGATGGCAATGTTAAAACTTGAATAGTAAGTTTCAATCATGGCCTTTCATTTATTATATTTTACTCGGGAGCCAATATCTCATCCGTTTGGTAAAATTTTGGTGTGCGGTTTTTAACACCAAAAGATAGTTTAATCATTATACATGGATAATGTATATCCATTCAAGCCAAGTGTAAAGCTAAGATTGAATCTTGGTTTATAAGATTAAATCCTAGCCATCCATTTATTTTTCTTTTCTTTAAAGAATTACACATTTATATTATATGATATCTACACTTTAACACAAGATAAATACAAGAAAAGAAACCTTATCACTCCATCATTGTAATACCCTAGGTTAAATAAAAAGGGTTAGAAATTTTTTTGAATTAAAGAGGGGTGCCAATTACCCTGAACGGCCAGGATCTGGTCCTGAATTTCACTAAGTCTGGACCCTACACGCCCTTGGAGGGCTACATAGTAGAACCATTTTCTTGGGATCAAAAGTCCTGGTAATTGTTCTTTGGAGATAGAAAAATTGAAGAATGATTTTTAATGAATTTTATGGAGTCTCTAGACATTTCTTCTTTAGCCCAAAAGTTTATAATTGTCGAAATTCCTGAATTTGAACTAAAACCCAAAAATTAGATTTTGATTTGTTGGGGTTTTGATTTTTAGATATTTTATTTGAATCCAAATGGGGGATGATTCCTTATTTACATTTATGTTTTGAAGTTGTAACTTAAAATTAAGAAATGTAAATAAGTGAGTAGTGGGATAGTAATCCAATACATACCAAGTATTGGAGCATCTTGAGCTTCTGGAGACCGCCCAGACGGTTACAGAGAGTAAAGTCGGTGTTGGAGCTTCTGGAGATCGCCCAGGTAGTCATGTGACTGCCAGGCGGTAAAGGAGAGTAAGTCGGTACGTTAGAGTGGGGGGACTGCCCAGGCGATCATATGACCGCCTAGGCGGTAAATAGCAAACATAAAAACGTCATTTCGGGTCCAAACACCCAAAATGCATTTTCTCTCCCCAACCTCCAGAATCTTCACTTTTCATCTTCTTCACCCCAAACTCCATTCCCAACCCCATTTTCCTCCATTATCTTTCAATTCTAACTTCAATCCTTCAATCCTAAGGCTTTAAAGTATGTAGTTTTCTCAGTTTTGCTCTATTTTCTTCAGTTCCTTCTTGTCTTAGAATGGTTTCTATGCCTATGAAAGTAGAGGGAGCTTTCCTCCATGTTAGAGATAAACTTAAGGTTTCTTAGTGATTCTAGAGACTAATCAAAGGTTCTATCACTCCTATGATAGATCCTGGTGCCATCTGCACTCCAAGGAACCCTGTCAGTTCTAAGCTTTCAACTTCTGCCAATCCAGGTGAGTGGGTTCACATCTAATCTCTATTCCATGCATTAAAGTTATTTTCATCTAAATATAGCCTAGATAATGAACTTTAGAGGTTTTCTTAGAAGTTATGAAAACTCTCGTGTTCTATATTTTGAACTACAGGTTTTAACATGAAAATATGTTTTAATAAATCCATGTGGATGAAAGGTATTTTTGGATGAAGCTGGAATGCGAGAACATGACTTGTTGAACTATTACAATGATGATCTGATTTGTAGAATCATGGATTTTACTTGATTGAGTTTGAACCCTAGGGTAGATGCCATTGTTTTCAAAGTTTGGAGATGATACTGGATTCTCTGATTGATTGAGCAGTAGCAATAGAGAAATAGGCTGTGTGTTAGTGGCAGTTAATCCTGCTAACCTTGGTACCAAGTAGCCCAGGGCCAGAGTATCAGAGAAGGGACCAAGTTAGGTATCCATTATTGTCACACTTGGGACGGCAATATGTAACGCCCAGATGTGACTAGAGATATTGTTATGCTATGCATAACCAAGAGAAGATTATTGTTTCTCTATTTAGATACTATTGAAGTGTTTTACAAGATAAAATATTTTAGTACTCGTGCATATACTTTCATTCCTATAACTATACTGATTGGTTGAATAGTATTTATATCATTGTAATTTTATGCATGCCCTTTAATGCTCTATGGGAGGGGGTTCCAGGTGAGGACTCACTCATGGGTTTTGGTAACAAAACTCACCCCTCCTTTCCTTTCTCTATATATAGATATAGTAGCTGCTCGGATTCTTCCATGCCATCTTCCTCCCAGCATTAGATTACGGTTGCCGTGCCTATTAGGTGAGGAGTTTGGGATTTTTGCTCTAGACATGCTAATGTGATGCAGGATTCTGGATCTTAGAGCATGTTGTCTTTTGCATAATCATGTATATTAGAATGTTATTTTGGGACAGGATAAGTCTTTGACTTTTCGTAGACACTTTGTATAATAAGGACTTTCTATATATTTTGTGTTAATATAGCATTATATTTTGGAACGGATTATAAAAGCTCGTTTTTATAATTATGATGTTGGAAATAGGTGAATGATATTTAGAAAAGAATAAAACTATATTATGGATTTTTGTGCATATAGAAATGATACAGGTCAGGAGGCTTACGTGAGAATGGGATTTCTCACATGCCGGTCACGTGCCTTAGTCGGGTCGTGACAAAGATGGTATCAGAGCCTTAGGTTTCCCTGATATCACCGGAGCGAGTGTTCACAGGTAATGCGTCATCTATGTAAATAGCGCGCCTATTTACATAAACGAAGCACTACTTGTGGCTTTTAGGATGGTCAGTCATGTTTAAGTCCCTCCTTATGAATGGTCCTTTATCTTATGTGCTCTTGCTTTTCAGCGTATCCAGGATGCCACCTTTTCGACATTCTACCTCCCATGCCGCCGTAGCGAGATCTCTAGCCCTGGTGGTCGCCTTAGAGCGTGGAGAGGCTTTGCTACCCTCACTGATGTGTTAGCCGGCAGGGCGAGGCTGGGTCAAAGCTACTCTTAACCCAGCCTCCAGTTAGAGATCTTGATGATTCCACCTTAGAGCGTTTCCGGATGGATCCACCCACCTTCCAGGTCGCCTTACCAGAGGAGCCTCAGGCATTCCTTAGAGAGATAGAGAAGATTATCAAAGTTATCCATTGCTCCTCAAAAAGAGCGGCAGAGTTAGCTGGTTTTCAGTTAGGAGGCTTGAGAGACGTGGTATGATGAGTTCCTTCAGGGGCGTGGCGACTTAGGGTCACCTTCCTGGAGGAATTCAAAGCGGCTTTTCTATGTAGATTTCTATCAGAGAGCCTTAGGGCCCAGATGATAAAGGAATTTTTCAGACTCGGATGACCCAGGGATGACAGTGCCGATATGATGAGAGATTTACATATTTGGCACAAGGCAAGCATGTTACAGTTAGAGACTGAGAAGGTAAGGCGGTCGTTGAGGGACCCCTAAGGATATGTTCCTCAGCCTTCAGCTACATGTGGGTACCATGGATTATGCTCAGGTGGATACCGCTATTGGGTTAGGAGGTGAGCCGAGAGGAGAGCTGTTCTGAGTCCAACAAGAGGGCTAGGACTCATGGCACATTTTTCAGGGGAGCTGGTAGTAGTAGAGGACCTGGCACAGGAGAGCCAGAGCCAGGCGGTTCCCATTGGTAGGGTTGCTTTTCAGATCCCACCCTTGTGAGACCTACAGTTTCTAGAGTCAAAGAGGGAGGAGGATCCTGGTAGGCATCAGTTAGAGTTCCCATTTGTCAGACTTGTGGTAGGCGACACTCTGGACAGTGCCTGGTTGGTACATATGCATGCTATAATTATGGCCAACAGGGCCACAAGCGTGAGAGTGCCCATTTAGGCAGGGGACATCTAGTCAGGGTCAGCAAACTCCACGCTTCAGTTCAGTCTTTCCAGTCAGCGACCAAGGTGGCTCTTGCCCAGCTGGTAGGGGTGCTGGAGGTAGGGGCCTCTGGTAGAGGCCCTGAAGGCAGGGGCCTCTGGTAGAGGTTCAGTCAGGAGGTTAGAGTAGTGGGGGACCCAGTACGCATTGATAAGACAGGATAGCTTCTAAAGATGTGGTGATAGGTATTATCAAAGTCTTTACTTTTGATGCTTTCGCTTTGATTGACCCTGATCTACTTACTCATATGTATCCCCATTCTTTGCCATATGATTTGAGAGGCCAGTTTCTAGTGTAAAAAAGCCTTTCTTAGTAGGGATACCGGTGGGACCCCTTTTAGTTCAATTAGTATATGAAAAGTGTGAAATCAAGGTTGGTGATATGGAAACTTATGCTGATTTACACAGATTGGATATGTCGGACTTTGATGTTATTATGGGCATGGATTGGTTAGCTTCATGCCATGTTATGGTGGATTGCTATAGCAAGTCTATAAAGTTTGATATTCCAGGAGATAGATTTCAAGAGTTTAAGGGTTTAGCTTGTTAGTTTCGACAGTTTAATTTCGTCCATGAGTGCTTTGAAACTTATGGACAAAGGGGGCTATGGGTTCCTGGCATCAGTTAGGGATATAGAAGTGCCTGTGCTAACTATAGAGTCAGTTCCTGTGGTTTCTGAATTTCCTGATGTGTTCCAGAGGATTTACCAGGCTTGCCACAGAAAGGGAAATAGAGTTCGGAATAGAGCTTGAGCGGGAGGCCTATTTCGATACCCCATATCGTATGGCCCCAACGGAGTTACAGGAGTTGAAGAAACAATTACAAGAGTTGCTGGATAAGGGATTTATTCGATCGAGTACTTCATCTTGGGGTGCTCCTATTTGTAAAGAAGAAAGATGGATCCCTGAGAATGTGTATAGATTATTTTGAACAAAATAACAGTTAAAAATAAGTACCCGTTGCCTCGTATAGATGATTTGTTTGATCAGCTTCAGGGGGCCAAATGTTTTTCTACGATCAATCTCCGATTTGGGTATCATCAGTTGAAGATCAAGGATGAGGATATACCTAAGACAGCTTTCAAGACATGTTACGGACATTATGAATTCCTAGTGATGTCTTTCGGGTTGACTAATGCCCCTGAGCCTTCATGGACTTGATGAATAGAGTTTTCAGGCCCTTCCTAGATCATTTTGTGATTGTTTTCATTGATGATATTTTGGTATACTCTAGAAGCATAGAGGAACATGAGCACCACCTTAGAATTGTGTTTAGACATGAGAGAACATCAACTATATGCTAAGTTTTCTAAGTGCAAATTCTGGATGGAACAGGTGGCATTCCTGGGGCATATAGTGTCTAAGGATAGTATCAAGGTAGATTCAAAGAAGGTTGAGGGTTCAACAGTGGCCAAGACCTTCTACGTATCAGGAGATCGTAGTTTCTTAGGAATGGCGAGTTATTAGGCGGTTTGTTAAGGATTTTTCCAAGATTGCAGGACCGCTAACTCAGATTGACCCAGAAAAATGTTAAGTTTCAATGGTCAGATGCTTGTGAGGAGAGCTTTCAGAAGCTGAAGACTTGTTTGACTACTACCCTGGTATTAGTATTACCTTCAGGTATGGATGGTTTTACTGTCCTGTGATGCTTCTAGAGTGGGACTCGGTTGTGTCCTCATGCAGCATGGCCGAGTGGTAGCTTATGCTTCGAGACAACTCAAGAGGCATGAACAAAATTATCCTACTCATGATTTAGAAATGGCAGCAGGAGTCTTTGCTCTGAAGATCTGGAGACATTATTTGTATGGGGCGACTTGTGAGATTTTCAGGTCACAAAAGCTTAAAGTACATTTTTCAGCAAAAAGATCTAAATCTCAGACAACGGAGGTGGATGGAATTGTTAAAAGACTATGATTGTACAATTTCTTATCATCCAGGTAAAGCTAATGTAGTAGCAGATGCCTAAGCAGAAGTCCATGGGTAGTTTGGCTCGTATAGCACCAGGAAACCTTTGATCGGGGACATCCATAAACTAGAAGCAGGAGGAGTTCAGTTGGCATAGATAAGTCAGGAGCCTTTTTTGCTTACATTAGGGTGCAGTCAACCCTAGTAGAGAAGATTAAGGCGAGGCAGAGAGAAGATCCTAAGCTTGCTAAAATAATGGAAGAGGTGCATAAAGGAGAAAATCATGAGTTTTTAGTGGATACAGAGGGTGTGTTACGTTTTAGGCCGATTATGCATGCCCAATGTTGGTAAGTTAAAAAGAAAAGTGATGGAAGAGTCTCATAGGCAGCATACTCTTACACCCAGGTTCAGCTAAGATGTACCATGTTCTTAAACAATTGTCCTGGTAGGAAGGTATGAAGAGAAACATAGGTGACTTTGTAGCGCAATGTTTAGTGTGTCAGCAGTTAAGGCAGAACACCAGGAGACCTAGGGTTGCTTCGCGATAGAGAGATTCCAGAATGGAAATGGGAGAGGATAACCATGGATTTTGTTGTCGGGTTCCTCGAACCATTAAAGGCTTTGATTCCATCTGGGTGATTGTTGACAGGATGACTAAGTCAGCTCACTTCCTACCAGTGAAGACAAATTTTAGTGCCGCTCAGGATGCCCAGCTATACATTAATGAGATTGTTAGACTTCATGGGAGCTGGTGTCTATTATATCAGATAGGGGGCCCAATTTACTTCAAGATTTTGGAAAACATTTCAGGAGGCTCTCAGAACTAGGGTGGATTTAACCACAGCCTTTCATCCCCAGCAGATGGTCATTAGAGAGGACAATTCAGACCCTAGAAGATATGATTAGAGAATGTGTTTTAGACTTGGATGAAAGTTGGTGCGAACACTTGCCACTTATAGAGTTTGCTTATAATAATAGCTACCAAGCCAGGATTCAGATGGCACCATTCGAGGCATTATATGAAAGACGTTGCAAGTCCCCTATTGGATGGTTTGAACTTGGAGAAGCTAAAGCTCTAGGCCTAGACTTAGTCCAAGAGACTCTAGAGAAGGTACAATTGATCAAGGAAAGGTTATTAGCAGCTCAATCCGACAGAAGGCTTATACTAATAATCAGCGCCAAGAATTAGAGTTCGCTGTGGGTGATCACATGTTCCTAAAGATGTCTCCTATAAAGGAGTGTTGAGATTTGGCAAGCGAGGAAAGTTAAGTCCTCGTTACATTGGACCATTTGAAATCTTGGAAAGAGTGGGAACACTAGCCTAGAACTCGCATTGCCTCCCAGCTTGTCAGCTATCCACCTGTTTGAAATCATGTCAGCATGCTCAGAAAATATATGCCAGACCGTCTCACATGCTTACCCAAGGCAAAGTTGATGAGAGTTTATCTTATGAGGAGGAGCCAATAGCCATATTAGACAGGCAGATTAGAAACTCCGCTCAAAGGAGGTGCCCTCAATAAAAGTAATTTGGAGAAATCATTCCGATAAGGAAGCCACATGGGAAGTTGAGGAAGCTATCAGAGTGAAATACCCATCTCTTTCCTCCTTCAGGTATGCCTTTAGATTTAGGGACCAAATCTTTTAAAGGGGGGAGTATGTAATACCTTAGGTTAAATAAAAAGGGTTAGAAATTTTTTAAATAAAGAGGGTGCCAATTACTTTAGCGGTAGGACGGGTCCTGAATTTCACTAAGTCTTGACCCTACACACCCTTGGAGGGCTATATAGTAGAACCATTTTCCTAGGATCAAAAGTCCCAATAATTATTCTTTGGAGATAGACAAATTGAAGAATGATTTTTAATGAATTTTATGGAACCTCTAGACATTTCGTTTTAGCCCAAAAGTTTATAAATTGTCGAAAATTCCTGAATTTGAACTAAAACCCAAAAATTAGATTTTGATTTGTTGGGATTTTGATTTTTTAGATATTTTATTTGAATCCAAATTAGGGGTGTTTCCTTATTTACATTTATGTTTTAAAGTTAATGGACTCAAAATTAAGAAATGTAAATAAGTAGTAGTGGGATAGTACAATCCAATACATACCAGTATTGGAGCATCTGGAGCTTCTAGACCACCCAGGCGGTCCTATGGTGCCCAGGCGGTTAACAGAGAGTACAGTCGGTGTTGGAGCTTTGGAGATCGCTCAGCTTAACAGAGAGTAAATCGTGCGTCAGAGTGGCGGGGACCGCCCAGGCGGTAACAGCAAACATAAAACGTTATTTGGAGTCCAAACACCCAAAACGCATTTTCTCTCCCCAACCTCCAGAACCTTCACTTTTTCATCTTCTTCACCCTTAAACTCCATTCCCAACCCTATTTTCCTCCATTATCTTTTAGTTCTAACTTCAATCCTTCAATCCTAAGGCTTTAAGGTATGTAGTTTTCTCAGTTTGTCTATTTTCTTCAGTTCTTCTTGTCTTAGAGTGGTTTCTATGCCTATGAGGGTAGAGGGAGCTATTCCTCCATGTTAGAGATAAACTTAAGGTTTCTTAGTGATTCTAGAGACTAATCAAAGGTTCTATCACTCCTATGATAGATCCTGGTGCCATCTCCACTCCAAGGAACCCTGTCATGTTAAGCCTTCAACTTCTGCCACTCCAGGTGAGTGAGTTCACATATGTAATCTCTATTTTTTGCATTAAAGTTATTTTCATCGAAATATAGCCTAAACAATGAACTTTAGAGGTTTTCTTAGAAGTTATGAAAACTCTCTTGTGTTCTATATTTTGAACTAGAGGTTTTAACATGAAAATATGTTTTAATAAATCCATGTGGATGAAAGGTATTTTTGGATGAAGCTGTGCGAGAACATGACTTGTTGAACTATTACAATGATGATCTGATTTGTAGAATCATGGATTTTACTTGATTGAGTTTGAACCCTAGGGTAGATGCCATTGTTTTCAAAGTTGGAGATGATACTGTATGCTCTGATTGATTGAATAGTAGCTATAGAGAAACAGGCTGTGTGTTAGCGGTAGTTAATCCGCTAACCTTGGTACCAAGTAGCCCAGGGCAGAGTATTCAAAGAAGGGACCTAGTTAGGTACCCATTATTGTCACACTAGGGACGACAATACGAATACCCAGATGTGACCAGAGATATTGTTATGCTATGCATAACCAAAGTAGAGATTACTTTCTCTATTGAGATACTGTTGAAGTGTTTTACAAGATAAAATGTTTTAGTACTCGTGCATATACTTTCATTCCTATAACTATACTGATTGGTTGAATAGTATTTATATCATTGTAATTTTATGCATGCCCTTTAATGCTCTATGGAGGGGTTCCTGGTGAGGACTCACTCATGGGTTTTGGTAACAAAACTCACCCCTCCTTTCCTTTCTCTATTTATAGATATAGGCTTGCGGATTCTTCCACACCATCTTCCTCCCAATAGCATTAGATTAAGTTGCCGTGCCTATTAGGTGAGGAGTTTGGGATTTTTGCTCTAGACATGCTCCGGTGTGATGCAGGATAGGGATCTTAGAGAATGTTGTCTTTTGCATAATCATGTATATTAGAATGTTATTTTGGAGGTATAAGTCTTTGACTTTTCGTAGACACTTTATATAATAAGGACTTTCTATATATTTTGTGTTAATATAGCATTATATTTTGGAACGGATTATAAAGGCTAGTTTTTATAATTATGATGTTGGAAACAGGTGAATGATATTTAGAAAAGAATAAAACTATATTATGGATTTTTGTGCATATAGAAATGGTACAGGTCAGGAGGCTTACGTGAGAATGGGATTTCTCACGTGCCGGTCACGTGCCTTAGTCGGGTCGTGACAATCATCATCAATTTTGTCCAGCCCATCAAGAAACACCTCCTCTATTGTTCTTACTCCCAAACCTTCATTCTTGCTTTCAAATCCTGAAAACAAAAGATCAAAATCACTAAAACATCAAGATCCTTTTATAAAACTTGTTCTACTCATCAAGATCTATCAATCCAATCGTTTGGAATTTGAAATCCTCACCACTTCTCACCTTGATATCACATACTCTACTTCCTAAGGGAGGGTTTGGTGCTATTTTGAGGGGCTTGAAGTGGAAGGAATCAATCTTGGAGCAACTTGAAGCGAAGGATCCATTAGACACCAAAAGCAGGGCATTTTAACCCTCTTTTACTTCAAATCTGTTTTTATGTTTTGCTTACTGATTTGGCTAAATATTTTTATTTGTATTGGTTGATGATATATAGATATTGATGTATGAATTTTGCTGGAGTGTTTGGATGATGTTACAAAAACACATTTTGGCAAAACAAGTTTTGAATCATGTGCTGGAATTCTTGGATTTGTCCTGGTAGGTTATGAATCACGAATTTTCTAATATATTTGTAGATGTTTTTATAAGCTATAAAAATTATATGTTGAAGCTAATATCATAAGGTAGTTCCACCAATTTTCTTGAGCTTGATTTTGACCACTAATGCTTTAAAAACCAAACCGAAAGTGTATTTAAGCTGCCTGGATTATTGGAACTGAAGTTGCAAGTTTGTCTAATTTTTTTACCATTGAAAATGATTGAATTTTCCTTTAAAATTTTTACTGAGTGTTGATAACATCTTAAGTGTAACTGTGATTTTTCTTTTGAATTGCTTCAATCATTTGCTAGGGGTACAAATTAGAATTTAAGGTTTTAAGCTAAGTGGCTTTTGACACCAAATTTTTCTAATTTTGTTACATAGTTAGAGAACTCTTTTTGCTTTGAAATTTTTATGAAACCTTGTGGAGATATTTAAGTGTCCTTGATAATTTTCATAGCCTCTAAATTGATTATTTGATGTGCAAATAAATTGTGCTACAAATATGTGAAATCTGCCATTGTTCTAAAATGAATTGATGCTTTGAATTGATGAAATAATGGCATGTTGTACTAGTATGACATGAGCACAAGAATATGAATATGAATAATTGAGCATGTGAACTTATTGATGAGGTTAGGCACACAGAGATATGAATGCTTATTAGGATTGCTCATATGTGAAAGAAAAGCATAAGATTATGTTTCTTGGGCGGTTTGTCAGGGAAAGTAAACCTGACTACCCTTGAATTGAGTTGGGGAAAGCAAACCTAACTAGGAATAGGTCTGTGTAAGAATTGGAGAATGTAAATCCAATGATCATGTATAGAAATGAGCTCAGTCTTGAAAAGAGATTATTACCCTAAAGAATCTTTTATCTTATGTGCTAAGTGAAGAATTTTAGTGTCAATATTGAGGCCAATATGTTAAGTTGTGATTTAGCAGTATAGGGTTTATATGAGGTTGCATAGTATGATATGTGATTGAATAATAAAAGCTACCCACTTCGAAAGGATGATTTTATAACTTTAAAATGAATCTTTAATATGTATTGTATGATCACGTTTTCTTGATAAACCGAAGTGGCTGAGATGATGATGATGACATTATGATTATGTATTTCAAGGATACCTCCTGGAAATTCAGAATTCTCACCCTGCGTTGTGTTTCCGTGTTGCTCTAGGTTGATTCTAGAGAATAGTGAAGGCTATACAAGGAAGACTAAATTGTAATTTCTATAGTTTAGTTATGGGAACTCGTATCTATTGTCTCTGTGTGTGTGTGTGTGTATATGTTTGTAAATGTAGTAAAGAACAGAAGTGAACTAAAGCTCATAGAAGAGCTTCCTTTTGTACTTGACTTGTATTAAATAAATATGTTGTTTCTTGCTATATATTTTGATAGAACTACGAGTTAGTTAATATGCGATTTACCGATTCTTACTATAGATATTTAAGAAAGGTCTGCTAATTAATAAGTAACAATTTTGAGTACAATGTCATGACTTAAGGATGAAGTTGTACTAAGGGAGGATCTTACATCTGTTGTCCAAGTGATAGGTGTTGATCATCTATTTCTATCTTGGAAATGTAGTCTAGAAAGGTAGCTCGACGTTGTTAGATCTATTGTAAAAGTAGTTGTGAAAAAGAAGTTTTTGAGGCTACCTTTAGAAACTACTTTTAACATTCTAAATGAGGTTTCTAAACATTTCCTTTTAGATCCTGGATAGTTGACCTAGTTGGCAGAAGATGTCATGGAGTCTGTGACGGTTTTAACTTTTAAATTTGAATTTCAAATTTTTCTCCTTTTTGCTATAAAGTGCAATGTTTCACTGTGAACGTGCTTTCTGAATAGTGCTCATAATTTCTGAACTTTTGGTTGATCTTCTTTTCTTCAATCAAAGCTTGTTGTGAATATTATGATTGTAAGCATGATGATTGAAGATGTAGTACACACTTGCTTCAGAGTTGGAATGAAATCTTCATTTAAAAAAGTACTTTCTTAAGTTAAAGTGCTACTTTCTAAAATCAAGCCTTCATTTCTTGTACTTAAGATTTTTCTTCAATATGTTAAGCATGTATTCGTTAATTCCACGATATATTTTTCACTTTCATGTAGTCCTAATCTCTTCAAATGAGATTAAAAACATTTTCACATATCATGTAAAAATATTTTCATTTTAAAACTGTATATGCTAACGTGATAAGACCTTTGTTACTTCAAGAAACTTAAAGGAAACATTAGTCCTTCTTCAACATTTTCTCAAAATTGTTTATGTTATCATTCAAAACATTTAGCATTAAAGCTTTCTGAAGGGTTGTAGAGCTAACACCAATCACATCTTATCAAGTAGATGGCAAGGATTGAAACTTGGAAAGCAAGTTTTAATCTTGGCTTTTCATTTATTATATCTTACTCGGGGCCAATATCTCATCCGTTTAGTGGAATTTTGGTGTGCGATTTTAACACGAAAAAGCTACTTGCTCACTAAGTTAAAGTGTGCTATTTATCTTGAGCCAAGTAGATGGCCATGATTCATTCTTTGACCAAGAAATCAATCATAGTCATTCATATCATTTCTTTTTCAAAAAGAAAGAAAGAACTCTAAACTTTACCTACATAATTACTAAACCTATACTAAGATAAGTATAAGCCACCAACCTTATCATCCTACCATCATCATTTTTAGCCAGCAAGCTCCTAAGACAGCCCTCCATTTTTGTTTTCTCTCAAAGGTTCAATGTTGCTTCCAAATCCCAAAACCCTAGCTTAAAGTCACTAAAATACCAAGATCCCTTCACAAAACTTGTTCTACTCATCACAATCTACAAAACTAACCGATTGGAATTTTGAATCATCTTCATTCTCCACTTTGAGATATCATACGCCTCTATTCAAGGAAGGGTTTAAATTTGTTTGGAAGCCCTTAAAGTGAGGAAAAATCATTTTTGAAAGATCTTTTGGAGTTAGAAGCCCTAAAGCTTCACAAGTAGGGCTTTTATATCTCATTTGTTTTTCAAATTTGTTTCTACAATTTGATTAATGATTTAACTTGATATTTTTGGATGTATTGGTTGATAATATATAGATAATGATATGTCTAATTTGGTGAAGTGTTTGGATGATGTTAGAAAACCTTTTTCTCAAGTATTTGTAGATATATTTGTAAGCTGAAATTTTTATATAATGAAGCTAATATGTTAAGGCGAATTTAGTATTTTCTTAAGTCATTTTGAGCATTTTTACTATTTTCTAAAATTCAAAAACCAAGGCAGCTAAGGTTGTGATTCTGAACAGTCAAATTTGAAGTTATAAATTTGTCTAATTTTGTTACTATATCAAATGATCGAATTTTGCTTGAAAAGTTTACAGGTGTTAAGGATATCTTGAAGTTCAACCCTGATTTTTTTTAGGATTTTATCTATTCATTTCATAGGGCAATAAAATTGAGACTTCTGGTTGTGACTTTGAATTTGTATAATTTTGTTACCATAGTTAGAGAGCTTGGTTTGCCCTGAAATTTTTATGGACCTTATGGACACAGTGAAGTGTCATGGATAATTTTTGTAGCTTTGATTTTGGTTATTTGATATGCAACTGAATTTTGCTATATAAGTGTGAAATCTGTGAAGGTGCTGAATTATACCAATGCCTTGAATTGATGATATGATGACTTTTGATCCAAGTATGATGTGTATGAATGCATGCTATAGACTTTAAAGATTGATTTATGATGAATGAATGAGAATCACTTTTGATTGATTGTCTACATATGATTAGAGCATGTATTCGAAAAAGAAAAGTAAATGATGCATATATATAACAAAAGGGAATGTATGAACTTCAATTTTGTATGTTCTGACATATGGGCAAAAAGCAGAAACAAGACTTATATGTTAGCTCTAGAACCCTTTCAAGAAGCATTAACAAGTTTTGAATAACAACAAAGCCAATTTAAAGAAAATGCTTTGAAGAATGACTAATAGTTGTCTTGAGTTTCTTGTAAGATTATAACAGGATTCTATCGCTTAGCAAGAGCAAAGCTTACTCAAATGAGGATAAATTTCACGCTGCATGTGCAAACATATTTATCTCATGTTAAGAGATATGAACTGAAAAGGAAGTGAAATTACATCCTTATTCAAGCATAAAATAGCTAACGATTTGAAGAAGATATTAACGATGCAAGAAACCAAGTTTCAAGACTTCGAAAAGTAACACTAGACATCATAAAATATGTTTACAATGAAGCTATCAAGCAAACCTTGAAGACCAGGTGTTACACTATCTTCAATAAGCACAATTGCAAATCTTTCATCATCATAAAGCTTGGATTAGAGAAGATCAGAGATTCATCAAGGATCTAATATCGCAAGTCAGGAAGCTCAACTTACTGTGAAAAGGGAAATTTGAATTTCAAATTTGAATGTAAATTTGAAAAAGTCAAATTCGAGTGTTAGAACTAGCGTGTCATCTCTTTAGTCAACGGGATAAATTCACACTAGCTTCTAGAAGAATGAGTTCAGAAACCACAATCAGAAAGTAAGAGTAGTTTCTAAAAGGAACATCAAAAACCTTAACACCACAATGGCTTCTACAAGAACTGAACAACTGCAGCCTACTCTTCTAGACCACTTTTCAAGACACAAATGGATGATCAACATGTGTTACTTGGAGATCTGATCTAAGGCAATGGTCACAAAGAAGACTATCTTTATATAGAGATGCTGTGCTCAAATGAAATACAGAGAGACTCGCCCTAGAAGAAAAACTCAAAGTCTCTCCTCATCTCTAGTGATGTTCATATCATCAATGTAATTAGATTCCTTACTTGTAAAAGCTTCTTTCTACGTTATTGAATAGATTTTTGTTCTTATTAGGAAGAAATGATAGAAAGGAGTCATTCAAACTTTCCCAGGATCTTTTCATGTATATGTTAAGGAA
Organism: Dalbergia oliveri; assembly: GCA_030441495.1. NCBI lineage: Eukaryota > Viridiplantae > Streptophyta > Magnoliopsida > Fabales > Fabaceae > Dalbergia > Dalbergia oliveri. The sequence goes on along the minus strand of JAMLFY010000004.1, from coordinate 35,931,738 downwards.
ACATGAGTGTAGGTTAGTTTGAGTGGCAATCCAAACACAAAACCTTTGTATCCTCAATCCAGGAGTGAGAGGCTAATGTAAAATTACTTGCAACATGACAGTGAAGTGTTCTTACTAGTCACGGTTTAGCTAAAGAGGCTGGTTAATGACTACTTTCAACGGGACATGTAATAGCTGGTTTACTTATCATGGGTTAGCTTGAAGAGGCTGGTGAATAAATACTTGGTTTTGCTTGGAGAGGTTGGTGAATAACTACTCAAGTTTGTAATAGTAGGGGTTGTTTGCTGGTCACAGGTGTTAGCTGGAGGGGCTAGTACAAAACTACTCGGTTCAGCTTGGAAAGGCTGGTGAATCGCTACTCAATTTGTGGCAACATGAGTTGTCTGTTGGTTACAAATGAGAGCTTGGGAAGACTAATGTAAAGACTATCCAATTTTTCTTTCTTGGGTTAAGAAAAATATTTAGTAGAACCTTAACATGTGTTGAGTATTGGATGTAGGGTTTGACCGAACCAAGTATAAAATATTTGTGTCACATTTTCTTCTCCTTGATCTCCTTTATGTTTCTGTTATGTGTTCTTCTTTAACATATGCTGATATAATGTTTTTTCCTTTCTGTTATTTATCTCATACTTTAGAAATCTACTTTTGAAAAAACTAATTGAGTTTTCGCGCACTACAAGTTTCACATTTGATAATATTTGTTTAAAAGTTTCAATAAGTAAAATGAAGTAAAGCACGATTTAGCCCCTTTCTCATGCACATTTTTACCTACAAGTGATATCAAAGCAAGGCCTCTGAAGGGTTGAGAAATCCAACAATTGTAGAGGACAAAATCTGAGGGATAGAATGGCATAAATGCACACTTCAAAAGATCAATCTATTAACTGACTATCTTTTGCTAATAAGGTACAAGGATCTCGCCACAACACACTCAATGTTTAAAGGGATTCCAAAAAGCAAGTGGGCAAGAACCAAAAAAAAAAAAAGAAAAAGGAGCTCATTTGAACCATAAGCTAAGCTCCTACTCATATGTGCACCAAGCAGAAGATTAATATGACATATGTATTACATGTGACATATGTGTAACATCCCAAAAATTACTTAAAAACTAATTTGAGTTTTATTAGTCATAATTTTAAAAATATAACAACCAGCAATGATGAGGGTGGCCTAACGGACATATAAAAAAAAAAATTTTGAGGCCAAGGTGAATAGTAACCTTGCGGGCCCCACGGCCCATCGACGCTGAGAAGCCCTAAATTAAAGCCAGAAGATACCGAAATTAAAAACATGGGAACAAGCTTAGAAATAGGTGGGAATCATAATTTTATACTTAAAATTAATTTTCGGACAATATCGGTTCAATCGGGTATGGTGTTTACCTTCGGTAAAATGGATGTATAGTTTCTACAGAATGAAACTTGAAATGCAAGTTTGCCACCAACTAGACAAGTATGTGGCTTAGAAGAAGCCACACCATTGCCACTTATTAGGACCAATAGGATGCTTACAAAAAATTACTACATTTATCTTTAAAAAAAACATTTTGTACTTGAAATTATTATGCATTTTGTCATAAACTCATAAAATCAATATCTTATCATTTCCTTTCTTGAAAATTCGATCAGTGTAACACCATAACATTTAACCCAACACGTCTAGGATGTATCAAGATTAATTATTAGTTATTACTTCCCTTAAAACTCATTTGTAAAATTACTTACGGAAAATACGGGTAAATTTTTTTTTTTTTTGAAATGGAATATGTAAAACAAATGCGAGCCATGCGTACAACATAATGAAATGTAAAGCAAAAGAGCAAATAAATCATGCAATAAAAGCAAGTAAGAACACCTCAATCATAAAAAGAACACCCATCATAATATTAATCACCATAGTTTAGTACATAACTGAAATGATAACATAAAGTCATACCCACATAAGAATGGGCAGAGCTTGAGTACATGAAACATAAAGTACAAGAAAGAAAATAATAAACTGCTAATACATGAAACCTCAAAAGATCGATACCAAACCATGACTACTCCTCCCTCGATAAGGGCGCATCTTTGGGTGTCGGAGCTAGCCTCTATCTGTCCGTATCCTCACTCCCTCCCAACATCCATGGGAAGCTCAGGGGGAGGATCCGCAAAAAGGATGAGAAGGGGGATCCTTCGACGATCGAGTCTCTGAGTGCTTCGGGCGAGGTCCGTACTCGGGTCACTGCGCACTGAAGATGATGGTCGGGCATGGCGTTCTCTCATCACGGGGCCGCGCCCTCGAAGATAAAATCATTGCCATAGGGAGAGGTCAGAGTGAAGGAAAGCTAAGAGCCGGAAAAGCAACGGCGTCCCATGTATGCAAAAACGTACGGCACAACGACCTCGAAATGGTAGGATTAATGATCTAGATCGTAGTGCAACTCCCACATGGGTGCATCAACAAAATCACGACGACGTCATCGGTCTGGAGACATAACGGAAAGAAACAGAGAGAGAGGTGAGAATGTTGCTAAAGAATCTCAGTAGGGAAATCCTCTATCCTAGTGTCATCGTTTACGTACCCAGGAACCTTGGGTTTATTATAAAAAGATTAAACATGCAAAGGTTCATTATGAGGTTTTTATAAAAGTAATTATCCAAGGTCCATGTCTTTTATGATGAATCTTAATGCATGTATGCAGCATATCAGAGCATGAATGTATGGCAATACATAGCAACAATAAAACATATCAACAACAATTGAATCACATATACGTGGCATGTAACTTCTCATGATCAACCTTCGCTTTCATAAGCAAGATACTTCATCTTTTCTCATTTCTCAAACTTGTGACATCATGATCTTTAAAAACAATAGTCACTGACCCACTGATACTAGGCTATGAGCTCATACCTTAACTAGTCGTCACTGGTTCTTACTTATCCTCTTGATAAGCGAATCATATTCATAAAAATAACAATCCTGACTCCCAATTACAGGGGACTAAGGAATCACCCATCATGGGACTTTCTTCCTTCTCTAAAATGCATTAGCTGGTTAAGACTAGTGACTTTGCTGCTTTTGGCAAACTAATGTCGATGCTCTACGGTTTACCTTCTCCTCACCGTAGTAGGAGAAGTACGTCTAACCTGAAACGCATCATCTGGTTAAGACTCAGTGACATTGTCCGCTCAGTATGGCCCCCACAACCATCCCTCCACGGGTTCCTTTCTCCTCACCATAAGGAGAAATGCGTCTTGGCATGTCACATATAAAATCTTTCTTTCAAAACTTTCAAGTCCCTCAAATTTGACGGAAATTCGGAAGCATAATGACTACACTTTGAATTTGCTCAATTTGAGTCATGCCACATAACTCAATCACACATATAATTCTCATGGAACTTTCAAATAAATCTCTAATTCACAAGAGTATACTCTTCTAACTCATTCATATCGCTTCTCATACATCTCAACCATAGCATACCACATCAGCACAACAACATGCCACAAATACACATATAGTCTTATGTTCATGATAATAACATATTCACATCATTATGAGTATACCCACTCGACTCATGATCACACCTCCTATCTCATGGTGTCTTATGCTTTGGCCCTTATGATTCTGATTTGTTCTTCCAATTATCCTAACCTTCATTATGGATTTTTATAACACCTAAGGGATCATTACCTATAATTTTCTCTAATGTTTATGAATTATAACATAACCAAACAGCTCTATGTCTTTTTGGGCAGAATTTTACCTTATGATTACGGGGTCCTAGAAAATTCGGTCTTTAACCCTTCTAAGTAAATGCTTCGCCTAAGGCTCTATAATTAACTCCTAAACCAATTATGAGGGATTCCTACACATATCCACCAATTATAAACCATTTTCTTCTTAAGTCCAATTATGCTGAAATAGAATTACAAATTTTGTGCATCTAAGTGTTCTAGAATTCACATTTTAAGTCCTTTCTAGTTACTTATTTTCATTCCTGACTTCCCTAAATCGTTCTTGCTTCACTCAAAATAATTTTACACATTTTAACACCATAAAACAGAATTCATACAGTGGTCAATTGCTCAAGGAAACCGAAACATAATCATCAAATAATCACATAATCTCATGATTTAAAAGCATATAAGTTGCTAGTTTCTCTTGGAATCATTTTAGAACCTCAAAACTCTTTAGAAACCAATTATTCTCATTGAAATCAATAAATATGTGCTAGGTCAGTAGCTAAATTATTTAGGTCAAGGAATAGATTTAAACACAAAATCTTGTTCATAAAGTTCCTTGAGTACACCTAAGCTTAGAAAATTCCAAGACTTAGACTATGGGCCCTTATGATTAGATGAACTCATCCAAGTCCATCATCATCATCACAAGGCCGAAATGGCATCCTTGAAATGCCTCCATTTTCTAAAACTTTATGTAAGATACTTGGGCAAGTCTTTGAGCTCTAGGATGATTAAGTGATGGCATAAACTTAAACATGCTATACACTTATTTTACTCTTCATTAGAAAATAAAGTGAGTGCATAAAATAAATATGAGATGCAACCTCATTATTATCTTTAAAGATTAAGTGATGACTTGAAATATAAACATGAAATGCAAGCTTGGAACTTAAACATGATAATGCAAGTCCATTTAGTTATTCTTGAGAGTTTAGTGATGACATCAAAATAAACATGCTATGCAAGGCATAAACATAAACATGTGTGCGACTCATGTTATCTTAACTAGAGCTCTTACAAGACTTTAAAAGAACATCACAACCTCAACCCAAATATGTACCTTAACAAACATAAAGTGAGCTTTAGAGTTCTTACCACCAAGACTTCAAAGAAATCTTTGGTTTTGAACTTCATCATCAAGCTCAGAAATAGATACAAAGCTCAACACTTTGTCTAAACAAAATACAAAGAACTAGTCATATTCTTTATTTTATTGCTCATGGGCTTCAATCTA